>OV815271.1:44646852-45396852 GCA_929108145.2 Limnephilus rhombicus
CCTTTATATTACCAATCTTATAAAATAAATTCTCTAAAATAAACTCGCACGTTATCATAATTTAAAAAAAACATCCCTGGTTTTGAATGGTTTGTTTGGCAAAGCAGGGTTTGTCTAGCGGGTATCTATAATTATTCTAATACATTTCTTTCCATGTTCTGCTATTATAAATACAGTTACAAAGTTGTCTATAATGCATTCACTTAACATGCCCTGTACTGAACATGGGTTTGGGAAGGGAATTGGCGTTACAAACCCGTGCACTGTAGGATGCCGCTTGCCTTCTACTGGATTAATGACGTTACAAACCCGTGTTGATTTCGAGGCATGGTTGCTTCGTATTGAACACGGAAAAGAAAATACGCGTCCGGGTAAGACAGAGATCCTGGGTTTGATTCCCAGCTGCGACCGTTAACTTTGTATTTATCTGTGTCTTGTTCTGTTTCGTATATCGTTTAGATTTAATATTATACATTTGGTTCAATGATTAAAATAAATCAACAATAACAAATTATGAAAAGGGTAATTTCATAATATCTGCATATACAATTACAACAGCAATATAGCGAGAAGAGATTGGTTTTAAATATTTCATAGTTGGTTTAAAAGCGTGGTGTGGTTAAAAGTCTTTATATTATTATGGTTTTTATGTATACAACATTTTTGTAAAGTTTATTAGCTTATTTTTAATCCAATTTATTAATTTTTACTGTTACCAAAAAATAGACGAATTTCAAACAGAATGAAGCAAACCAATTTTTAATGTGGCGAATTAGGTAATAGTTATTAACAACTAGAGTTTCTAGAATCAAATACACTTTTGTCCCCAAATCAATATGGTTTCAGAACAAGTCTTAAGTACAGATGAAGCTTTATTTAATCGAACAAAAAATTTATACACCAATCTTGACTTAAATATGAAAAGCTTAACAATCTTTTTAGATCTGAAAAAAGCGTTTGATACCGTTAATCATAATAAACTGATTAGAAAACTAAATAATATTGGAATTAAAAATAATTGTCTGTCACTATTAACAAATTATTAGACAATGTACAAAAATTGGTGATAATATTAGTAAACCAGAATCTGAGAGACACGGGGTTCCACAAGCAACAGTTATCGGTCCGTTTTTGTTCTTAATTTATATCAATGACCTATATAATATCAGTATTCCGGGAAAACTATTATTGTGTGCTGATGATACTGCAATCACAGTCCATGGTGAATCATGGAAAGAAGTCTCTGAAAATGCAAATATGTGCACATCTTTTGTCAAAGAATTTTAGTTTTGTAAATACGGAATTATTTGTTCTATAAATATTTTAAAACATAATTATGCAATTTACTTATAATCTTAACTGCATTAAAAAAAACTTAAGTATACCCACGAACTGGCGATGCCTATGTGGGATTTTTTTTGATTTCATTCATATATGCATACTATTGTAATATCTTTTTTTCTTTAATTGTATTATTTTTTTATCTTTCAGCTACCTATTTAATTATATAGTTCCTTCTTTTTTACTTTATATCAATAGAAATGTTTTTTGTAATATTTTTATGTATGTAACAAAAAGAAAATATTAACAAAAAATAAAAAAAATAAAAAAAATCTACTTCCAATAATAAGCTGCCTTAGGGTTGAGTTCTTCCTTAATAGAAAAACACGTGAAATGACTAATACCACAAATTCTACTGAAAGTGGGAGTGAGCATCGAACATACAAATATCATAGACTGATACATTAGTATGTAGTTGTGAGTGTTTTTCAGTTTTCCCCACTAACCTTTCACCACTAAAGTTTTTTTTATACTATGATGCTACGTCTACATTTTAAATGTAACTTGTTACATTTTTTACAACTTGTATCTGACTCATATTGGCATTTTTATCCCCAATATTCCGAAGTAAAAGATCGCGTAAACTAAACCGTATTTTATTTACATAACTCATATTTCTTAATATTAATTAGAGCTTACTGAAACAAATTTCGAAAGGTTATTTCCTGATACACGACAAATAAAAAAATAACATAATATTCCAAGAACGATATTTTTAGTACATGTGAAAACATTGCAGACAAAACGGGTGGGCACGGACGTGAAGGGTTTGAAGGAAATGAGAGAAAACAGACCCGTCCTTGCCGACGCTAATGTCCGCTCCAAGGGTAAGGTTGAGGGAGGGCGGTGCCACGCACCCAACGCGGACAAACCTGTCCCCCTGGGCCTGGATTATGGGATTATTCTGTATCACCAGAAGCGTATACATGAGTGTTCTGAAAAAAATACAACACCAAAATTAGATGGACAAATCATATTCTCTTTGCATTCATTTGTAAGTGTTAATATGTGCACAGATGAGGATATGAACAATATATCTGTTTTATTAATATTTCCACTGGAGCGATCACGAGATATAAACAAATTTGCTTCGATTGCTTGAGATTTATTTAATTTTTCGTCAACATTAAAAAAAGCTTACCTTCGAATTTTGACATGGCGACATAAAAACTTATTAAAGTTCTATATAGCCAATGAAATAACCTGTATTTTACCGTTTATCTCATATTTGTACGATTTATGAAAAAAATATTTCAAAAATCGAAAAGTTTATAATCGCGCGAATACTGGGTGTTTTTTTACTTGAAACTGCTGTGAGGTATACTTATTCGGGTCAACATGGAATATTTTCAGTTTTTGTATATTGTCTGTGGTATACTTGATAATTAAATGTGCATATATATGGAAAACAGCCGTTCAAAAATTCGGCGGGAAAAAAATATTTTTAAAATTTATTTTTAACATTATTCTAAAATAGTCTACGAAGTTCGGATTTGCGAGATCTATGGTCATAATAGATAAAGCATTTCAATCGCTTCGTGTTAAAATAAGCGGCTGGCCCAGGAAATGTTTTAAATAATTACAATAATGTTTTTACGAATGGTAGGAAAATGTGGTCCATTTTTGGACAGAAATCAATCGCAGACCAATAAAAGTGGTCCATTTTTCGACCGAAATCGCTCCAGTGGGTTTTTATTTGATTGTTTTTTTTTTACAATTCAAGTCTTACAGTGTATTTGCGGTACATTCAAGTGTGGAAGATACTCTCAGAATCGCTCCGTTGTAAGACCACCATTCACAATTGGAACGTTGCTTGAAATGTTTGGTGACCAGATCTGAATAGCCAGGTACTTCACCACCTTCCTCTTCCACATATCCTTCCCCTCCCCACTACCTTCAGCCAACATACCCCAATTGGGGATGCCATAGTCTCACTGGCTCCAGAGGGGAGCAGTTTGGACTCTTGTGCAGTATTTATATTAAAAGAAACATTGTGAATAATACATATTTGTGCTTCTCTAAGCCTATTAGGGTAGGTTCACAGTTTTTTTTTTTAATTGGCGATTTAGCTTACTGTGTATAGGGAGTACGTTACATAAGCAAACATTTTTTATGATCTCCCTTACATAATCAGATTTTTTTTCCTGTCAGTTTTAAGAAATGTAATTGTGACACAGAAGTATTGCTCTGTACCGTTTAGAGTCTGCAGGTAAATTTTTTGGTAAATTCTGAAATACCGAGGACGTAAGCCGTCAAAATGTTCCGAAAAGCTCGTGACATCACGGTGAGTTCTGAGTACGAGGCGGTACTGCAGAACTGCCACATGAATTATGAATTGAACCTTGAACCGAATTGTGTCTCGTGTGACATCGTGAGACACCATTGCATAAGTTTTAGCAAAGTTCACTTTGAAAGTTCATAACTTTGTCGTTTTCGGAGATATCGAAAAACTAATTTCACTGCCGTTAAACTCTTATGTAATTCGTTTCCTAAAAATCAAATATGATGAAACGACCTGGTAGGGGTATGTCGAGATGCATAAGGTAGTGGGGAGAGGAAAGAGTCGGGAATGAGGAAGATAAGGAAGTAGGAGAAGTAAACACCAACATAATCTACAGTAAACAAATATGAAGTTGTGGAAATCAACAAACACGAAGATGAGGAAATACAAAATTTGTCTTGATTGAAAAAGTTGTCAATTAACTTGAAGATGGGGAAATTATGACGTAACACCATTTCAAGTTCTTATAATCTGCCTCGGAACTTGAATTTCTAGTGAGAAGGACTGTAGATAAACTACTTTACTTAGTCATTTTTAAACACATAAATATATATTTTTTAAATCAGATCTGGTCACTAATCGCGGCTGCCAGGGCGATATTGAAAGTATCTTATCACTGTTCTAAAATAAAAATAATGAAAACTTTGTTCGAATTCTGAGTAAGTAATGAACTACGTATTTGTTTAAGTGATATTTGTCCTGTGATCGGTTTAAAGCTTTAAACTTTTAATTTGCCTATCAGAAAGCTACTTTTTTAAAACTGATAATAATAGATGAAAATTCGTCGAATACATTTATTAAACCTATTCATATTAAACTATTTCACGGGAGACAAAAATATGTCTCTGTGAACATTTTACCCAGTCTCTTTCAATTATTCGGTGTATGGATTCGATTATTCAAACTGAAAACAGTATAATGATTTTTGGATAAAATAAATCCTTAACCTATAAGAGCGAAGACACACGCACCAGTTTTTCTGGCCGGCTTTCGATGTTAGTTGTACGGCATTTTTAAATAGAGTTGTTTTCCACCAGGGCAATACTGAACGTCCTTCACTCCAGTGGAAGCTATAAATCGTCAAAGAGTACCCAGAGTGCAGAATGTATAGGAGATAAGGTGATATTATATAGAATTATCGTATTTTAAAACAGGGGTCAGTCAAAGTACTTTCAGATTGTGTTATTTGTTTGGCAATAGTACCGGGCCAGGGTCGGTGAAAATGTCATAGTCAAGGGTCAACATGCAGTCTCTTCGCGGAATGACTGGTTTATCCTAGGTTTAACCAAAGCCTTTGGGCCAAAGACTTCAAGTCAAACCTGGGAGCGCCGGAGCTTCAAGGATTGACTATAACATAAATACACCTTTATCGATAACTCGTCATCTTTCCCGCGCACGACTGCAGACCGCTAACGTACAAACATTTCGAATAAATTAACAACAATTAGTCGTTGTGAACTGTTGTTAGCGGCATTATCGATAAAACCTTTATCGATCGACCGTGCTCTGTTCCCGTGAATATTTACATACAAATTAACGCCAGCCGTCAAAAACCGGCCGGCAAAATCGGTGCAAACAATGTCTTTCGATCTTATTTGTGCAAAGTCGGTAGGCTAGGAAGCTTTTTACTTACTGAATATTTTTTTGTCTAATATAAAAAGTTTTTTTTCCAAAAATCGTTACGGGTTTCCTAATGAACATGAAGATTCACCAAAAAAATGACTAATACTTACTTATTTCCAATTTTTTGCTCCCCATCATCAAGAGCGAATGCCTGATTGACCCCACAATCGGGATGGTTGAAGGGCACCAGCAGCGTGGTGGGGACGGACCGGCCCAGGCCCGCCACCGAGCAGGTCTCGCTGTAGCCGCTGGCGTAGAGCCGCCCGCGGAAGTCGGTCCGGGGGCGGTACGTGACGGACATACCCGTGGGTGTGCACACGACGCTCACTAGAATGGGTAATAACGGAAATCAAAAAAGGTTTTTTAAACATATATAAAAAAAACCTACCTACTATGTAAACCGACTTTAAATTATCTTTGTTCTATCAGTTCTATATTGTTGCAAGGGTTTGTCTTAGTACCTACCTAAGTGCATGCTCTTTATAATTGCTGGTTTTCACTCTGCATGTCTTTGAAATGCAATAATCACTTAGTTTTTATGTAGTTTTATAGGTACCTACTTACTTTCTATTTGCTTTTACTTTACTGGATTTAGGCTGTTCTTGTGTGCATCTCCAGATTGCGTCAATTATGATTTTTTTCACTAATGGATTTATTTGTGACTGTTAAATTAAAAGATTTAATTGAACTTTATACTCGCAGTTAGATGGTTATAGTTAGATCTAGATAGGGCTTAGGCACCTAATAAATATTTTCTGGTCACGATTATTCGTAACCTGAAAATATTTTAATTCCTCCTACTACCATGGTTATAAGCTGAAAATATTTTTTGTGCAATGTTGGAAGGCTTATCTATGCAGAGGATTGACCCTAGGTGGAAAGGAAAGCCAACGCTTTGGGCTAACTAACCGGTGACCCGGTGTAACGTGTGCAAGTGTAAACTAGCCTATCCTAGCCTTGTTACAAAAGGTACCTTTATAACAAAGTTGTTGCAAACTTCATTAATTCATATTCTACCATAATTTTTTACCTGAGTTTCTCAGTTTTTAAAATTTTTTTATTGTTATTAAGTTTATTTTGTAGAACTCTATTTTAATTTTTTGTTTATTTTATATATTTAATAATATTATTATTCATTGTATAAAAACAGTTTATTATAAACAAGTTTTGCTTCTGCTCTCAAATTTATGCACTTGTATTCTTTTTCTACAGGTGTAAGTCTAATGGGTGAAAAAATTGTACCTCTAATCTACAGGATGTCCCAAAAGAAAGTTGATATTTGTTTTGATTTCTGTATGAACGCAACTTTTCCGAGGGGCGCGGGGGTATGTCAATCAGTAGTCTGGCTCTTGGGATTTAGTCGCTGTAAAGCATTTCTCGGGAGCGACCGCGCGTTGTGCGTGCGTGAGTTTTACAAAAATGGTGATTCGGCAACTATAGCGCGTAGAAGATTCTGCTATATTTGAGGTTTTCGTCAATTCAATGATGCGCCAAGCATTCCTTTCATTTTAAAATGGGCCAAAAAGTTTTAAGAGATCGGTACAACGCTGGCAAAACCAAAATCCGGGCGACCAAGGTCATCGAGAACGGTAGAAAACGTAGAAAGTGTTTATCAGTCTTTTTGTGATGGCTCAAACTTTTCGATTCGGAAGCGCGCAAGTGCAAATGTGCATAGATCATCGTTACACAGCATTTTGCACAAAGACCTAATGCTGCACCCCTACAAACTTACTGATAAAACCAAATAACATGGTTCCAGCAAGACGAAGCAACATTACATTCGTCCAATACGTCTCTGCTATGAGAAATTTATATAGAGAAATATTCGTGAAATTTTCCCTGGCAAATTGATCTCCAGGAGAAGTGACATAAATTGACCTCCTCGTGGTCCTGACCTAACCCCTATGGACTTTTTCCTGTGGGGTTATCTCAAATCTAAAGTGTACGCTAAAAATCTGACTTCCCTGATGCAATTAAAAGAAAATATCCATCACGAAATGGCAGCCATCACGAAGCCTACCTGGCGAGCCGTCATAAGAAATTTTACTCTTCGATTAAATGAATGCTGCGTACGTGGGGGTTTACATTTGGGCGATATTATTTTTCAGAAATAAATTCCCAAATTATGTATTTTAGTATTAAATAAACATTTTTTCGATAGAACCCTTACTTTTTTTTAAATCGATCCACTAAATATCAACTTTCTTTTGGGACACCCTGTATATCTGTAATCTTTTAGTGTTTTTTTCGCATGCTATGGAATTCGAAACCAAGAACTACAAGTTATTGAAAACAATGCAAAAAGTTTAAAACAAGATTTATGTTTAGAAAAAAACTTTGTGCCTTTTGTAGGTTAAGCACTTTGCCAGTCATTAAAATGTACATTTTTCCATTATTTTACTATTTACATAATGCTCGAACCAACTATGAATGAACTTTGTCCTTACAGGGTTTTCAGTATCTTTATGAATGTTGGGTATGCTAACATTATAAATTACTAGACCCAGTGACTCACCATTTTTAGCGAACCATTTGTAGGGTAATAATGTTCTCCTTCAAACTTCAGACCTATTTTTATCATGTTCTGAGAAGAACACTACATTTCTACATTAGAAAGCAGCGAACTATTATATTTTCAATAACTTAATATCAGCGGAAATATAGCTGTCATTACCAGCCAATGGTGTGTAGTAACCAATTTCCGATCCCTACATTAAAATAAAAGTAATAAAAAAATCTTTCTGACATTTATATAAAAAATAAACGTTTTCGTAAAAAATGTGTGTTAACTGTGCTAGGTCGTCTTCTTATATTTCCTTATAATTTTGAAACAATTGAGTAAATGTGATAACAAACGTACGCCACTGCTACCTCTTTACCTCCGTAAGAAGGAACTAAGTTCCTTCTCTGGAGTCATACATATTTGACAGCGGGGTCTTATTGGATCGAAGAGAAATGTGGAGTGTAAAAGGCCTAGTACTGTACCTACTCTAAACACATAAACACCACACAAAGCCCGGCATTTGAATGAACGAGTACCTCCAACACAAAGCGACAGATGGAAGAACCGAATGGGGCAGCCATGGAACCAACTCTTATTGAGCGGTTTCATTTAAATTGTTTATAATTGTGCCAGCGGATTTTTCATCCATATTTCATAACAGAGCCATTTATTCAAGTGGTTAAAGAAAGGCTCGAATTAATGACCCGCCGTTATTTGGTTTCTGAGAAAGTAATGTACGTATGGAAATATTCATCTGGTTGTTTCTCCGAATATTTCACGGACCTGCCGCTAGCGCTCAGTATGTAAAGCAGGCGAGCGTAATTAAAATTTGAGACGACCATTTATTAATGAACCCTTGTCTGATAACGAGGTCGGATCTTCTTTTAATGCAAATGTTTGCGTAGATTGTATGAATTTTAACACAAAACTTACCCTTCGTACTTTTATGACTTTGAATTAAACCTTCGTGTCTTTGATATTAAAGCTTGTTCCGTATATTCTCAAAAATCTCGGCCATTTAATTAAACTTTCGGAAGGGCGGATTACCGTTTCGACTTCATAATACAAACGGCCTTCAAAAGTCATCCAAACCTTGTTAATCTCGTTCCGGGAACTATTCTATTATTTTAAGCAGCACTGTTCATTTCTCCATTCAAAATTAACATCTCTGTTGAATATGATAATTCTTATCTTGATTTCAATAAAAACAACGTCAAGCAAATTAAGAGAACGAAATGAAGACCTTTTCCACGTGGGAATATTTTTATACATTTTACGTAACAAGCATCTGGTTTTTAAAGCTACGAGAATTTACATACTGATGAAACCAACATGTTTTCAAATGAAAGTAGTTACTTGATTTGCGGATAGCGCAAATTAGATATCGAAACCATTACTAATTATTGGTAATCAGGAAACAACGTGATTTTTGCAGCCCTAATTTGAAAAGTTATTAGTTTAAAATATAATAAATCGGGAAAAGCAAATTAAGCTATATTCCGAACCACCTGTTGCCACAGAACACAGAACATAGCAAATAATAAACAACTATATTTTGTTTGTACAAACCCATTAACAATAAATCACTTTTTTCACCCAAATCGGGTGTTTCAAACTCGTATCGAAAGTCTCAAAAAATTACCAACCTGTATGAGTTACCAAGTCCCTTGAGCTAACACAATTTGGTTTACGTAACTCGTGTTAATCATCATCACTGCCCAAAGTCACTCATCTCTATTAAATTGAATTGCAAACGAATGTGACAAAAACAATTTTTTCTCCATAATTCGAAATGATTTAAATTGTAAAAAATGCTTGTTCTCACCATTGAGGCATGTCACCCTTCTATAGTAGACTGACTCCGGGACCCTCGTGAGCAGCCAAGACCCATGCGTTAGGGTATCTTCGCTGTGAAGGTAACAGATCTTGGCACTCTTGTCGTCACTTCCAAGTGAAAGCAGTAGCTGATTCTTGCCCCTTTCAAATGGAACTGTAGTGAAGCCTCGGCAGTTGAACTGGTTCTCGTTTTCGCACCTGGTTTTGCACTGGAAAGTTCTTAATGTTTATTGATATGGTGGTTAGATTCGTCTTAATGTTAATATACTCGTAGTTATTCGGGTAAGGTTTCTTGTTATATTTCAACGTCCTATCTCATGTTTTTGTTGTAAAATTATATAGTTTTGCGTAACGTTGTCACAATTTATAAACTCAACAAATTATTATCGTTGAAAACCAAATAATAAAGGATTATGTCGTCGTCGGGGGGCTGACAAATTAAAACTAACTGTAGGCTCTTAGCAAAACCTGAACACCTAAGGAGAGCATTTTCCAACGTAGGACCTTTGGTGTTACAGGAAAATCAAGTATGAATGCGTTATTGTGTATAAAAAACACAATAGTCAAAAACGATTATTTTACCTCTTGGGTTGATATTCCTTGTACCATGACATCATAATGTTTCAGCGTCTGATTGTAATATTCTTCGTAAGAACAGCGATCTATGTTTTTGGGCACTGTAAGGAAACATTTTAAGAAGAATATTAATTATCATTTTGTCATTATTGAAGGCATTGATTCTAAGAAGTCCAGTAACTCATGTACCTACTTTTGATGGCAGACAAAAAAATCTAAATACCCATATTGTCGCAAGAAAGCAATACTGCTGTAACCGCCACTACCTACGAAAATACTTTTGAGGATTTTGAGGTGTGTACATCAGTTAAAAAACGTATTGTTGACAAAATGGCTAGTTTTTTCCAACGTCGTACAGTTCTTATTTATCGTCGTAGAGTCACGGGACCCAGATAGATCGACGCAGAAAAAAACCATGCAAAATGGTGTTAATAAAGTATTTTCGTAGGTAGTGGTGGTTACAGCAGTATTGCGTTCTTGCGATGATTAAGAATTTAATGTGATGAATATACTTCATCGTTTTGGCACAAAAACAGTTGTAATTCTAAATTCACATCTATTAAAAATTTGTTGATGTCGTGAACTCAATATAACGTCACTATTATTTACTTATATACGGATTACATTATGTTATATATGAATAGGATTAGGTTATCGATCTACTTACGATCCTCTACGCACTGATTTTCCTTATACCAGTAATCTCCACTGGCCACTCTGAAAGACTCCGGTTCCGTGAATTTATTCTCAAGACTCAATACACAGGTGCCCATCACTGATGAAAAGTTGTCAATGTTGCTTTGACCATTAGGGCCACCGTACTGGATAGTGGGGGGATGCTGCAGCTGAAACTGGGCGGATCTGATGTTGTTGTTGCCATTGGACCTAAGAAGATATTGGGAGCAACCCTCATCGGTGATGTTTGTCACTGTCGATGCCTGGTTTGCCAATGAAGTCTGACTGATCAGCCGGTAGCCGTATGAACTCTCGGTTGACCAGAGTTTGTTGCGACAAGTTTCTGGAACTTAGAAAGCAGGATTGAAATATATTTTAGGTAAATATGCAGTTAGTCCACCTCACGGATAATACGAAACGTTCGTATTGTCGAAGTTTGATACACGGATAATACGGAATGTTCCTTTTTTAACTAATAGAAAATCAAATATGACATTTGTCGGAAGTACCAATCTTAAGCTCAAACAAACACTAAGCGCAGTGTTGCCAACTTAACAAAAAACTACGTGTTTGAAAGAAACTACTATTGATAGTGTCGGAATCTCTTTATAAAATAAATTCTATTCGCATTTCATCATCATTTGAAAAAACATCCACGGTTTTGAATGGTTTGTTTGGCAAAGCAGGGTTTGTCTAGCGGGTTTGTGTAATTATTCTAATACATTTATTTCCATGTTCTACTGTTATAAATACAGGTACAAACTTGTCAATAATGCATTCACTTTGTTTTACGCAAAAATATTTTTCTATGATTGGCAGCATTGATTGATTGTCTATGAAATGTTAAAATAAAAACGATGAATAAACAATGGCGTTACCGCGTGAGTGGAATTAAGTTTAACAAAATTAAAATGTTAAATGCATATTTTTGCATGTTTTTTGGTCTCCCCGACATAAATACTCACTTTTCGTAATAATAAAGCCAAATCTAACTCTTTGAATAAAAAATATTCCGTATTAACGAGAAAGCGGTTTTCTGCATAAATAATATATTTTATTGTACTTTAGCTGGCTTCCGAAAATAGAAAATAAGAAAATTGCCTTGATGATAGTCAACCTTTGAGAGGACAGGGCACTAGAAGAATAATTATTATAATAATTAACCCGTCTACATTGAGAAAGAAATTTTGCAAAAATTATGTTTAAAAGATAATAATAAATAAAACGGTTCATATTTAACAGATCATTAATTTAAATATTGTTCAAAAATTACAACAAAATAAACTGCATTTTCTTAAAGCTTGCGCAAATAGAAGTTTCAGAAGGCGTTGCGTTTTTTTTTTATTATTCAATAATCGAAAAAAGTGTTTTGAAATTCGGGAAAGCGAGTACGATGCTTGCCAAATGCTATGTAATTTTTCTATTATTTTATATTTCTAAGTTCTCCCATTTTGAGTATATTAATAATATTTTTTCATTTTGATTCCTTTAAAGGAAAAAATAATACTTATAGGTAAGTAAGTACCTACAAACACTTTCTACATAAAAAGTGAAATGTTAGTGAAATTCGCTTTGAAACGTGAAAAAATGAGCACAGAAAATACATTCGAATACAATACAATAATAATAAAATTAAAATGTTAGAAATTAAATTTATTATTGTGAGAAGGTCAAAAACATTACGCGGTAATTTTTTTGTTTGTTTTTGATTTTTTAAATTTCAAATGAAAGCACAAAAGGTTATCCAATTATATAGCTAATTGTTGTAAAACAATAAGACTGACAAGCAAAAAAAAATCATAAACAAAAATGTTTCTTCAAGTCATAACATTACAACCTTTATAAAAAGGATTTTACACGAAAAAAAAACATTTAAAAAGCTTTTGTTGCAGATAAGCGTTAGTGTGATACCCGTCTAATAATAAATTAATCGACGATCAACAAAATATATTTTAACTAAAGACGTTAGAGCTAAATCGTGGGTAGCTACATCCTACTCTAATAAATTTTGGTTTTTGTTTTAAGGTGCAATGTTTTTTCGAATCTTTCCACATTTTCCTATTGATTAACTGCTCCCAAGCTCCTTGGCATCCCCAATTGAGTATGTTGTGAGGCTGAATGAAGTGGGGAGGGGAAATAGATGGGGAAGAGGTAGGTGGGGTAGTACCTAGCTATTTAAATCTAGTGACCCAATATGGCTAAAGCCATTTTTTAAAAACATTCATAAATTCCCTCAGGGCCTGTCATCTTTGGGTATGCTATGTAAAATGTCTACTTGAGAAAAGGAAGGAGTGAACCTGGGTCTTGAAGATACCCTTGTTGTAGTAGGGAGGAAACACAGAGGCCGGCAATTCGTTCCATAGCCGAGTTATTGAACTCAAGAACTAGTCATAGAAACAACCCATTCTCGAGGGACAAATGTTAACTGTTTTTTTTTTTAAACGTGGATAGTTCACAAGAGTCCCAACTGCTCCTGTCTGGAGCAAAATTGAGGACCGTGCATCAAATAAACCTTATATTCCTTTAAATGTACGTTTGTTGATTTAACAGGGGTGCCCGGGTTCATGGGGTGAGGTTTGTCTAGGTCTTGGAGGTGGATGACCAGGACACACTGAACCCCATATTCCTACCCACCGCTTAAACCCTTTTACTTTCCATAACTCCCATCTACATCGGCGAAGAATTGAGCCCGTACCATAAAGAAATATTATGGAAAACGAAACAAGTAGCCAGTGAAAAAAATTATCAATACGTTTGGTACAAACAAGGCAAAATTATGATCCGTAAAAAACAAGATGATAAAATTATCTACATAAAGCACCTAGATGATATGGTAAAAATAATTTAGCAAATTATATTAAAAAAAACATTACTAAATCCACTTAATAACTTATATTGTGAAAATGAATACCACAATAATTACTTCTGAACCAAAGGCTTTAACAACTTTAAATGACAATGAAACAATAACTACAAACAAACCAGATGAACTGTCAACTCTTAAAATCAATTTTACTATACTAAATAAAAGTATACGAAGTATCAACAAAAATTTTGATGAACTTCAAATACTAATTAAGAATCTAAAAATAAATCTAGATATAATTATCCTCACTGAATGCTGGATAAAGGATATATATTCACCCTTGCATATTAATAATTACACGTCATATGCAACCAATTTGAATTACACAAAAAATGATGGTGTGATAGCGTACATTAAAGATGACATTAAAACTGAAGTCAATGAAATAAAATTCCCAAATGCAAACTGTTTAAAGATCAAAGTGAGTGATGACACCACGATATTAACTCTGTACCGATCACCAGGTACAACTAATATTAATCAGTTTCTTGAAACGCTTTCTAATGAACTCGATCTTCTAAAAAACACAAAAAATGTCTTCCTTATCGGAGATATAAATATTGACATATTAGAAAATGGTCATCCCAATAGAACTGATTATCTACAAACACTGGCCTCCCATGGACTCCAAAGTATGATAAATAAACCTACGCGTGTAAATAATGACATCAAATCTTGCATCGATCACATGTTCAGAAAGACTATTAAAACAACCAAATCTATCATATTCACCTCTACTATAACCGACCACTATACAATAATTTAATCTATTACAAAAAAGAAAATACAAAGATCGCAGCCCTACCCAATTATCGTGCAAAAGACAGAAACCAAATGGAATGATGTAAAACAACAGTTACTCAATACAAACTGGATAAGCCTACTGGAAAACCTTGATGCAAATAATGCCTGGAGTAAATTCACTGAATATATAACATACACCATCGTGTCAAATACCAAATCAATAGAAAAAAAAGATTTCGCATAAAAACCAACATCTTAAGCCATGGATAACTCAAAGCGTTATAAATTGCATTAGAAAAAGAGATGAATTACATAGGAAATCTAAATTAAATCCTTGTGATATTTTTATACAACGATACTACAAAAGATACAGAAATATTTGCAAAAATGTTATACGAACTCACAAAGAAAATTATTATTAGAAGAAAATAGATGAATGTAACAATGACCCGCGCAAATTATGGAAGATCATTAATAAAATTACAAATGCAAAATCATCCCACTACAAGAACATGGAGAAATTAACAATTGAAAATACCCAAATCTCTTTTGCAAAGCATCCCGACAAAATTCTCGAATACGTAAACGAATTAATTAGGGTAATTGTGACTAATAAAAAATTCAATTGAATACAAATCAAGAATAAAAATATGGCTTAAAGAGGTCAATGAGAAAACCCTAGCGAAGACGCTAAAAACGACATAGAAGACAAATTAACTTTATTTAAATAACTTTAGTCCGCCTCGGCACAGGACCCCCTAGTGAGGAGGACTAAGAAATACAATATTTTATACTTAATTTCACATTGCATTTTGTATGTAAAATTTTTTTATATAGTCGCTATAATAAAAAAAATAAAATAAAATAAACTCTCCTCTCCTTCCTTTCCTTAAATAACCCTTCACACAGCATCCCCAAAGATGACATAGGCCCTGAGGGAAATTATTTTCCTCAGGGCTTCCTGTGTGGAGATCATATAAAAAAAAATCATAAAAAAATAAAAATGATGAAGAATAAAATTGTGAAAACACAGACAAATCAAATCAAATTTATCTGCGCATTCCGAGATTTAAACCTGCGACCTCCGGATCGCTAATCGAGAGCCTTGCTTCTCGACCACGGACACCTCGACCCAAGTATTGGGCGCGCTTTTGGCGCTTATCCCGACTGTGCACCGGTGCCGAAGGAATAAATGACGCTTGTTTCTGAGAACATTTTCCATTGAAATACCGGTTGACAAAGACAGAATTCCCACCTGACGTCTGCCAAAAGAGTTTCCAGGTATTTCTCGACAGAGTCCAGGTATTTTGGGGCTCCAGACGAAAGGTGGTTGCCAAATTCAACCGTGGGGCGCACCTGCGATTTGTACGTACTCTGTAGAATATCCCTAATCTTGGAGAGGCTAACTTAACCCTGGCTTCCTTGGAGCTTCTGTTTTGAGCTGGTCACTTAGAGTTACACCAAGCATACCAATAGAAGGCCTGTTGGGAAGATTGTTTCTGTTAAAGGAGGCTAGATATTCATTTTGATCCCTTTTAGACGTTATCGGACATGATTGGGAAGATTACGTCTCGTAGAAGAGACACCCAGAAGGGAGAGGTAATCATCCATTCGCTGATACAAACCCAAACTAGCCATTGGTGTTGGTGTGCCCTTTGAGGGCTTATTAAACAGAAAGCTATCATGAACTGTGCTGTCATCCTCGTAACAATGAATGTAACAAGGTCATTGATGTGCAACAAAAACAAAATCGGAAACAGAACCTATACCTGTATTACCTCAACATTTATTGAATGAGAAGAAGAAACCGTCAGAAACCGTTTGGATCGTTCTCTAAAAAGTCAGCAATCTACGTGGTTTGCGTGAATTCTGTAAGAAGACAGTTTGTTGACAAGTCTTCGGTGCCAGACAAGGTCATCTTTGAAATTTCCAGACCATTTTGATCTCACTGTGACGTTCCAGGCACTGCCCCCAAACGTGCATGCTAGCCAAGAACATCACTGTACGAGCGATTCCACTGAAATCCATATTGACGGTGGTTGATAGTTTTGATCTTCACGAGGTGTGTAAGCAGTTTGTCGTTGATCACGTCCATCACCATGAATAGAACTGGTGTGACCGCCATGAGGCTTTAGTTGGCCTGGTGGGAGTGGTCAGCTTTCTTGGAAATAGATTCAATGACCGTTTTTTTCCAACCAGAAGGTACAGAGCCACACTTCAGGAATATTTTTGTGTTTAAATTTAGTATTAGTTTCAATTTAAGTACTAGTTTGGAAAATTCTGACAAGCGATTGATAAAGTATGTAGGCACTTTGCCTAAATATTTTATTCGTGAATTTTCGATTATTCGTGATTTAATAATAACACAAAGATATTATTTTTTTGGAGGCAGGTATGGGTACCGCCGCCCCTGAGAACCATTCATAGGATAACCAACACCTCTGTCATAGGTCACCCTAAAGGGTTCGCTATGTTTTGTGACTTAGCATTGGTGTCCGGGTTTATTGAGTGAAGTAATCCAGCTCAGTCTTTTAGACTCACATTTACCATATTTATACTCAAGTTCTGCAGTATAATAACTGCACGCGTGACAGCTATTTCGCTTTCCGAAGGCATTATCAAATTGTGGTGAAGTAGTTCTTGTGACAAATCTTTACAAATATTGACAAATCCAGATAACTCTTGCATAAAAAAATAAAGATTGGTATAACAAACGCTGCTTACCATCGACGCATATCTTAACAAAATAATTGGCATCATTATCTTGAATAAGGGACCTGGTCTCCGTGTACGGCAGGCCGACGCACTCCATGTTCTTGTGGAGGACCACGACACTATGGCACTCCCTCACTCCCTGGCATTTCCTCACGCACTCCAGAGAGCTCCAACTCTGACCAGAGGCATCCCTGTCTCGTATCACGAACACGGCCTCGCGGAGGGAATCGTCCTTCGACGGTCTGGTGGCGAGTCGCTTGTCGAAGGATTGGTACAATCCGCTGTTGCATTGAAATAATGTTGCCCCTGAAAAAGAACAATAGTTTTGTATTGAAACACAGATTCATTTAGTAACATTTTAGTAGATTGGTACGTATTTTCTCGTACGATAAGGTGATGTTGATATTGTTGATTAAGTGATCATGAATAATGATCTTATTTTGTACATTTTTAATATAAACTAAAACGCCTTTCACACCATTCGATATAAACTACTGCCTGCAGGACTGCATGCAGAACCCCCAGCCGAATTATTATTGAAGTAAAACTTCTTTACGTACCCTTGACTTGGGGAGTAAGCTGGTGAATGCGTGACGAGAGCGTTACGAAAAGCGAGGCGAACGGTAGTTGAGAGGGAGATATAAGTTAGTAAAGACAGAAAGAGAGAGAGTTACGTTTCGTGTATTACTGTAAGGCCAAGAGAGAGAGGTGCAGCACACATTTTCTTTCTCTCTTTCTCTCATAGCCAGTTACGTTTCGTATATCTAAGACAAAGTGCAGGCCTATTGTCTGTATCACACTGTAGGAACAAGACAGAGCAGTGCGCGTGCACATTTTCTTTCTCTCTTCCTATCATATAGATGGAGCTAAAGAAGTTTTACTTCCGCCTCCAAGACATAGACAAATCTCACCCCTTGAACCCGGAGTGAGGTTTGTCCCTCTTGGGGTGACCTATGGTCGAGGTGTTGGTTACCCAATAAAGGTTCCCGGGGCGGCGGTACCCAGTCCCGCCTCCCAAATTGAAGGATGTTCTGGAATGTTGTGAAATGCTCTCGAATTCTCTCGAATGTACTGGACTGTTCTAGAAATTTCTATATGGCAAAACTTCCAGCCCTTATATGTTCAAATACGGGAAACTCTTCACGTATGAGGGATACCACACCATATAACTCCCTTTATCGTACCGGGACTCGTTTCCGAGTTTTAGAGGCACGCACATTTTATACTTTTTTATAATACAAATTAATTTAGATTAAGATTATCGAACCTTCTAGAACTTTCCAAAACCTTCTGGACTCACCGACACACTCCGCTACTCATTTCTTCTAGAACTTTCTCCTTCCATAACTTTCTAGAGCATTACGAATCATCTATAACGCTTTGGAAACTTCTAGACTCACTGACATACTTAATATAAAAAGCTCGATACAGTGAGTTCGGCGTGTCTCATGTAAAAACAAGCTCAAATTATCCGGCCGTTTTGTGCGTCCTCCGGTTACTGCGACAAAGTATCGCCGGCCCTTGAGGAGGGTCAAACAAGCTTAAACTATCCGGCCGTTTTGTGCGTCCTCCGGTTAGTACTACAAAGTATCGCCCCTTGAGGGTGTTGTATCCAGATTCTACTATATTTAAAATTATTTATTTTTTTATTTTTTTTATTTTTTTTCAGGTTCTCCATAAAACAGTTATGCACCAAATTATTACGGAGAAGATTACAAAATTTAAGAGAAAAAAAAATCCAAGGGGGCAGTTTCACTATTTTGAGACATATGTCAAAAGATAGTTACTGAACTCTCTATAGGTAACATTGAAGATGTCAATGCTCAATGCAGAATCGTTAAGCAGTTGAATTGCTCTGTTTAATGGGGCATTATGAAAGGAAGAAGTTGTCGTTTTCGGAGCATAAAAAAGTGCGTGAGATCTTCCATGAGTATACGCATTAGGGAAATATACGTTAATCTCCTTCAACATAGGTGGATTCAGTACAGTACCGAAGATCAGCTTAAAAAAATGTTTCCCCAAAAATATTTTTCGGCGGGCTTCTAAGGTATTAAGATCAAGCATTCCTGTTAAGAACAACGATGGATACAGGAATGGGTAGTATGTACATTCCCTCATATACAGGTAATGCATAAACCTTTTTTGTACTCTTTCTATTTCTAGGATATGGTTTTGTTCAGAGGGGGCCCAAATAATGAAGCTGTATTCCAGGATTCTGCGGACAAGTGCTTCATATGTTCTTCGTATTGCAATTCCATTAGTAAATGATCTCGCATTACGAAGAACAAATCCGAGCATTTTGTTGGCGCGAGAGACAATCTCTGATATGTGAGATTTGAAAGAGTTTGCTTCAAAAATCACGCCAAGGTCTCGAATCTCGTTTTTGCGTGTTAGTATAATTTTATTAATATGGTATGGGAATAGAAATGTGTCTATATATGGTGTGTATATTTTTTTGGGGTGATTAATTAAAAATGTGTTATTTTTTAACTGTTTCTAGGCACACTTTATTTTTCCAAAATGTACACTTTTTTTCAGAAATACTCTTGTGATCTTGTAAATATGACGAAACTGCGTTTCTGGATGCTGAATGGTAAGTTATTCAATTCCGACCATTTGACAAGAGAATCAAGATCTTTCTGCAGAAGAATGGAATCTATATGACTTTTAATAGCTCTGAAAAGTTTAATATCGTCAGCGAAGAGAAGATATTTTGAGCGGTTAATGGTCTTGCCTATATCATTAATGAATAAACGAAAGAAGAGGGGTCCTAGATTCGACCCCTGGGGAATCCCGGAGTTAGTTTTTTGTTCATGAGAAAGCTGGTGTCCGAAACTGACATACTGAAGACGATTGAGTAAGCAGGTAGCTACAAAAGCGAGAAAATCCTGAGAGAATCCGAGGTCACTCAATTTTTTTAATAAAATATCATGGTCGACTTTGTCAAATGCTTTTTCGAAGTCTGTATAAATCACATCGACATGTACAAAATTTTCAAACGATTTATTTATATAGTTGGTGAGATTCATTAGGTTTGTTGAGGGTGATAGAGTGGGATGAAATCCATGTTGATTTTTGATAAGTGTATGTTTTGTTTGATTATATATTTGTGAGTAAATTATGGTTTCTAAAAGTTTTGCGGGTGCTGATAAGACAGCCACAGGTCTGTAATTATCGATTGCCGACTTTTTGCCTTTTTTGTGTATAGGTGTGACTTTCATTAGTTTCCACATTTCAGGAAAGATATTATTACGGAGTGAAAGGTTAAAAATGTGCTTTAGAGGTTGAATTAAATAATTTGAGTATCTTTTGAGTATAATTGGTGGTATAAAATCTGGGCCGATGGAGAATTTTGGTTTTAGCTTGTGGAAAGCGGCAACAATATCATCATCGTTAATTTCGTGAATTTGTACAGGTAAAGTATTGTGTGATGAAGAAGTTATGGAGGAAATGTCAAGTTTGGGAATATTGTCGCTGTATACTGACTGAAAGTAATTTGCGAAACCTTCTGCGATTTCAGAATATTCATTGTATTGATTAAGTTTGTCACAGTCGCGACGTTTATCGTTCGTGTAAGACCAAAATCGAGTGGGGTCTGTTATAATACTATTCTCTGCCTCACGTGTAAATTCAGTATAGGCCTGACCAATTAACTGATTGATCAATTTTCGAGTTTTTTTTTAAATATTGTTAAGGCATGTTCGGATTTAGTTTTTTTCCAAAGATAGTGCATTTTATTTTTCTCTCGTATGTGATGAATGATCTCTCCAGTAAACCATTTTGGATATTGTTTGTCATCTCTGAGCATACATGTGGATCTTTTTTAAAACAAAAGTCGAAAATATTATTGAGCTGCTTATAGAACATTTCAACAGCCAGGTTTACATCGAGGCAGTCATAATGATTCCAAATATGTTGTTCTAAGGCATTTCTTAGTGTATGATCGGAGCTTTCGTGGATTTTGTTATGTAATCGAGTGTGAATGAGAGTGAAGGGTGATTAAGGTCTTCTTTGACTAGTGGAGAATCATGGCGACAAACCACAAAATTTTTAGAATTTATGTTGCTAAGTCTAACATGCCTGCATTTATGTTATAAACAGTGTTTAATTGTATAAAATCATGAAAAGAGCAAAAATAATCGTAAATATCACTCGCGTTTTTCCCTGACGAAAAGTTGAAATCACGGAAAATAATAATATTATTTAATTATTGTAATTTTACACTTTCACTTAAAATTTTATCATAAAATAATTGATATTGTTCCGATTTTGTATTTGGAGGAAAATATACTACACATGTAGTAGATGATGACATTTCTGTGTGTTACTTTCACCCACAAGTCTTTACCTTGGGTTTCCAAGTATTATGCTTGTTTTTGTTATTGTTTTTGAATAAATACCTCAATATTGATGCCTAGGTACCAACATATTGAAAAAGAAAGAACTAAAAAAATACAAAGTAATGAATAAATAACATCTCATCCAATAAATTTAAAAAAATCCCACGGAGGCAATGCGTGAGTGGGTAACATAATATTTTTATCATATTTCTGTTGTTTAAGGTTTAGGTGGATGTTTCAAAATTAAACATAAACTCAATTTTTAACAAAATAATCGATATGTTCAAAAACCAATGGTTTCTTCACAAAACCAAAAATTTACTCCAAATCATTTATAATCCCGAGCAACGCTGGGTTCCCTTCAATCCTCCTTAATATTATAAAGGCGAAAGTTTGTATGGATCTATACGTGTGTTTGTTACTTTTTCACGCAAAAACTACTGAATGGATTTTAATGAAACTTTACAATAATATAGCTCATACATCAAAATAACATATAGGCTGTAGCTCAGAGCTCTGGCATTATTAAATTTGTATAAAAAAATTGCAATATTTTTTTTTTTTACATGTATACCGCACAAGAGTCCCAACTGCTCCCGTCTGGAGCCAGTGGGACTATGGCATCCCCAATTGGGGTACGTTGTGAGGCTGAAGGTAATGGGGAAGGGAAGGAGATGGGGAAGAGGGAGGTAGGGAAATACCTGGCTATTCAGATCTAGTCACCAAACACGGCTAACGCCATTTCAAGCAACGTTTCAATTCTGAATAGTGGTCTTACACCAGGGCGATACTGAGTAAGATATCTATAATTCTTTATTCGATTCAAATTATTAGGGGAGTACTTGAAAAATAAATGCGGGTGGGGGGAGGGTGAGGGTGGTGGGGGGGGGGGGGGCAAGAGGGGCGAGGGAGGGATTAAAGGGGGAGGGGGAGGGGTGAGGGGGAAAAGGGTGACAGGGGGGGAGTTGGGAGGAGGGGGGGGTTTGAAGGAGGCGGAGTGGGAACCCCTAGTTAGTTAGAAAAAGCTAGTTATTTATACTTAGAAGATTGTTGGTGGCAGCCGGCATTAATTTAATTTACAGTTTGATTTTGAAAAACTTTGTGAAAATCCCGAACAATGCCAGGAAGTTCCGCTAGTACAATAAAAGATAACCTATTTTCAAAAATTGAAAAGTCTAAAATGAGATCTATCATCGTAAGCATATTTCCCCCGAGAACATAACACGGGAAAGTAATCCATAAAATAGGATTAAACAAACAAGAAACCAAAACTATTGTGCGACCTAATTGACACAATTTCTCTTGTCTCCATCACGCCATTCCCGTGGAAAGCGTATCAGATTACAGCCAATGGCTCATAATCGTTTCTACGGGCCGCAGAAATTTCCCTTTCGTTTGTACATAATTTTATTTCGTGCTTCAACTGCCCCACATATTATGCAAATGTGATAAGCGTTATCTGACAGCGCTGCAACACACAAACGAATAAAACTGTCTTGTCACACTATTCAACGTTGAGCAAAGCATTGTGATTGTGATTGTTTCACCGCGGTGTTAAAGTTTGTGTAACAATCGAATGGGGGACCTTGGAAAAACCCCTTTGTATTGTTCTGTTTCTTTTAAAGTGATTTGCCTACATTTAATTTTCTTGATTGTCTTGGGAATATCAAAACATTGTTTTTTTTAATGATGTATACATTAAAAAATATAATAAATATGGGTAATAATTTGTATAGGTATATACGAGTATATAAGACCATCTCCATCACCAACAAAAAACTGTCCAAAGAAGCGAAGCTAGCCGTCCACAATGCATGGAACTGGCAGAGGAAGAATGAACGTAGATTGAATGCTGTAGAAATGAGATCCCTGAGACAAATGTGTGGTAAAAACGTGGAGATCCACAAAGAATGCAAGGCTGATGTAAGCGTAATGAGAAAGACAAGGAAAGGGAAGGGATGGTTTGGGCATGTAGAAGGAATGAACGAGGAGAGGAGTGTAAGGAGAATATACGACGCAATGTGAATGGTAGAAAAAGTCGAGGACGCCCAAGAAAGACATGGCACGACCAAGTGAATCAGATACTTGAGTCGGCCATGTCAAGATTCAGAATAATAGAAGAGCATAATATATGAGACGATGTATAAATGTAAACGAGGCAAGGAGTGTGTGCCAATACTGAGTTGTTTGGCGATCCGTCCTCTGTATTACCTACCCCTGCGGGGAAACGGCGTGATTGTTAGTTACTTAGTTAGTTATCTCCAAAAAGACATCAGAAAACTTTCAAGCGTGTAAACTCGGCCATCTTGACCAATCAGCAATTGCCAAGTATTTAACCGAAACCGGCCATTGCTTTGCATTTGGTCCTGAGAAACTGGGAAAACCCAAAACGCATAGAGCACGCCTAATTTCGTAGGCAAATGAAATTCACAAAAATCATATCCATATTAAGGTGGTACACAATCCTAATAATGTTTGTTTGCTCAAAACTTACATTTTAATCATTTCCGGCGAATTCGTAACTACAATTACTTTTTTATTTCCATGCCGCACAAGGGATGCGACTTATTTATATTTTAGATTAATAAAAACAGTACCTTATCATTAATATATTTTACATACAACGATATTAAAACTTTATAACCCGTTTTTCAACTATAAAGTTAGCGGTAAGCACCAGATTTTATTTTTCTAGCGGATGAATTAATAACTTCGGGAGGACAACATGGAGACACATTTTAAATATTTGTAACACGTTCTTCAGAATTAATTAAAATGAACGCGGCGGAAAGGCCGTATCTCCAGGCCTTCTAGGGTGAATTCGACCGCACGTTGGTCATATACGCCTTGCCGCGGCGTATATTTGTTTACACGCTTTCTTCACTTACGTCGTTAAGATTCCCACATTATTTGTCTTCTTCTTCTTCTTCTTTTCTTTGATACGGCAAATTCGACAGTAGTTCCGTCCAATGCACGGTTCGCGAGTCGCAATTTGTATACACGGCTTCTTTACTTACGTCGTTAAGATTCTGAATATATTTTAGGGTATATTGTCGTCTTAATAAAGACGACGGAGCTAAGCTCAATAGTTCTTAATAATCCAACGATAGACGGCTACAGCAAAATTAAATGCTGAGAACAATTTAAATTAAATTATTATGCTCAAATACCAGCTCATAGAGTAATAAAACAAACTTCGGATTTTATACCTACTTTATAACAATATGAGGTTTTGCTGTTTCTTGCTTTAGTTTTCCCTAGTTTACCTCATCAAATGCAAAATGAGATGATTAAATCTTAAATTAAAAGCAATATTAGTTTAGCGTTTGAGCCGCATCTTCATCCTGCCTTAGCTTCAAAAATTTATTTTAGTAAAAACCGAAACAAACACTGGCTTTTCAAGTGTTTAAATCCATTAATCCTGTTAAAAACGGCCTTTGTTACATAAATTGTTCCCTTTAGTTCTTACCGTAAATAATACTTAGGTAGAAAAGTCAAAGTAAGAATACGCCAAAATATTAATTCTAAAGGGATGTTTTTGAATCGTCATTGTTATTTCCATTTAACTATTTAGGAAAACAACGATTCCATTACCTAGCATTTTCTGAGACCATCAGATTTTTCAACACTCTCTTTACCAGGAAGAAAACGAAATAAGACCTTTGTGTTCTTATGCTAATTGTAATTAATTCAGGTCAGATTTCATGATCAAATGGTTCCTTTGAACTTACCGATATTGTATTATATTATATAAAGAAAAATAATTCAACTACAACAAAACTTATTCAGAAACACAGGGGGCCTTGTAATAGGTATTATAAATAATAGGTAAATTATAGAATTTGAAAAATACTTGCATCTTTCCTTACTCTGAGACACACTTATTTTAGGTATATATTTATTTATACACTAGATGACCCGACAGACGTTGTCCTGTTTGAATATTCAATTCTAACAGGAATAAGTTTATTTGTTCAATTGTTTATCCCCGCGTGTCCTTTCCCATTCGTCCCGTTCCCCTTTCGCCTCCCCTTCCTCACCCGCGTCCTCTTCCCCTCTCGCGTTCCCACTCCGCCTTTTCTGCCTTCCCTCTCCCCACTCCCCTCGCCCGCTTCCCCCGTTCCGTGAACCCCCTCCCGAGTTCCTCTCCCCGCTACCGGGTTCCCCTCCCCCTTCCCAGGTTCCCCTCCTCCCCTCCATCGAACCCCCCTCCCAAGTTCCCCTCCCCCTCCTCCCCTCCATCGAACCCCCCTCCCAAGTTCCCCTCCCCCTCCCCCTCCTCCCCCCTCCGCCAACCCCTCCCGCATTCCATACATTCAGTTTTCAAACAGATCGCGTGGCACGTATTGCAATATTTTATACAAATTTCATAATGCCAGAACTCACCAGTATACATAGAAACCTTTGCGGGCGTGCTCACGACAACTCACCAAAGTTTCATCGCAATCGGATGAACGGTTAGCAATACATAATTTCATGATGCCAGAACTCACTATTGTATATAAAAACCATCGCGGGCATGCACACATCAAATGCACAAAGTTTGAATGAATTAAGTGAAGTCGTTCTGAAGTTATGGCTGGACCAAGCGAACAGGGATTGATTTTTTATATATGTATTTATAGATTAATCAAATTTGGTTCCTAACACAGGTACCTATTTAATATATCAATAATTAAAAAATTTCATTGACAATTCTTTTAACACAAAAAAACAGCTGCCTGCTAAATTTATTTTATCAAACTCGCAAACTGTCAAACGTACGAAGTTAAAATAGTCGTTAAGTTTTCAGAAATTATTCAATTTTCTGCGCAATTCTCTTTCCTTAAGAACCTTATATAAAGTATTAGAACACTTTAAAAAAAGAGGAATGAAATAGGTAAAGTCGTTCTAAGCTTATGGCGTGACCAAGGGAAACAGGGACTCATTTTTATATTTATAGAGAGATATTGAAGTGTGGAGTATGAAATGTTTAAACACCATAAAGCCTTAAGTTTATTGAAATGTACGATCACCATACAAAAAAATAGACGTACCTACATTAAGAATAGATCTGGAAATAGAATTAAGAATGATGTCGTGTTTGTGATAAGAACTCCTTTAAGGTGTAGGTACTAAAATTGAAATCTGGGGAAATGCGTATGAAACATACATCAATGAATTACAGGTAATTCAAAATAAGATAATCAAAAAACTATTTCACTACGAATCCAAAACATCCACAAAAAAATTATATTTGGAAACAAAACTGCTAACATTAAGAAAACTATACGAGTACAATATATGTGTCCTTATATACAAAATAAATAATAAACTCATACATACAAACACAGAATTCATTAAAACGTCCCAAGTACACAAACATTTTACACGACAACACGATAACATACGTTTAAACACCATTCATACTAACTACGGTAAACAATCAATTAATTACGAGGGGGGCAATATATATAATTGCCTTCCAGATGATATCAAAAACGAAAAAAGTGTGTGCAAATTCAAAAAAAAATTGTTCATGTTTATTCACAAAAAACAAAGTAGTGATAGTGAATAATATCGTATGGTAATATAATATCATGTAAATGTTAGTATTGCAATCTAATGTAACGTAAGGTTATGAAATGTAAAATCTATGTAATATTCTAGTTAAGTAAGTGAAAATGTTATTTTCTTTTTTACTGGAATAAAAACTTATAAAAAAAAAAAAAAAAAACTTCCATTCGTTTAGTGGCAATGTCTAATGATAATTCAAATTTGATGGGATCATTGATATGTTTGATGTTTACAGTTGTAATCATTTTTTAGGTGTGAGAATGTGTACGTCAATCTTGGTTTATGTTTATGTTTGTATTATAATTGTTTTTTTTCTAAATTTTCTGAATTTAACCATAACGTTAGGAATAACTTCTAGGTATAAAAATCAGAAAATTATACTATCAGAAGAATTATTATTAATATATTGTCTTATTATTAATGTTGCCTATATTATATTTATGTCGTAAGGTGTCGGTAACGACTTATGCCGAAGATAGCCGAAAAAGAATACGCATAGTCTTAATTAATTAATGATTAATTTTGTGAGAGCTCTTTAGACCAAACAGTTATAAGAACGTGTGTCCTCTTAAACTATATTATCCAATTTGGTGCAGTCGTTCGGAAGTTATGCGCATACGTACATTTCGGCGATTCATTTTTAAACGAATTTCATAATGCTAGAGCTCACCAGTAGTTTTATACAAACCTTGTGTTGAAAATATCGAATACAACAAAAAAAGAATTATCCAATTTGGTGCAGTCGTTCGGAGGTTATACACGTACATGTCGTACATACATACGAACACAACAAAAAAGAATTATCCAATTTCGTTCGGAAGTTATGCACATACATACATTTCGGCGATTCATATTATAATGATATAATAATATAGATAGATAGATAGATACTCGTAGATAATTTATCAGTTTATCGGGTTCCAACCGCAGACATAAAATATTAAGTAAAACTACACCCAGAACATGAAAATGGTTTTCCTCCAATTCTTTCAGCACGTAGTCTGCAGCTAGAATTTCATAACTGCAGTTAAATATTATAATATGTGATATACGCATAATATACGACGTGTAGTGTTATAATAATAATATTATGCAAATAAATAATAATATAACGAAAATACACAGATTTAGGAAATGAGATTAAATGAATTTGGCATTCTCGGACTATAAAAATATTACCATTTGTTATTTCGGCTACTGGCATTATACCTAGGTCTCTGATTCAAAATTTAGGCGTATTAGATTTGTCAAAGAATTTATATATAAAAATGCAAAAATCGGTAATTTTAAATACATGTAGGATTACAAAAGATTTTTAAAATATTTATATTGAGGGATCAGTAGGATTTATAGGTTCAATTAGGAATTCCACAGAGCCGAACCTCTGATATGAAAATATCTGGAGTCGGTGAATTATTTTCCCATCTGGTCTCTGGTAGGTTGACATGTTGTTCTTGTATTGTTTTGTAATTATAATACTTATATAGTGCAATTGCATAACGTGGATTGACCAGATGATCATTTGGGAAGTGTGTGAAAGGGTTTAGTTTTTCCTGTGGGGAAAATTAAACCCGGACATTTAAATCTGGTGCGTTATAATAATAATATTATTAAAATATTTTATCTGAACAACAAAAAGGTTGTCGCAGAAAACATATGGGATTTAAAGAACAATTAGTTATGGATTTTGTAATTGTTACATACTTGCTATACAGATTATCAAAAAGCTTTTGATAGTGTCCCGCACTCGTGGCTAATCAAAATATTAAAAATATATAAAGTTAACCCAATTATATTTAGCTTTTTGAAAAATATTATGTCTTTTTGGAATACAGATTTACTAGTTAATTTAAAAGGTAAGAAAATAGTAATACCTACCGGGCATTTCAATAAAAAGAGGGATTTTTCAAGGAGACTCATTGAGTCCTCTTTAGTTTTGCTTAGCATTAAATCCCCTATCTAAAATGTTAATTAAAAGCAAGTTTGGAATAAAAATTAAGGGTAATACAGGAGAGAGTAGTATAGTGTCACATAATGGATGATATAAAATTATTTTCAAACTCTGAATCAAATTTAGAGAAAATGATTAAAGTAGTTAAAAAAATTTTCAGATGATATTAAAATGACTTTTGGTTTAGATAAATGTAAAACGATCCATATAGAAAAAGGCAAAATTGTAGATGGAGACGAGGGTATATTTAGAAATTTCAAAATTAAAAGTATGAAAGGGGATGAGGTTTATAAATATTTAGGATACCCGCAATCGAAGAGATTAGATCACACTAGTATTAAAAATGATATTAGGATTAAATTTCAAAAAATCAGAAAAAATGCACAAAATAATTTGCATGGCAGATAGAAACATTACACCTTTAAATTTATATAACGAGAATGCCAACATTCTTATAAATACTAACCAGGAATTATTAGATTCATGGTCAAATAAAATTATTCACGCAAAACACTTCAATTATCTCAACCAAACGTATGTTGACAAACTTTCGTCAAACAAATGGTTGAATATTGGAGAGTTGAGCGCAGAAATAGAAGGATTTATGCTTGCCATTCAAGATAGAGTCATTAATACTGAAAATTATAGGAAGCATATAATCAAAGATATAAATAAAATTGATGATTTATGTAGAAAATGTTTGGCAACTATAGAACATATTATATCGGGATGTTCTATATTAGCGCCGTCAGAGTATACATTTAGGCACAATCAGGTTTTAAAAATAATCCACCAAAGTTTGGTAATTAAACATAACTTGATTGACTGCCGTAATATAGTAAAATAAATAAATAAAACAAAATAATATAGTACCATATTATGAATATGAACCAAACTCATTTTTAGAAAATGAATTTTATAAAATATATTATGATAAAACAATACGAACAGACAGAACAATTAGTCATAATAGAACTGATATAGTTTTACATGACAAAATTTAAAAAAATAACTTATATCATTGATGTAGCTATTCCAAATTCCTGTAATATTCAAAAATCTGTTTCTGAAAAAATAAGAAAATATACAGATTTAGGAAATGAGATTAAAAGAATTTGGCATTCTCAGACTATAAAAATATTACCATTTGTCATTTCGGCTACTGGCATTATATCCAGGTCTCTTATTCAAAATTTAGGCATATTAGATTTTTCAAAGAATTTATATATAAAAATGCAAAAATCAGTAATTTTAAATACATGTAGGATTACAAAAGACTTTTTAAATATTTATTTTGAGGGATCAGTAGGATTTATAGGTCAAATTTGGAATTCCACAGAGCCGAACCCTTTGATATGAAAATATCTGGAGTCGGTGAATTATTTTCCCATTTGGTCTCTGGTAGGTTGACATGTTGTTCTTGTATTGTTTTGTATTTATAATACTTATATAGTGCAATTGCATAGCGTGGTTTGACTAGATGATCATTTGGGGAAGTGTGTGAAAGGGTTTAGTTTTTCCTGTGGGGAAAATTTAACCCGGACATTTAAATCTGGTGCGTAAAAATATTTGCGTATTACGCAATTAGAATATGTAAATGGCTTTCCTCCCAATTTTGTAGCAAATATGCAACTAGAATTTTACAATTCACTCGGAACTTATGAAAATTGTCAGCAGATGAAAAAGCAACTGAAATTTAAACTTTGTAATTTGAAACATAAAAATGATTCTAACTTTAGTGAATAAAGATGAGATGATAAAGGTGGAATCCCCAGCCTCAAATTAGTATTGCCCGGAAAATGGTTTTCCTTCGATCTTTGCAGCACATGGTCTGCAACTTTTATATCTTGAACGCGGAATTCGAGGACAGTTTCCTTCGAAATGGGTCCGCAGATGAACCCACAAGTGAAATTTTATCGTTACACACTGAACACAAAACTGGTTTTAACTTAAGTGTGCGGAAATAATATTATTATTTCATGAAAGCTAATGGTTTTTCTCACCTTCTTTCTGCAGCACAGTACGCAACTTGAATTTCGTAACGGCACTTGGAACGCGAAAATGCTTTCCTTCGAAATGCGTCAGCACGTGACTCCGCAACTGGATATTTTTTTGAATTCTGATCACAAGATTGGTTTTACTTAAGAATGAATCTGCGTACAAGTCCACCAGCTTAAATTAAAATTGAACTTTTTTTTTAATTTCACAATGTAGGCGAATACAATTTTAGAATATTTTATTGACGTTCGCAAATTTACAGCCTTCGACAAAAGTTTCGGGTAAAGTTCGGTTTATGGGCGAAATTCCTAAAAAATAAAACTAGTTATTTTTATACTAACTATGGGCCGGGGAATCCGAATCTGAAAGAATTAGGCGGCGGCAAGCAATATTAACTGAATTACACGACTTTAAAATTTTCTATACACACACAAATGAAAATAATCATTTCGGAAGTATTTTGACACACGTAGTACAAAGATCATAGAAAAACAAGATAACATAGATGTTTTTACCACACAAAATTAAGTGTTGCCATTAAGCAGTAATATTAATAAGGTAAAATAACATGTTTATATTTTAAGTACTTATTTTTTCTAAATTATAAATTTTACTCACTTTTGTATCACAAACCATGTTACATAAACCCGGCGTAGCTGCTAAACTACTTGAAAACAGGGATGTTTTTTTGCCGTGACGCGAGCAGGCGGTATAAAGGGGCACAAACCATGTTACACAAACCTAGCGTAGCCGCTAAACTACTCGAAAACAGGGATGTTTTTTTGCCGTGACGCGAGCAGGCGGTACAAAGGGGCACAAACCATGTTACACAAACCTAGCGTAGCCGCCAAACTACTTGAAAATAGGGATGTTTTTTTGCCGTGACGCGAGCAGGCGGTATAAAGGGGCACAAACCATGTTACACAAACCTAGCGTTAGGATTTTTAAGACTACGAATTTTCATACTTTTGGTTTAAGAATACGGCCGTTGAGATAGTCGTAATTCATCAGGTTAATGTGTTATGTGAGGAATTATCGTGTCGGAAATTATTGATATAGGGATAAATATTTTTGAGAGCTAGTAACACTGCCGCCACATGTTTTTGTATATTCCTTGTTTTTCTATGATCTTTGTACTACGTGTGTCAAAATACTTCCGAAATGATTATTTTCATTTGTGTGTGTATAGAAAATTTTAAAGTCGTGTAATTCAGTTAATATTGCTTGCCGCCGCCTAATTCTTTCAGATTCGGATTCCCCGGCCCATAGTTAGTATAAAACTAACTAGTTTTATTTTTTAGGAATTTCGCCCATAAACCGAACTTTTTCCAAAGTTTCTTTTACCTTATATAATATTTTTTTTTACATTAACTCCACACAGGAGTGTGTCATCTGAGATGCTGTGTGGAGGGTCTTTTTGAGGAGAGGAAGGAATGAACATTGGCCTTCAAGAGACCCATGTTGTAGGAAGGAAGAAACATAGAGGCCGGAAAACCGTTCCACAGCAGAGCTGTTGAACACAAGAACGAGTCGAAGAAGCGACCCGTTCTCATGTGACAAATGTCAACCGTGTACGTATGTTGGACAAGCGTTTGGCGTGTTTCCGACTATGCACCGGTGCCAAAGGGATCAATGACGCTAGTTCCTCGGAGTATCTTCGATAGCATTTCCACCCGACGCCTGTGCTCTAAAGATTGCAATCCGTCTGGGGAGAATCTATCAACCGCCCGCTTTTGCACATTGAGTCGAGGGATTTTTCAGGTATTTTGGAGCTCCAGACCAGAGATGGCTGCCAAATCAACCGTGGGGCGTACTTGTGATTTGTACAGGGTTAGCAGTTGTGTCCTATTAAAGTATCTGCGGGCCCTGTACGTGTACAGTACGCTCAGTTTTAGGGAGGCTGGCTTTACTCTGGCTTCGATGGAGCCCCATATCTGAGCTGGTTTCTTAGAGTTACACCAAGCATATCAATGGAGGGCCTGTTCAGAAGATTGCTTCCGTTTGAAGAAGGCTTGGTTTCATGAAATCATGTCTCATTGGTCTGAATGAAACCAAGTCTCCTTCAAACTAGGTTTCATTCAGACTAGGTTTTAATCGATCCCTTTTAGACGTAATCAGAAATGATTGGGTCTGAAACATTGAATTCAACGAGATTAAAATATTGTATACTTTACTACAAAACATAATATTTGTGGAGAGGACTACAGAGAAACTTTGCAATAAATTAATAATAATAATAATAATAATAATAATAATAATAAGCCTTTTTATTCTGGACTTCTGTTAGGTATGTATTAGACATGATCTTATTTGTTATAGTATATCTCGAAGCTCAGTTTGCCTCTTGGCATAGGCCTTTTAACATTTTCCATTGGGACCTGTCACGCGCTTCTCTTCTCCATTGATGTCCAGCAGTGAGTTTTAGGTCATCTTCCCATCTTTTGTGTTGACGTCCTCTACTTCTCTTGCCATCTCTGGGATACCAGTCAGTGACATTTTTGCATCATTTTTCTTGTGGATAGCGTATCATGTGTCCTGTCCATCTCCACTTTTGTTGGTCTATTCGGGTAACTTAATTGGATGAGTTAAAATAGTGTGAATTTTTTAAATTACAACCGACGTGACTTGTCATTCTCAGAACATCTCATCCCAATCATATGGACCGAGTAGCATGTTGATTGGAAATTAATATAAGATTTTCGTTCAAATTTCATGGGTCGTTTCGATGCATATCTGTGTACTGAAATTATTTCGGATCTCAGAGGATTAACCGAACCTCGCCATACAACATTCCAATTAGCATATTAATATCGTTATTATTAGAAACGAATCTATTTTACATAAAATCACATGTTTTACTAAGTAGTTTGGTTGGTCCACCCTGAATAAAATTTGTTGAAATTACAGATATTGTACATTGTATAAGAACTGTTTACAAATTAATCTAAACAGTGAGCATTTCTTTGACCTTCACCGTAACCGTAACACATTATATACAGTGAGAACAATTCCTCGTCAGACAAAATAACATACACCAAAATGTGGCCATTGTTCTATTCATTCTCATTGTTATGCGACTTCATACAATCTTATGTTTTAGTTACAATATCTTGATCTGGAGGCACTAAATCTACATTGTGTATTAAATCATAACCACGACATTATTATAACGTGTAAGACTTTTAATGTATTTTTTTAGCAAAAAGTAGCCACTTTTTTATCCAGAAAAAGATTAGTAAAATTGATTTCGTTCGTCGTATTTGAAGTAGATATCCAATACACATATTACTAATTAATTCCAATCAAGGATTTCCAACCACATCTCTCAATTTTAAAGAGGAAAAAATTATTAATCAATACAAAATAATTTGGTCAACTGCCAGTAAGAGTGGAAGATACTATCAGTATCGCCCTGGTGTAAGACCACCATTCAGAATTAAAACGCTGCTTGAAAATGGCTATAGCCGTGTTTAGTGACCAGATCTAAATAGCCAGGTACTTCCCAACCTTCCTCTTCCCCACCTCCTTCCCCTCCCCACTACCTTCAGCCTCACAACATACATAGGAGATCACAAAAGTAACTAGGTACGAGTAACTACTGTTTTAAATGTGTTGTAAAATATTGTGATTTATTAATTATTTTTGGAATAACAATATTTTATTTCATCGTCTTCATAGTAGGTATCGATCTATATTGTACACTTTGATTTGGGTACCGCCGCCCCCGGAACCATTTATCGAATAACCAACACCTCTGCCATAGGTCACCCCAATTGTTTCGCTACCATCGCCTTGCATAGCAGTTAGAGGGATGGATTCATATGTTCGTCACTCCTGGACACACTGACTTCCAGATTCTGATCCACCCCTCATACCTTTTCCTTTCCAAAACTTCATATCCCCCCCTTCCTTAAAAATGCCCTCCACACAAATGACGACATAGGCTTTAAGGTAAGATATTTTTCTCGGGGCCTACCGTGTGGAACTAATGTGAAAAAGAAAAATACATACATTTCCCAAACTCGCAATGATTTTGCTCACACATTTTTGTAATGTGATAATAAGATGTTTACAGCTCTTCATTTATCAGTTCGGAACAAACGAATGAATACAAAATGTTTCCTTTAGATATTAAATACTCACGTGAGTCTATTTCGAATTTGTTTGAATAATTGGCACGGAAAACGGAAAATCGAGATGCATCGTATGTCAGCAAACTGCGCGCGACCAGTTCGAGGAATTCAAAGAATTTCAATACTTAACTAAAGTACTCCATCACTGTGGTGATATTAATACTTATTATCCAAATGGGGTGTCTGTTAAAGGTGAGCACCCAAAAATACATATTTTGTAATCTGCTAACGCAAGAAATACTATGTATGATTTATATGTAAATTCTGCACGGGTAGTTATGAAAATGCGTATGGTTTCCAACATAGACATCAGAATTCAATAGACCAAAAGATACAGACGAGGGGGTAAAACCAAACTATGAAGGGGGAAGAGGGGAAAGATGACTGTGATTCGTTATACAATCAATCTGACAGTAAATAGGCATCTCGCATTACAATATCACCATTTAGTTCTTAAAAGCAAAATCTGCTTTGAATGAATAGACCTTTTTACATGGGAGCGCGAATTGCTTGCCACGATAATAACATATTTGCTAAGGCCAAATGCTCGCCGCAAAAAGACTCGCCCCAATACACATAGCAATATTTTGTTGCCGTGTTTAGTTAAAACACTATTACAAATGTTTCATAATTTACTTACCCCTGTAACCAGCGACGCGAACACTGGAGAACCGCCCACATTCGCTATGTCTAAATAATATGTACCTATAATGTATAGCGCAAGCTGCCGTTTTTGGCGTGATATTTCGTAAAACGTATAGACGTTACTTTCGCGCTGGTCACAACAAGAATGATGACGTCACATATTTTAGATTCTCTCCCCTCCCCATGGAGCGAGCTGGCGCCAAGGCGGAGCTTATAGCCGGTTCCATGGGGAGGGGGAAATATTACGTTTTTATCACTTAGGGCAGGTCCAGATATATTCATATGTCCGTGGTTTCCAATGAAAAAGTGTTTATTACACTGTACGATTTTAAGATCCACATGAAATTGCCTTCTCTGGTTTTCAAACTGCACCTAATTACAGACGTTTTTTAAAGTATTTCATGTAATTTAAAATATTACAATTCGATGATTTTTGTCAATAGAAGCCTTAAACATTTTCCTAACTACCCGTATAGAATTTCCACTTAAATCATTAATTTGTAGTATAACTTGAGTTAGCTTTCTAAAAAGTGATGTTTTGGCCCTTAAGTGATGCATCAAATGCCGTCATCCATAATGTGTCTTCGGAACCCGGTGAAAGCCCTGATTACGGCATGAATGGGCGGAATCCCCACAAACCCTGAACAATATTGATATATGTTCCTATGCGATTACTGCGGCGGCTCAACAAAGGGATTTCGTAGTATTGTGCCGGAACGTTTGTCGCGAAATAATAATAACTGCGCCGTTCCAGCCTAGCAGAACCTGCTGAATAGTTAATTGGGAAGTAACAATGATATTATTATAATTCACCAAATGCCTTCCTTTGCCTACGTCCTACGTAATATTTGGATGAGATTGGAATCAATGATTTTAGAAAAAGAAACGTGCATTTGAAAATGCTGTTCAATTTTCATACATATTGGTGAGGCAACTTTTCGGATATCCTCTATTTCAGTAAGTTTTTTATTTACTTCGATTTAACATCATATTTAATAAACAAACCTACCTAATCAGGTAGTTTCTCTCTGGTTTTCCTATCTTCGTAATTTTTTTAAAAATACGGAAAGTCAGAACCATAGCGTTAGTCTTATTTTTTAAATTGTGTTCGGTTTAATTGATATTTCAAAACTCCATGGTTATTGTTGAAATTTTTTTATTTATTGTTATTAAGTAAGTTTATTTTGTAGAACTCCATTTTATTTATTTTATATATTTAATAATATCATTATTCAATGTATAAAAACAGTTTATTATAAACAAGTTCTGCTTCTGTTTCGTAATTATTATTATGCGTTACAGCTGTTTCGCCCTCTGAAGGCATTATCAAACTGTGGTTGTTACCACTTACAGACGATGTATTTATATCATTTCTAGAAAGCGAAACAGCTGTAACGCATAATAATTATTACGAAGCAGAAACAGGACTTGTTTATAATAAACTGTTTTTATATATTGAATAATGATATTATTAAATATATAAAATAAATAAAAAATTGTTGAAAATTTTTTTGTAGAAAATATTTTTAAAACATAAGACGTAGGTTGTGTGAAAATTTACTTGATTAACTGTAGGGAAGTATAAGGCGGAAAAAATATCAGTGTTAATTACAGCCACACACTTACCTTTTGAGAGTTTTTACTGAACCAACCCGAGAAGATTTTCTGCTTTATCTAAGGAATTCGTTAGGGTTGGCTTATACTTTTCTTATCCGGGAGAACTGATTAAACTCATGTTTCTTACTGATTGTCAGGTTTGAGGTTTATTGTGTGGCTAAACAAACTCATACTACTGATAAATGGACAAAGGAAATAATGTCGGATGTCGGTTTGGAAGTGAAGATTTGGAAACGTAATAGCCTTTCTGATTTAATTAAATAAATATATTTCACCAAACTAAAGTGCATTAATATTAGGCGAAGTTTGTGTGGTGAAAGTTATGGTGATTTTTCGTAGGTTGAATGGGGCACACTAGGGTGATTACAACCCAAATAAATAACAGCCATTGACCATTCAGTTGGTGGGAAGCTATGTCTAGACTCTAGAGGTAGAGCTATTCCTAATGCACCGCTTTGATTTAACCGCTACGGTAAATCTGGTATATTTTCTACGTACGCCCTTTATCATAAAGTAATGTACGTCTTGTAGTTAAAAATTCAGCACGGATATTTGGAATAAATATAATAATATATGAGAATGGGATTTTTTTTATTAGTTTTTTATTAGTGTTCAATCGAATGAAAAACATTATTTCTACTAAGTATCAAAAACATGTCGAAATATATTTTCTTTTCAGAAACCCAAAAATCTCTAAAATATTTTCAAAGATTATATAAATCTACTAACAATGGCGCCCCTATGCCAGCATCGTTTCACTTTCGCAACTTACGATTTATCCTTTCTTACATGAAAATTTATTGAAGACTATAAAACATCGACAATCAACTATAATAATATCATTTTTTAATATTCGAGCGAATACAAACCCGCATAATTTTACAACGAAGATAACGACATATTATACGTAAATAAAAAGTTGAATTTTATGAATCAATAGAAATGCAGAAGACACATTAAAATTGTACGTGCAAATTATTTATTACTAGTGGTTAGCCTAACATAACAACCAACACAGCATTCCCCCTCCTTAAAATTGATGAAAAATAATAATTTAACCAACCTTCAATACAAAAGAATTTTATGCAATAACATTTCACAACAATCAGGACGTCCGTAGTATAATGACAAGGATTGGCAACCAATAATTGAATGCCGATGGAGAAATTTTTTTAATGTTGTATTATTAATTAATTCATATTTGAATATTTAAATAAATGAATTGAACATTCCTACCTCTACAAATGTGGCAAATCAAACAATAAATAATTGGTTTATTTATAAGATCTAAAAAGGAGACAGATTCCATATTTGATTGATATTTATTTAAAACAAACCACATCCTTACTGAAACCCGAATTACGTCTTGCGGCTATAGCTTTCAGAAATATCATCAGAATTATTTCTAAAAAGTGTTACATTCAAACTGCTTTTTTATATCGACATATCAAAAGCTTTCGTTTGTGTTCGTTGGCTTTGTAAAACTAACGCCAGCGGTTCAAACATCTGGTTCATGTTGTTGTACATCTACCTACAACTTTTGACAATAAAATTCATTCATATACACAGCACTGTTTTAACGTGTTGAGTATTGCTAGATGCTTCTCGATTTACCCGCGCAATTTTTCCAGAAAAAACGCGCCTAAATTCCCTGCAAAAAATGGTGCATAAGTAATTTCAGGCATGAAAATTAATAAATAACTCCAAAACATTGTGACGAATAAAGAACAATTATGAAAAAAGTCTATTTCCGATACCAGGCAATAAAAGCATTCAACCATCTTTCACTCGATTTAAAAAAAGAAGAAAACAAAAAACTTTTCACACTCAAAATTAAAAGATGGATTAAAGACCAAAAAAGACAACTTTACAAAAAAATCACAACATAAAAAAAAAAAAATAAAAAAAAAACACATAGACATAAACACCATTGCAATACTCACTAATATATAAAACCTTTTAATTTCACTATCGGTTTATATGTATCTATCCTATTTATATAGGTTTATTCTATTGTTTTATTTTAGTGTTATTTTACTCCTTTTTATTTTGCTCTATTTTCTTTCTTTCAATTCTCATATGTTATTGTTGAGTCTCTTTTTTCTTTAGTTTTTATTTTATATGTATCTTAAATAAAAAAAAAAATCATATCAAACTGTAAAATGAGGTCCTCAGCACGGGTAAAGCACCCAGTGAGGCCCACATTAGTCAAATATGTACCACACATGTATAAATCAGGTGAATCAAATAAAAAAAAAATATCCTGCATTGCATTAAATAACTACTGAAGAAAACTGAAAACGGGCCCCACATATCTGCTGCAAAATTAAGAGGTGGGCCCACCTCTAAATTTTGCAGCAGATGTAAACGCAATCCTAAATTCAAGCCAAACCCTGATTAAAAATAAATACCATAAACTGTCATGAACCCCACGTCCACGTCTATGTGGACAACCATAAAAATAACAGTGACCCGACAATTGCCCCCACGACAGTTGGCCCGCCGACAGTTGATCCCCTAAAAGACTAATTCTTCAAGTGAGTATCTATGTATATCTGCAGGCATCCTGACTCCAAATCCGCTGTAAAAATATTTTTAATAACTTTAATTTCGACTCTCCGAAGGAGTATCCGATAATCACACATACTTAAACGTTCAGTCGGCCTAACAAAAAAACTGGTAAAATTTCGTTCCTGCATATACCTAATGTTACTTTATATCCGAATACAACACAAGAGGCCCAACTTCTCCCAACCGTCTGGAGCCAGTGATGTAAATGGCATCCTCAATTTTGCTATTTTGTGAGGCTAAAGGTAGTGGGGAGGGGAAGGGGATCTGGAAAATGTTAGTCACTGGGATCTGGAAAATTGTAGTAACTGGCTATTCACCAAATACGGCTAGTTCATCGACTTTTACACGTACTCTTTGGATTATATAAAATATACTAATGAATTAAATATTATAAAAACCAAAGGAAAAAACAATGGATATAATAGGGTGACAGTTTATTAACCTGTTGAATGTTTGATGGTACGAGTATTTCGAAAAACCTAGCAAAAATTACCTTGACGAGTTCTGGTCAAATATCGATACAAAAAAAAGCAATTGTTATTTTGCCAGTGTTTTCTGTTTACCAGATAATATATTATCTTATTATTCATGTATATTGCGAGAGAATATCGTAAGAAGTTTTTCCAGAATTCTTCTTCTTCTTCTTGTGCCCCGTCCGTTCACTGCGGCTTGGTTTACAGCGGCCCGGAACAGCTCCACGGTGGACTGGCGAAACCACTGTCTCAGGTCTTTCAGCCGTGGGGTTCTCCTTCTTCCAGGGCCCCGTCTTCCGGCAATCTTTCCCTGCATTATGAGATGCAGGATCTCATACTTCTCTGGATGTCTCATCACATGTCCAAGATATTGAAGTTTTCGGATTTTTATAGTTTTAATTACTTCCTTTTCTTTATTCATCCGAACCATAACATCTTCATTTGTAACCATGTCCATCCAGCTTATTTTAAGTATTTTTCTGTAGATCCACATCTCGAATGCCTTAAGTCGCCTACTTAGTTCTTCAGTAAGCGTCCATGCTTCCATTCCATAAAATCATATCGAAAACACGTAGCATCTGACCATTCGCATTCGTAATCGAAGGTTGAGATCATGACTGCAGAACATTTTTTTCATGCGGATAAAGGTTGCACGTGCTTGCTCTATGCGGCATTTGATTTCAACTGAAGTATCCCATCTATCTTTTACATTGCAGCCCAAGTATAAAATACTCTGTACCTTCTCTAGTTTTGTTCCAGCAATATAAAGATTTTCATCCGATGCGTTATTTTTGCTTATGAACATGTATTTTTTAAAAATTTATATTCAGTTCTAGCCCAAAGTGCTCACATATCTTCACTACTTGATTCAGCAAAAGTTGTAAATCCTCAATGTTACTTGTTAGAAGTAGTGTATCATCTGCATAACGCAGGTTGTTTCCCAGAATAGCCAACTTTAACTAAAAACAATTCAAATATATTCGTACGAATATAAACTGATTTTATTATTTCTCCGCAAACCTGAATATACACCCTACGTGAAAAAAACAAATTCAAAGGAGTTTTCAAATTAAAAAATGGTATTGATACTCTTTTGGAAACGTAAAATATTGTTATTTTTAGAGTCCGACCAAAACAGGATTTTCTACCGAAACCGAAACCGAATCTTTGGTATCTGTCTCAGTTTCGGCCGAAACCGACACCGAAACCGAAACTTTTTTAGACATGTTAAAAATCTATTGTTTACTGAGAAGCTAGATTAATTAAATCAACTATAACGTCAAGAAAGATGTTGGCGCAAGCGATTCTGACCTTGTCCTTCATTCAGTGTCTTTATACATAATGGTTAAATTCGCATTTAAAAAAAAAAAAAAAAAAAACAAAACAAAGGGTCAGCAACAGTTGAGAGGTTAAAAAAAGTGGTAAAAACTTACATTAGCAATCATTTCACAAAGCCTTGAGGACAAAAATGACAAACATTCCTGGGTTACGAATAACCTGACAGAATTTGAAAATCTCCTACTACCACCACGTATGTTGAAAATGTTGCTTATGTCGTGATGGAGGACTAAGCCAGCCGAGGAATCGAATACTTATTAATTCTACTGCAAATTTATGTGTGACTGCTCTCAGAAATCGAGAATGGTATGCCTGTAATAGAATTTTACATCTTCATATTTTTTTTTAATTCACACATACAAATGGAATGCAACTCAAATGCACAGCTTCACTCGGTCCACGATGAATCGGCAACTTAATGTTATATTGATAACACAAAACTGGTTTAAATTAAACTAAATATGCGGTGTATCAAAAGTACACTCAGAACATAAAAATGGTTTTTCTTTGATTCTAGGAGCACATACATAGTCTGTAAATAGAAATGTGTCAACAGATGAATCCACAACTGGAAATTAACATTTTCAACTCAAAATTGGTTCAAATTAAGACTGTGTGCGGCGAATTAAAAGTACACTCAGAACATGGAAATGGTTTCTCTTTGATTCTGGCAGCACATATATAGTCTGCATCTAAAATTTTATAACTGCACTTCGAATAAAATAATGGTCTCTTTCGAAATGTATCGGCAGATGAATGCACAACTGAAATTCATTCGTAATACATTCTGAACACAATTCTGGTTTTAATTAAGAGTGAACCTGTTTGTGAGTTATCAGCTTTAATTAGTATTACACTCATAATATGCGTACGGTTTTCCTACGAATTGTGAAATTTGCAGCAATTTTATTTTTTTATTTTTAATAAACAATAAAGAAATAGTTGGATTCGTAAACGAATGTTTCGTAGAACATTTTCAAATAATGATTGAAATGGTTTAATTTTTTCTAAGATAATATTATTATTTCTTGTGAAAATTTGCTGCCCCCCTTAAAAGTGCCCCCTTAATTCATACGCGGTAGAAGTGACACTAGAAAGTCGCTAGATGTCGCTTTATTTTCTTTTGCTTATTTTTTTTAAGTGGTCTGAAGATTGGATATTGATTTTACAAAATAAAAATGTATTTTTTTTAATTTCGTAGGATTCGAACCCCTTATTTAGCTTGTTTTTTTTAAGTGATTTGAAGATTGGATATTGATTTCACAAAATAAAAATGTTTTTTTTGGATTTCGTAGGATTCGAACCCCCGTTCGCTTGATGTCTGTCTCTCTGGCCACTGAGACTTGTCAGGCACCTTCCCAACTACGCTATGGAAAGCACACGCCGAGGTGCGAATTTACCGCATTATATTAGACAAAATGCATTTATATTCAGAGCATGCAATGTATTTGATAAGAATTTTAATAATATGGACATATTCTCATGTAATTTAAGTACCCTAAAAAAGTATGTCATAGCCAACATTAAATAATTTTTTGACCGTATTGCAAGTTACCATGTTATTGCTGTGAATCCTTTCCAGTTGCATACTTGACATTCGACTTACTATTGTATTCACTGAGTTGTAGGTATGTACAATTTGTACAATGTACATATTATTATTATTGTTGTTGTGGAGTGAGAATAGAATTCTGACTCTGAATACTTCTTGTTTGAAATTTAGTAAGCAGATTATTATAGTTTATATTGTGTTTTTTAATATATATTTTTTTTAAATAATTTTCATTATTTTTATATTTTTGTTAAGTTCTTACGGGTACAGGTCCCTTACTTTTTTGTATTACTTTTTATTTATAATTTTAATTATGTGAAAATCTGTCATTGGATATTATGTATATTATTAATGTTATTATTAGAGACTCTGCCAAGTGAATGGAACTGTGGAATAATTTGCCCCCTTAACAAGAAAGGAGACCCTATGAACTGCTCTAACTATAGGGGCATAACGCTGCTGAATATCTCATACAAGATCCTATCAAATGTACTGTGTGGTAGGCTTATGAAATATTCGGATGGCATAATTGGCCAATATCAAACTGGGTTCCGTAAAGGGAAATCTACAACTGATCAAATCTTTTCACTGAGACAGATACTGGAAAAAACAATAGAATTTAATGTTGATACATACCATCTCTTCATAGATTTTAAGGCTGCCTATGACACGGTAAATAGAAAAAGACTGTACAGAGCCTTGGATGAATTTAATATCCCAAGAAAACTGGTAAACTTAGTAAGGCTCACAATGTCTAATGTTGAGTGCCGAGTCAGAATACAACAGGATCTGTCAGACACTCTAAAGACCTTCAATGGACTAAGACAAGGAGATGCACTTGCCTGCATTTTATTCAATTTAGCGCTGGAAAAGGCCATCCGAAATGCAGGTATACAAACCACAGGCCATATTTTTAACAAGTCTGTTCAGCTCCTTGCTTATGCTGACGATATAGATATCATCGCACGCTCAGAATATGAACTAAAATCGGCGTTTAAAAGCTTAGCTACATCGGCAAGGAACATGGGATTGGTCATCAACGAGGGGAAGACAAAATATATGCCCATACATGGACGCCAGAAACCACCAAGTATACAGATAGATAATTATACATTTGAAACTGTCAACGAGTTTGTATATCTCGGTACTATGGTGACAAATGACAACAATGTATCCAGCGAAATCAAAAGAAGAATAGTAGCTGCAAATCGATACTACTTTGGGCTACAGAAGCATATGAAATCTCGCCACCTTACCAGAAGAACTAAAGTCCTGCTTTACAAGACCCTTATACGACCTGTTCTTATGTATGGTTCGGAATGCTGGACAATCAGTAAGGGTGATGAAGGAGCCCTAGAAAGTTTTGAAAGGAAGGTGCTGCGAAGGATTTACGGCCCAGTCTGTGATAATGGAGAATGGCGTATCAGATACAACCAGGAGCTATACGATCTTTACGAGGACCCTAATATCTCCAAGGAAATCAAAACTGGAAGACTCAGGTGGGCTGGACATATCCAGAGAATGAGCGAAGGAGATATTCCAAAGCGAATTATGGATGGTGCACCTGGGGGTCGGAGAAGAGTTGGAAGACCAAAGCTTCGATGGCTGGATGGAGTGGTGAAGGATGCAAGCACCATCGGCATCCGAAACTGGCGCAACGCAGCACAACACCGACAGTCATGGAGGCAGGCTCTGCTGGAGGCCAAGACCCGACCTGGGTTGTAGAGCCACAGATGATGATGATATTATAAGTGTAAAATATCTGTTGATTTTCCATAATAAATAAAATTAAAATATTATACTCGAGTATTTGTGTAGAACTGAGTTGTGACGCATTTCCGTTTCACCCTAATTTCTAGTCACTAAAGGCGCTAAGGAAGATTCACTTCAATAATCTCAAGGGCTAGGGTTAGGTTTTAGGTATTTATATCAGCGCCGTGGCGCCTTTGCATTTAGGCACTCGGAGCTGACTTTTGTTCAATTTGCGCCAGCGTAGGGCCGGCCCTGATAATAGTTGTATTATAGTTTTTCTATCATACTTAGTTACCTCTACCATACAATCATTGGTTTGTTTGACTCGATGTCAGTAGGTAGTACGCTGGCCTTGTGATGGACTCAATAAGCGTAACGTAAATTGTAATAAATTGCTTGTAAGTAACACTGGCTCAGTCGTAAACCAAAGTATTGTCCTGCCAAGTGGAATGTAAATTTACACGGAGTATTTAAAAATTTCCGAGATGGACTACTTGTATTTTAAAATTAACTAGGTATATTAACTACATTTATTTAACGGTATATGAACTACATTTATTTAAAAAGTTACGTCGACGAACTTTTTCTAAATGAAAACAAATAACTTTGTAAAAATCTTTATTCAACCAAAATTATCAACATGTTTCCAAACGAAAGATTTCTTCGTCAGAATAAGATATTGGGTATATTGACCTTACTAGGTATCAAAACTTCCATAAGTGTCACGCGGGTTTGATAAATGATAAGAAGGTTTTAACAGATCCACTTTTTATTGCAATAGTCAAACTCGTCCGGTGTGACCAGCATTCAAAATTCCCAGTAGATAAAGTATATTCTACATTAAACAGTACCTTGCCATGCTAGGGCGGATTTGGGGTGGGGGGGGGCGTGACCCCCCACGCCCGTGGTCACGCCCCCCCCCCCACCCCCCCTCCCCCCAGACGGTATTTTTTTGTTTACTGTGGAGATTCCATCACAGTACATACTTAGAAGCAAAAACTGTCTTTATTAAACATTTAATTTTTCTATTGTTTTGACACTTTCATAAACCATCCTACACGTACTTGAACTTGTAGAAATAAACTTGAAGTATGACACTTCAAGTATATTACACTTTGTAGTGAAATTTATATAATTTTTAGTATACAGTTACATATATGTAAAAGTGTATTCTCTGGTACAATAAGCAGATTACTCGTAAACACCATAAAATCAAAAACAATACAGAAAATCTTGTGAATTAAACAAAATGTTTAATTACAGTACCTTGCCATAACACAAATAACAAAAGACAAATAAATATAGAAAAATAATTATAGATAAAAATATTATAGGGAGAGGGGATTAGTTGCTTAAAATTAAACGAAAAACAAATACTTGCATAAATATAAAAAATATTTTAGAATACGTAAAAATTGCATTTACGTGATAATTTTTTTTAAACGATCAATACATAATCAAGAAGTCCAAATAACAAGAATAAATTACTGTATGTGTAAGTATTAATATAAAAACAAGTCTAGAGATGGCTCTGTTTAAAAAATATGTGGTTATATTTTTCAATTTATCTAAATTTTTAACCCTTTATTTATATACGAGTATGTACCTAAGACAGGGAGACCCTCTATCACCGAAACTGTTCTCGGCTGCTCTGGAAAGTATCTTCCGCAAACTAGATTGGGAAAAATATGGTATCAATGTACAAGGTGTAAAACTGAACCACCTAAGATTTGCAGACCATATAGCCCTATTTGAGGAAAACCCAACGCACCTAATTAGAATGATAGAATCACTAAACGAGGAACGTGTGAAAGTCGGCCTATGCATGAACAAAGACAAAACAAAATTGCTTACAAACTCTGAACCAGAAACTATAAAAATTGACAACCAACCACTCGAATATGAGTCAGATTACATCTATTTAGGGCAGATAATATCTCACAAAGATCAAACCACTAAAGAAATCTAAAGAAGAGTAGCAAATGGATGGAAGAAATACTGGTTTTTGAAAGAAGTATTGAAATCCAAGGAGCTAAGTATGCAAATAAAAAGGAAAGTCTTCAACACGTGTATACTTCCAGTCATCACCTATGGATATGAAACTTGGGCACTCACCAAACGCCACAGAGAAAAGTTGGAACGCTGCCAGAGAGCCACGGAGAGAGGAGAGAAGCTTGACAGGAATAAGGAAACAGGACAGAGTGAGATGTAGCACAATAAGGGAGAAAACTAAAGTTGCCGATATAGTTACCCGAATAGACCAACCAAAGTGGAGATGAACAGGACATATGATCCGCGATCCACAAGAGAAATGGTGCAAAAATGTCACTGACTGGTATCCTAAGATGGCAAGAGAAGTAGAGGACGTCAACACATAAGATGGGAAGATGACCTAAAACTCACGGCTGGACATCAATGGAGAAGAGTAGCGCGTGACAGGTCCCAATGGAAAATATTTGAGGAGGCCTATGCCAAGAGGCAAACTGAGCTTCGGGATATATTATAACAAATAAGAACATGTCTAATATATATCTAACAGAAGTGCAGAAAAAAGGCTTATTATTATCATTATTACTATTATTATTATGTACCTAAAAAGAATAAAATAGTGTTTTTACAAAGTTATTTGTAACAATTATTATAAGCAATAATTATCAGCCTGAAACACTCATCCACATTGAAAAAATCTTCCGAGAAAAAATACATGACGCCAACGGGACTTAAACCCGTGCCCTTCTGATTGCCGGTCAGCTGCTCTCCCAATTGTGAGAGAATTGTGAGAGAATTGGGAGAGAATTGTGAGAGAATTGGGAGAGAATTGGGAGAGAATTGGGAGAGCAGCTGACCGGCAATCAGAAGGGCACGGGTTCAAGTCCCGTTGGCGTCATGTGTTTTTTCTCGGAAGATTTTTTCAATGTGGATGAGTGTTTCAGGCTGATAATTATTGCTTATAATAATTGTTACCCTTTGTGCTATGCATAAAAATCTTGTCTTAAACGTTAGTTTAACAATTAAAAATAATAATTAAAGTTATTTGTTTAAAAAAAAAAAAAATTGCTTTCATTAATTAAAAATGACGCCGATTTTGCAAAAATTGCAGAACTTTTTCTATCTCCAGTATCAGCTGCCCTGTATGAACTCCACTAACTCAATTTTGACCTTGAACCACCTAACCGACTCACAAGCTAAAAAATAAAAAAATAAAAAACAGAAAAACAGAAGCTTGCAAATATTTTTTAAAATCTGATCTCATTGACGAATTGTTCAACCTAATTGCGTAGGAAGGTTCGTTTTCCCCAAAGTGCAAAATACAATTTAGTGGATTTTTTCATTTAGCATATGGGTGCAGCATTGTGAAACTGTGCTCCGAGTCTGGGTGCTATGATGTTGATGTTTGGATGAACCCTATAAAAGTGGCTCAGTAGTCGCCGTCATGAATATTCGTAAATAAATTATTAAAATAATGGCTTCCGTATAAGAGACATGTACGAATATTGAAAATAAATTTATGGACCGAACAAATAATATTGCTCTGGGAAAATGCATTTATGTTCTAACAATATCGAGTGCGGTGCACAGCTGTGATCAATTTATTCATTTTAAATGCATTAAGCTGGATTCGAACGTGTCTATGAATTTATTAACATTGAATGCACGAGTTTTGTACATATGAAATAAATTAGGAGAGGAAATTTTGACCGAAAGTAGAAAGAGAATGAAAGTTAGTTGAAGATATTACCATAAACTTATAGGCACCTAGATTACTATGCAGGTAGGATGCCATGATAAACCGAAATTATTAATTTTGCAATTAATTTATTTTTCTTCTCATGTATTAGGTACCTACCTTTACCTATACATAATATTAGCACAGTATGGTGGTCGAGAAAACTGAAAAAAAAGTGCAATTAAAAAAGTTTAAAAAATAAAAATTCTCCAAAAATGACGAAAATCCGAAGCTCACTGTTAAACATTTTTTGCTGATTGGTACCTGAATATATATTTTTGTTTTACAGTTAGATTGTTAAATCCTGGTAATCCTAATATTTTCAAATATGGGGACAAATCAAATCCCCAAGAACAACCTTTCAAAAATTGGTCGGTAAATTTCGTTAATTTAAGTTTGTATTATATTTGAAGTATTATTAGCCGATATTGCACACCCCGGATGTTGATAAATGACCATATATTATACCAACAAGCACTAAGTCAAAGCATGCAAACTTTCCATTCAGCTTCCTAATATTATTAGTACTAAAGTCTAATAATTTGTGGATCGCTTTTCAAGCCTTGAAGCGGCTAATTTAGGGAGAAAGTTACACGATATTGTTTTCCCTGAAATTGTAACTTTGTATGTGGAGCATAGGACGTAATACAAGATAAGCAATACTGCAGCCTTACTTTAATACAGAACAAAATAGATATATGACCCTTGTACCTAGCTACAGTGACACATAATGTAGATAACAATTCATTTGTGTGCAATCTGCACGTTCGCAATTTTAGCCAAGGTAGATTGCACATATTGATTCATGTTGTTGCATGCAGATGACGATTCGTTTAATTAAAATATTAGTTCACATTCGATCATATTGGGTTTACTTCTTATAATATGTAGAAATCTCCCCAACTTATGTCTCCTCAAAAATATTATATTTATTATATACCTATCGACATGCATTTACATTTCAGTCATTTAATTAATTTTCCAGAGATAGTTATATTTTTTCCTTTCCGATATTGCATTACTTACAGAGGATCTCAATTTCTGCTTCGTTGTTTACACGATATGTTCTTTACATTATTTGTTTGTAATGTTTCGATATTTACTTATTTTTTAAAATTTTATTTATAATTTTTCGTTTACAAAGTAAAGAAGTTTATTCACAGTCCTCCTCACTAGGGATTCCTACTCCAATGCGGACTCAAGGATGTTGTATGTGTGTTACGTCGTGATTTCCTGATCTCTACATAAGTACCTGCGTTGATTTCCACAAAAGAAAAAATGCTCATTTTTGTTGACCGCAGGTTGCGTTGGTATTTTTTCATATTTTTAATGATTTTCTCATCTTCGTGTTTACTTGGCCATATTTGGTTGTTGTTTTAAAACATTTTAACTCCATAATGTTTTTATTTTCATTTGGAAGAACTTTATATAATTTTGTTGCATGGAATTTATGATTTTTCTGGCAAAAAGATGTATTAAATTTTGATATGTTCAGTACGTTTGAGATTTTGAGATGAAGGTCAGTAAGGTACCTGCTGACTTTTTTTTTTAAATTTGAGTTGAGTTTTAATGGCTGAAATAACAAAAGTTTTTTTTAAAATTCTTTTTACGGGTTATTTTAAATTTATTCTTATGGGTACTTTCGGGTTTATTTTTACTATTTTTTTGTGTTTTAATGAGTTGCTTCGTGTGAGTGTTTGAAATAAATCCCCATCCAAAAATCCCACATTCTATAAGTGATTGGTGAAGAGCATAACAGACTTTATACAGATCATTTTTATATAATACATTTTTTCTAAAGTAGAACATGAACTTTGTGAGTTTTTTTGTAATGCTATTTATGTTAATATCAAAATTTTCATCGATTTCAATGCCAACATATTTTATCTATAGTTTGCTATAGTGGGGCAGTGGCATAGGAGTGCAAGTTTTTCCCTTTATAGTCATGTAGTTTGAGAGCATGATCATAATTTTTTTCTAAAACCGTGTAATTTCTAATTTAGATTTTAAATTATTTTCTTCTAAATATACCATACGTTATTGTTTTAGCCTGTTCTATCCAATATAAAGAAAAGGTGAGTGGTGGATGAATATCTATATGGAAGACACGGAACAGACTATATGGAAGAGAACCATATATTTGAGTCAAGACTCATAATGACAGAAGAATACGTATGAGACGATGTGCGAATGTGAATAAAACAAAGAGTGTGTGTTTGGCGGTCCAACCTCTCTGCGTACGCTTATAACGGAATAGTTATACTTTTGAATGTAGCTATAACTTTGTGGTTATCCATTATAGATAAATGAAACAATGTTACTCTGTTTGAACGACTTACATATTTGAGTAAAGCCGACCGGTTTCGGAACGACCGTTCCTTCAAACATATAAGTGGTTCAAACAAAGTACAATTCTTTCATTTATCTTTAGAGATTAGTTAGTTCCTCACATATTTTTTTTTATACTTGCATGCACCACATGGAATATTAAATCACCAAATGTTTATAAGTGGTTGTTTGAAACAACTGTCAATTAACTAACGATTGGTCACACGGTCCCATAAAAATGAATGCGCTTCTTATAAGTACAAATTTCTAAAAAGCAACTTGATTTAGACAAAAGAGTTTCTTGTTTTAGCAGGCAGGTAGTAGGTTCACACAGATTTCAATGAGATGGTAACACAGCTGTTATAAAATATAGTAATTCCGTTGCGTGATCATCTATAATTGAGGAAATCTTACCTCTTAATCAAAAGTATATTTATTTTTTGCCATAATTATGGACCGATGTCCGCGTTCTGCGGATATTAATTGTACTTATTGCGAGATGTTTGAAGGGCCCCATTTTGTGAGTAATCGAACACTGAACTTTTTTTTAAAGTTTTTAATTTCTCGCGATAATTATTCTTACATTAGAAGCATTTTCAATACGATTGTAACATCAAACTTGATAGTACCTCAGGTTTAGTAAAGTCATAAACATAAAATACTTTTAAGCCAACTTAATGGTGATGTGTAAATGCAAATAGTACATGTATTTATCTGCACCGAATGCGGTTTCAAGAAGACCATAATAGCACACCCTAATACACTACTAATGTAAACATATTAATCTTTTAATATATTATAATAAAACGAATATAAAACTTTATTCCACTTAATTTGACCGATTTTAACAGATTTCAGCCTGTCAATGCCTTCTTCAGACTGGTACAAATTATTCATAACTCACGGTTTATGTACAAAAATATGGGGGCGGTGGAGAGGGGTGTTCTACAAGGATTTTATTTGAATGTATGATACACAGAACAGAAACAATAACCATTAAAGAAAGAATAGTGATACATAATAGAAATAATAACCATTAAAGTAAGAGTAGTGACAGAGAACAGAAACAATAACCGTTAAAGCAAGAGTTGTGACACAGAACAGAAACAATAACAATTAAAGAAAAAATTGTGATACAGAACAGAAACAATAACCATTAAAACAAGAGTTGTGACACAGAACAGAAACAATAATAATTAAAGAAAGAATTGTGACACAGAACAGAAAAAATACCATTATAGCAAGAGTTGTTACACAGAACAGAAACAATAACAATTATAGAAAGAATTGTGACACAAAACAGAAACAATAACCATTAAAGCAAGAGCTGTGACACAGAACAGAAACAATAACAATTAAAGAAAGAATTGTGACACAGAACAGAAATAATAACCATTAAAGAAAGAATAGGAAATTCTAAAATTAAGGTTCAAAATAATACTATTTTACACAACAGTCTTAATTAACTAATTTAAGTACCCAGCCAGTCGATTAGTTAATTAAAAATAATGAAGGTACAATATTAATTGCTTAAAAATATTACGTATAGTTACAAAACAATTACAGTATCTAAAATATTAGAGATATTGGACAGCTAATGAATAAGTGAATAAGAGAAATTACAGAAAATAGCAATAGAATGTATCTGAGAATTGTCGGCACAATATCAATCAATGTGTTGTCATAAAAATGTAATGTTAGTTTTTTTTTTAAATTGGAATACCTTTTTTCACTTTTTATTAATCAAGTAAATCGTTAAATAGCTTTGGATTGAACAGATAATCTCAGAAGTGTGGAAAATACCGATTCCTCAGACAACTAACGTCGCCAATTTACAAAAAACGACTGAAGACTTTTTTGAAACTTTTTAGACTTAAACACCAATAACTTAAAGAGAAAAAAACTTACCTACTTGCAGGTTTAAAACCTATTTTTACAACTCTAAGTTACCGCTTCAGATTAAAAATTATAATTAAACATGAATTGCTCAATCAACCGACACCATTAAACGTTTATTAAACAGATAAATCTTATCGTTACATCTAACCATTATTCACAGGTGCTTCTTAATTTTTGTATGGCATGAAAAATCATGATAAATCAGTTTTAATTTTGCATTCTTGTTAAACCAAAAACAACAGACATTCTGTCAGTATGGCCAACATCTGTAATTTAACTACAATTTTGCACACGTTTCTATAAAAGTTTTTTTGTATTTCCCTCGCGTGTTGTGTTCATATTTTTTGTGTGCCTACAAGTTACCAATGCTACGATACTGATTATGTTTTTGTCAAAATAGCATACAGGAACGCAATATAAAAAACCTACCGTCACATGAAACGAAGTAATTAAAAGAGACGTGATGTTTTGTTTTATAAAAATACTAAATACTTTTGCAAGGTTTACTCTTTTCAAAATGTATTTATTTAAATTTAATGTGTACGTTATATTATTTTTTGATAATTGGGAAGACTATTCTGATCTGTTCAATTAACTTTATTTAGATCTAGTAAAATAAAGTAATTTTTGCAATCTTGCCAAGGAGGTAGTGAGCGAATTTTCAAAGCAAAAAGTTCACACTTTGTGTGGAAAAACCAACATTTAATAAGGTTACCTTAATTCGCACATTCGGGTTTTCCCAGCGACTTCTGGATCAAAGGCCAAGAATTTCCCGTGTCCGTTTCTTAATTTTACATAATACATTATGTATCACATATTATATGTATAGAAATATTGACAAACCTTACCATTTCGATAGACTCTATCGACAATGGTTTCCACAATAATGTAAATACCTAGTATAGTATAAAGCAATAATATAAATACTTGTAGGTACCGACAAATCTTACCATTTCGTTTAACTATGTCGACAAATCTTAACATTTTGTTGGTATGTCAACAAATTTTACCATTTCGTTGGACTATGTCGACAAATCTTACCATTCCGTTGGATTACGTCGAAAATGGCCTACGCAATAATATAATACCTATATAAGCCGCAAATTTAGATGTATGTATTAACACAGAGTTATAAAACAAAGTTACAACATATTTGCAAAAAACACAAAAAATACATTGAAAGCATTAATTTACTCACCTGACATTAAATTTAACACGTCCAGTATGAGCACGATGGAAAAATATCTCTTTTTAGTCATTTTCAAAGTTTATGATTTCCCTCATTTGCACTGGGAAAAACTATTTGTAAACTTTTCACTAGTCACACTGTTGCAGTAATTTCATGTCAAAAAGTTTATTTAAAATCAGTAAAACACTGAAGTTATGTTATCATGTTGGAAAATTCGTAACCAACCGGCGAAGTTGGCTTCTCGAATACAATTATACGATAGACAAGTTATGTGCGATAAGACGACGATTAATGCATTTTCTAGGTTTTTATGTCGCTAGGTACAATAGTAGGGAAGTGTTAAGAAAATTGTATTATAAACTAATAAGTTTATTGTGAATGCTTAAGGAAATAGTATGTTATAGTAATTAATAAGTTTATTGTGAATCCTTAAGGAAGTATGTTATAGTAATTAATATGTTTATTGTGAATCCTTAAGGAAAAAGTATAAATAAACGCAAGATTAGTTTTTTAAAAAGAGAGTTTTTTGTTAATAATAATAGTCTCACAAAGGTTACGTTTTGTGGTTTAGCTTAGATTGGTGATAATCGTCCAATTATTCAAGTAGTAGGTTAATTTTGAATAATACAAATACAGTTTCTTGTTCATGACAAAGAGAAATTCCATAATCACCATAAGAAATGTGAACAAAAAAAACATTAAAAAAATCAACCCGTAAAGTTTATTTTACCATAGATAGTATAAGAATTTTAAAAGTCCTTTAAACCTTATTTTTTTTGTTTCTCTGGGCTAAATAAGGAGTTTGTAAGATCGAAATTTATTCCTTATATTAAGTTTTTTAATTTCTCAAAATTCAACTTCACAGGTTTTTATTATATTTTTGTACAATTATTTATATTTTAAAACATTATTCTGATAATGTTTTAATATATGCTTTACTTCATTTAATAAAGAAAACAAAAGCCAATCCACATAATTTAAAAAAGTTTAATTTTAAATTGAAAACAGTGGATTCAAATTATTTATCTTGACATAAAATAATATTCTTGTATTATTTATGTCTATATATAACAATGAATATAATATATTCTTGGTAACAATATTAAGGTAAATAGGAACAAATTACATAAATACCAATTATTGAAATCTTCTTAGTTCTGGTTTTTAAAGGTGGATTTAGATACCTACTTTAATTTTTTTTTAAACTTCCAATTTAAATAATTAGTAAATACTCAAAACGATAATTCAATTAGATCAAATCAGGTTATTGGCAATACGTATGTATTGTCATGACTCATGACTCATTACTGATGGGGGTTTACGCGGGGATTATACTGCTAAACTGCGACCTGCCCCACTGCACGGATTCATTGATAGGAATATGTTGGGGCACGTACGTGTGCCCGAAGTAGGCCCAATTTTATCTTGCTTCGGAAATTGATCAAGTATTGAAAATCTTTCTTGAACAAATACTCTGGTTTAGTTTATTGACTTCTTTTAGGTCTGTATTAGCAACATCAGTTTTCTATAATCGTTTATTGTATTTGATTAAGTACCGCTTGAGAAAAACAACCATCCGAAGCCAGTGGAATATTCTCCAATATGGAATCCCTTATTGGGGAATATTGTGTGGCTGAAGGAAGTATTCTAAGGAAGAGAAAGGTTGAAAATAACCTGGCTATTCAGCTGGTGATCCAATTATTACATCAAGATTAATATCAAGCAACGCAATTTAAGAGGCGGTATGGTTAGCGCCGCCCCGGGAACCAGTTATTGGATAACCAACATCTCTGCCATAGGTTACTCCAAGTGGTTCGCTGCGTTTGGTGACTTAGCAGGGATGCCCGGGTTCATGGGGTGAGGTTTGTCCAGGTCTTGGCGGTGGATGCGTCTGCCCGCCTGCTACGTGACGGCCCGGATCGAGAGAGACTGATTGAGGGAGGCCTTCTGACCTTTCCAGCCAGACTCTCTCGACCCATCACATTGCAACGCAGTTGGAGGGATAGATTAGATTCAGAAGTCCGTCACTCCCGGATACATTAACCCCCAGATTTCTGTCCACCTCTCATATATTTTTCTTTCCCAGAACTTCCTATCCTTCCTTTCCTTAAAAAATGCACAGAATCCCCTGAGATGTAAAAAAAACGCACATGTATCTCACGGTCTTTCACTACACCTTCAGGTTGGTATAGTTGGATTCACTTTCAGGTTGGTATAGATACACGTCCAGCGATTGTCTATTCGGTAAACCTATCAGACTGGTAGAGAGATAGACAGACAGACATTCTAGATCCATCACTTTGTATTTGCAAATGAGGCGAGTATTTGAGATCGCACGTGAAAAGCGGCACCCAGAACTCTCCATTGTAGCAACGTTTAGCCTGGTCCTTTGTGACACCCGGATTAGCGGCGCATGTTACAGATCGGAAAATCGTTGAATAAATCAGATTCAATTCGAAAAGTTGTCATTTCCATTCATTTAAACGTCTAAAATTGTAGGTTACCTAATATATTGCAAGTTGTCATATTTAAACGTCGTTAGATGCAGAGATAGATCAGATTAATCGAAAAAAACTCAAATATAGAATGCACAAATATTATCGATGGGTACATTAGATTACTTGAAAAATCACAAATTTTTGTTTCACAAATTTCAGAATGCTCCCAAAAACCACTTTGTTTTTCACATTATTCATCAGGTGCATCGGATTTCCTGCCGACAATTTGTCGTTGATAAAACCTTTGCAATTGTTTAAATATCATTTTATACTCATTTAGCATCATAAAATCTTTCGTTACATCATTATTTTAACTGCTTTTAACCGTGTAAATAATGCATCATATTATGAGAAGAAAAGTAATTCAAATTTCAGAACAACTCTCTTTTTATAACTTTTGAAGGTTATTACCATCAATGTAATGCATCATTGAAGGAGAAGATTAGTAAGACAAATAAACTAAATGAAAATATGAAAAAGAACAAGACAAAGAAAAAACGAAAAGGTCGTAACTAGACAATATCTAGGTTAAAAACCAGTTCTTCGAACACTTGTTTCCAATGAAAAAGGTAGCTGCTAAAATACGAAAAAAAATGTCGAAGATAATATGGTTATTTCTGAAATTTGAAATATGAGATTGATAAAAATGATATTTAAATAAGAGGTCTCGATAGCCGAATTTGAAATTTTTCCGGTAAGGCGAGAGGTTCTGGATTTGAGTCCCAGTTGCGACCTTTATCTTTTTATTTTTCTGTTTCTTGTTCTTTTTATATTTTCGTTTGGATATTGGTGTTATCTTCTTGTTTAATGATAGAAAACTAATTAGTTACACCAACATCATTTGTCGTACAATAAATAATCGTCAAGTAGATCGGATCATCCGCCATAACCTCGTTGTACGTTTACCTACGCCTAATAATAGAGCAAATATCGTTATAATTGTAAAAAATAGTTTTTACTAGCTATTATTGGTTACACCACTTTAATTAACGCTCGTTACACTAAATGCATTGCTCGTCGAATACCACTGTTTATTTGGCCGAAAAATTATTGGTAAAAAAACGGGCACCGTAAAAAAATATGAGCTTAATCCTTAAACCGCAACACATCAGTAGTGAACGATAAACGCGTAAAATTACCGTCAACAGTTTCACTGGAAATTAGGAACGCCAGTTTTCCGCGCGCAGTGCGTTTGTGCGACCGGTGTCGCCTGGTACAACGTCAACTAGCACCGAAGTCGCTTCTGCTTTTAACGAGGCAAGGTTCGCAGGTGATGGTACTACCGATGCATCGGAGTTGCTTTGATAACTGAGCCGATGTCAACTGCAACAATGGCGTGACGTGGCATGACTACCTGGGAGTAGTTTTTCACACGATAAGTACTAACTTGACGCACGATCGAGAATATGATTTTTTTATAATTAGTGACAAATGATTCAATCATCTCAATGGCAACATATTAATGAATTAATTCTAATCGATCAATGGATTCTGAATATATTATCGATATCTGGATTTGCAACACTTAACAAGTTGATCCAAGATAGATAAATTATGACTAGCAGTTATATAAAATGTAGACATCGCTTCTAAAAATCAAATTTTCTCTTGTTTAATACCCAAATTTTCTCAGATTTGTAAGGAGGCACTTAAATACCTATCTACTTAATTTATAATCAATTAACATTTGAAAAAATAATCTTTAGTCAACCAATCGTCCACCATCTTGAACCGAAACCGAAACGTAACAAACAAACTTACAGATAAACTAATCCCATCGAGAGTTCATACGGACACGTTTTGTTTGAAAACGAAATAGTGCTACCAGAGCGATGACGTCACGCAAGATCTCTCGCTGGAACTGGTATAGACGAAATGCCAAATAATCGAGTTAAATCGAGGACTACTTCTACATTATCTTATTTCGCAATACTTTGCGAAAAACTTTAGAAACATAAAATTTGCTTTCTAAATTAGCATAAAAATCTCTACAAGTGAGCTCTGGCGTCTGTCAATTTGCACAGGAAATTCTAGATAAGTACATCTTTTTTTCGGAGACCGGACAAATCCACTCGGAACCTCCTTTGAAAAGTCATTAAAGTGATGAAAAAAATGGTTAAATAGGTTAGGTTAGGTTAGGTAGGACTATTTAAAAAATATTTTTTAATAGCTTTTAATGACTTTTCAAACAGGTGTTGAGTTGACTTGGTTCTGAGTTTGCATGGAACCCATTTTTTCAGCTCCCGGCTTGATTTATGGAACTTTGAATTATTAATTCAACTATCAGAAATCGGGTCAAAATGCCATTGTTCCATATAGATAATCTCTAGCAGGGGTGGGGAACCCGCGGCCCGCGAAGCTTTTTGGTGCGGCCCGCGACCACTTTCGGTGTGGCATGTTGAAAACACCACACAAATTACACTCAGAAAGCGAGAACGGTTTTCTTTCACTGTGTTACAGCAACATTTCTAAGTTATTATTACTAAACCCAGGGAAAGTTATAACATATCTGTCAGGTATGTGCTTACATAGGCACCTATGTTTCTAGAAATCAGTTTAGATACAAACAAGTACATACGTGATCCAAAATCCTTTTCTAATTTTATTTAAATTTCTTATACGATATGGAAATTAATATTGAAAAAAATATCTTTCTATTGATGACAACCCTATTCCGGAAGGAAAAAATATGTTGTGCTTTCTTTGTATATTGCCACACTTCTGCCATTAAAAATAGTTAATTAAAAACGTATAAATTATTGTAATGGTTAAATAAATATAAAATTATGGTATCAAATGATACATAATAAAAAAATAGAATTTCTACCCCCCTCCCCCCCGCCCTTGAAAATCTATGTGCGGCCCACGGGTGATACTACAACATCTAAAGCATGTGTCGGCAACCTTTTGTTGTCAAAGGGCCAAATATTTTATGTGGGGATTAGTGCGTGCCGCACTTGGGTCACATGTCATTACAGTATACCTGATATTTGGGGTCTTAGCAGGGGTGCCGGGTTCATGGGGTGCGGTATATTCAGGTATTGGCGGCAGGTGCGTCTGCCTACCTGCTGCGTGGCGGGCCGGATCGAAAGAGACTGGTTGAGGGAGGCCTTTTGACCTTTTCAGCTGGATCTCTCGACTCATCGCATTGCAGTTGGAAGGATTGATTCATACGTCCAGCACTCCTGGACACACTGACACCCAGGTTCCTACCCACCCCTTGTACCTTTTTCCTTCCCAGAACTTCCTATGTATGTTTCCCTTCCTTAAAAAGACCCTCCACATGTCATCCCCTAAGATGACATAAGCCCTGAGGGAAAATATTTTAGTCAGGGCGTCCCGTGTGGAGCTATTTTTAAAAAAATCTACAATATTTGTGTACTTACAAATATTTGAATTTTAAAGATAAAACGCTTAATGTATATTTTTACGACATTTATTGTAGTGAATAAAACCAACGAGATTTTTGAGGTTGTATTTGACTTGTAGTTTTCTTATATTTTAGCTTGCATTTTTGAAGTAGATTCGCTTAGTATTGCGTCTAAATGTGAATCCGATAACCAAGAACAGTGCTTATTTTCTTGATAATTTATTTAAATCAAATTTATATACTACCAAACAGTAATTATTTGCTCAGCAAACCATTTTAACTCTTGTAGTTTTCAGAAGGCAAACCCCCATAGTAATCGACCAAGTTTTTCCTTTCAACGCGATTTTAAGAGCTATGCCGGTCATTTAAAAATATCGTCGATAAGTATTGTAACGAATGTCTTCTGTTCCACTCCGCGCTCCCCTCAGGGGAACTGAGCGAAAGAGACAACTGCATATCGGGCCGAAAATACCTAAATAAAATCGTCAAAATCGATGTTTTGTATTCCCCATTTTTCTTCTCCAAAACTGGACCGAATTTAATTTTTTTTTCACTAACTATATAAGAAGAAAATATTCTATGTTGGTACGTTTTGCTTTTTTTCAAAATACATTGTTTAGTTTGTATACTGAACGTCTTTTGACGGCGTTTAAAATAGGCAATTTTATTCATTTTTGGAAGGTCCTATAAGAAGTAAATTATCAAAAAAAGCAAAACGTACCAACACGCTAATGGTCAATATCTATATTATGTAAAAAAAAATTGCTCTAGGGTCAAAATCCAGAGAGATAAACGGGGAATACGTTTGTATGGAAAAAACGCCGCTAGTATTTCCTCTTAAGTGTGGTATCACTTTGCAAACCCAACACGTTGATTTGCAAATCCGCTCCCCCTTCGCTCCTTTTTTCGTCTTCTTTCTCGCTTCCTTTCTCTCCGTTGTATGATATCATCCGTCACGTGCGTTGCGGCGAGAATCTTGGGGGCCGCACCAAGACGCCTCGCGGGTCGCAGGTTGCCGACCCATGCTGTAAAGGACAATACACCCAAGAACGAGCCAAGGATGTAATTTTTTCCGTCTTATTTTCTCTTTCGATCTGCGTCGTTGAAATATTTCTAGAAAAATAAGTGCGTCTTCTATGACGTGTTTTCTGAAAAATGAAAAGTAAATTAAATAAGTACTGTTATTAAAGAAATTTATCAAAATGTTATGAATTCTGAAAGATCTATTCTATATTAATTTATAATGAAAATTAATAATTACAGGTCCACAAAACAGGACATTTTTCTCATTTAATTTCGCTCTCCTGAACAATTTAAATTTTCGTCCTTTACAGCATTTCATATTTCTATGATCGATATATTTCAAATGTTTATTATTTGGAAACAAAGGTTAAGAGGTACCTACCTACGAAACTCCCTAGTAAGACTGATAATAAATAAAAGATTTAAAGTAGGCCATATACAGCAAGCAAATATATTTGGCAGCTTAGAGGCACAGACGTAATGCATTTATATTGTTTACACGGTAACCAGGAAGGTGCTTAAATAATACACATAAATCACTGCGGGAGAGTGCCCGTTGATAATAACAGGTATCAAAACACAACACCTTTGAACAAAGGCTGTGTATTATTCCCCTTCAGGATTATTAACGCGATGATAAGACTACGTGCCTTATATTGTAAAGGAGGCAGTAAGTCATGCTGAATTTTTTGATGAGTAGATTTTCCCTTTTGAGCATTTCAAGGCGTTAATTAATAGTAGGTATTGAACAGCCTGTTCCCTGAATACGGGACGAGAGGCAGCCCTGCGGTCTTGTTCGTTTGTTGACAAATTGTGTGCAGGGGCGAAATGGGACAATGCGCTAGCGAGGATTTTCTTGTGGGCAGAAAGTATCATTTTTTTAAGTGAAACTTCTATAGCCCCGTGTGTTTTGGCATTCGGATGAAACCGAAATGACACATAACAGCACCTGCGAAGCTTTGAACTTCTATCAAGGCTCCTATTGGTTGAAATATAAAACGGAAATTACTCTAGGTCTGCACTCATTGGCCGCTTTAATTATGACCTCACTTTTCAAGGCTCCTTGGTTCTTCATTGGTTGAGATAGTTTTGGTAAAGTTTCGCTTCTGTCGCGTGTTACCTGCACTCGATTTTTTTTAATTTCACACTTATGATATTGCCAATATATCTAAATACGATAATTTGTTCGAGGTGTGACATCAAAATGCACGCCTTTTCACAGTTAAAATTGGGATTAAAAAAGTGTTAATCGTTTTGTAATCACTAGATGCGGACACTAAGAAGTTAGATTTAGTGTCGCTTAAAATTCTGAGAAATAAATTATTTTACCGACTATTTACCGTTGTTTCATTGTCTAATTGTGGTTTTATGCCGATTTTTTTTATAAATACATTGATAATTAAAAGTTCCAAATCGCGTGATGTAAATGACAGGAGCTGAAATGTATTGCAAATATCGGCCAGAAAAGACCGTACAAATTTCGAAGAAATATGGTACTTCAGTATTCAAGATTTCTACTGGTTAGTACCTACAGTTTTCTTCTTTTAATTTTTTTTTAAAGTTGCAGCAAATATTAAATAATACATACCTACATATAATAATAAAATAGTAATAATAATAATTGACAATGGCTGAATTGGTAAAAGCGCACGTCCCGATTAGACGAGAGATTCTGGGTTCGAGTCCCAGTTGCGACCATTATCTTTATCTATTTTTCGGTGTCTTGTTCTTTTTCATATTTTCGTTTAGATTATTATTGTTATCTTCATCTTCAATGATATATTACATTGATGGGAATAACCTTCAAAAGATATAAAAAGAGAGTTATTCTTATAAAAAATCATCTATTTTGTGTTCAAGTTCGACTCTGACCGTGACCTACGTGTACCTGTCTACATATTCAAGTCCGTTGTGTACAATGCTAATCGAATCAATTGTCTGAAGTAATGTTGTTGTTCATCTCGACGATACAATCAAGATAATATCTTTGGAGCATCACATCCTCAAGGTGTTTGTAATAATTTTGTTTGCGGTAGGTAGGTATGTATTACACTACAGACAAGGGGAATCCCACTGAATGTTTTCAGATACAATTCTAGATAATATGCTAATCTGATTTAATTTCATTATTAATTTTCGTAATCAATGCAATAAAATTTCTAGGGAATAGTAACTAAAACACCAATTAGTGATATTTTTTAATCAGTATTTTTAGGGTATATAAAATAAACAAAATGACAACATCTGTCAGCTTCCATAAAGATATACGGAATATGATAAGTTACTACTTAAACCACGTGTATCAAACAAAGAAAACAAAAATGACAACACCTAACAGCTTCCATAAAGATAATAACGAACATGACAAGTTACTTTAAATTTTCAAATGTTAATTTTTAAGTAGGGTGCAAATTTGCTGAAAAAAATCAGTAGAATATAAATATTGGCATTTCTTTACAATATTTCTCTTAATGGGCGCGTATTTACAAAACCTAACCGGTTTAGCCGCGGTAGCTAGATAAGAGGTGTGGCTAGATAATTGCTAGACGATTTCCCTAAAGTACAGCGCATCCATGGTAAAATTGATATGGTCGACTTTGATTAGTGCTGTCAATGCTTGAACCACCAGTTACAGCCAACCGGTTACAGCCAGAGGCGTAGCGTAGCGAGGGGGGGACGGGGGGGGCACGTCGCCCCGGGTGCCACCCAATGAGGGTGACACACGACCGTGAAAAAAAATTTACGAAGGATATTGTCACCAAAATATTGTGCACATAAACACAGTCCACACACCGGGGGGTGAAATTCACCCCGGGTGCCACCCATGCTAGCTACGCCACTGGTTACAGCATATGACGACGGTTACAGCTACGACCTGGCTACAGCATTTGAATTCTTGACATTTATCACTTTTCACAAAAACTTCCCAAACAATTTATACATGATGTTAATTCATAAAGTGGAATAAAAATTACCTTTAATACTTGCATGTGATTGAACCTTGAATACCTACTATAGTAAATAACTGCTAGGAAATCTAAACCTACCGGAAATAAACCAACATTATTGTCAATTTGCATGTTGTAATGTTACTCTCATGGCGTGACTAAGGGATTGGAAAAAATACTTATGAATATTTATAAGTAGACCAAAGATTGCATATTAATCATTTGGTGACTGAATGATTAATACGCGGAGATTGTTCGTGTAATTATTTAATAATAAAAAAAAACGTAGCGCATTGGTAGCGTGTTCAATGGCATCATCATTTATTTACGCATTAATTTAATTCTATGGAAGGAGGGATTTGTACTGGAAACATAAATACATACGTAATATGCAGCCCCAAAACCGGGTCAAACGGCGCCTTTTGAAAATATATGTCAAATTGCAGATATATCGGTGTGTTTTGCTATTTTTTGTTTGAACCAGGTACGGTTTCAATCAATGATTTTTATAAAATATAAAAGATTTGATTTAGCTCTTCGATCAATAAAGGCTACGTCAATGATTTTATTAGTTTATCTGTCGTCTTTACGCGCATAATCAAACCATATAGTTTTATGTAAAATGTAATATTCAACAGATTATTTTTATTCTGAGCATGTTTAAAAGGGTTCCATGACAACTTAGAATCAACTTAACCTAACACCTCTCATTAAAAGCTATAATTTTTTTTTTTAAACTAGCCCATTACCTAACCTAACATAAGGTATTTAACCAATTTTTAATATATTTTTTTCATAATTTTTACTGTTTTAATTGAGGTGTTGACTCATTCTAAGTTGTCCAGTCATCTTTCAAAAGTTTACCCTAAGAAATTCATATTTCTAAGGTCGTGAATCACTTATAACTTATAATGATTCAAGTGTTTCAAATTTAACAATAATCACTCAGCGATAATATTCTGAATCATATAAGTAAATACATTCTTCCACATCTCCATTACGAAAATTTAAAATAAAAAAGTGAATGGATTTTGTGGTTTTTCACCGCGAGTGCCTTTATTTTGAAAATCTCCTGGGACCCGAACCCATTAGGAGTTTAGAATTCAGACCCGCGTTGAAAGTTTATGTGCAACCAGGAACAATTTCAAGACTAAGATGAGATTGTTTGAACTTTTAGTGTTTGAAATGCTTATGTCTACATAAATGTGTGGATTTAAGTTTATTCGGGGAAACGTGAGTTTTGGCTTTCTTTTAGTACTCAAAAATTCAACAGGATAGTCAAAAATTTACTTAAACGACGAAATTATGATACCCAGGTAGAAAAAGCATTTTCATTGAGATAGTGACGTTTCTTTGGACAAGTTGTATAATTTGTTATTTGAAATTTAAAAAAAAAGTTTCTTAAAAAAATTGTTTAAGGTAGTGTTAGACTACACTTTAAAACGTAGCGTTTTTGGGCTTGACTTATTTCAGCATATCGCTCACCATACATTCCCGATGGGAATGCGTGGTCTGACACAGGCATTATAATTATGTAGGTAGATATATAAGTACATATTAACAAATCCTGTAATTTCAGAGTAAATAATGATTTTGGTTTAACAAGAGAAAATTATAAACTTGCTTTTTTGGGCGCGAGGTCTACACTATTCACAGAACCAGGTACTAGTAATATGAATGAAAACAATACAATAGCTTTAAATATTGTTTTGTACGAAGAATGAGGATTAACATTTCATGGCGCATGGTCATTAGTCAGCACAATCACAATAATAAAATGATTGCTAAATAGTATTGGTGATTGATCATCCGGGATGGTGGTTACCATTGTATTTTTGTGCCATGGTCACTCGTAGGAACCCTTTTTGGATTTAGGGTTCGTTGAAGACTTGCATATAATTTCAATGAGACATCTGTACACAGGTTCACAATTAATATTAATAAATACATTTATTTACAAATGAGGATTCAATTAATTTAAATAAGCATTAATAATTCGAAAATCCTTTATTGTACAAAATACATAAAAGGGGGCATACATTAATTACGTGACCTGAAAATGGGAGGGGGTCCAGCAAAATCTCACATTACTTGAAAAGAATATACGAAGTGGCCAAAATTAATCTCACCAAGGGGGGGGGGAGGGTCTAGATTGGAAGAAAAACTGCTCACGTAATTAATGTACGCCCCCTTAATTGAAGGTACAAAGGGTAAAGCTTAAAATTAGATAGTATTTCTTAGAGCTAACCCAATTAACAAAAAGTAAAGTAAACATGTTATAATATTTGTGGGCATTAGATAGTGACCTAGAGACAAGACAGAGGATACAGAAGAAGAAGATATAATACACCTTTTTTTTGAAATACGCAATATACCTTAAAAAGGGTGCTTTGTAAAGAGATAATATTGGTATTAGACTACAGTGTGCTGACATTGTTGTTTTAGTGACGGTTTAGTTAGGATTTTTTCGTATAATTGGTTTATTTTACGTGGGAGGTTGTTATAAACACTTTTAAGTTTCGCCCTTCAAAGCTTTGTCAAACTACCGACAGATAAACAGTTATGAATATTAAAAAAAACTACACACATAGTATGTAGCAGAAACAAATAAAAAATTGATATAATTTTTCATGTGTAAGAAACCAACCATCGAAACCACAAAAAACTTCAAATTCGGAACTCGGTTGGAGGTAGATAACATAATATAAATAAGCCTACGCATTTCAATTTTATTTGGATTCGTATTATCATTTTCAACAATCATTGAATAATTCATTTCGATTCCAGCATTTTATACGAATTTCGCACTTTATATCTATGTATTTATTACAATCTTAAGAGCAGTATCTTAAGATCGTATTGTGATTGAATAAATGACCTTAGAAAAAAGTGTCGTTAAAACCAAAATAACATTTTTTTTAAACGCGACAATCTAAAAACCACGTTCCAGTTCAACCTTCTGTGGTTGTTAAATCCGGGAAAGTACCCCCCTTAATATTGTATGATTATACCTTACTCGAATCGGCAATTATTACAAAACTCCCATTTGACGGTTTTGTTATTCAAATTTGTGTAACAACGGTTCAATTATAATGTTATAAGCATAACAATTCTTAGCTTCGGGAAGACAGTCAAGTCAACATCGAGATAATTTCCCCCCATTTCTGAACTGCTATCAAATTTCAAAATTAATTTAGGATGGCGTATCCCGGCCTGATTATTTAATTAAATAAGGCACAGAAAATTTTTGATTGTTTTGCAAAATAAAATAATGAACACGATTCCACAAATTGTAATGAGCAGGCTTCCGACGAAAATGGGGCTGAAATGTTTATAATATATATAGCTTTATCAGTAAACGTGATGTTACGATTGAAAACAATAATTTTGGAATTTAAAAAATGTTTAAATAATACGACACAAGTCCCTACCACAACTTTTTTGGTAGAGGTAGTTACTTTCATAGAGGGTGGGTCAGTTAGGTAAGAAGATTAGAGGCAGGTTGGGAGTGACTAGTTTTTATTAAACGTGATGTTTCGATTGAAAACAATAATTCAGGAATTTAAAAAATGTTTTAATGAGTCCCTATCATAACGTTTTCGGTCATAGAGAGTATTTTGGGTTTGGTAGGGAGTAAGTATCATGGGGAGAGGTTGGGAGTGACTAGCTATTGTTTGAGCTATGTTTGTTAACTAGATCTGGTCACCAGACGTTTCTGGTCAAGACAATTTCAAGCAAATATTTCCAGTGTGTAACAACATTATCTCTCGCTAGGGTGATTCTAGCAGTACCTAATACCACTGTAGTTATATTTTTGCTATTTTTAGACGTATTTCACTACCCTCAGTATACAAGCTACTCGTCGGGAAGCTAGCGAAGCTTAAAGCTAAATTACCTTTTTCGATCAATCTTCACTATGAATCGGTTTACATTATAAATATCAACAAATAAGCTTTAAATAAATTGAAGTTTTTCCTGCCGTTTCCCTTGAGTAGGAATAAAATATATTTGTTTATTATCTTATAAAAAGTATAAGTGAAAACTATTAAAAATGATTTTTTTATTAGATATGGATGAATGCATTTAAGAAACAACACAAAAAATATTATTTTATGGCTAAAATTATCTGTGAGAGTTTCTCTGGATTAACTTTTTACTTTCCCATAAATTTTTTGAAAAAATAAATAAAAACCGGTTTTGCGCATGAAATCATGACTCCTGGACTTCGTTTGCCAAGCAATTTTTATGCCTATTGCCTTTACTCGTGACGATATAAGGCACACTAAGAAAAAACATATATTGGATTGTGGCTTCTTCTTAAATTAATATAGCGCTATTAGACATTACAATTCACCACTGCGCTGAATAACGCCACCAGTCAAGGTGTGCATTTAAACTACTCAATTGGCAGCTAATCGGCGGTGGTGAAACAGTCGCCGGCTTACCGCCATGATAATCCTGTGATTAAAGTTGCTTGACGAATAGTTACTCGACCGTTTACACTCTGGTGGTGAAATACCCCAAATTAGATACTAGGCGGGTTGATATTTTGTAGAAATATTTCAATTGAATAAGTGACATGTAAAATTTGGGAAAGTCTGAAATATGCAGATAATTATATTATTTTCATTTCGCAGTTGTACCTACACATTATCAAACAATCACAGTCTCCTTTTACAATATAGTAAGCGTAAAAAATTGTACATGAAAATTGTATACAATAATTTTTTGCGGTTTATCACCACTGCCATCTTTACATAACAATAATAATTTTCTCCATTTATAACTTCCATTTTCAATCATTTCTTATGACACATTTTATAAATCATTTCCCATTGCGACATCGAGTCACCCAACCGTTACCATGTCCCGTCTATCGTCGAAGTCGATGAGTAAATCTGTATACAGTTTAGCAGTTGTGTCAATAGAAATTATAAAGCATCTTGCAGTATTCTCGTTGAATGACGGCAGTTTTTCATTATAAAATATTGAGGATACGTTGAATGTTTAATAGAAACCAGTAAAACTAAATTACAGTGATTTTATAGCCAGCAGTTCACAATGGGGTGCTAATTAGGAACCGACGGAAGATTCGGAATCGGTTTCGGTCATTTTCAGCCAATAAATGAGTTTTTGCCTCAGTTTCGGTTTCGACTAAAAATTAGCTAATGCCTTCGTTCGTGATAATATGTCGGATCACCCTCGTTTTACTATGGCGCTTATACAAGCTTCTAGAATCAAGAATTTCTAAATAGAATATTTATACAAATTATACAAATACTTATCTAGAAATTTCAAGAAGAGTCTGGAAGATACCGGAAACTACTAGAAAATTCGATTGGAATGTTCTGGAAGAAATGGAGACATTACAATTATCAGCGAGTCTAGAAGGTTCGGGAAAGTTCACGAAGGTTCGATAAAGCTGTAGAAATTTCTGAAAGGAGTGGAGGAGTATGTCGGGGTGTCTAGAAGGTTCCGGAAAATTCTAGAAGGTTCCATAAAGCTGTAGGAAGTCCAAGAAGGTTCGATAGGGCTGTACAAAGTTCTGGAAGGAGTGGCAGAGTATGTCGGTAAGTCTAGATGGTTCTGGAAAGTTCTAGAAGGTACGATAAAGCAGTGCAAAGTTCTGGGAGGAGTGGTGGAGTAAGTCGGTGAGTCTAGAAGGATCTGATGGTTCATAAAAGGTTAGAAAATTGTGGATGGAGAAAGTTCTAGAAGCTTTCAGAAATAAATGACGGTGAGTCTAGAAGATTCGGAAAGTTCTAGAAGATTCGATAGAGCTATACATAGTTCTGAAAGCAGTAGAAGAGTGTGTTGGTGTGTCTAGAAGATTCCATAAAATCCTATAAGGTTCCATATAGCTGTGGAAGTTCTAGAAGGTTCTATAGGGTTGTACAAAGTTCAGGAAGTAGTGGCGGAGTATGTCGGTGAGTCTAGATGGTTCCGGAAAGTTCTAGAAGGTTTGATAAAGCTGTATAAAGTTCTAGAAGGTTCCATAAGGCTGTAGAAAGTTCTTAAAAGAGTGGAGGAGTGTGTCGGTGTGTCTAAAAGATCCCGGAAAATTCTAGAAGGTTCCATTAAGCTGTAGAAGTTCTAGAAAGTTCGATAGGGCTGTACAAAGTTCTGGAAAGAGTAGCGGAGTATGTCGGTGAGTCTAGATGGTTTCGGAAAGTTCTAGAAGGTTTGATAAAGCTGTATAAAGTTCTAGAAGGTTCCATAAGGCTGTAGAAAGTTCTTAAAAGAGTGGAGGAGTGTGTCGGTGTGTCTAAAAGATCCCGGAAAATTCTAGAAGGTTCCATTAAGCTGTAGAAGTTCTAGAAAGTTCGATAGGGCTGTACAAAGTTCTGGAAAGAGTAGCGGAGTATGTCGGTGAGTCTAGAAGGTTCGATAAAGTTGTAGAAAGTTCTGAAAGAATGGTGGGATATGTCAGTGGGTTTAGAAGTTTCCGGAAAATTCTAGAAGGTTCGATAAAACTGTAGAAAGTTCTAAAAGGTTCTGTAAAGCTGTACAAAGTTCTGATAGGAGTGGAAGAGTGTGTCGGTGTGTCTAGAAGGTCCTACAAATTCTAGAAGGTTCCATAAAGCTGTAGGAAATTCTAGACGGTTCGATAGGAATGTACAAAGTTCTGGAAGGAGTGGCGGAGTATGTCGGTGAGTCTAGAAGGTTCGATAAAGCTGTAAAAAGTTCTGGAAGGTATGGTAGACTATGTCGGTGAGTCTAGAAGATTCCAGAAAGTTCTAGAAGGTTTGATAAAGCTGTAGAAAGTTCAAGAAGGTTCCATAAGGCTGTAAAAAGTTCTGAAAGGAGTGAATGAGTGTTTCGGTGTGTGTAGAAGGTTCTGAAAAAGTCTAGAAGATTCCACAAAGCTGTAGGAAGTTCTAGAAGGTTCGATAAAGCTGTACAAAGTTCTGCAAGGAGTGACTGAGTAAGTCGGTGAGTCTAGAAGGTTCCGGAAAGTTCTAAAAGGTTCGATAAATTTGTACAAAGTTCTGAAAGGAATGGTAAATATGTCGGTGGGTTTAGAAGTTTCCAAAAGTTCTAGAAGATTCGATAAAACTGCAATAAGTTCTAGAAGGTTCCGTAAAGCTGTATGTAGTTCTAGAAGGTACGATAGGGCTGTACAAAGTTCTGAAAGGAGCGGCGGAGTATGTCGGTGACTATAGAAGGTTCCGAAAAGATCTAGAAGGTTCGATAAAGCTATAGAAAATTCTGGAAGGAGTGGCGGAGTATGTCGGTGAGTCTAGAAGGTTTCAAAAAGTTCTAGAAGGTTCGATAAAGCTCTAGAAAATTCTGGAAGGAGCGATGGAGTATGTCGGTGAGTCTAGAAGGTTCTAGATAGTTCTGGAAGGTTCCCTAATGCTCTAGGATGTTATAGAAGAAGAAAGTTTAAGAAGCTTTCAGAAATGAGTGGCGAAGAGTGTCAGTGAGTCTAGAAGGTTCTGGATGTTTGGATAATTATATTATTAAAAAAACAATTTGCATGCCGCTAAAACTCAAAGTTACGATAACGGGAGTTAAATTCTGAGGTAGCCCTTTATCCTCCATCCATGAAGAAAGTTCCCGTTCTTACCTGAAGGGCGTGCTTCTAAAGATATAAGGGCTGGAAGTTTCGCCCCGTTGAAATTTCTAGAACAGTTAAAAAATTCCAGAGTATTCTTGAGCATTCCACCAAATTCCAGAGCATCTCAGAACATTCTGGAATGTTCGGGAATATGATGGAACATTCAGAAACATACCGGAACAGCCCAGATCATTGTGGAACATTCCAGAATACTCCTGAATGTTGTGGAATAATCTGGAACATTATTCTGGAACACTTAAAGTTTTTTTTTGTATGGGGCTACCCATGTGGGGTATATAAAGCAAGATCCGTCATGGATTCGAACTTCAATTCAATCTCACATCAACTCCACGAGCGATGCCGGACCCCAGTCAGAGTATTTGAGAGCATTCCACAACGTTCCAAAACATCCTGGAACCTTCTGGAAAATTGTGAAAATTCTGGAGAATAGGGAATAGGGAACATCAATGTGAAACATTTTTAGAACACTCTCGAATGTTTCCTGAGCGAAGCCGAGTAACCCAGCTAGTTAATAATAAATCGGCGAAAGCAAAACGAAAGGCTGTTTCTCAGTTTGACAGTTTTTTTTTCAAAAGTTTGACAAGGAAATCAAAAAGGGGAGTGTACACATATCTACCAATAAATACTCAAATCTCTCATTTTCTTTAAATTTTGTTTCTTCCAAGTAAATTTACTCTTCGAAGGTTTTTGTATAGTATAGAGTAAGTACCTACGTTAGAGTGAAGTGTCAATTTCATTTGTTTTATGAATAGGTAAGAAATTAATTGAATCCTTAGCTCCAAAGATTGTCTGAAATTGAAATTTGTTAAATCTTGATCTAAATATACATAGATAGCTAGTCGAGAAGAAACATCCACATTAATTATTGAACTAATTGTAGGTGTATTGTATTCCAAATAACAGAAATACCCATAAAACTAGGTTGGTATTAAGAATATCTACTTTTCAAAAAACAAATTATTTCTCAGGATTTGGATAGTGCCTCTGTGTAACATTATATTATTATTTCCTTTTGTTTCTTTTATTTCCGAATTTAGTCTAAATATAACTCCTTGACTGGTAATTGTTATTTATTCGTATCATTTATGTCTACCAGTGGTTCCCAACCTTTTTCTGACCAACGACCATTTGTACGTTTATTTTTTTGACATGACCACAAGGTAGGTAGGTAGGTGCCACCCGACCGAGTTTCACCCCCAAAACCACAATTCTCTAGCCACCCCTCCCCCCCTTCAGGACGGACCATTTTTTTATGAAGTGAGGGGGGGTGACACCACGTTATCCGCCCATACTAGCCTAATAGCCCTGTCAGTGGGGAGTTTTACCTTGAAAAAGGTCGTGTAGTAGCGATTTTGATATATGTTGTTAAGATTGGGACTCTAAAGAAGAAAAAAAAGTTTTAGACCTTGGGGGGGTCGAGCTCGAGCCGCCATCTTTGATTGAAGGTGCCAAAATTTGGTTTTTTCAAAATAATTGTGCAATGGTAAATCTTACGACCAAATTGCGAAAGACAAACTTAAAGAAGGTAAAATTTCAAATATTTTTTGTTTAATAAGTCTTATAGGTAACGAGTTACAGTGGTGGAAATGTGTATATTTTTCTAAAGAATGGTGAAATTCCCAATTTTTGTTATTTTTTCGGGCTATTCATTACTTAATTATAATTTTGTAAACTCATTTTCACACCACCGCATGAGGTAGAGAAAATGGCGCATTTTTTATTGTGGTATCCCCAGTAGGTCTTCTTCCTTTTCATTGGCATTACTACCCATCTCGAGCCTTGGCCTCCTTCAACATAAGCCTCCACCGCCCTCCACCCTCGGCCGTCGTCTTCCTAACTGCGACATGGAGTAGTCCTCTTGCATCCTTCCTGACATCATCCTCCCGTCTCAGCCTAGGTCTGCCCGCCTTTCGTTTACCTCCTGGGTGTTCTGTTAGAACCTTCTTCGGTACTCGTGTGCTTGACATTCGATGCACATGTCCGGCCCATCTTAGTCTTTGGAGCCTTAGATGGGTAGAAAGTCTGGGAGCTTGGTAAATAACATAGAGATTTATTGTGGCGGATTATCCATGCCTCTCCCTCATGTTAATGTAAGTACTTGCATACTGCTTTCTCACCCCATATGCACGGACATTGGAGGGTCTAGAGACGTTCAAATAAATTTAGCTTCGTTCAATAAAATAGATGAAATTTGAAATTAATAAAATTGACTTGTGCGGTGAAGGAGGAAACCATATGTTTCCTTATAAAGCCGTTGGGAAAGTGGTGGGGTTCCCTCCAATGCCTCTCTCTCTCGCACCGCTCCTAAGATTCTTCGAAGTACCTTTCTTTCAAAGGTGTCCAGCTGTTCCCGCCACACATCCATAGGCCAAGACCGTTCTAATAATTGTTTTATATAGGGTTTTCCTATGGACGTTTCGGGATTTGAAACTGGCAACAACGCGAAGTAAGTATTGTTAGTGCCTGTGATGCGCTTTCTTACTTCTACTGGGTTTTCTTTGTCATGCGTTATGATGGAGCCCAGGTATGTAAACTCTTCGACCACTTTGAAATTATAAGTGTCTTTAAATTTCAATTTATCTTTTATTCTATGGTGTGGGGTTCTGGTTTGCATCATGATTTTAGTTTTATTCTCATTGATTTGCAAACCCACCTCTCTTGCCGAGTCTTTAAAAACCTCTCTTACAGCCTGTATGGATATTTCGACAATGTTAATATCAGTATGTCTATTCCACAGATATTCCAGCGATGGCATGGCGAGCCGCACAGAGTTCGTCTAGTATTCGTAATTATGTTACATATTCGCTATTGCGTTATAATATTTTTTTGTTGATCCCGGTTGGTTGATATTGACATCTTAATAATAGTCGTTGTCATCTATGTCATGATCTAACCCACTGCCTGTGGTACTGAGATGCTGCGCTTCCATTGACAAAATCTCTATATATTCAATTGCAAGAAATTAATTTTAATAAAGTCTCGGGTGCTGGTTTCTTTGTCATTCTTACTGGAACAAGCCCATTGGTGCCACATTTCCAGCCCCAGTTTTCTGGATTTTTTTGGATTCTATACCATTTTTGAACTCCCGTACAAAGCAACAAGAAAGCGTTTTCCTTCATCTGCTATGTTTTCTGGTTTTGCATCATGTTGTTTTCATTCGTATACTCAATGAAGACGCACTGGCAGACCAGCGTTTTTAAGGCTTACTAAATGTGCATTATCACTACAAAGTAATTTCATCCATGCATTCGATGACGTCGGGTTTGTCATAGTGGAATCCAAGCCTGTAGCAATATAGGCGCTGAGGTGGCAACGCTGCAGTCAGGACTGCAAACAATTGCCGTCTCTTTCTCTCCTCTATGTAACACGAAAAATTAATGTAATTTGAAATTCATTTTGCTATATGTGTTGTGGAAATACGTTAAAATGATATTGTGTAATATGTTCTTACAAAATTTTTCATGAAAACTTGAGTTTTATGATTTTTTGTAAAAATTTTCTTCTTTCTATCGCTGTAAGTCATTATATATTAGATTTATAAAAAAAAATTAAACAAAAAATGTACGTAATTTAGTTTTCTTCAAATTTGCCATAGACATTTTTGTTGTAAAATCAACCGTTGGGGAATTATTTTGAAAAAAAACTAAATTTTGGCACCTTCAATCCAAGATGGCGGCTCGAGCTCGACCCCCCCCCAAGGTCGAAAACTTTTTTTTCTTTGGGGTCCTAAACTAACAACATATATCAAAATCGCTACTACACGACCTTTTGCAAGCTAAAGGCCTTTTTTATCCCCCACTCACTGGACTATAAGCCACTACTTGTAATCAGTGGCGTAAGCTAGCATGGGAGGCACCCGGCACGGATAGCATAACGGGAAGGGCGTAATGGGATAGGGTAGAACGAGTTCTGGCAGAATATTTTCCACAAAGGACGGGGTAGAAAGGGGTAGGATGAGGTGGGGCGAAATGGAACACCATAATGGCCACTGACCACAAGGTACAATAATGATAAACTGAATATTGTCCCGATTTTTTTAATTCAGACTTCTCGATCAGGGACCTCCCGCGCGCTGGCTCGCTTATTGAACGGCGGACCATCGCGGACCATCTTCTAGCCTCTTGCGGACCAGTGGTTGGGAAACCCTGCTTTATACACACCGTATTTCAAGGTGGTATCGTTTTTTTTTACATTAACTCCACACAGGAAGCCCTGAGGAAAATAATTTCCCTCAGGGCCTATATCATCTGGGATGCTGTGTGGAGGGTCTTTTTGAGGAGAGGGAGGGATGAACATTGGTCTTGAAGAGACCAATGTTGTAGGAAGGAGGAAACGCAGAGACCGGCAAATCATTCCACAGCCTAGCTGTTGAACATAAGAACGAGTCGAAGAAGCGACCCGTTCTCATGTGATAAATGTCAATCGTGTACAAATGTTGGGCACGCGTTTGGCGTGTTTCCCGACTATGCACGGGTGCCGAAGGGATCAATGGCGATAGTTCCTCGGAGCATCTTCCATTGTAATACCGGTAGAGTAAGGATAGCATTCCCACCCGACGCCTGTACTCTAAAGATTGCAATCCTTCTGTTAAGATGGGAGAATCTATCAAACGGACCGCCCGTTTCGGCATAGAGTCGAGAGTATTTTTCAGGTATTTTGGCGCTCCAGGCCAGAGGTGGCTGCCAAATTCAATCGTGGGGCGGACTTGTGATTTGTACAGGGTTAGCAGTTGTGTACTATTAAAGTATCTGCGGGCCCTGTACAGTACGCCCAGTTTTTAGGAGGCTAACTTTATCCTGGCTTCGATGGTGCCCCCATATCTGAGTTGGTCACTTAGGGTTACACCAAGCATATCAATGGAGGGCCTGTTCGGAAGATTGCTTCCGTTGAAGGATACTAGATTTTCATTTCGATCCCTTTTAGACGTAGTCAGACAAGATTGGGTCTGTGAAACATTAAATAAAACGAGTTTATTTTTACTCCAAGAGAAAACACGTCCATTCTTTGCTTCAAAGCCCTCCGAGTCGTTGGAATTTGTGAGCCCTTTGGAGGCTTGTCAAACGAAAAGCCATCATGGACTGTACTGTCATTCGCGTAACAATGAATTGGTGCACATGACAAAAGGTCGTTGATGTACAAAAAAAATAAAGTCGGGGACAGAACCAATCCCTGCGGGACGCCAGTATTAAATTTGTCGAGTGTAAGGAAGAGGTGAAACCATCTGCTACCGTCTGAATCGACCTCTCGCTCGAAAAGTCGGCAATCCACTTACACAAGGATGCGGGAAGTCCGTAAGAAGGCAGTTTGTGGACAAGTCCTCGGTGCCAAACCCGGTCATAGGCCTTGGAAATGTCCAGTGTAACCGTTTGGGTCTCACCGAAACGTTCCAGGCACCGCCCCCAAACATGCGTCACATACGCGAGAAGATCACCGCACGAGCGGTTCCGCTGGAATCCGTATTGACGGTCGTCAATAATTTTGTTCTTCTCGAGGTATGTGAGCGAGGTACCCGAAGATGAAATTAGAATTTGATGATGTTTTGTGTACCTACTTTTCAGTGTGCTACCAAGGCACCAATTGTTAATATGGGAAACGCGAAATTTAAAAGTTTTTTTGCTCCACACTAATGTGCATACCTAATCAGTCATTAGATTACGGTCGGTCTAGCAGATTTATTTTAATCATCACGGCTAAAAAGCCATTTTAAGTAACTTTTCGATACTAAATAGCGTATGTGCTTAATAAGGGTGATGCTAAGAGTATTATGTCACTCTCAAAAAATTCAGATGATGTTAATCACTTACATAAAAATGTATTAAGTACCACGGACATATGAATATATCTGGACCTGCCCTAAGTGATAAAAACGTATTATTTCTCCCCTCCCCATGGAGCCAGCTGGAGCTCCTCCTTCGACCCAGCTGGGCTTTACGAGAGCCTCGCTTGAATCAAAAAAATTTGATGTCATCATTCTTGTCCTGACCAGCGCAGAGGTAACATCATACATTTTATGAAATAACTCGGCAAAATATGAGAGCTTGTGCTATAGACCTACCTAGAACATAGCGAATGTGGGCGTTACTCTAGTGAGCTCGTCGCAGATTACAGGGGTAAGTAAATTATGAAACATTTGTAAAAGTGTCTTGACTAAACACGGCAACAAAATATTGCTATGTGAATATGAGCGAACCTTTTCGGGGCAAGCATTTGTCCTTTGCAAATATGTTATTAACGTGGCAAGCAATTCGCGCTCCCATGTAAAAAGGTCTATTCATTCAGAGCAGATTTTGCTTTTAAGATCTACATGGTGATATTATAATGCGAGATGCCTATATACTGTCAGATTGATTTTTTAACGAATCACAGTCATCTTTCCCCTCTTCGCCCCCCATAGTTTGGTTTTACCCCTCATCTGTATCTTCTGGTCTATTGTATTTGGATGTCTATGATTAAGTACCCTTTTTATCACCTTGTTCGTGTGTATTCAAGACAAGGAATAGAAAAAAAAACAACTTCAGTGTGCAAAGTTTTCAATGCGCGCAATTAACTGTGCCCGAAATGATCTGGTTACGGAGTAAGCAGGTAAATAATACATAATACATAATAAATTATAATATTATATATGTATATTTTTTTGTGTCAGATGTTTCCAAATGCGGAAACCCTGTCCCCGTATCTGGATTATTCCGTGCGCAACAGTATTCATTTACTGAATAATTACCGAACTCTTCTCGGGAGTTTGTATTATAAAATCATTGGTTTGCTCGGGAAAATAATTTTGGCGCTCCAATACTCGCATTATAGAGCTGCATCCTTCGGTCATTTAAACATCACTTCGATCGATATTGTAAAAACATCATTGCATAATCGATATACCGAATGTTCGTAACGAGTAACAAGAGGCATTGTAGTTTCGGAAAAGTAGATTATTCGAGCAGTGGCTCAGCAGTCAGCAGGTAGCCCCATGCCGTGCTGACCTCATTATTGTCGATATATTGGGCGCTTTTATTTATTATTTCCGCGGCAACGCCGACGGCACGGCAATCGGACAAAAGAAGCATAAAAACGTGCATTCCTCATCACAATAATGCTGCATCTCTTTATTACACACTAAATAATAGTGACACAAACAATATGCGTATGTCTGCTTCACTTATGCCCAGACTACACGAGCGGTTCTCCCGCCGCGGGAAACCGCAGTAGACACAATTTACTATGAACGTTGTATGGCGCAGTCTACACGAGCGGTTCTCCCGCGGCGGCTGCTCGCGGTTCACAGGTGAGAGAAATTCGACCGCCACATGCAGCGGTTCTCCCGCGTCCGATAACCGCCACGTTCATACTACACGAGCGGTTTCCCGCGATTGCATCATTTCGTGCGAGAGAGCGTTGTTGATTGGTCGTGCACGTAAAGGATCGGGGGGTTTCCCGCGGCGGTAGAACCGCTCGTGTAGCCGGGCGGGAAACCGCCACCCGTGTAGTGATGGTCTGCGGCAGCTCTCTCGGGCGGTTTTCCGCGGCGGTAGAACCGCTCGCGTAGCCTGGGCCTTAAGTGAAAAATAAATGTATCTTCCTCGCTTGTATTAACGAAATGAGACACCGCGTGCCGTTGCCGTGGGAAGTTTAAAAACAGCCAACGGGGGCTTTTATTATTCCCACAGTTACGGCACGGCAACGGTACAAAAAATGCAATGATGTACTCCTTAACACAATAATTCTGCAGCTCTTTCTTACACATTAAATAATAGTGAGAAAAACAAAATAAGTATATCTGCTTCCACCAAAGGAAAAAGTAATCATTTTCATGCATCTCCCTCATTGGTTTCAAAAGAAATGAGTTGTCGCGAGCCTGCGAGCTGGAAATTATAAAAGCAGCCATCGCATTACCGTGCCGCTGATAGCCCCATTATAACCTCTCCTATCTTATATAAATAGGCCGTATTTTGTAACAGAGTGAAAGAAAATACTTGATACTCTGTTCTGGTGAAAGCAATTCCTGTTGTACAGCTGCGCTTTTATGTTCTACTCGTGTCAGCTGCTTCAGACGATTCGTAGATTGAATGCATTCCTGCATACATTTAAAAGTCTACATTTGAGATGAAGCCAGGCGAATTAATGCAAAACCATGTGTTTTTTCTTTGAAAATTTAATCGCTTAGAAATATTATAGATGCTTCAATTAAATAGTGCGAGTGGAATATGTAGGTACATCTTGGCCTTGGAAATAATCGAGTATTTTTTTAGTAAATCTTTTTGTAAGTCTCTTAAAAAATACTTTCAAGTGCAAAATCTCCTATTAATGAACCCATTTTCGGATAAAGTTTTATTATATAATGTGGAAAATTAAAGAATATTAATCGAAAAACATTTTAATATTTGTACCTGAATTTCAGAAAATAAAACAAAGGAAAGCAATTTCGCACTGTTTTTATCGGCGTGAATCAAAATGGGCGGCGTTCAACGAATTTGGATTTGAGAATTAAACCTAATACCGTCCGCATGAAGACTAGGTGTTCATTTTTTTATTAGTTAACGCCCCGCCACTGCGGCGTTTGGATGTCACTGGACTCTACGTGGCTTGGTTCCATGCAATCGATTTTAAATTGCCTGCTTATTATAGTAAAAAAGAAGTTGATGTCTTTTACAGGCCTTTACGAAATCAACCTGCTAAAAACAACTCTCAAATACCTCTCCAAAAAAGTATTTTCAAGTATTTTAAAATCCCTTCCAAAAAGAGGCGGGGATTCCGATTTAGAATTTTTCAAGGACTAGTGGATCACCTTAACCATATTATAAACAAAGAGAGAAATGGTATGGAAGTGTGCCGACCGTCTCCGAGCTACTATCAAACTGGAGGCTGCACGGACTACCAAAGCGGCGGACCCAGTGAAAGTTATTTGATGCATAGGTTGAAATAAAGGCGGGGCGCGCCGCTAATATGAGTAAGTTGTCGATGCAGGTTGATCCCTTTTTTCTAGCTATGGTTGTAAGTTGTAACCTTTCACACTTTTTTCATTAACTTCCTATTATGTAATACAAATAGAGATTACCACGGAGCTGTGGAACGGGCATTTCAGGTTCTATCAGCTGCTTCAGACGATCGGTATGTACCTATATTCAATGCATTCCTGCATGCATTTAAAATCGAAGTGTCCGTCAATCGTAAATAACAGAAACATGGGAAGGCATGGAAGCCTGCCGATTCTCGACGAGCTACGACCGAAGTGTCAAGGGCGAAGCCAATGAGAGTTATAAGCATTTGGTTGTACCTATAGGTAGAAACAAAGGAGGGGTGCCGCTGTGCGTAGATGCGATTCGAAATAATATGGATGAATGATGTTGGCAACACTTATGTATATGCGTACGGTTTCAAACTAATATTGCTTCATGGAATGGCCCATCTCCTTGTTTCTACTGTCCATGGTTTTCACTGAGCGTTTTTGACGTGGTGTTTATAAAATAAATAATCTTTTTCTTTGGTTACAATAATATTATGGTAAGTAAATGGGTTACTTTGTAATTAGGTAACAACGCCTGCGGTTGATTTTATGAGAACGGAATATTTTATGCATAGCGACACCTGAAACATTTACGGTCATCTCCTGATGGGAGAAAATATACCGCAATCTTCATACATAATACTTATTATGTTGTTTTTCAGAATTCGAGGGCTTTCGGGGAAATTTTTTTTGCTCCTTTTTCAGGAAAACAAATTATGAGCTGTGCTAAAATTTACAAAAATAATTTAAACCGAAATAACAAAGCTGTTCAAGACGACAATAAAATACAATGTATGGTGCCATTTTCGTGAAAAATTCCATAATGTGATAAACTTTGCGTGGATTTAACGAAATAATTATAGTATAATAATAATAATAATAATAAATTTGGACAACTTATATAGCGTATTACGCTGTTTTTGCGAAAAATCGCCTCAAGAGCGCTGTAGAGTATATCTGACATTATTTTTTTTCTTTTTTAAAAGAAAGACAAACATTCCCGGGTTACGAATAACCCAGCAATGTTTGCAAATCTCCTACTACCCACCACAGAAAGCCGAAAATGTTGCTTGTGTTGTGTTGGAGGACTCAGCCAGCCGAGGAATCGAACACGCGACGCTCGGGTGGGACCCAAGCGCTATGCCCACTCAACCACTGACCGGTCGAAAGATTACGAATTTAAAATCCATGTTAATAATAAAAGTACAAATCGAACTAAGGGGAAAAATGTTATAGGTACAGATACCTACTATTGATAAAATAAATTATATGAGGAAAATAATATTTACTAATATAAATATTTATTCCAGAGGCTATTTTTATGCATAAGAAGAATAAAGATCTGTAAGTCATGTTTTATTTAATTAAAAATGATCTTTATGTTCCTATAACTTGATATCCCTTTTTGTTAATATTTAAATTTATATTTACGAATCTTTTGCACTGTTTTTTGATTTTTGTAAAAAATGACTAGCCCTTTCAAAATCTGAGTTTTCAATGTTGCCTTTTCAAATTTGCCTATAAAATAAGTTCAGTTAAACTGGGATATTCTCTACATCAATTAAATAGTCATATATATTGGGAATTCATATGTCATATGTTTTGGAATATAAAAGTGTAATTTCTAGTACTTAGTAAATGTTTAAAAATTATAGTTACATACTATAATTTTAATTACGCAATTATTAATGTTCTCCAAAATGACCTTGAAAAAATCTCGCGAAAGAAACCACTAGATAGTGATTTGGTCACAAAAAAGGTCGGAGTTATACCCCCCTGATGTCGATGCACAATGCAGAATCGTTAAGCAGTTGAATTGCTCTGTTTAATGGCGCATTCTGAAAGGAAGAAGTTCTCGCTTTCGGAGCATAAAAAAGTGCGTGGGATCTCCCACGAGTATACGCGTTAGGGAAATATAGGTTAATCTCCTTCAACATAGGTGGATTTAGTACAGAACCGGAGATCAGCTTAAAAAAATGTTTCCCCAAAAATATTTTTCGGCGGGCTTCTAAGGTATTAAGATCGAGCATTCCTGTTAAGAACAATGATGGACACAGGGATGGGTAGTATATGTATTCCCTCATATACAGGTAAATGCATAAACCTTTTTTATACTTTTTCTATTTCTAGGATATGGTTTTGTTCAGAGGGGGCCCAAATAAAGGAGCTGTATTCCAGGATGCTGCAGACAAGTGCTTCATATGTTCTTCTTATTGCAATTCCATTAGTAAATGATCTCGCAATACAAAGAACAAATCCGAGCATTTCGTTGGCGCAGGAGAGAATGTCTTATATGTGGGATTTGAAAGAGAGATTTTCTTAAAAAATCACGCCGAGGTCACGAATCTCGTTTTTGCGTGTTAGTATAATTTTATTAATGTGGTATGGGAATAGAAATTGTTTCTTGGGATCTTGTAAATCTGACGACACTGCATTTCTGGATGCTGAATGGTAAGTTATTCAATTCCGACCATTTGACAAGAGAATCAAGATCTGTCTGCAGAAGATTGGAATATATATGACTTTTAATAGCTCTGAAAAGTTTAATATCGTCAGCGAAGAGGAGATATTTTGAGCGGTTAATGGTCTTGCCTATATCATTAATGAATAAAAGAAAGAAGAAGGGTCCTAGATATAATCCATTTAAGAATTTTTCCTTATAAAACACACCATAAAATACGACCATCAGATGATAAGATTACTTTTAGGCTGCAATACTACTCAGGATTACAAAACAACCCATAAAATAAAAATAAAATTTTTTCATAAGATTATTCAACTTTATCGAACATTGCCGAATTATAAAATGTGGTTCTGTTTCGCATTAATCAACAGCACCAAATCTTGTAATAAATTTCAAAATTTAAAAAAATAAATCCCGGATGTCTTAGAAATTCACATTTCCCAAACCACAACAATTAACATATTTTTTAAACATTAAATGTGACCCATGTGAATTCATGAAAGCGATAAGGGAACACGTGACCTATTCAGGGGGGGGGGGGGGTCTTCAAAATACCACGCTTGGTACAAATGAGCGGCGGGTTGCTTAGGTTTTTGGGGGGGTTAAAACTAGCAAAAAGTTGGTCACGTAGTATGGGTACGTTCCCTTAGATATTAAAAATAATTAAAACCAATTTATTCATGTTTTTGGTGATTTATTGCTGTGAACAGGCTTCAAAGGTGAACATTGTGAATGGTGGGTTACAATAAATAATTAAAGTTAAATTACAAAGGCGTACACAGTGTTTTTTTATATCGTACTATTTATTACATACTAAGATGATGACGTATTGAGAAAATATATCTTTGTACCGATTTCCATTTAGATAAATAACATTATACCAATAAAATCCTTTCCCTTGCAACAAAATTCATCTAGCTAATTTAATCCATAAAAATATAATAATGGCGTACAATGGGACACCTTACAATAACCACTAATAAAATGCTAAAGCAATAATACACATACAATTATATAAATATATTTTTTATATGTAGCTAATTTATTAATAAGTAGGTCTAGGTACCTATGGCAATATCATCATAAATATCAATGGCTGGTTAAGATGGAGGCTGCTATTATAAAGGGGACTGCAAAACTAGTTCTGAAGTATCAACATGAAAACTTTTGAATTTTAGTACATGTGGTGTGGATATAACTCCAGACAAATTCAAAAAGCTGGCATATATTTAAATCAGTAAATATTAGGAGTACAAAATGGATAGATATCTTGCAGTGGGATACCGTAGTAAAGGCACATCGCAATTTTTTTTACGATTTTCTAAAACAAACCGTTTTCATTTGGTATTTTTAAATATCTACGTTTTTTCAATCCATACTTTAAAAAATATTGTAGAAAATTGTTCATTCAGGAATGAGATACATTTTTCAGTACAAAAGTTAGAGAAATCGCAAAAAAAACTGAAGTAGTCATAATACGGCACAGGGAACCATCTGGTTCCCAGTAGCGATGTGTAGGTTCAGCTGGAGTGGGCTCTTGAACTCGACCGAGAATTGGACCGGGTTCTCCCAGAGAACCCGGTCCAATACTCGGGACCCAAACCCGGAACTCGGCAGTCCGAGCCACTCACGAGTCGGGAGCAGGCCCGGGTTCGCCGGCTCCGGTCGAACCCGTGCGTCTTGGTCCGAGCCGCTCGCGAGTTGGGAACAGGTCACGGGTTCGAGTTCTCTTGCGGGTTCCGATTCTGGTCGAACCCGTACATCTCGGTGCGAGCCACTCGCGAGTCGGGGGCAGGTCCCGAGTTCGAGTTCTTTTGCAGGTTCCGACTTGAAGGTCCAACTTCGGTTGAATCCGTGCATCTCGGTCCAAGCGACTCGCGAGTCAGAGTGGCTACCGGGACCTGCTTAAAGAACTCGAGTACTGTTAAAAGGAAGCACGTCTTGGAGGCCTCCGGCAAAATGCAGAACTTACCCATCTCTAGTTCCCAGTGCCGTATTATGACTATTTCAGTTTTTTGTTCCATTTACAGTTTTTTGTAATGATTAGGTACCTACATAATTTTTTATCAATCAATAAAAACGATTTGATGCCGATTAATGTAAAATAATTCTCAAATATTTTTAGACTGCTGTTTTCCATTTTTTAAGGTACTGCAATTTGCCTTAGCAATATCATAAAGAAGGGAAATACAACCTGATTTAAAAAAATAAATAGATTAGGATTTAATATTTTGAAAACAGGAAAATATCAAAACTGTGACAAAATTACAAAAGCTTATAAGTTATAAGATTCAATAATAAAAGAGAATCAATTTTCTTCCATTATATTGCGAAAGAAATTAATTTAACCCTCCGTCGGGCGCAATGCAAATCCTAACACAATCGGGCGCAATTCATCTGTGAGATTACATCATAGAAAAACAAATTAAAATAGATTTTTCCCATGAAATTTATCAAAAAAAATTTTTTTTTCTAAAATGTTAGTAGTGATGAAAGAGAAAAAGTCACGAGGCCACGCCCCAAGATCGGCGATATTTAACCTTTGGCACAAAAAGAACAAATCACTGCATCTCACAGATTAGCCGCGCCCGCCCAAAGGTTAATTTATTAAAGAATGATATAATATTTTCTAATTGACATTTTCTTTTTAAAACTTTGCCCATAATGTTATTATGATTGTGTTGTTATTATCAATAATAATAAAGAATTATTTAAAATTAATTAAAAACTACTGACAAGCTGCTTTGGAAGTACTTACCATGTAGAAATTTAAGAGATAATAAAAAATATTTAAATAAATAAAATTGCTTTTCAAAAGTTTTTAATTCAGAAGCTAAAGAAAACTTGTTATCAAGACATACAATTTCAAAGACAGGTTTAGGGCCAATTTTGTGATCATCCATTCATTACGCTTGATACCATTTTTTAAAAATATTTGGTCTACCGCCAAATATAGTTAAAAATGGCATTGAACGATCATAATTAATACAAACAAATTTTCGGTTTACCACCAAATGAATATAGTTAAAAATGGCATCAAGCAATCATAACTAATTAATAACAAATATTCGCAAATGTAGTTAAAATGGCATCAAGCAATCATAACTAATTAATAACAAATATTCGCAAATGTAGTTAAAAATGGCATCAAGCAATCATAACTAATTAATAACAAATATTCGGTCCACTGCTAAACGAAAATAGTTCAAAATGGCATCAAGCGATCATAATTAATTAATAACAAATATTCGGTCTACTGCCAAATGAATATAGTTCAAAATGGCATCAAGAGAATAGTTAATTAATAAATAAAAATATTCGGTCTACTGCCAAACGAATATAGTTCAAAATGGTATCAAGCGATCATAATTAATTAATACCAAATATTCGGTCTACTGCCAAACGAATATAGTTCAAAATGGTATCAAGCGATCATAATTAATTAATACCAAATATTCGGTCTACTGCCAAACGAATATAGTTCAAAATGGCATCAAGCGATCATAATTAATTAATGACAAATATTCGGTCTACTGCCAAATGAATATAGTTAAAAATGATAGAGAACGGATTGTTATTATAATACACGCAATTATTGAAGAAATTATCATAAGAATGAGGAAAAAATAAATGTTGTGGTAATCATGCAACTGAAGCCGGACTAATAACAACTGGACATAAAAACACATTTCATGACACATGAAATCTTCACAGAAGAAATAAACAAATTAAAGAATGCTTCAAGGCCAATCACTTAAATTAAATTACATTACCAGCTACATTACCAACTCATACAAACAAGAATAAGTTTATTAAGTTAGAAAGATAGACAAACTACATTAAAACTAAGATCATAATATATTATAATGTGTGCCTTTAGGAAAACACAATACAACCCTCTCACAACCTAGATTATAATAAGAGGTAACATGAAATGAAATCACAGAGCTACCTACACACGAGGATGGTCTGAAAAGTTTCCGACCTGAAAATGAAGATGGCAGCACTCGTCAATCAAAGCTAGTGAATGTAGTTGTGCATCTTTTGAGAGTTTCTCACCAAAGTTTTGGCCATTTTGGACTCGCAGTTTTTAGTTGACATTCGTTTGAGTGAGTCAATATATAATAGTTTTGAAAGGCAATACGCCTACGCAAATCAAAGATGAGTTGGACTCTGTGTATGGGTACTCTGCACCATCATTTATCACATTGAAATTTTGGGCAGCTGAATTTAAGAGCTTGGGAGACGATGAACGTTCGGGACGTCCAAAAACTGCAACTACTGACGATAACATTGCTAAACTTCACCAAATAGTGTTATACCACCGCCGAATTAAAGTGAGAGAGATAGCAGAGGTCAGAGAGAAAATGTCCAAAGAACGTGTCTGTCACATATTAAATCAAGATTTAGACATGAGAAAGCTGTCCGCATGTTGGGCGCCGCGTTTGCTCACATTAGACCAAAATTCCTGTTTCACCAATACAACGCGCCGTCTCACACCTCAGCGGTTGCCATGGCAACAATTCACGAATTACGGTTTGCTCACCAGATCTAGCCCCAAGCGACTTCTTTTTGTTCCCTTATCTAAAAACTGCGCAAAAAACAAAAAACATAAATTTAAAATAAAACAATAACTTTGTAAACACCACTTTTATTTTTATACTTTATGCCGACCGGGTTTCGCTACAACCGTAGCTTCATCAGGGCAGTATAATAGTGGTGTTTACAAAGTTATTGTTTTATTTTAAATTAATAATGTCACATCACAAAGTATCCGCTTCATATGAACAAAAAAAAAAACATAAATTTAATAAGAGCTCGAAACTCAATTTTTTCCATTGTCACAAAAACACACATCGACTCACTCAAACGACTGCCAACTAAAAACTGCGCGTCCAAAATGGCCGAAACTCTGGAGAGTAACTGTCAAAAGATGCTCAACTACATTCACTAGCTTTTATCGACGAGTGCTGCCATCTTCATGTTCAGGTCGGAAACTTTTCAGACCACCCTCGTAGCTATAAATAAAGATTTCAATGTAGTAAATGGCAAGATAAGTAATGACAAAATTACTAAAAAAGATTTATGTCACATGGAGGTCAGTTGTAAATACGACGAGCCTGTAACTTATTTAGGGAATCATATTAACGTTTTATATTTTGTTATAACTTTTTAATTTGCTTTATTATTACTAAGTTTTTCCAATGTCGAATGAGCAATTGAACTGCACTGCATATGCACTGGAGGGATAAAAAGAGTCATACCGATATATCGGCGTTCCACAAAATATGAGTAGTTTTAAGATTATAAGAAATTAATGGAAATTTCAAATAAAAAATTCGACATGCAACTAACACATTACCAGGGACTGAATTGTTTTTGGAATAATTCGGGCATTGAGAAATCATTTTAATGGTGGATAAATTTAATAAAGAGTTATAGAAGTCGCGGTTACTTTGTCCTGGTGACTGTCACTGGATCCGAGGAACAGGCTATTAGTCACTAACACTTACACTGGGCGAAGCCGAACAAAAACCGCCCACAGTTAAAAACCCGCTAACGGCGGGCTTTTAACTGCTAGTTGGTTATACATTATTCAAAAAATATAACAAAAAAATGTTGAAAAAAAAAAAGGAAATACTTACATTAGGTACATTCAATATGTATCTTTATATTATTATTCTGGTAATGGCATTGATTTTATTTTTTCCCAGGGGAAAAGTAGATCACAATAATTAATAAGGAATATATTGAGGTATAACACATTTGTTAAATTAGCATAAAATAATATCACATGACTTATTTATTTGGTTGAATTTAAAGCAATGGGGTGGGAAAACTTATGAAGTAACGAAAACAAAAATAACAATTTTCAACATTTGAACCGAATCAAACAAAACACCTGATTTTTTTAAATGACTGATATCGCACAAGTCCCCCAGTTCCCCGCAGCAAGTGAAACTACAGTATTCCCCATATCGGGAATGTTAGGAGGCTGAGGAAATTTAGAAAGGGGAAGGAGAATAGGAAGGTTCAGAAGTACCTGCCTACATATCTGGCTTTTCAGATCTGGTCACTAAGCATAGATATATTCTAAAAGGTACCATGTTGAAAGTGTCATCCACCCGGGAATAAGGGGCAAATTCAAAATAATTTTTTCTGTTATTAAAAAACCCAACAAACATAATATATTATATTATATAACATTTTTATTTGCCCTCACTGGAAATGAAAGCATCGTCTCTAGGCCAAGGGAGATTGTCAGATCTTTGTTCAAATTTTGAAAATAACATTTTTCAAAAATAATGTTTCACAGAATTTAATAATATTTCATCAAAATTCAAGTTCTGTTATTATTTCATCATGGGCCGGTTTCACAGTACATGGACAAAACAGAACTTGAATACGACTCTCACAGAAATTGAATGTATTAACTAACCTCTTAGCCCCCCCCCCCGTAATATGATTTGACATTTAAAAAGAATAAAATAGTTAAAATATCTATATTAGTGAGACAAATATTATAATATGATTAAAAAAATAATATAATTTTTCAAAGTAATAATATAAAATCTACATTGCCCACTTGCAATATGAGGATTTAACCCTCAATATATGCATAATTACTACCAAGTAAATAAAATAATTTTTAATGCTAAGATGGGTATGAAAATGACTTAATTTACGGGACTAGATCTGTTTCCTTTTGATTTTAAAATCTTTTATAATTATTATGGTGGTAAGATATGTTTAAAAAAAATATATATTAAAAATTGATAATTTTGAAATGATAATAAAAAAAAACGAATAAATTTTAATTAAAATAAATAAAATATGGCAAAAGCTGTGCTCCTTATGAAAAAGATGCATTTGGAAAGATTGTGTTGCAAAATGTTTGCATAATATGAAAGCTGTGTTTTAAATTGATTTTGTAAATTTAAAATTTATACTCAATTATGTTAGTCACTAATATACACTTAATACACAATAATTTATAAAAATACTGTTTATTGTAATACAATAGTGTATACATTTCTTTGGCTACACAATTGAATGTGATTTGTTTAGGCAAGCCCAATCAATAGCTGCGTTAAATATTAAATACTGATGTGATTATTGGCAATTTTGTATCAATTATTAATTTTAAATTGAACATGTTTAAACACTAATGGCAAGTAATGACTATTTTGTAAAAATAATGTAGGTTTCCACTTTTGCAAAAATTATGCGCATAAATTTTTTTTTTTTTTTTAATAATTACAATCATGATTGAATAATATAAATAAATTTAATATCGTCAATTTTGAGAATAAAAATATTTACCTGTATATTTAAAAATATTCGCAAGATTGCATTAATTTGGGCTGTATAATTTTTTTTTTCAAGATAGCAGATTTTGTACCAAATGAGATAATACCAAAAATCAAAGCATAATATGATTGAAAAGTTACGCAGGGATTTTGTCTCTGAGGTAGGAGAGAATAGTGCAGGTTCCTTTTTGCAAAATGGCGTGGCGTGGGTTTCTAAATGGATTTCCAAAAAGTTCCAAAGATCTGAAAAAAAAAAATATAAAAATAATTTAAAAAATATATTTCTTTGTGAAAATTTGTTTAGGAGGCCAAATTCCAACATTCGGTGTGGTAAATAATATAATAATAATAAACATTTGGTTATCTTCCTTTCAACAAATAGAAGTAATGATGTCCTCACAGAGATCTCCTGTTCTGAGGTGCCGCGATGATGATGATTTCTGTATCTACATCTACAGCATCTAAGAGTATATCTACAGCACTTCATAAAGAGAGCAACAAAAAATACTTCAAAGACTGAAACAAAATATATGTTGGTATATTACTCACCGAATCTGTGTGAAGTTTCCAAGTTCTGGTGGAACCGATGAAACATCATTGTTGGTCAAATCCAAAACGGCGAGATGTTTCAGCTTCGCCAGAGCATCAGAAGATACGTTAATTTCAGTTATTCGATTCTCAGCGGCCAAAAATATTTCCAAATTGGTCATGTCGTAGACACACCTTGGCACCTTTGTAAACCTTTTGGAAGAAAGTAATTAAATTGAGAAGAAAGTAAATAAATTGGGAACAAGTAAATAAACTGGGAAAAGAGTAAATAATTCGAGAAAAGGTCATTAAATTGGGAAGAAAGAAAATAAATTGGGAAAAAGTAAATAAATTGGGAAAAAGGTAAATAAATTGGGAAAAGAGTAAATAAATCGAGATAAGGTCATTAGGAAGAAAGTAATAAGGGAACGTACCCATACTACGTGACACGTTTAGGGGGAGGGTCTTCAAAATGTCACGCTTGGTACAAATGAGCAGCGGCGGGCTTAGGTTTTTTTTCACCGGGGGGAGGGGGGGGGGGAGGGGGGGGGGGGGGGGGTAAAAATTGCAAAAAGTTGGTCACGTAGTATGGGTACTAGGGTGGTCACACGAAATCAATGTTGGATTTATTGGGGGGGGGGACTAAAAGTTGCCAATTGGCTAAGAAATGAGATTGGTGAAGTTTCAGCTCAATTGGATAAGGTTAACCCATGCCTCATCAAGGTTGAAGTTTTAACTTTCTATATAAATGTTTTCTTTTTATAAAATAACTAACAATATTGCAAGATTTAATTTTGCTTTATTAACGTAACGGCTTAGATAACGTGGCTTTTGAAGAGTCAGGAAAATTTTTCGACATTCCGATACAACTTGTAACAGAAACTTTTGTTGTTCTTCGTCTTTTGTAAAACAGGAATTGAAGTCTTGGATTAATTTTACCCCTCTTTCAGCTGTCATTGACAACATTGAAACCGTTCACTATTTTTTTTTTGCTTTTAAATGATGTGTATTTTCACACCATATATCAGGATCCGTATTTTATTCCTGTTTTACAAAAGACGAAGAACAACAAAAGTTTCTGTTACAAGTTGTATCGGAATGTCGAAAAATTTTCCTGACTCTTCAAAAGCCATGTTATCTAAGCCGTTACCACCTTAATCTGATAATTAATTGTAAATGTAAATAATAATAACTTCTTTCTTTTACCATGCTTTCTTTTTTATATTTTAAATAATAGAATTTTGAACATTATTTCTTCTTGTTTTTTAAACCTTTTCGCTTTTCTTTTCTCCTAAATCCATCATTTTCAATTTTGATTGTGCTGTATTTACTTTGAAAACAGTTTTAACTACACCCTTTTTTATGTACCAAATGAGGAAATAAATAAAACAAAATCTGGACATAAATAAGAATAAAGCAAAATTAAATCTTGCAATATTGTTAGGTATTTTACAAAAAGAAAATATTTTTATAGAAAGTTAAAACTTCAACCTTGATGAGGCACGGGTTAACCTTATCCAATTGAGCTGAAACTTCACCAATCTCATTTCTTAGCCAATTGGCAACTTTTAGGGGGGTCCCCCCCCCAAAAAAATCCAACATTGATTTCTTGTGACCACCCTAATGGGTACGTTCCCTAATCAAATTGGGTAGTAAGAGATTTACACGGTGAAAAGATTTCTAATATTTACAGAGACTTGGAGATCAGCCGTAACTGAAAGATATTTGGCTCCCTTTCCTCTGTAGAGAGGAAAGAAGAAAGATATTACATTTAGGGCGAGTTGTTTCACAGAATTTAAACAAATTATCAAATTTCATATTATTCAATATACATATTATGAAATATAATATTCAAGTACTCTAAAATAGATTTTAAAGTTTTGTTAGTATCCTAGTACTGTGAAATAGACGTGGGCAAAATTAATACATAGTCTCTGGTTTATTGTCTGTCCCTAACGAATTTGTCCCGAGCGCGGTATCTGTTTCAGTAATTGAGGAATTAAATCTCTATTCAGTTGTGACGTCATCGTCTCGTCTAGTCCCGATCTCAGATCCCAACCGAAACGCAAGAGTACCTGCTAGGTCCACAGTTCGCGAGTTATCAAGTCACTGCGAGGCAAGAGGCAAGACACTAGTCGAGAGTTACTAATTCATTCTTCGATGCCCGCCGCGAATCTGTCCGTGCGGTTCACTTATTCCTCTCCTCGGGCCAAGCCGTCAATTTCATTACATAGTTTCATTACCTGAACTTGACTAGAAATTCGGGAAGCAAAAATGATTTCGTATCGTTATTTTTTGATATGTATCAAAGCTATTGGAGTACAAGTACCTATTTACTTTAAAACGCAAAACTTCGGTAGAATAATATGTAAACTTGCAGATGTTATAACGCCGATTAGCTGTCATAAAACAATGTCTTTAAATGTTAAAATGTTTGTTTATATTAGATCACGTCAAGTGGAAAAATTTTAAGTTTAATAAATAAAATAAAATTAGTAAAACTTTAGGGGTGAAACAAAACACTGTTTAATTTTAAGTTTTTATTGCTAGTCTATAATGTAAATACTTACATTTTTCTTGTCATTTTTTTTTTTGTTAAAATATTACATTAACCCATAGAACAATTTTCAGAATGACATAATTGGTAATTTAAAAAAAAAATTAAATAGGCAATTCACCCTAGAAAGAGTGCTTTGTGTAGTGAAAACTTCATCTATAGGATTTAGTCCGCGAGAGAATGAGATAGTATAATCGGTCTGTTCTTTGTGCGGCGCTTCGTAGCCTATCGGTCTCCTCTTAGTAAGGTGTTTTGTAACCTCACCTGTCTACTTTGTTTGCTGAAGGTTTCACTTCTACCGCGTATTACATAATATACATGTACTGTTTTTTTTTTTGGAATTAATTGAACTAAAGGAATGAATAAAAGGAATCAATTCAAAAGGAATAAAACTGCCCATGTCTACTGTGAAATAACCGGCCCATGAAGAAATAATAACAGAACTTGCATAGAATTTTCACAGAACTTGAATTTTAATTGTAAAATTTGATGAATTGTTTGTTCAAATTCTATGAAACAACCTGTTTTTAGTTTTTCATTTAATGTGTAGTTTGATAAAGTCTACGAAAGATAAGTTACATGATAAAAAAACATTAAATAATCATTATTAGAAAATAAAAAAGGAAGTGTGAACCAAAATCATATTATAAAATAAAAATAATACGTAATAGGTGATTATTAAAAACAATAATTTCGTTGGCCGAGAAGGAAAGACTTTATTTAGGGAGGTATTGAATTTACCAATTAACAACGATCATTAAAATAATTAATTAATATGCAAACAGTACCTATAATAATATTTAATTACTTACTTGTTATAAGATATAACAATCTCTCTTAGGTGTTTCAAGGAACCGAGCTCTATAGGAAGGTCAGAAATGAGATTTTTGCTCAGTTCCAAGTACTGAATCTTCACACACCGGCCCAACTCTGGTGGAATGACGGACAATTGATTGTTGCACAGAATCAGCTGTGTTAAGTTATCTGCATTACAGATAATGCTAGAAAAATAAAATAAACATAAACAAAGTAATGATTAAGCAAAGACTCAAAAAAATTATTATAAAACTGAAATCAATTAACCTCATAGGAAAATCTTTAATTTTATTTTTCCCAATATCAATGGTATTCACATTTTCAGTTGCAGCAATTTCAAACACTTCATTGGGAATGGTGACTAAATCTTTACCGCAAATCATTAGTTTCTGGTTTTTACGCATCTCGTATCTGTGAAAAAAAAACAAAATGCCATTTATTTTTACACTCCAAATCATATCACTGTTAAAGTTGGTTCCGGTAAGATCTGCAACACCCTGTACATTATCTGGTATTAAAAAAAACTTTTACTTGAAAAGAAATTCATGTTTATTTAAAGTTATGTGATTGTGTATTATTAATTTGTGAAAACACATTGTGATAATACTTTGAATTTGATTGTAATATCTGAGTGACGCTACAATGAGCCTAATATTTCTTCGCTTTCAGGCTAACTTTCTCTATTGATTGGGTTAGTAGAGTTGGTTAGTACTTGTTAGTGTTAAAAATAATTAATTTATTTACTTGTCAGGCCATTTGACTTCTCTTGCTGCCTCTAGTTCTGCTTCATCGGGTGTTACTTTGTCTCGAAGGTGTTTTAACACCTTTCCAGTTCCCGAGCCAGCCATCACACTCGGTGTCAACTTGTTCCCTTTCAACTGAAGATTTTGTAGATGGCTCAATAACCCCAAATTACTTGGCAAGCTGGAAAATAAATAAAAATAAAAAATCGATAAATATATTTTTTTAATACCATTATTTTTATTTTTGTAAAAATGACTTACGCAGAGAGATTGTTGTTTGTGATATCAAATCTTATCAAATTCTGTAAAAGCTCAACATTGTCCGGTAGTTTTTCAATTTTGTTATCACGCAGATTCAACACCTTCAAGTTCTGCACTTGTTCACAAAAATCTTCCGTTATTTCCTATATAACAGAAAAATAAATATTAAGAAAAATCATGAAACGTAATGAATTAATGTAGTAGCATTTTTGTATACTGATTTGTGCATGTAATATGCAAAAATAAACTATTTTTAAATTACTTCTTAAATTATACTAGAGTTACATGTTTTTAAAGCTTGCCTTGATAAAATTGTTAGCCATATGGATTTCTTTCAATGCTTCACATCCATAGAAGTCTGGTAGTGAGACTATGTTATTATGGTTACAATGAAGAGTAACCATTCTTCTGAGTTCTCCCAAAGGAGGCAAACAAGTTAGCTCATTTTCGGTCAAATCGAACTTCAGGAGATCTATTTACAAACAATAATTCTTGTAAACAAGAAAGAAAGAAATAAGATGACTATTTGATATTTTCGTTATTTGTTTTTGGGGTGTTATGCCGTGTTGCGCTACCTCCTTCTTTAGCCAACGTTTCGGACATCGTTGCGTTGACTATTTGATACTTCATAACATTTAATTATTGAAACAAAACATTGATTACCAAAATAATTAATTAGGTTCTGAAATTGTTAAGAAAACTAATAAGAAAATGAATAAATTATAATTTTTTTTAATCAAAATTAATTAAAAAGTATCAGATAATAATGGAAAATGATTATCATTTGAGATAATTATTATAAAGCTTCAGTGTTCAGTTTAAAAATAAATGTTAAAGGGATACAAATAAGCATCATAAATAATATTATCTATTATTTGGAAATATTAAAAGCTCATTAAAATACTGGAATTAGATCACATTAGTAAAAACATACTGATATTAAAGAAATAAATCACAGCACTTTCAAATGCTATTAACAGAGTAACAGGATGAATATGAAAATATTATTATTAACACACTTTGAGGGGGAAGGGTAGTTCGGTTTGAGCCGATCCTACTTCAATGCCTGGAAAGGCATTGCTATTAAACACTTTTATATGAATACTAGCTGACCCGGCCACGCGTTGCTGTGGCTAATAAAACACTTTATAAAATCCAACCCTTGTAACTACCGCCGTCTTTGAGTTTATCGCGAAGAGACAGACAGATGCCGCGGAGGACTTTAATTTATAATACATACGTAGAGATGGTGTGAAAGATTATAATAATGTGAATGAAATGCTTGGGGTAACTAACGTATTTAAGTTAATAAGGATTAATACTGTATCCATCTAAATAACTTTCCAATGATCCCATTGTACGTGATCATTTTTTTAGAAGATAGAATGGGTATAATAAGCTATCCGTAAAAGATTGATGTATACCTTCGCGGACTTTTTTGTAGATCTATAAAAGAGGAGTATCCCAGCATGCATTGTTTTGTTATATCTCAAAGGGATTAGGCAGTGTTTTTGATGAAATCTCCCAGGCGGCTCGACTTTTTCCGACACTTCTAACAATTATCGTTATGTTTCAACCAATTTACACAAATCCTTGACAAATTACATACCTAAACCTTCCTCACGAAACACTCTATCTATTGGTGCCCATTTGATTAACTTCGACGACCTATGTTAGCATATTAAAACAGTAAATAAAGTTCTCACGCACCGACAAACTGATGATAGAAGATTTAAAATGGTAACGTTTGACAGACGACTGAAATATGAAAATCAGAATTCTTTTTTTTGTATTCCAATTCTAGATTACGTTGTGCTTCTGAAAGTAGGTAGAACAGTGGAAATGTTTATATGAGAAAATGAAATTGTTGTTTTTACTATCTTCCTCACAATTTTTTCATATTATCTCACCGTTTAAACCTTCCCTGGACTACGACAAACATTTCAAAACCAAAATCACCTAAATCGGCCCAGCCGTTCTCGAGTTTAAAAGTATAAGATAAGAAGATAGAATGGATATAGTAAGCTATCCGTATAAGATAGATATATGCCTTCACGGACTATTTTGTAGATCTATAAAAGAGGAATATCCCACCATATATTGTTTTGTTATATCCCAAAAGGATTAGGCAGCGTTTTCGATGAAAGCTACCAGGCTGCTTGACTTTTTCCGACACTTCTGACAATTATCATTATGTTTCAACCAATTTACACAAATCCTTGACAAATTACATACCTAAACCTTCCTCACGAAACACTCTATCTATTGGTGAAAACTGCATGAAAATCCGTTCAGTAGTTTTCGAGTTTATCGCGAACAGACAGACAGACGGCGCGGGGGACTTTACTTTATAATATGTAGAGATTACACCCCAATCTCTTCGTAAGGGTCTTAACCACATACACATGTATAAAATATATATGTTTACGTGAATCAAGTCTTCCCCATCTTCTTATCTCCTTGTCTTTCGGATGGAAGAATATTTAATCAAAAGGGAACTTACACTTTGGCAATGGATGTGCGCAAATTGTATTTTTGTTGTGATGATTTGTACCAAAGTGAAAAACAATTTTTTTGTAACACAAAAATGCCTACATTTTTTACACATAAAACGTAGCTAAACGGCCCAACCAATGATATTGAAATACAAAAGAGATATGTTATGATGTCCGTCTGACTGTCGGCGGACTACTACCTAATAGGAATAGTTTGCGTACGGAATGAATTTGTTGATTTTTTAAGGTGTGCAGTATTATTGGTCAACAATATAGTTTGAATACGGAAAGAATTCTTTCATTTAGTGAAGCGTTCGTTTAGTTTATTCGTTAATTTAGTTTAACCGTTAATTTAGTTTATTAGTTAATTTAGTTTATTCGTTAATTTAGTTTATTCGTTAATTGGTTAACAATATCGGCGACACCAGGAAGCACAGTTCCACCCAGTAAAAGCTGCGGATAGCACATCTCTTATATTTCAATATCTTTGGGCACAACACTGTATTTAGCTTCAGTTTATGGAGTCCAATTTTAGACTATTTTTTGAATATTTTTTTTTAATATTAACTCCACATAGGAGGCCCTGAGGAAAATAATTTCCTTCAGGGTCTATGTCATCTGAGATGATATGAGGAGGGTCTTCTTGAGGAGAGGAAGGAATGAACATTGGTCTTGAAGAGACCCATGTTGTAGGAAGGAGGAAACACAGAGGTCGGCAAATCGTTCCACAGCCGAGCTGATGAACACAACAACGAGTCGAAGAAGCGACCCATTCTCATTTGACAAATGTCATATGTTGGGCACGCGTTCGCCAAAAGGATCAATTCAACCCTGAGACGCACTTGTGATTTGTACAGGGTTAGCAGTTGTGTAGTATTAAAGTATCTGCGGGCCCTGTACAGTACGCCCAGTTTTTGGGAGGCTAACTTAACTCTGGCTTCGATGGAGCCGCCATATCTGAGCTGGTCACTTAGAGTTACACCAAGCATTTCAATGGAGGGCCTATTCGGAAGATTGCTTCCGTTGAAGGAGACTAGATTTTCATTTCGATCCCTTTTAGACGTAATTAGACATTATTGGGTCTTTGAAACATTAAATTTAACGAGATTATTTTTACCCCAAGAGAAAACACTCTCGATGTAACCGTCCATTCTTTGCTTCAAAGCCCTCCTAGCCGTTGAAGTCTGTGAGCCCTTTGGGGGCTTTTCAAAAAAAAAAACCATGGACTGTACTGTCATCAGCGTAACAATGATTTGGTGGGGAAATAGGTAACAACTTTTATACTGGGGTGTGGTGAGTACTACATAAAAAAAATTATCGCTTTAAATCAAATTACATTTTCTTGAACGGTTTCCTTGTGTTCACCCATCTGAAGTGTGTTAATACTACATAATTTCAGTAAAATATGTAAGTTATTGATATTAAAATTTATAATGTACAATCATTAACATAATGTTATTTTACAAACCTCTCAAGTTAACGATATCTGGCGGTAGCTCAATTAGTTTGTTATGCGAGAGGTCAATCTCAGTTAGGCGTACCATGAAACCCATCCCGGCCGGCAATTCACTCAACTTATTGTGAGAGAGATCCTGTAGCCATATACATCATGCTTAATACAATACTTTACACACTGTCATAATGAATACACAACAAGCTTAACGCTAATCTATACATTCTTCAAGCTAAATATGCACAAAAATATATTTTTATATTAATGACATACAAGAGTCAGAATTACACAATGCTTGCATTTGAATTAATAAGTAGAATCTCCACTCTGCCCTCTACTATATTAGTAGGTCAGAATATTTCCGCTTCGCATTAAAATCCAAATAAATGGAATATTTGTAAACATATTATTCGAAAATAGAGATGGGTAAGTTCTGCATTTTTCCGGAGGCCTCCGAGACGTTTATTTAAGTTCTTGGAGCAGGTCCCGGGAGCCACTCCCGACTCGCGTATGGCCCAAGCGCGCAAAAGAATTTGAAAGCGCAACCTGCTTCCGACTCGCAAATGGCTCGAACTGATACGCTCGGGTTCCACCCTAGCCGAACCTCGGAGCCGGAGCTCGCAAAAGAACTCGAGCGCGCGACCTACTCCCGAATGACTCTAATTGAGACGCTCGGGTTCCACCCCGGACCTCGGAGCCAGAGCCCGCACGCAAAAGAACTCGAACGCTCCACCTACTCCCGACTCGCACATGTGGCTCGGACCGTGACGCACGGGTTTGACTAGTGCAAACTGCTACCGCGCCGCGCCGGCACCCCACTGTGGCTTGGCCCGCCGAGTTCCGGCTACAAGAACTGTACCGGGTTCTTTGGGAGTAGTCGATTTAAAAAGGGAGTAGGAGCAGGAGCCGCTTCGCGCGAAGAACCTGAGTTTATGAGCCCACTCCAGCTGAACCTACACATCGCTAGTTGGAAAGGTGATATAATACGTATTCAAATTTTATTATTAGAAATAACCAAATAATATTTTTAATATCAAAATTTTGAATGCAAATTTTAAAGAGTTTTAAAAATGGACGACCAACCGCAGAGAGCCGCAATCAAGAGCGCAGCCCAATATTTGTCAAAACCCGCCGACCACATTAAAATTTCTTATGGTATTCATCGTTTTTATATAACGATTTATTAATTATGCATAATAAAATTCATACTTTCAGAATCAGCCTTTGTTGATGTAAATGAATATATAATTATAATTTTTTCGCCAAAGCTATTGTTTCCCCAATTTTAATTTATGAAATATCCTGTATACAATAATAAAATAACACCTATAAAATAATAAACCAATACATAAAAAAGGAAAGACGCATTGTGCTAATTTACACATCATTCTTAGAAAAAGTTTGATAGTCCAAGATCACAACTTTATTTTACAACAAGCAATAAAATATCTGTGAAAAAAGTGGTAAAAGAAATAATAACAAAGCAATGCCTGAAATAAATACATAGAAAATAATAAAGAAAAAAAAACAAATTAAATACACATACTTATTACTTATGTAAACAATAAGCTGACTGTTTACTTTGATCAGAAGTTAAACAATGGTAGATTCTAGACATGAAATAACCATATATATTATCAGATATATTACTTTTGATATCAACTGAAACCCTTCACCAAGAGGCAATTAATATTTATATCGGCGTGAGTAAGTATCTAGTATCTAACTGTATTATTAAAAAGATACAAAACAATATGTATGTAGGTAAAATTCCAAAAAATACCTATAAATACTGATATATGGAGAAGAAGATATTAAAGAGTCTTCATATAATATTTATTTTTGAAGAACCAACCACCAATATTAATAAGTCACAAAGTTATATATTACCAGCTTATTCAGCATGACAAAATCACCAATCGCTGGATCCAACGAATCTATAGAGTTATATGAAAGATTTAGCATTCTTAACTCTATTAACTTATAGAATTCGCTTGGCAATGTCGTTAGTTTATTACGACTTATGTTTAAAGTTGTCAATAATAAAAGTTCTCCAATCTGTGGTGGAATAGAAGTCAATGCATTGTCTTGCAACTGAAATAATAATGATTGTTGTAATTAAACACACGCAAACATATCGTCATATTAATTTCTATGATAAATTATTAATTTATATCAAAACATATTATGCACATAAAAATACCTAGTACACTAATATTAGCACCCAGTTTGCAAATGGTTATAGTACTGCCATCTATTAACACAATAAAACACTAACAACTTGACATTTTTTTCATCTTGAGATATTTTTTTACCAGCAATTTACATACCACTGATAAAATAACTTGCACTATTTTTATTCAATTTATGCACAAATGGTAAATAATATTGCAAAGATCGATGTATGTATGGATGCACACGAATAATGAATAGAAGTTATGGACAAATAAATTCTGTTTACAATTTTAATAGTAAAATATTTAACCTGAATAATTCTACACCAATTTATGCTTTGTTTTATTTTTCAAGAGTTATTTTTTTCCAATTGACGTTATTTGATCAACATTTATAAAAGTCCTACCAATTCAAAAAAATTAAGTATTAACATGAAAATAAATAATAATACGTGTTTGAAATGTTATTGATTTCACTTACCAACAGGGTTGTCAAATCTGGTAAGTTGTTTATGTCAGAAGGTAGTTCTACAATTGCATTCGAACTTATATCTAAATAGATGATTGGAACACTGTGCCACCAAGGCTTTTCACTCGAAGACCGATTGAAATCAAGGTCAATATCCTTCTCAATTTCTATCTCGTTCAGTTTCCATACTTGATCAGGAACTTAAAAAACAACAAAACAAAGTTAGAAAAAAAACTATTGTTATAAATTATAACTGTCTGCGTATCTAACCAGCTGCATCATTACATTGCGAAATTTGGAGTTACCTTTTCCCAAACCTCGAGCGGATAGATTTAATTGACCTGTTCGTTTAGCTGACCTCACTAATGAAGGTGCCAACTCATTTTCAAGCGATTTCTCATCTTGCACAGCAAACAGAGAGATAAAACCACCATGGGAATGGCGTTTGGGCTGTACCTTTTTCCGGGCAGACATTTTTCACTCTCAAAAAGATTACCTGAATTTAAAGGAACAATAGTATACACTAATAACACACCATTATGACAGAACACAACACTGACGTAACATATAATCGCATCGTATAGTACTACTACAAACTACGGTGCGAACATAAATAAAATAAACCGATACAAACTACAAACTGACCTCGTACTCGTTTGACAGATGGGTAAAACAGTAATCTGTTTTATCGATAAGTCGCCAACGGCGCAAGCGCGATGAAGTGATGTGTGATGTGGTTCCAGAAATGAATTTGAAAAAATGAAAATATAATTATTTTTTATTTTTATTTTAGTATTTTACTTTGTTTTATTTATTTTAGGTTTTTATTACAGTATGGCTGGGAGGGTAGTGCAATACCAGTCTTCCATTTTACATAAACAGTAATATTTTACAAAGTAGGTAAATAAATAAAAATAAAAATTACAAAAATTAAAATTAAAAAAAGAAATATTTTTCGATCGTCCATCAGGGAAGTCGCCTCATCAACTGCATCCATCGCTCGTAGTGGGGAACTGAGCCAACCGGACAGTGACTGAATGAATGTTTATTAGGGAAACAAACAGTTATACCTACGTATACTTTTGAATGTAGCTATGTACTTTGTGGTCATCCATTATAGATAAATGAAACAATCTAACTTTTTTTTTGAGAAATGCTAAAGATAAAGACCATAAATTGACTAATTCCGGAATATATAAACTCAAATGTAATGATTGTCCCTCGTTTTATATTGGAAAAACAACTCGTAGTTTTGAAATTAGAATCAAAGAACATTTTAAGGTGTCTTAATAATAATATTTTTTCTGAGTTCGCTAACCATATCATTGAAAATAACCATAGTTTTGAAAAAAATACGGGGATAAATATTCTGCATATTAATCATAAAGGAAAACGTTTAGATAACTTAGAAGCCTTGAAAATAAATAAAAAAAACCTTAAAAATAATGAATCTATTATCAACAAACAAAAAATATTGTCTTATAGCCCAATCATGGATATGTTCCCCTACCCACCCAATTTTCATTAATACCTAGCAACAGCTCCACCTCTACCATAATAATACATTGTTCCCATCCATATTTCAAAACTGTCAAATCAGTATACATTTGCCCTGAAGAAGAAACGTTCGTTCTGAAACCGGTCGGATTTACTCAAATATAAAAGTGGTTCAAACAAAGTTAAATTGTTTAATTTAGTTATATGTATATTTATTTCCTTAAAATAATTACATATTACATGGTTGCATGAATCAGCGAAGTTTCGGAAAAAAATTCATGTATAGACAGAAAAACATATACATGCATGTGTGCTGTGCACACATACAGCTATAATATACGTGGCTTGACGTATTTCAGCATATTGCTCGCCATATATTATATTCCAATTGGGAATGTAAGTATGGCGAGCGACATGCCGACTCCAAGGTACGTCACGAATTTTCAGCTAATCACCGCTTCATCCCTCGATGAGCTAACCTTGTTAAACGCATTTTCTGCGAACCTTGCCTATGTATACGCAAGAATCTTAGAAAATGTCCATGTTCACTGGGATATCCTATCCTACTAATCCTACTAATATTATAAAGGTGAAAATTTGTATGGATGTATGTTTGTTACTCTTTCACGCAAAAACTACTGAATAGATTTTAAAAATTCTTTCATTAATAGTAAGCTACATTATTTGCGAGATCTATAGGCTATATATATTGGTAAGCTCTGGCATTATGAATAATATCTGGCGTTATGAAATTATTTATTTTACGTTTTCTGTCGCTAACAAAATCGATTTATTGCAAACGCCAATTGTCGCCTTGGAAACGATGTTTTTTTTAAATTAGGTTACTATGAACATCCCTTTGATGTTAACATTCAAATATGTATAAAATACTAATTCCTACTTTACAGAATGGATTTTAATGAAACTAGCTGAAATAGCTCAGAGCTCTGGCATTACGAAATTTGTATGAAAAATTGCAATAGGTGGCACGATTAGTAAGATATCTATAATTCTTTAATCGATTCAAATTATTAGGGAAGTAGGTACTTCAAATAAATTCGCTTAAAAATTTTCTAAAATAGAATTTTTTATTAATTATTATAAGCAATAATTATCAGCCTGAAACACTCATCAACATTGAAAAATCTTCCGAGAAAAGATACTTGCCGCCAACGGGACTTGAACCCGTGTCCTTCTGATTGTCGGTCAGCTGCTCTTGACCACTGAGCTATGGGGGCTTATCAAATACCCACCAAATAATTCAATATATACTAGTGTTTCATTCAACAATTACTGCTTATTATATTTTTTCCACCTGAAAACAACCAACTTTATTTTTGCGAGAGAGACATTGTAAGTGTTTAATCCCTCGATAGGTGGCGTCGAGACAAATTATGACTACATTTATTGGGGAAATACTTAAACTTGTCAAATATTAATTAATATTTTTAATTTATAAACTAACGTTTAGACAAGATTTTTATGCATAGCACAAAGGGTAACAATTATTATAAGCAATAATTATCAGCCTGAAACACTCTCTATCTTTTCTCGGAAGATTTTTCAATGTTGATGAGTGTTTCAGGCTGATAATTATTGCTTATAATAATTGTTACCCTTTGTGCTCTGCATAAAAATCTTGTCTAAACGTTAGTTTATAAATTAAAAATAATAGAATTTTTATTTAAGAATCTTTGTTTTGCAAAATGTCATTCTCAAATTTTGACATCATGTCACACAACAATTATTGTTTTAATTAGATAAACAGGTATCGCATTTTTTAAGTATAATACTGCCGTACTGGATTTTTTGGTAGAATATAAAAAGAAGAATAATAATTCGTACTTAATAACTATCTATAAAAATGAATCACCAAAATGAATGTATGCGCATAAACCCGAACGACTGAACCAAATTCTGTTTTTGTTCGTTTTTTTTTTGTATAAAAATACCGTTGAGTTCTGGCATTATGAATTTTGTATAAGAAATTATAACAGGTGGCATGCGAGCAGTTTGAAAATTGAATGTATCGGGAATGAATGTGTGGAATGCGAGAGGTGAGTGGGGGAGTGGGGCGGGGGAAGGGGAGGGGGAGGAGGGTGGGGGGGAAGGGGGTTAGGGTAGGGAGAGGGGGGAGGGAAGGAAGGGGAAAGGGGAAGGATGGAGGAGGTTAGGGGGTGTGGGGAGGGGTAGGGGGTGGGGGAAGGAGGTTGATGGGGGGGGGAGTGGAGTGGGGGGGTCAGATAATAAAATTGTGCCTGCCTGGAACAGATTAAATTGTTCAGCTGGTAAATCGGAGATACCCTCAGTATCGCCCTGGTGTAACACCACCATTCAGAATTGAAACGTTGTCACGATAATAATTATTACTTCATAATAATTATTTTCCTGACTTAGTAAACCTTCACCTGGCCGCTTACTTTAATTGTTGAATCGCCGTATTTTGGATTTTTTCGATTGGCAACGTGATTGTTAAACTTCCGGCGGTACTTTTTGGATTGGCAATTGGCATCGTACAGGAAGCCGGTGCAAATTCGACTAGTCACTTTAGTGATAGTTCTGGATTTAAAAATGGGATAATCCCTTTGTTACAAATTGTTTTTTTGAAACGATTTTAATCGCGATGCACATTTTGCGAACGCTTCTTTCTGATGTGATCAGAACGCTGTTTCAAACGTGTTCGGTCGCCGCCATTGGGACCGATATTTGTCCGTGGCATAACGATGTTGTAAATTACCTATATAATCGCGACTGGCATATTGAAGAGCGTCGCGAGGGACAGTTTTTATGACCTGGTACGGTCATTGCTGCTCATATTTGTGACGGATGGTTACTTGGCGTTCATTTCCTGATGAGGCGTGCTGACGGAAATCGTGGTTATCCGAGGGGCTCAACCAGAGCACTGGTGCTGATCTTGGACCCTACTCCCTGGCGGGGAAATTGTCATATTAAAAATATGACTTAAACATCTGCCAGCTTTATTTTTAAAAGGGGCGCCACTGGTTTATTAACCAGGCTAGCAGTTAGTAAAACAATAATCCTCTCTCAGGGTCTTTGGTATGAAAACTATACGATTAAATTAGAAGGATTTTTAAAATAAAATAGACAATATTATTAAGAAATATGAATAAAAAGATTTATTATCACATAATAAAATAAAACTGGAACCAATAAACATATTAACAGAACTTAAGACTCACCTTCCTTGAATCGACCAAAAATTTACATGATTCTAACTATCTATCTAAATTACGATCTTGAGCTTCTGGTTTTTCTCCTGAAGTATGGTCGGACAAAATACCTGGAACTGATTTCAGCCGAAAACAGTATCTGCTCCCAAAATCAAAAGCCAGCCATGAAAATCTTGTATTATCAGGCGAGAATAATTATTCCTTCGTTATTTAACAGATTAAATTTCTTGTATTTTAAATCTTCCATGTTTTAAAATAAATTGCTTGTTACTTGGCAAGTAAATTCAAAATTAACCATCAGTTATATTCGGTGAAAATTACGAAGACAGAAATGTGTGTTTACAACACTTATCGGCACCACGATTACAATAGTCGCGGCCTAGTTAATTATGATCCAGTTCGGATAAAATAATAATCGTTTTACTTTATAAAATTATTAACGTAATCAATAAGAATCACGCCCGACTTGTCAGTAAAACCCTCCACCACCATAGAAAGATTACTCAGAAGTGGGCTCTAAACAAAATATTCGATTTTTATACCCTATTCAAAAAAGAAAAAATGAATGATGTTACTTCCAAAATTTAAAAAAATAAATTTATGTAGAAGCTTATTTAATATTATTTAATCACCTCTTGAAATGAGGTACCTGCTTGCCTAAATCTATGATAAAATAAACTTCGAGATATATTGACAAATATTTTATCATAACATTACCTCCCGGACCACGCAAATGTTTGTCCCCAAACATAATTATAAAAGAAACCTATTCTATCTGATACATTTGTCGATCCAAGGATTTCTATTAAATAAAAACAACAAAGCAATTAGTAATATTTAACAATCTTTTCAAAGATTAATAAAACATAATTTATAATAAATAATTCGTATGAACCTTTGAAATATTTAAAATTGATTAAATTTGAATTAGAATTAGAATACAATATTATTGATTATTATAGTTAAAATACCTGAAATAAACAGGACATAATTAAATGTTACGTGAACAACAATCATTAAATGATAAATAAACAACACACTTTAAACTGAAAGAGAAAAAAAAATATTATAAATATTAATTCTACAAATTTTACATAACTCCTTCAAAAACGTCATATCACTTTTATGCTCAAAAGCGTCACTGTCCCAAATCAGGGTATTAAGCCTCAATAGGCATCACTTTTAGGGAGATCAATCAACCCTCACTTTGCACTGAATTTAAATCCATCTTTAGGATATCAAGAATGTTCACTCCGTGGAGTTTCCTGACTAACTCACTAAGGTCATTTGGTCTATCCAAGAAGGAAATTTATATAATAGCAATCAACATTTATGTAAAATCAAATTATTTAAATGTCATAATGTCATCAACCATCGCCAATGAATGGTGCCAAATAATTGAGGTAGACAACCAGCTTTGTGGAGTCGAAATTGTTTAGTAAATTTGTTTGAAACAAACAAATTTCAGTTTCCCAAGAGAAAACAAACACTTTTTAAGCAAAAGTTTATAAATTAAATAAACTAATCTCTTCAATTAGTATAAAAAATATATAATGCATACTCGAATGCATAGGAGATATGCTCTATTATAAACTAACTTAACATCTAGATCTCTATATATATGTTTTATATATATATAAATATTTAAAAACAAATGCGACATGAAATGAAATTAAATTTAAATTAAACATTATTTTATGTAAATTTTATATTTTTTAACTATCAAGACAACTCAAGTTGCAAAGAGGTACGAATCTTTGGATCTCTGAGTAATCCTGTCAATTAAAAAAAACACAGTTCATTTATAATAACCTTTTGTTTAGAATTTAAAAAAAAATAAAGTATAAATACTTGGTGGTTAATTTTTTTTAAAATTCTAAGTTAAATAAAAAACTAAAATATATACAACGTGATTCTTATTTTAGTTTGTCTGTTCATTCATAACATGTCAATTAATAAGTTATATTATTAATAACTTCGTACTAATATACGATAATGGTTGAACTCGAGCGAAGTACTAGAGTTGTACCTGAGTTATAAAACGTTTTTTAAGACAATATTCATATAATATTTTATATTTAATGTATTAAATGTTATTATATTAAATTTGTAAAACTGTAATTATAGCAGTACTACTAACTATATAAATGCAAGGCAGCGACAAATCGGTTGATCAGGCCTTATTGAAGCTCCTGTGCATCGAATTTTTACGTAAAATTAATATTATTTTATGCACTCAGATAGGATGGCCAAACCCTCTGAGACACTGAATTAAACGAACTAGACTGGTATATCGTCCGATTTAACGATATCCTTCACATGGAAATCCCCAGTTTCTATACCTTGAAGGTCTGCTAATGTATACACAAGGTCGGATTTTTTTCTAATTACCACATTTTGTACAAATCTGGGTGCTAATTTTTGTGCAAAATAATTTATTGCATTTGATTGCACAAAATTTCTTCTCCATACTACGTCACCTATCTGAAATGTAACATTTTTCCTTCGTAAGTTATAATGACTAGCTCCCTTTTGGTAAGCTTTAAGAAGGGCGTCAGAGACTTTCTCATAAACAGAGGACAGTCCTTGTAATCTTTTTGCATAAATTTTATGTAGAGTACCATCCTTAGGATTTGTCTCTCCATCTGTTATAGGATTACGGTGTAAATTCCCGTCAAGTATTTGTTCCCGTCCATGCATTAAAAAATAAGGTGTAAAATTAGTAGCGCAATTAACTGTGTTGTTCATTGCTGATTGAACTTGTGAAAGAAACTTCGACCAATTTCGATGATCTGATTCAACTAAAATTGACAATGCAGTACCCAAAGTTTGGTTGTATCTTTCAACAACGTTATTTTGTGGGGTATATAAAGTATTGTAAAAAGGTAATTGAATATTATAGTTTTTTAGTAATTCTTTAAATTCCCTACTTGTGAATTGAGGGCCATTATCACAAACTATCGTTTTAGGTACTCCGTGTACAAGAAAGATGTTTTCCTCTAAATTTTTAACAATGCTTCCCGCGGTGCCTTTGCGCAGCGGAAATAACCAAGTATATTTAGAAAAAACATCGACGCATGACAAAATAATGGTATGACCGGAGTAACTACGAGGTAAAGGTCCAACTAAATCTATTGATAACATTTGCATTGGTCTAGTTACTATTTTTGGGTTTTTAGAAATACCGTTTGGTGGAGCAGTGCTAATTTTATGAGCTTTACAAACAGTACATCGGTTTATGAACTGTTTTACATCTCTATACATGTTTGGCCAATAGTAATGAAGTTGTAGCTTTTTATAAGTTTTAAAAATACCTGGGTGACAAGCTCGAATTGACACATGAGAATCAGCTACAATATTTGCCCTTCGCTCCTGAGGAACTACTAATTTCCATGAAGTATCCTCACACAGTGCTATACCATTTTTTGTATGGCGATACAATTCGTTATCTTTAATTTGAAAATTTAAATATCGCTGTGGAAATTCTTGGCAACCCTTCCAAACATTTAAGTACCACTTGTCTGTAGTTGGTTGTGAGTCTATTCCTGAGATTATGGCAAGATCCATTCTAGAAAGTACGTCAGGTACGATATGTTGTGTTCCTTTACGATGTATTATGTCAAATGAAAATTGTGAAAGACGAGTACTCCAGCGAGCTAATCGACCGCTTGGATTTGATAAAGAATTGAGCCACTTTAAACTGGAGTGATCGGTGACTACGGTAAAATGTGCACCTTCAATATAAGGCCTAAAGTGAGTGACTGAGTCTAATACTGCTAAAAGTTCTCTTTCAGTGATACCGTAGTTACGTTCATGTTTATTTAAACACCTTGAATAATAAGCTACAGGATGTTCAGTTCCGTCTATATTTTGAATAATAACTGCGCCAATTCCAGCTGAGCTTGCGTCACAATGGATGGAAAACGGTTTAGTAAAATCAGGACAACTTAAAACTGGTGCAGTCGTAAGTGCATTTTTTAAATTAATAAATGCTGTGTCAGCTTCCTTTGTCCATTTAAAATTACTAACACCGTTTTTTGATCCCGTAAGTTTTGTTAGAGGAGCTGCTATGCTTGAAAAACCCTTAATAAATCGTCTAAAGTATCCGCAAAGTCCAATAAAAGCACGTATTCCTTTCGCATTCTTTGGAACCGGGAAATCTTTAATACTTTCTATTTTTACTGGATCCGTACGAAGACCTTGAGAATCTACCATGTAACCTAGATATTTTAGCTCGGCTTTACAAAACTCCGATTTTTTCAAATTGATGGTGAGACCTGCATCTCTCAGTCTTTCATAAACACGATTTAATAGATTTAAATGTGCATCTAGGTCTTCTGAGACCAAAATTAAGTCATCCAAATAACAAAATGCATTTTCGTCAAATTCTGGTCCAAAGAGTGCGTCTGCTAATCTTTGAAGCTCACTTGGAGCATTTTTCAAACCAAATGGCATGCGAGTGAATTCAAATAGTCCGCGACCTGGAACGACGAACGCAGTCTTTTCACACGAGTCTTTATCTAGAGCAATCTGCCAAAAAGCTTTGCTCAAATCTATTGACGAAACGAATCTAGCACCACCAAGTTTGTCAAGAATACGTGATATATACGGTAAAGGATAGCTGTCACGAATTGTCACATTGTTGATTTTTCTGGAATCTAGGCATAATCTTCCAGTACCATCCTTTTTCGAAACTATTAAAACAGGACTAGACCACGGAGAACAAGAAGGGCGGATAACTCCCATTTTGAGCATCTCATCTATTTCAGCATCTAATTGTTGTTGTTTAACAGGTGATAACGGATAGTATCTTTGTTTAATAGGTGATCCCGTTGTAATTATTTTATGTTTGACCAAGTGTGTCAAACCTAAACCCCTCTTTTCAAAAGAAATTGATTCAAATTTTTTAATTATTTGTGAAAGGGCTTTATTTTCGGAATGTGATAATGATGAGGCTGGCCGAATTGCCCGCACCTCATTAATCTGACCCTCTTGTTGAGAACTAGTTACCTTTGAAAACAACTCCGGCGCAATCCGGAACCGTTTTCAAAAGTCTACCCCCAAAATAAAATTTGGTGATAACGAAGGGATGACGTAGAAAACAATTTCTGCAGTAATTGAATTATACGTCACCGGCAACGTCATAGTACCTAAGACAGGCTGGCTCGTACCGTCAGCTGTCGATACACAAAAATCTATTTTGACCAAATCTACCCCTGCCCTTTGAAAAATCTTATAAGTATCTCCTCCCAGGCATGAGAGAGAAGCGCCACTGTCAAGCAGTGCACTGTAGCTATTTTGTAAAATATTAATGTTTGTAAATGGACGACCATCCTCTTCAATCTCATTCTTCTGTGGCAGTGGGCCCACTTCCTCAGAAGATGAGACAGAAAGGAACTGTCGAACTAGCCGGAGCCAACTCTTCCATTCCCTCTTCCTTTGCGCATAGGATGGGGCGTGAACAAATTGACTCCAACCTAGTTTTTTGGTTTGCTGTATTTAGTACCCTCCTCAATTGTACCAACATTCGATTTTAGATTTAATGACGCTTTCTTTCGACACTCATAATCTAAATGTCCCGTGATTTTACAAAAACCACAAAATATACGTTTATATGATTGTCCTGTAGAATTAATATCATTATTTTTACCAAAATAATTATTTGAATCATTTCTCAAATTCTGATTTGAAAATGTTCGTGTATAATTTTTATTCCCATTAGAATAATTTGTTGAACGACTGAAATTATTGTTATTATTATTCGAAGAGTTATTATATTCTCTAGAATTTGATTTAGAATTATAATCAAATTTTCTATTAATATTAAAATTTTTGTTTTTTTCGTTGCTATTCATCTTTTCTGTTGAAGAATAAGATGAATTTTGTTTATCTGTTATAGACGAGTAAGATTCCAATTTTCCCGTAGCTTTTGTTAATTCGTCAAAAGAATTTATATCACGTGAAGCCAGTAAATTTGCATACATTGGAAGCAAAGCTCTCATAGATAATTGTAAAAGTTCATATTCTGGAAGTTTGGAATCTAACATATTATTTAATGATTTCATACGCAAAGTAAATTCAAAAGCGGACATACCATCTGTTTGTTTCATATTAAATAATTCCGTTTTTAATTGAATTTGTTTATTGCCAGCCTCAAATTGTTTAATAAGCAATTTAGATAATTCTTCCCAAGTTAAATCCGCATTATAAATCGACCTGAACCAAAGTAAGGCCAATCCCTCAAGAATGTCAGGAAAACATCTTAATAAATCCTTATGCTTTATATTTCTTGTTCGGCATTTCTCTTCAATTTCAAGAATAAAATTTCTTACACAACTATTCCCATTAAATTTTAAATTCCAACTATTCAAACTAGAAACGGAGGGAGTAGAGTCATTATAAATTATTTTTGTGTATTTTACAAATCTTTTTCCGTTATCTAAACTATCTTCTGAATCTGAACTAATATCTCCTTCGCATAGTTCTTTAATTTGTGCCAATTTAAAGGCTTTATTAAAACGCCTAGCTTGAACACGCATAGCTTCCAATGTCAATTCTGGTAAAACATTTCGTTCAGTAAGGTCTTTAAATAATTCTTCTTTTGATTTACCATTTACGTTTCCGATTGAAGTCGACATTTTGGAAAAATTATTCAAAGTTGTTCTATTTGCAATTCGTTTGAAAATCACAGCCGTAATAATTCATTTAAATAATTCGTAGTAATATATTATTTTGGAAATGACGTAGCGAAATGAAAATAGTTATACCGAAATACAAACAATAAACAATAACATTTGATTGTATATCGTTTGTTTTTCTTTTAAATAAAATGTTCGTAGCATTTTTCCATAATGAAAGTCGTAGATGAATGAAATGCGTTTCGAATTAATCAAAGATTGAAGACGTTCCCAATTGTATAATAAATAGTACGCGGCCGTAATAATTCAAACACAAAGAAAAGATATTAAATCTTGCTTGATTAAAATTAGAAATGACTTTACGAGCTGAAAATAGTTAAGCTATTTTACCATTTTAACCGAGAAAAAAAAATAATCAATTTTGATAACATTCTATTGTTTTTAAACAAATGAAATATTTTCAAAACAAATGAAACTTGTTAATAACAAAAGCTCTTGAGAGAAAAAAAAAAATGACATGTTATCAATAAACAGACATATTTCTGAAGCAAAATAAATACATTTCATTAGTAAAAATCCTTGTAAAATAATCATAACGTATAAAACGAAACCCAACACGTTTAAGGTCGCCAAATTGTCATATTAAAAATATGACTTAAACATCTGCCAGCTTTATTTTTAAAAGGGGCGCCACTGGTTTATTAACCAGGCTAGCAGTTAGTAAAACAATAATCCTCTCTCAGGGTCTTTGGTATGAAAACTATACGATTAAATTAGAAGGATTTTTAAAATAAAATAGACAATTTTATTAAGAAATATGAATAAAAAGATTTATTATCACATAATAAAATAAAACTGGAACCAATAAACATATTAACAGAACTTAAGACTCACCTTCCTTGAATCGACCAAAAATTTACATGATTCTAACTATCTATCTAAATTACGATCTTGAGCTTCTGGTTTTTCTCCTGAAGTATGGTCGGACAAAATACCTGGAACTGATTTCAGCCGAAAACAGTATCTGCTCCCAAAATCAAAAGCCAGCCATGAAAATCTTGTATTATCAGGCGAGAATAATTATTCCTTCGTTATTTAACAGATTAAATTTCTTGTATTTTAAATCTTCCATGTTTTAAAATAAATTGCTTGTTACTTGGCAAGTAAATTCAAAATTAACCATCAGTTATATTCGGTGAAAATTACGAAGACAGAAATGTGTGTTTACAACACTTATCGGCACCACGATTACAATAGTCGCGGCCTAGTTAATTATGATCCAGTTCGGATAAAATAATAATCGTTTTACTTTATAAAATTATTAACGTAATCAATAAGAATCACGCCCGACTTGTCAGTAAAACCCTCCACCACCATAGAAAGATTACTCAGAAGTGGGCTCTAAACAAAATATTCGATTTTTATACCCTATTCAAAAAAGAAAAAATGAATGATGTTACTTCCAAAATTTAAAAAAATAAATTTATGTAGAAGCTTATTTAATATTATTTAATCACCTCTTGAAATGAGGTACCTGCTTGCCTAAATCTATGATAAAATAAACTTCGAGATATATTGACAAATATTTTATCATAACAAATCCTCATTCTCTGGCCTTCCTGGGGAGTCTTTCCTGGTTCCCATCCTGGAGATTGCGTGAGAATATGGCCCGCGGTTCATCAACGCGCTATCTTCAAGTAAATTAAGAGTTCGCGTCAGTGTAGAAGTATTTAGAAAAAGATCCATGGTCCGCAGGTACGACATTTCTTTCTGCTTATGTTCCTGTTAAATTGTCAGAATCTGTTATGTTTTTGGGGATGCGAAACCCGGCCCCTCAAAAGGACAACATTGTTATGTTCTTTATAAAAATATACTGGGATTTTATTGTAGAAAGCAATCACTTTGTGGTTTGACATATTTAATAAAATAAAATACTTTTTTGTTTAAAACCACGATATTTATTAATTTTTTAACCGACCGGTTTCGCTTAACTTAAGCATCTTCAGGGTACAAATTACAATTACAGGGTACAAAGTATTAATTTGTACCCTGAAGATGCTTAAGTTAAGCGAAACCGGTCGGTTAAAAAATTAATAAATATCGTGGTTTTAAACAAAAAAGTATTTTATTTTATTATACTGGGATTTGGTTGTTTTGGAAATGAACTCTTTTATTACTTAAACCAATTAAACCTCACAGGTTGGAACCTGTATTCGTTTATTCCCACAATCCTGAAGAGAATCTCTCACTAATCAGAAGGTTCATACTGATGATTGCTGTTACAACGTTACTTGAAATGTCTTTAGCCGTATCTGGTGACTGGGAGATCTGAACAGCCAGGTATATTTTTCACATCTCCTTTCCTTCATCACTACCTTCAGCCTCACAACATACCACAATCGGGGATGCCATGGTCTCACTGGCTCCAGATGGTTGGGAGCAGTTGTGTGGATTCACATAAAATAAGTTATATTATATGCAAGTAAGAACCTTTAGCGTGTTTTTGAGCCGACTGCACATATAGATAAGCTTGCCTATTTTGTTATTCAGTCGTCGCCGCATGCTCCTTCGAGGAGTCAGAATTATTGTTAATAAAAATATTTGTAAATAGTTTAGTCAGTTCAGCTAAAAAAGGGGATAACCGCTAAATGAAACGGAATAAGCTGAAAATTTGTATAAATCTTTATTTTGGTATTCTACACGTTTTCTCAAAAGTCTCATATGGTCACGTGTGAGCGTCTTTGGATATTCAAGGTCAAAGGTCACGAAAATCAGTTTTTGGGAAATATCTCGCTTCCTTTACCTCGAATCGTGTTTGCATTCAATTTAAAAGTTGCAGGGGATAAAATTATCCACAATTTTTTTCTGAAGTATTTTTTAGACGCTTAACCGTTTTTGAGATTGAGCGCGAAGAGTGCAGAGCGCCCAATCGTACATGCCGTAGCTCAAGGTCAATGGCGAATCCCAGTTCATGGATGTCATTGGTAACGAGAAGGATGATGATAATGACTCTGAAATTATTGAGCGACCGGAAGAAGAAGACGACAATGAAGGAGAAAAAATTTACTCCCATACTGGCTAACTAATAACTGAAGTTACAAAAATCTTCCCAAACTTCAACTTGGATTGTACAAATTTAATTATATATGATTGCCAAATACAAATATTATTAAAAAATGTTTTCTTAATTTCTTTCCTACTGAGAATTCAATTATCTGTAATGAGATTATAATGAAAATATATTAAAAATAATTCACTCAATTACTAAAGATTAATTATATGAAAAAGGCAAGTAATATAAAATTGTATCAAGTATAGTTATTTCGAGCGCATATTGAGAAGTGTTCACGCTCGAATACTTTCTTTGTCTTGCATTGGTTGTCTCTTACGACCGCTGTCGCTAAAGCGGCCTACACACGACACTGCATGTAGTGACTGCGGCAGTGACTGCAAAGAGGGTGGAGTTGAGCGAACTAGCGCTATCTCGTTCTAGCGGCCCTTTAACAAACGAGACAGCGCTAGTTTGCTCAACTCCACGCTCTCTGCAGTCACTGCCGCAGTCACTACATGCAGTGACATTTGGAGAGCCCATAAGGCAGCGGGACCATAGGTATATAAAGACAAGCGAAACCTTAGAGTTTTGTGTTTTGGCCTGCCGGGGAGTCCCGCGCTAAGCTCCAGGAAAATATTAAAAGTCGAAGTCTGCCTACCGAGATCAGCTCGCGCGGCTTCAAGGCACTCGTGAATCTTTTGTATAAAGTGACGAGTGGGTAATTAAGGATAATTAGGGTCCTTTGGAGTTATTATAATATAATAACCTTAAAACTACTGTTCTAGTTGGTACGTTTAAGTTACTACTGTTTTTACGATTATTGAACTGGCTACGTGTGTAATTGATTGTACCCACCCAATAAACGTATAATTGTGTTTATAGAAGAAAAGTGTGGATTTTATTTAATTACCCCGCTATAAAATGACTATTTGATTTATAAGTAATATTTATAAATAAAATATATTAAATAGTTAATTAACTAATATTTAACGAATAATTCAGTTAAAAAACCGTATGAACTGTGATTCGCCATTGACCTTGCGCTACGACGTGTACGACTAAGCGCTCGGCACTCTTCGCGCTTAATCTCAAAAACGGTTAAGCGTCTAAAAAAATACTTTTTACAAAATTTGTAGAAAATTTTATCCCCTACAACTTTTATATCGAATGCAAACACGATGCGAGGTAAAGGAAGCGAGATATTTCAAAAAACTGATTTTCGTGACATTTGACCTTGAATATCCAAAGACGCTCACACGTGACCATATGAGACTTTTGAGAAAACGTGTAGAATACCAAAATAAAGATTTGTACAAATTTTCAGCTTATTCCATTTCATTTAGCGGTGAAATCCTTTTAAGACTGGACTAAAGGTGAATTGTCACTCAAGACGCCTGCATATATAAGTAAATCGAATTTGGTTGTACGGTCGTTCATCCTCTTTGCACACTTAGTTGAATGAATAATCTTTTAGGGCAGGGGTCGGCAACCTTTTGTCAGGAAAGGGCCACAAGTTGGCAAAATAAATTAAAGGCGGGCCGCACTTGTGATATTAACCCTAGAAGCCCAATATACCTACATATAATTGGTCATATCCCATAGAAAAAATAAAAATGCTATTAAAAATTGTTCAAATATATGGAATTTAATTTGTACAGGTAATACTTACATTATGTTTATATACTTGGGTTTTATAGCTAGAAAAATAACCACCGTAAATTAATCAGAAATTTAATGAAAACTACAAAGTAACTAAATAGGTAACTGATTTTATACAAATTTCAGTGTGATGTCTAAGCTTGCATTTGGTAGGCTATTTCTTGTATGTTAGCTGTCATATTTGTAGTTTCAATTCGTAGAATGGCTCTCAAATGCTCATCTGAGAGACGAGAAGCATATCTATTTTTCTATAATTGACAATTGAAAAAGTTTGTTCGCATAAGTGCTACCAAAAATTATATTGAACTGCTGAGCAATCCTTTTCAAATCCTCAAAATCAGACGGCAAGCTGCCATAAAATTTAACAAGATCATTCATTTCATACAAAGAGCTTTTGAGAACATCATTAGATTGGAGATCAATTACTGTAGTGAACGTATGTCTTGCAGTATGAAAGAGACATGCGTGTATGAGTGAGACAGCATGCGGAACGTATAAAAGGCGTGAATGTTGTCTACTCGTCCTCTCTTAGCATTTAGGCTTCCTACGACGCACCTCTGTACGACCTCGAAATAAACAGTAATAATCTACCCACGTAGTATTATTGAAATCCCACAGATCACCATCAAGAGGAATCTGGATCCACCACCAGGAGTCCAGAGTAATGTAGATAACCGGCCACGGTCACCACATTTGGCGTAGCCGATAAAGGACGAAATTTAGGCAGCAGCGATCACATTTGGCGCAGCTGAAAAAGGACCACGGGCAGCCAAATTGTTACATTTGGCGCGGTTTGAAAAAGGAACCACGGGCAGCCAAATCACCACATTTGGCGCGGTCGGAAAAGGAACCACGAGCAGCCAAATTATCTCATTTGGGCAGCCGAAAAGGAACATCAAGGAAGGAAGCAAGAGCAGCAGAAGAAGCATCCTGGAAACATCAAGGCCCTGGAGGAGTATTCGCGTAAGGCGTGGATACAGCAGTTCCGGATCTTCAGGAGAAGAGCTAGGACCTGGTGCAGACCTCACGGAAGGCGCATAGAAGGAAGACTAGGGTTCAGGAGCGAGAGACGGTCCGCGGAAGGGCGAGATCGGGCAGCATCCAGTCATCAGAGTCGTGAGTTGAGTGCTGTTTGTAATTTTTTCTGTTTTTTTAATTGATTGCATCTGTGTGGAAATGGAGGGAGGAGAACTGCCCAGGTTTTGTCATTTGAGGGACAGGCTGGAGACATTCGTCCTTCAGTACGAACAGTTCATTCTCGTCAATGATGACAAAATAAATTCGGTAGAGAAAAAGAGAGCGGTTTTAATATCTCATTTACACACAGAGACAATAGATTTATTGATTGATTTGTGTTTTCCGAAAAAAATTACAGATTTTACGGTCGAAAATTTATTGTTATTACTAGAGAATAATGTAGGTATCAAAAGAAATGTGTTCAAGGAGCGCGAAATTTTTTTTGCTACGAAACAAAAAAGTACAGAATCTGTTAATGATTTTATAGCACGGTTAAGAAATCTCGTTAGATTTTGCAAATTCGAAGACAGACTTGAATATAATTTAAAAGATGTTTTTGTCACCGGTCTTCGAGTGGGGCGTATTAAGGAGAAATTATATGTAGAGGCTGAAAACTTTTCATTAAAAAAGGTTATAGAATGTGCTATTGCCATGGATTCGTTCGAGGTAATTAATAAGCAAATTAAAACGGAAAGTGTAGATATTGTTTTTAAAAATAGACTGAACAATTTGTCACAAAAGCAAAATTCGGCGGGTAAACATTTTTCAAGACCTACGGACAAGAATGTTACATCGTTCAGAGCGAAATCAGCAGACCGAACGAAATGTAAACATTGTGGTAGTTATCACGAATCAGTAAATTGTAAATTGAAAGACGTGTTTTGTTATAAATGCAGAGAAAAAGGGCATATTAGTAAAATATGTCGCGGTTTAAATAATAAAAATATTTCTTCAGTGTTTGTTAATACGCAGGAACATAAAAAAATGTTTCGGATAAACTCAGTATATTGTGAACCAATATTGTGCAAAATATTAGTGAATAATGTGGAACTAAACGGATTCTTGGATACAGGATCGGCAGTCAGATCTAGATTATGTTAAACACTTCAAACATTTGGATTTAAAACCAAAGGATTTAACCTTGATGGGTTACGCTAATTGTAAGTTGAATTTATTGGGTTGTATTTCATTATTAGTTGATTATAACGGTTATAGAGAAATGTTAGAATTTTGTGTAGTTAAAAATGGATCAACTACGGTTCTAGGTCGTGACTTTATAAATAAATTTAATATTGGATTCACGGGGTTAAAATCAATTTCATCCCAGGAGGGTAGTGAAATTTTTTCTCACAATGTATTGGAGAATGATATAAGTGACTTAGATAAAAGTGAATTACAATCAATTTCATCCCAGGAGGGTAGTGAAATTTTTTTTCACAGTGTATTTGAGAATGATAGAAGTGATTTAAAATCAATTTCATCCCAGGAGGGTAGTGAAATTTTTTCTCGCAGTGTATGTGAGAGAAGTAAAGTGAATAAAAAAATTCGGAAATTCCAGGAGGTTTTTTCGGAGAAAGTGGGTAGTTTTAATAAAAGTAAAGTGCAATTAAAATTAAATGGGAATGCGGAACCAAAAATGCAATCCGAGGAACATAACTTTTGAATTTGGAAGGAGATTAAGGTCAAATTTAAACAATTTTGTACCGAGAGGGGGGAGAGATAAGTGTCAGGAAAATCAGAAATATTATTACAAGAGAAATAATAAACAATCCAAGGGATTTTCAGTTGATCAAAATGTAATTGTAAGGGATTTTAAGAATCAAAATAAGGATAAATGGGTACCAGGGAAGGTATACAAACAATTAGGTAAAAAAAGTATATTTAATTGAGGTAAATTTATATGGTAAACTTATGTATTGGAAAAGGCATTTTGATCAGTTGTCTAAATTGTGTGTACCATGGGAAAAGAAACCCAGCAATCCTTATATCGCGTCTGAGACAAAGAGACTATCGTATGACGATTACGATGTCTCCAGCTTTGTGCCGGATGACAGACTAATGGGTGTTTCTCCTTCTCCTTCCAGCTCCAGTGATCCAGTGGCTTCCACGTCGGGAAATTGGAAGGACCGACTTCGACCACGGACACACAGATGAGTCAATGAAGACAGGACTCAGCTCTCGACTCAACATGTGATAAATGAATTACTTACATTGTAAATATTGGAATATTGTATGTATTGTAAATAATTATCCGCATCATGTTGTGTAACTGTCTTCAGATTTAAGTGTGGAGGGATGTAGTGAACGTATGTCTTGCAGTATGAAAGAGACATGCGTGTATGAGTGAGACAGCACGCGGAACGTATAAAAGGCGTGAATGTTGTCTACTCGTCCTCTCTTAGCATTTAGGCTTCCTACGACGCACCTCTGTACGACCTCGGAATAAACAGTAATAATCTACCCACGTAGTATTATTGAAATCCCACAGATCACCATCAAGAGGAATCTGGATCCACCACCAGGAGTCCAGAGTAATGTAGATAACCGGCCACGGTCATCACAATTACGTCCATTTGTATATGACTCGGTACATCCTCAATATTACACAAAAAAGGGTTTGCAAAAATTTTCAGTTCGCTTGAAACTTTTTCAAAATCACGAAATCTTTCGCTGAATTGAGTTTGCAGTTGTATTAAAACATCCTTCATTTTATCATTTTTCCAGCGAAAATGAATTCCAGCTTCCTCGACAGCCTTTTTACAATTCGGAAAATGATCTAACTTTTTTCATCAATATGTTTTATAAAGAGTGTGTTTTTCATTTGGAATGCCTTCACGTCTGTGTGCATATAAGAGATTAGTTTGTTTTTATCTTGAAGCCGTACGTTCAGCTTATTTAATTCTTGAGTTACATCTACCGGTCAGTGATTGAGTGGGCATAGCGCTTGGGTTCCACCTGAGCGTCGCGTGTTCGATTCCTCGGCTGGCTAAGTCCTCCATCACAACACAAGCAACATCTTCGGCTTTCTGTGGTGGTAGTAGGAGATTTTCAAACATTGTTGGGTTATTCGTAACCCGGGAATGTTTGTCTTTCTTTAAAAAAAAAAAAAAAATCTATCAAAAATCCAAGGTCTATTTATTAACCATTAAGTATCTGTTAGCTCTGGAATAGATTAACCCTTTTCATTCATAAAAATGTTGATTTCTTTTCTGAGATCAAAAAATCTTTTCAGTACTGCACCTCTACTTAACCATCTCACTTCAGAATAATAAACAACATCTCTATGATCTGCTTCCGTATCTGACAGAAACTGCTGGAATTGACGACGATGAGTCAACCCATTTTTTAAATGTAGTTTACAGTCGATACCACGATGTCCATTACTTCTTTTTATGATACGACTTTGGAACATAACGCTTCTTGGTGGATAATGCAATGAAAAATAATGGGATGTCACATCTCTGCCAGTTTCGTTTTAATTCTACCTACCAAACCCTTATTTTGTCCACTCTCCATTTGTTGTTACACTTAGGTACCAATTTTTCCCATGCATTGATAGCGCTTGTTCTAAGTTACAAAACAAATCTTCCCCTGTGATCATTCCATTCAAACTACATAACTGTAAAAGCTCCTCATAGACATAACAGTTCTTATCGATTCCGCGAACAAATATTAAAAGCTGGGCAGTATCTGAAACGTCATTACTTTCATCGGTAGCTAAAGAGAACCATTCAAATTGTTGTGCTTTTTCCCAGAGTTGCTGACATAAATTATCGCCCAAATCTCCAGTTCGCCGGGTAGACTTTCTTGCAGAAAGACTAATATTTTCAAATTTCTTTTTTTGATCTGGGCACACCTCCTCAGCCATAACTAAGGCATATTGATTTACTAGTTCACTCAGTTCGTGGGTGGTTTGTATACCTATTTATGCTCAGTTCACTGTCAGTAAACGGTCGGCCAGACTACGCAAGAATTTCCGCTACCTTAAACTTGCACGTATACTCGACTCGTTACTTTAAACTTGAACCTTAAAAACATTTTGTTGGTTCTTTACTGAAGATTTGAGCCCTCTAATTTTATTTTTCCGCGATTCACCCACAAGGCATGTAAATTTAGCTTTATGCTCGGTATCATAGTGGCGTTTGACGTTATATTCTTTTTGCATAGTCAGGGTTTTTTGACATATTAAGCATAGCGGTTTCCCATTGCAATTGATAAAAAAGTATAAATCTGTCCATGCATCGTTAAATACCCTATTTTCTTCTATTAATTTCCTTTGTTTAGAAGCCATCAGTAACTGTAACAATAAAAGCATTGTCTTGTAGTAAACGTCACCTTATGATGCGGCGTCCTATGTGAGCGATCTTACTGCGAATCGCTTATTTGCGTAAATCGTAACCTTATATGTATTAGTGTAAAATAAATAGGAATCTCACACTTACCGAAATTAAAACAAAAAATGGTATTCGTACGGCACAGATAAAATAACTTGTTTCACTAATAGCCCATTTACATGGTTCATTTATCTTTCATTTCGTGATTTCATTCCGCCTCTTTCCCTCGAAATGAACCGTGTGAACACGAAAGTGAAGAGAGACAGTGCCGAATGAAGCATTCCAACAATGTTGGAATGCTTCCTTGGGCACTGTTCACTCGCAACCGGAATTTAACATCACGTGACGCGAATGATGTATGTGAACACTCAAGTGAACAGTCTTTCACTCGCGAATTAGTCGGCCGAGAATGTTCTGGCGTGAGGACGAGTAGCCGTAGCGGCTTAAACGTCAAAGTCCTCCGTTTAGTTCGCTTTTCGAAATAACTCCTACACGTCTTATAGAAATCGTTGTTTCTCCCTTACTATCATAGTGAAAAATATGATCTAAACGGTATTGGAAAGAGAAAATAATGCTCTCTATATTCAATATAACAATTAAACACAAAATAATACGAATGTACACTTTTATGGAACCAAAGTTTCTGATCGAATTTGAAAAAAAATTAATGAAACATTGTGAATTTGTTATGAATTATTTTTATATGAAACGACAAAAAAGTGAGGTGACAGAAACGTTTATAATTTATTTGTCTAACAAAATAAATGTGTGTTTTTACATTTTTTTGTTACCAGTTATTTTAGTTAGAATAAAAGCAAGGAGAGCCATTTTTTTAACTTTTAAAAGTTTACATTAAAAATTATTCTATTTAAAAAATTACGTGGTTATTTCTAATAATAAATTTTGGAAGCATATTTTATCACCTTTCCAAAACAGTTTTTAAATTTTGGATACGTTAATAAACTAAACTAACTAACTAACTAACCATCACGCCGTTTCCCCACAGGGGTAGGCAGAGAGGACGGACCGCCAAACAACTCGGTCTTGGCACACACTCTTTGCCTCACTCACATTCATACATCGTCTCATACATACTCTTCTATTATTCTGAATTTTGACATGGCCCGTCTCAAGTATCTGATTCACTTGATCGTGCCATGTCTTCCTCGGGCGTCCCCGACTTCTTCTACCATTCACATTTGCATCATATATTCTTTTTACACTACTTTCTTCGCTCATTCGCTCTACGTGCCCAAACCATCTGAGGGTCCCTTTCTTAATTTTGCTCATTATACTTACATCAGCCTTACATTCTTTGCGGATATCCACATTTCTAACACGATCATACATGGTTTTACCACACATACGTCTCAGGGATCTCATTTCAACAGCATTCAGTTTACTTTCATCCTTCCTCTGCCAGTTCCATGCCTCACTGCCATACATCAGGGTAGGTACCAGGACTCCATTGTGGACTGCTAGCTTCGCTTTTTTTTACAGTTTTTTATTAGCGCCAACAGCATTCAGTCCTTCATTAATGGAGTTACCTGCATTTACCCTTCTTTCAATATCTCTATCAGCCTTCCCATCTCTCGTAAACATACTACCCAGATAAACAAACTCATCCACCTGCTCCAAGTATTCACCATTCACAACTATGTCGCACACTGTTTTCGTACTCTCTCTTTCAAACACCATGACTTTAGATTTACTTACATTCATCATTAACTCATTCTTCATACATACTTCGTTCATCCTAGATACTAGAGATTGTAGATCTTCCATAGAGTTAGAAATCAGCACCGCATCATCAGCATATAACAGGCAACATACTTTCAGACTATTCAATTTCGCGCCCAATCCCACATCTTTCAATTCTTGCATACAATTATCCATGTATAGATTGTACGTTAATAAATATTCCATGTATATGGATTTTATTGCAAGCCGAGGCCTATTTTAGAATAAAAAAAATTTCATGGTGCAAAAATACTGGTAGATATCAGTTTTCAGGTTATTGTTTAACGATATGTTCATTTTATGGTGCCGAAATTTATTTACTGTTTACAAGAATCGCTAATTTCTCGTAATTTAGTTCAATTGAAATCGTAAATATTCCCGAACTTAGCCGTCAGCGCCGGACGAATTCCAATGCGCGCCGCAACTACGCTCGACGACTTCGTAGCGAGAATATCGAGTGAACTCTTCCTTCGAAGGAACCGTCTGAACACGCGGTGAAAAGAGAACGGAACATTTCATCGAGTAAACCTTCATCCGAGTGAACCATGTGACTTCAGCATAACCACAGAACAGAAGCAATGTCATCGCTGAGGTTCGTTTCAATCTGAGGGAGCGGGAAAGTCGTTCCGCCCGCGCTCTCCCGCGCGTCGCTCATGTGTTCGTTCGCGGGCAGAGCGAAGCGCGTTCTTAATAGCTCATTTATACTATCGCTTCGTGCCTCGCCTCATGTCTAGTTTCGCCACTTGCACGAGAGTGTAAATGAGCTATAAGAGGCTCGCTTACTCATTAATTAATGCATTTATTTTTAGCCGGCTTAACCATTATGGTGTGTGGCTTAATAAAGAGAGAAAAAAAGCATTTATTTTGATATTTATAACTTATTAGCTACGTTTGGTGATTTAGCAGGGGTGCCCGGGTTCATGGGGTAAGGTTTGTCTTGCAGGCGAATGACCAGGACACACTGAACCCCAGATTCCTATCCACCCCTTAAACCCTTTTCCTTCCCACAACCCTCCTCTCCTTTCTTTCCTTAAGAAAAAACCTCCACTCAGCATCCCCAAAGATGTCATAGGTCCCGTGGGAAATTATTTTCCTGAGGGCCTCCTGTGTGGAGCTCATGTAAAAAAAAAATTCAAAACATTCACGGGCCGCAAGTAAGCCGAGCGCTGTTTTAGGGGATCAATTGGCAGAGAAATTAACCGTCCGGCGGTCAACTGTCGGCGGATCGACTGTCGGCGGGCCAATTGTCGCCGGATCAATTTTCAGGTCACCGGTAAATCTTTTCATGAACTATTTTTCGTCGGTTTCGTCAGAATTGCATGAAATATTCACGACATTTTTTACGTTACGATATGGGATCATATGAGAAACTCGACGATCCAAACATTGATGACGAGATGATCTAAACATTGAACAACTGCTACTCTTCATGGAAAAATCGCATACTGAGGTGGCTTGGGCATGTACTAAGAATGTCTGATGACCGAATTCCGAGGAAGATACTTAGTGCGATGCCAGAGGGTAGACCCATTGGGCCACCCCAGACACAGTTGGGCGAGGCAACTTCAGAAACTGTGTGAGGAGAGGATGGAACTGCCATGGACAGAAGCCGAACAGACAGCGCAAGACAGGGACGTATGGAGGAGCCTTGTCGATGCAATGGGTCCCCGACCCGAATAGAACAAGGGGAAGAAGATGATGATGATTCACGACATTTTTAGTTAGGCTGTTGTGTATCAGAAATTAAATGAACAAGATACATATGTAATATTATATTACTGTGTTATTTTATGTCATAAAAGTTACTATGACCTTAATCGGTTTTCAATATTTTTCTTAATATAAATTTAGGTAAAACAAATTGTATTCGGAGGAAACTTGTAGCGGTCCCGAAAGGGGGCCCCACCTACCTTTTGCTGTCGGCTAGCTCAAGTTGTCGGTAGGCAGGAAATCTCTCCTCCTCAGGGTCGTAGGTAACTAGATTTAAATGGTACATAGGTAATTGCCAAGCCCGCTCACGAGTAATCTCATCAAATGAAAGAGGAAGCTGGGTGAAACATAACTATATTGTCTAGTAAACACAATTACAGCATCTTGCAAAACACAATATCGGTCACAAAACAATACAATGCCTGACTAGGTATTTCCTAACATAGGGATCTCTCTCAAATATCTCACCGGGAATGCGATTGTTTCAACCGAAAACTACTGTGGGACACATTGCAAACAAGAGGGGGAGAGAAATTGACTCACAGCTGGTGGTCCGAGCAGGAAACCGGGGAGGCAGGCCATGGTCAGCGTAGGTAGTTCCAACACTTTAAGGTGGCGTCAGCTCCACATGCAGTCTCACACCCGCGACCTCGTAATTTACTATTCAAATCGAGTTTTAGTGGTCAGCCATTAGAGCCGACGTCACGCGGGCGGGAATGTGGAACGTTATCAACCGACGCGGCTGTTCGGACAGCGGCTTGCTAGTTTCTATCCTTTGGCGGTGAGGCGCGGTGTGTTCCCTTTGCTAGCGGGGGGGAGGGGAAGGTCGGGGGACCGCTTCACTATCTCGTTCAACCGTTCTCGCGCTCAAAACGTGTGTCGTAACAAACTCTATTGGTTGTTTTTACAATTTACAATTCTATTAACTATTCAATTTACAATTCTATTACAATTTACAATTCTATAACTATTAACTATTTTACATATGTGCATACATAACGTTTTCCAAACGAACAAAAAACCTTTACAAATTCAGAGGCAGCCGTTGTGGAAGGGCATATTCAACAGCCGCTTGCTTCGTCATTCAGTGTGCGCCGCACACATAACAAATAAAAATGCGGATGCCCCTGACTAGGAAATATAATACCTACCCCAAGCAAATTTTCCAGTGTTACTTCAGGGAGGTTTCAACAATGAAAACGGCTTTAAAACTTTCGTGCGTTTTTATTTTAAACGGAGGTCAAGGTTTGGCTGTGAAAGGTGAATTCACTCGGGAATTTATTAAGTTTTTGGCTTGTTTGGGTAGATATTGCTTATGAAAGAAAAACTTCAAAAGATATCAGTGAGTGGAGTAGTATGGTCTGGTGTTTGATTGGGTACTGATCTTATATCACGAAATTACCTATCAAAAGAATATAAATGATCAACGCGATGGATGATTTCGTGGCCTGAGTGGAAAACCATTATTCTCTTAATTGATTTTTCTCCTAATCATAAATCAGATTGGCGTTTAATTTTTGGCAAGGTCAGATCCAAATTGATTTCATCTTTGAACCAAGTATATATTTGTTACAGACTATCATACACATATTCTCTTGGTTTAGGTAGGTACCCAATCGTTTCAACCGAGTCTTTGTGTCTCCTGTGTCTCCGGCCTCTCGTTGTATTATTTATCTGAATTTATTATTATAAATTTATTTTCTATTTATATTAATTTCATATTTTTTTTGTCTTTATGTAATGTGTTATGTATCCAATATAACATATAATGAATATAATATACATAATTTGTAATGACTTGAGTAGTATTTTATAGTTTTATGAACCGATTACATTGTACATTTTTTGAACTCCTGTAAAACCCACTATAAAAATGCACATATTTTTTTTCAAAAGAAGCAAACACCTTGTGAGTTGACATTTTAAATAAATGAATAGAAAATACTCGGTTTTAAGCCACTTTTTTATATAAAATATATTTTTTAATTTATTTAAAGAAATAAATATTAAATAAAAGCCCAAAAACGTAATAAAGTTTTCTTACGCGATACCGTACCATACTAATATTATGTCGATTAATGCACATTTAACATCAAATTTAACCCACATCTCAGGTAAAATATAAAATATTTTTCTACCTCAAATAAATCAATCAAGAAAAATACGTATCTATGGTAGGTAGGCACCTTCTGCAATCATCATTAATGAGTTAAATGTGAGATTAATTCGCAGGTAAGGTATGGGACTTATCAATCAAAGACCTCGAATTAAATCGAAGTACCTGCCATGAGATACAAATTCTAAACTGCGAAATAAATATTATCTATAATTAAATAACAAATATTTTCTGTTGATTTTCTACCGTTCTGCGTTTTCTTTTCTTAGAAAAGGGTTTGATTTATTATGTGATTTGTACCTATACATTTAATCAAGCCTTTTTATTTCCAAATTTTAATTAGTTCCTAGAAGAAACATAATCTTTACTTCTTAGTCGCCACTTCCTCTCCCCCATTTTTATTCAGTATTATTTTTATTTACTCTAGTTTAAATGCATTTGTTTCATTTTAAACATTTTAAAACACAGAAATATGGGGTTTGGCGCCTTGCCTTGTTTTTACTGTACAGGGCCCACAGATACCCCTGTACAAATCGCAAGTGCGCCGCACGGTTGAATTTGGCAGCAATCTCTGGTCTGGAGCCCCAAAATATTTGACTCTGTGCAGAAACGAGCGGTCCGTTTGAAAGATTCTCCTAACTTAAAATGGAATGCAATCTTGGGGAATGCTGTCCTTGTTCTACCGGTATTTCAATGGAAGATGCTCCGAGGGGCTAGCGTCATTTATCCCCTCCGCACCGGTGCATAGTCAGTACATGCAACCCAACAAATGGGTTTCTACCTGCTTCCTTCTTGTATTCATGATATATATTGTCAATTCTTAATAATAATATATACACGTAAGATGATAATATTATCAAATAATTTTTTTACGTAGATCTGTAATGGAATCTTTCGCTTCAATTTTCCCAAACTACCAAAATAGTGAATTTTCGCACCGTGATAAAAATGATAACAATACATACAGTAACAAAAATTAACCAATTTTAAAGTTTATTTTGCTTTATTAGTACGTAATTAGCGTGTTTTTTTGTCTTTTTTAGACCATATTTTTTTACCTGCCCACGCATGTGCCATCTCAACGCCCTCTAATTTTCTCTGGGTCTTCTACTGCCCCCCCTGAAAGTCTAAAACGCCCACAAGGGAGCGTTATCACCCACGTTAAGAACCTAAGACGTACACTGACTGTGTGCGCGTTCAAAATCGACTTAGGATGTGTTCAAAAACCAGCTGGGCGTATTAAAATTAAATCTCAACCAATTAAAATCAAAGTTTTAAAATCGTAAGTTATACATACATACGTACGTAAAATATTTGAAAAAAAATGCAGGTTAATATAATTGTACATGAAAAAATGCGGGCCGCACTAATTTCTGCCGCGGGCCGCACTTTGACGACCACGGCTCTAGATCCATTCACTCCTTCCTCTCCTTAAAAAGACCCTCCACATAGTATCTTCAAAGATGCCATAGGCGCTGAGGGAAATTATTTTCCTCAGGGTAACTGTGTTGAGTTAGTGTAAAAAAATGTACATCTGTATATGCTTACGTTGAATAACGACCTAAATATTTCAGTTTTACACCTTTTAAATGTAAAAAAATTTATCTCGTATTAGCTCGTAGTCGTCATATATTTTGCGTTATACAGTGAGGTAACAAAAGGTGGATATTAAAATATTTTCCATTCAATTTTATCATAAAAGGGTCTTCTAAATCCCTTTGATAACATTATGTATTTGCACAAGTCAAGGGATTCCATGTGGACACCAAATAAAACATTATCTTTCCAATAATAGATATATTTTCTTACTCAATGGAAAATTGAAGAGGATTACAATAAATTATAATGAACACTTTATCCTAAAACTTATATTTTGAGAGCTTTTTATTACAAAAGCATAACAAAAGACATTTTAAGCAGATAAAATTATCTATTTTATTTCAGTATTTAAGTATTATTTACATACATTCAGATTATTATATTTCATATCGTCAAAGTGATAAAATACTTTCATCGTTTTAAATTAAAAAGCTAGATTAATACACATATAAAATTAACGATCACATCGATAAAATACATTAATATTTTAAAATACTATGACAGTGATAAGATTTGAAGAATTCAATAAAAATTATCTTATTATAAAACATTCAAATATTTATTTATTTTGCTGCGTAATATTCGTAGGTACGTAGTAATAATACGATTTTATCATATATGTATTATGTTAAACATAAATCTAAAGATCACATAATCATTACATAGTAGATACATAATATTATATTCAAATAAAATAAAATAATTTATTTATCTTATTTTATAATACTACTAATACATGGACACATTTATAATTTTACTTACTGATTTATGGACTGAAATAAATAAGGGCAGTTTTACAAAATAGTTTATCAGTGAATAAATCAAATATTTTGTTCATTAGAAAGTGTGATAAACTAGTCCCTGCGAGAGGTCGTATGTGACGTCATTTCTCTAGTACCTTCTGTCTTTTTCGTTTTCTTACAAGACGTGTGAGAATGAAGAGGACGATCGTAGATGACCTACGTACGAGCTCTCAGTGGGACTAGTACGTAAAATTATATTTATTTAAGATAATAATAGCATGTTTAAGTTTACCACTTACAAAAGAGATATCACTTGAAATGACTTTTTTTAATAACTACATGGAATAGAAAGGTATCTACTTCCCAATATTCTCCTTGCCATTCTTTCTTCTCCTTCCACTTCTCCTTCCCTTCACAGTTCCAGATACTTTTAAAACAATACTTAGTAATCTCAAAATATACTTAAATCCCTTTTAATAAATTGCCTATCTAAACTGAATTTCGTGGGACGCTAGCTATCAAAATGGAGGTACTTACTATACTACTACTTGACAGGCAATTTATTTGTAAGTCCAATTATAGAATTAGGAAACCAATGCAATCGGGTCGTCTTTTTTTTCCTTTACAATGTAAATCTTAAAGTTATTCTTTTGGCAACCGGCGCTCATAAGGTTTGCAATCTGTAAATATTTTTTTTACTTAAAATTTTCTAATGTGGCATATTGATTTTACAGATTTAAATTAAATATTACTTTTTCAATTAAATCAATTCAGAGAATTCGTATTATTATTTTTTCCTTATTAGGTATATGCCAGTAGCGGTCCGTGAGTTTTCAGTGAACTAGAGTGTTAAGATTGAAAAATACGACGTTATTGAAGTTGAACCTAGTTGAAATTTTTTTTCAAAAATTCATCTTTTTGTATGAAGATCTCTCAGTATGTGTATGCGGCATATTCCCAAACTAAAATAATCCGGAAAATCTCAATACAAAATATTGAAATTTTGAAAAAAAAAATATTTTCAGCTACAACAACATTAATAATGTTGTATTTTTTCAATATTTGCAATTTAGATGACAGAAACGGACCGCCACTGATACAAACCTATTTGCATGAAGATTAACATTTCAAAAGAAATCGAAATTTTTTATTAAATCTTTTTTATTTTTATTTTCAATGTTATGTCGTTTATGTTTGAATCCACATTAATGACTAATTCAATACATTTTTTGTTGTTTTATTTTGTTAAATTTATCGCAGAGCCCAGCCAACCAACAAATATCATCCATATCAATAACCTACCGATGTAATTTTCCGTATGATAATGAAAGGTAATCAATCTTTGGCATAATTTCATTAGTCTAGTCGTAAGAGTAAGATATTCAGTAGTGATATGTAGTGGTTATCTCTTGCTCGGAGGCAGCACGTAGAGAAGGCTCCACACGAGGGGGATGATGAGAAGAATTCTGTCAGGCCTTAAAACTGCCGTGCTGCCAGCTGGAACAGAAATGTTATCTTAATATTTCCTAATATTTTTTTGTCGAGCTTCATTAAGATCCAAATGTTTCGCATAAATGTACGTGTCTAATTCATAAATGGAACTCATCATTAATTATTTTTTTTATGATTCTAGAAACGTTTCAGCTTTCTATGAAATTGTATTACGCTGACAACCTTAAAAACATTCTAGTTTTCCCCTTTCGCTGAATCGGCATTGAACGGAAAACTTTTAACTGTAAAAAAAAAACAAAATGGCGCTGAATGGCCATTTAATGACAACGTTACATTTCTCACAAGCAGATTTTGTTTTAAGGCTCTGGTAAATGAGATTTTGGTCGCAAAATTGTGTAAAAGAAAGCCAACATGATTTTTATTTCATCATTAAAGTTGTTACTAATTAATAGAAGTACCAAGAGTTGCCACTTATTGCTACATTTGTAATTTGTACTGAAATAATAATAATAAAATTAAAAAATATATATTTATCAATAGACTTTTACAGTTTTATACATTTGGTTCTTTTTCATTTATTCTATCGACAAAAAGGTCACTGCTTAGCTCTATGTTCAGGATTTATCTTGGAATGTAGCTGGTTTTCAGCAGTGCCTCTGAAATGCATGACCTTTTTCGCCTCTAACGCAAACAAGCCTTCTCTTGAACGCGCATTGCTTATACATTTACATTTTTTTGTAGAATACAGTCAACATTTGAATGTGACTATGCATAATTTTGCATACTTAGTTAGTTTCTACTTTTGACACATTATATTAGTGCAACGTGTCAAAAGCAGGAACAAAAGCCAACACTTTGCCCCGCACGACAATTTATTATTCGGTAATATGCAACAACAGGCAATTTATCTTGATCATTTACCAGCACCTTCAGAGACCACAATTTTAATAACTATATTGGAAATGCTAACATTTTCCATCAGTTTTAGCAGTGACACCTGTAATAGCAGTCGGTTGGATAGTGTTAGAAGCTAACACAGTGAGTAGGTATCGACTTACTCCATTTTAAGAACGAGTCATGTTTGTTTTATTGCCAAATTTTGGCTGATACAATGTTGTCTAGGCAGGTATTTATCAAATTCTTTGTTTACAAAGCATCCCTTCGTTATTTAACTATGAATGCAATATATCATACTATTTTCTGTTTAAAAATTATATTACATAATTTACTATTTAAACACCAAATTATAAATTGTCATTTTCAAATTTGGAATTGATTTGTCAAGAATTCAGAATTTTTTGTGATATTTCATCAATTATTTTATTGCTCATATAAAATATACTTAATTACAATTGAAATACTTTGTGAATTAACTATTAAAATAATTATATCCATTCATTTAATTAATGATATATCCTACAATAGATAAATTCTACGAATATTAAATATACACAAGAGCACGCAGATAACAGTGGCTAATTAAACAGATGATTTCTGTGAGGTATGCGTCCAAAATAATTGAGAAATTGATTAACTGATTACTGCTAAATAATTTCTGGGCCAATTCTGACGATCAAATCGCTTTGATGAATGTTCACAAACACAGACAAGTAGTTTATCACGGGTATTAGATTTGACATGAGGATTAAAGGATCATGGAATAGATACTGAATCATATTTTATAATTACTAGACATTTAAACCGTTGGCAGTAAAATGCTTTGGCAGGTGACAGATGACAATTCTGCCAACTGTCAGAATCAGAAGATGGTTCTAAATACGAGCAGGTGACAGAAAATGAAGACAGATGAAAGTAATAGTCCAAGGAAAACGCGGCGAGAAGATCCGTGATGTGAGAACATTGAAAGTCATTTTGAGTAATCATAATAAATGAATATAATATATTAATTTATAAGCATATTATGCAAAGCTTTATTTTAGCACTCCTAATTATTATCAAAGGATCTAATGAAGTTATACATTTAATCCTTTAAATTTAAAACGGTCCGGATTACTGCTGAAGGACCTAAAATGGTACACATTTAAAAAATCTATCTTATTTAACATAGATTTAAGATAGTATACGAAAATACCTCAATGAATAAAAAATCGACCACAAAAACACGAGGAATTCGCCTAGCATGGAGGTCGAAAAATTCTCAACAACTGTGATAAATAATACACTGAATAATGAAAAAAAATGAAGAAAAAAACAAGATTTGAGTGACATTATAATGAAGGAACTAGAAATGTAATTTTTCGAAATGTAAGTGTCTACTTGCAAAAGCTTCCCAATCAAACAGATCTCGAATTCTCTATTTTGTTATCTACTTTATTTAACGTTAACCAACAACGCTTTTCCATGCTGCATGACACGCCGCGCTGTCAAGATTATTTGCTATATCATCCCTTTACATTTGCCACCGTACCCTTGTAACCGAGTCGTGCTGCTCAGTGCTCAGTGCTTACCTTGCACTCTGTCAGCGTGCGAGTTGTCAGACGAATGCACTGCGATCTCTCTACTCTCTAGTGTCGGAGGCTTCTGGGGTGCCTCCACTTCTACGGTATTTTCTAGGGATCCGCAAAACAGGGTGGCAACCATAACAGAACACTGCGAAAAAGAAAACAAATATATTATGAAATTATTTGCACTTCGTTTATCACAAATATTTTATTTTAATTCCAGAACAGAGCCTAGTTACAATCATACCTTCATTTGAATAGAATTAAATAAAAAGTATAATAATAAATTACCAACTATAGAACACTCCTTGTTTTACAACAGACTACTACGGGTAAAATTTCCAGTCTACCACCCCTAGTAGCAGTCCCGTCTTTCTGTTGAAAACCATAGATTATTATGCAGGGTTTAACGAACTTACTTGACTAAATTTAACCAGTGATTTCTGACATTATTTGAATTATGCTGGACAGTTGGGGGCGGGGTAATAGGTTGGGTGGTTACTCGGCGGAGAAGAAAATTTTCAGGAATCATTGGTTAAAGTAAGTCAATTATGTCCCTTGTATATTCGAGTTATTTCGTACACATTACATGTATTAATTACTGATTTACCTCTTAGATTTTAAGAACTTGAATGAGTTTAAAGGACACCTGAATAATTACGAAGAAAACCTCACAATCTTTGGAATAACTAAATATAAATTATTTGAACTGCATTGAATGATCATTTCGCTACTTGGATACGTTTTTAGATTTTCACGGCCAAAAGTATTTTGGTTCGTTGTTTTTGGGGTGTTATACCGTGTTGCGCTACCTCCTTCTTTAGCCAACCTTTCGGACAGCGTTGCAGTGTCCATCATCAGGGCAGATCCGGCAGATGTGTAGATGTGTAATTGTTAGTGGTGAAATGTGTGCTTATTTACTTGGAAGCGATACCGTGTTGCCAGCTCCACTACACTACACTACGCTCTTGAGGCGATTTTTCGCAAAAACAGCGCTATTTAAGTTGTCAAAATTTATTACTATTATTATTACGGGCTGGTATTACTTCAAAATGGTTGTAGATTTCACATCCTAGGTTGTAGCCTCCAAGTAAATAAGCACACATTTCACCACTAAGAATTACACATCTACCGGATCTGCCGGATATGCCCTGATGATGGACACTGCAACCCCGTCCGAAACTTTGGCTAAAGAAGGAGGTAGCGCAACACGGCATAACAACCCAAAAGCAACTAACGAAAATTTCGCTGCTTGTTCAAATAAGTATTCATCGTAAACGTTTTTTAAAAATTCGTAGATGATACTGGCCCCTTTCGTCATTTTCCATCCCTGAATGTGTTGCTAACTTTCGAACGACTGCACCAAATTGGATAATTCTTTTTTTGTGTATTCATTATTGTCAGGACTGGGTTTTTATAAAACTTCCGGTGAGCTCTGGCATTATAAAATTTGTATAAAAAATTGTTATTGGTGGCACACGAGAAGCGGTTGTTGCTATGGAAAGCGGGAGGGAGGGAGATATGGGGGAGGGGAACCAGGGAGGGGGAGGGGAACCTGGGAGGGGGGAGGGGGACCTGGAGGGGGGAGGGGAACTCGGGAGGGGGGTTCGCGGGGTGGGGGAAGGGGGGGGGGGGGTAGTGGATTGGGGAGAGGGAAGGTGGAGAAAAAAGCTAGTATTTTATAAATGTTGGCTCAGGGTGTGTTAGGCATTGTTTACAGACTTTTCTTAATACAATGCTATTAAAAGAAATGAGTTAGCTAAATATAACAAATAAACGATGTGTTTTTACTTTATTTTTATTAAAAAAAATTTACCTTCAACTAAAATAAAGTTGTTAAATGAAGCAAATGCGTCTCTTTAGGAATCACCTGAATGAACTCGGGCTACATCAACGTTACTGTGGCATCATCGTGTAACTGACAATTTGGGAGGCGGGAATGGGTACCGCCGGCGCCGCCCCGGAAACCATTTATTGCGTAATTGGTTATGCAATAAATGGTTCCCGGGATTCACCACTGCCATAGGTCACCCCAAGTGATTCGCTACGTTTAGATTACTTAGCAGGGGTGCCCGGGTTCATTAGTTGAGGTTTGTCCGGGTTTTGGTGGCGGACGTGTCTGTCCACCAGCTGAGTGGCAGGCCGAATCGGGAGATACTGGTTGAGGGAGACCTTGTGACCTCTCAAGCAGAACTATTTTAGAACATCGCCTTGCACCGCAGTGGGAGGGATGGATTCATACGTCAGTCACTCCTGGACTCATTGTCCCCAGATTCCTTCCCACCCCTCATACCTTATCGTACCCAGAACTCCCTCTCCTTCTTTTCCCTTAAAAGACCCTCCAGACTGCATCCTCAAAGATAACATAGGCCCTGAGGGAAATTATTTTCCTCAGGGCCTCCTGTCTGAAGCTATTGTAAAACAAAGTACGCGACCGACGTTACGCGTGGTACTATTTCCGGCATAAGAAAAAAAATCTCTTATGAAAATTACCTTAAAAAAAATACTGGCATTCAAGATTTTAAAAAGTAGCAAAAATAAACTTAATCAGGTCTTCTAAATAAAGGAGGCTTCTTAAACAAAAAATATACATAAATGATAAATCATCACTTGTTTTCAATTGTGAAAAGTCTCGTTGTAATAATAATGACAAAAAACCCTTTTAAGCTGTCATAAATTAAGAGCAGAAAATCATCTCAACAAAAACCGCGTAACCGAAATTGCCTAATCGTTGACTTTGTTTTATCTTATATTGTTTTTCTCACTTTCTGAATAAACTGAATAAACAATGAATTCAAAAAGTTGTTGATATTCCTTTAACTAACTAACGCCGTTTTCTAAAGGAGTATCATTCAAAACTCCTTTTCTGTTATTCCGACTCTTGGCATGATCCGACTGGATTTTTTTTTAAATATCTTGTTTTAACATCTTCGAGGGCTAACCTTTCACTTTCGCGTCATAAGTTCTCCTGGCCCTCATTTCTGGCTTCATTCATTGTACGTGTAGTTTCGTATGAAATGTAAGATAATATGTGTGTTATCCCTTTACCAAAGGATTTTCTGGGAATCATTGAATTATCTGTGTGTGGGGTCTTTTACCCAAGGATTAATTATTATTGACGTTTCAACGACGACGTTCATTAATTAGATATGTAGGTAAGCTTACATCAGTCTTGCGTCGTTTCCAGACCTCTAATTTTATAAGACGGCCATACATGGCCCATCTGCTTATAGATAATTAATCAGTACGAATATTTTATTTGAAGTTATTATTTAGGTACCTAAATACCTCACTTAAAAACCTCACGGTTCATTAATCAAAAGTTTTCCATAAAAGTTAATATGGAAAGTTTACGCATGCAGTAGTGTAAGTGTACGAACACTGTTTTCAATCTGCTATTTTTATTATTATTTTTTTAAATTTTTTTTTTTTTTTTAAAGGAGAAAACACAGATATAGACAATAATTAACAAAACAATATTATGAACTATTGTTCACTTGAGAATTCGCCTGCACCCCAACTATTTCTCACTGATTGACTTGATGAATAAAGGTTTTCATATACATTTTATATACCTACATGTTTAAAAATAGGTCATAATTAAAAATGAATCGAGAGTTTTCTTTTTTTATAGGAAAACAGCCTTCAATTTTCTACCAAAAGTGCCATAAGTATCAAAAAATATATCAAAATCCTTAAGGTTGTGGTTTTTATTAAACAATTCGCACATTCTTCTGATTGGATCCCTGACACCAGTATTTGTACGTGTCTGGTTAATGTGGAATAAGTCGTTAAGCCTAGTTGTTCTGGGTGGTATTTTAAAATTAATTAGTTTGAGTAAGTCAGGACAGTCGATAACGTTGTTGCAGATTTTATACAGGGTCATAGGTCAAGGTATGTTTGCCGGTTAGATAGAGTGGAGACGTTATATTTCGAGAGCATAATTGTGTATTGGGCGTCAAATAATGACGTATGTGGATGCTTTCATACATGAATATATGTACACGAGCAATATTTAACTGTGAAAAATTAAACAGGAGATGAAATATGTACAATGCACATGCCTGCTTCAAATCATTTTTATGTATGAGATCACTCAATAAAATGCGAAGAAACGTTAACCCCAGCACACTCACACCATCATACCATAAAACCACACAATTTTGATTCAACAAATAATTTTCTATGTTTGGCTTACTGACCTGCATTAAGGCGATCCAAAGCACAACATTATTCAGGAATTAGCGCAGGTGAAGGATGCATTATTGTACCGCGAACATCGCCGCGTATTCCACACTCTTTTCATTTGGACCAAACATTTATTGGATAACCAACACCTCTGTCATAGGTCACCCCAAGTGGTTCGCTATGCTTGGTGACTTAGCAGGGTTCATGGGGGGAGGTTTGTTCGGGTTTTGGCGGCAGATTACTATTACCACATGGCAGGCCGGATCGAGAGAGAATGGTTGAGCCCCCTTGACTTCTTCAGCTGTACTCTCGGAATATCGCCTTGCACCGTAGTGGGAGGGATGGATTCATACGTCCGTCACTCCTGGACACAATGACCCTCAGATTCCTACCCACCCCTCACACCCTTTTCCTTCCCAAAACTTCCTCTCCTTCCTTTCCTAAGAAGACCCTCCATACAGCATCCTTAAAGATGACAGAGGCCCTGAGGGGAGTTATTTTCCTCAGGGCCTCCTATGTGGAGGTAATGTAAAAAAAAAACTTTACAGCATTCAGTCAGCTTTCATCCTTTTTCTGCCAGATTCACAACTCACTGCCATATATTATTACATCTAGCCTCCCTTCCACATCGTCAGTAATCGACAACCCTAAGTTATTAGAATATAATCGGTACGTAGTTGAAAAGACTTTCTTGAATACCTTTAGTTTTATGTATCCTTTCTTGGAATGCCTTGGCAGGATCGTGAACTGAATGCCTAGGGTTATCGTATGTAATCCGTCCTCATCTTCTACGTCTGAAGTCTGGCCCAAGTCTCCTTCTTCTGCCGGTTCTCCGTTGATGAACCAGCTGAGGGTAGCGACGGGAGATGAGGGACCAAAGGTACAGTTGAAGCTTGCTTTTTCGTTAACGGTGTACCTTGTACGACGACTGAAGATCTTGGGATCTTTTTTTGGTAGATCTGAAACAACAAAAAAAGGAAGGATCGTTAAGAATTTTGATCTTCTACGAAACATCCGATTTTTCAAACAGCCTACAACTAAAATCGTAGAAATTGTGAAATAAAACTTCGACTTTATTCATCGACCATTGAAAATTGAATTCGAAATTTAAAATATTTAACTAAAATTTTATGAATATAACAAGTGCCAACATGTTTTAATGGACAACCAGAACTATTTATCGCTTTATGACTTTTCAAAGGAGGTGTTGATTTATCTGAACACCGTTAAAACTTTGTATGATTGTGTGAGTAATGTGGAGAGAGATAGCTTAAAAAATGAACGAAGAGTTTTAGGAAAATATATTATGCAAATGTGAATGGTAGAAGAAGTCGGTGACGCCCAAAGAAGATATGGCACGATCAAGTTAACCAAACGAAGACTCATCACGTCAAGAGTCAGAATGACAGAAGGGTATGGATGAGTCGACGAATGAATGTGAATTAAGGACAAGAATTTTTAAAAGAAGTTTAAGAATTTCCAAGACAGAGAATGTTCGGCGTTCCGTCTTCTCTGCCTACTCCTCCGGGAAACGACATGATGTTTAGTTACTATCCTTTTTTTGCATGGATGGATTTGTGTCAGTGTCATTATCAGGTTAGGTTGTCATACGATGCTGAATGGGTAATCTATAGAAGTTTCATCTACAGCGATTTAAAAGAAAATGGATGACTGTTATTAATATCTGTTCCAGAAAGAATATAAATGTATGCATGTAGGTATAAGAATAAAATATCTCTCTAATGATTTTGGCAGAACTATAAATCGAACGGGTTTTAAAACTTTAAAAACAGTAAAATGAACACTTTTATAAAACCAAAGTTTTGAATCGCAATTTGAAATAGTATATTAAAATATAAGTGGATAAACAGGTCTTTAAAACACGCGCGATTTTTCGAGCACGACGGCGTAGCCGAGTGCTCGAAATAAAGCAAGTGTTTTAAAGACCAGTTATCCACGAATACTTTACGCTATTTTTTTTATTGGTACACTTTGAAAACATAAATATTGATATTATTATTAAAAATTTGGAAATAAGAACTATTAATGAATTCGTGATGTGACATCACAATATCTTGTTGTCATGGAAATGAAAAACACAAACATTAATTTGCAATCTGTCACATAAGATTAATAGTTGACATCACAGTTTTTACTAGTTATTGTGTGTTGTAAAATGAGTTCTAACATTGATAATTTAAATACCAAAGCAGAATCGCGGTTAATACCTGAAAAATCCAAAGACGTTTATAAAAAAGAATATGAAAGGTTCATAACATGGATGGAGGAGCAAAACGTAGTAGATGTAGATGAACGAGTTGTGCTTGCTTACCTTCAGAAAATGTCGGAACAGTACAAAGCATCGACTATGTGGGCCATACATTCGAAATTGCAATGTCTGTTGAGGATAAATAAAGGGGTTGATTTAAAATCATTTGTGAAAGTGCATGCATTCATGAAGGCAATTAGCAAGGATGACGTTGCTAAGAAGGCGTTAAAATATTCCTGTCAGATTTATACTTAAAAGTTGACATTTAGACTTCACATTTTGTTGATTAATTGATGTTGCCATGGTAACTTTAAAAAACGCGCGTTCCATAAAGTGCGATTTAAACACGCTAGAGCGTACTTTAAATGAGTAAAAAAGGGCACCAATTAAAAAAAAAAAATAAACCTTGGGAATTTTTTATTAATTATTTATTTATATTATTTTTATATTTATATAAAAGGACAAAAAACTGAGGTGACAATAACATTTATAATAATAGATATATTTGTCTAATAAAATATGTACGTGTTTTTATTTTTTCGTAATTAGTAATTTTAGTTGGAAAAAAACGCGAGGTGAGCCATTATTAAAACTTTTTATGTTTGCATGCAAAAAAATTATATTTCAAAAATAATATGTTTATTTTTAATCTATGTAATTTCGTTTAATTTTTTTATTCCAAATAATGTCAGGAATCACTGGTTAAAGTAAGTCAAGTACATCCTTTAACACCCCGTATACCCAGATTATAAGAACGGAACACAATGTTATCAAAAATAATACAAAAAGTTTTTAAAATGTAAGAGGTGAACCAGATTTAAATGTCTGCGTTAAATTTTCCCCACAGGAAAAACTAAACCCTTTCACACACTTCCTCAAATGATCATCTAGTCAAACCACGCTATGCAATTGCACTATATAAGTATTATAAATACAAAACAATACAAGAACAACATGTCAACCTACCAGAGACCAAATGGGAAAATAATTCAACGACTCCAGATATTTTCATATCAGAGTGTTAAAAAAAAAAAATTAACAAACTATTATTAGTAATATCAAGTCACAGTAATATCAAATATTAGTCACCTTATTCCTGAAAAGTCTTTGGCCATTTTTTTTATTGTTTATACGTCGTTATAATTGGAAAAGTTAAAAAAGGAACGAAAATAAGAAAAAATGCTTCAAACAGTTTATGAAGATGTGAATATTATAATTGAATATGAAATTTGCTCTTAGGGACAGTGAGTTCGACTGAACTATTTAGAAGGATGGGACGTGAATGTGTTCTGCATTAAAGAAAGAATTTGAATCTCTGAAAAAACCTAGCTCGAATAGAGCTGGCTCGGCAATACTGACACTGTTCGGGAAAGTTCGTTCATCGGCTCCGTCTCCTTGTGAGGTTGGTTGAGTGATAAGATATTGGAGTTGATGACTTGACGCCTGTGCAAGAACCTATGTCGTGGTCTGCCGACCCCTGGACTTGCTTGACGTGTACGTAAAAGGTAGAGCCGCATAGGTTCGTAATAATTAGGGTTACCATCAACCACTACATAAATCTACCATCTACCATACATAATTGTTGTCTTCTTACTAACTTACATATCTCACAGAAGAGACAAACTGATGGAAGCATGTGGGGCGTTCCGCGTGCCCGAAATAAACTGAATTTTTACAGTTTAAATTGATTCGTTAAATAGGCCTAGGAGTTCAAAAATCTCATTGGCGACATCTTTTTTTCTAATCGCTAGTTATACTTGTAGCGGAAACAATTTTTCTGATTTGTTATTATAAAAAAATACGTTATTCATTACGTAGATTAAATGTAAATCTACAAACGTTTTCATGTTAGGTAGGCAAAATCTATTAAACTAGCAGTTTTGTGAACAGCAGCAGACCTCGCGTCCTAGAAAAAATATGTTTCCTATTTTCTCTCATTAAATAAATCAATGCCAAAATTTCTTCTCAAATCTTAAGATTTGTTAGTAGGTACTTAAATACCTAATTACTTCATTTTAAACCAAGTATTACGTGCGTTGTATTTTAATAAGATTTTGTTGAATTTTAAATAAGGAATAATAAAATTTGTTCACTATCTCGATCACAACAGGCCACTTACAATTCATAACGACTTGGAAAAAATCGTGTAGATAGATCTTTTAATTAAGATTACGAAAATGTTAGTAAATTTTTTTAGAAATGTACAGTTTTTTTATTTTTAAATAAATAAATCCATTATTCGGGCTCGTGACGTCACTACATGAAAATGTCCCGTCTCCGAAAATGTTCCTATTAATTTAGTAAAATTCCACACTGATTTATTTTTTTATATGGCATCATTTTGATTTCAGGCGAATTTTTTAATTCGTTCACTAGATTTATCGTTTGTTCCCTGCGAACTTATCATTTGGTTTGACTTTTTGACAGATGTTCTGAAGAGAACCCCGTGCATTTTAGAAGTCGGTATGGTGCTGATTTTAACAAAATCAAATTTTATAATATTCTTATTATTATTATAATTTATAAGTACAGGTATATTACATTCGATTTAGTAATATATACGTTGTACATTATAATGATTTATGATCAATAAGATGGATCAAGGAAAAAAATATTTATGAGATGTAATATTTTTGGTATGCCTCGTTATTATCCTGTGCCATTCGTGTGGAAAACGTTAGTTTTTTAAAAAATAATTTTCGGCTATGTAATTATCGTTTTTTCGCACCTATAAAATTATGTCCCGTCTTTCCGGTTTATAAAAAAATGGTCTGATTTTTCGGATTGAAATTTTCAAAAAATCCCCAGGGTTTCAAAAATACGATAAAAAAAATATGGAATGTCTTAGAATATTTGTCTAAACCGGAATTTAAAAAAAAAAATGTGATGCAAGTGGCCTATTCTGTTTTAAAACTTTCTTCAGGCAGGTAGGTAGGTACCGTGATATCTGTTGAAAAAACGGTAATAAGAAAGTCAATTAACACTACGATTTCATTTTAGAAAACAGAATCTTTACTGATCCTTTAAAATGCCTATCATGAGTACCTTGAACCGGAAACGGAACGTTTAAAACAAATTTACAATTATACGGAATGCAAAACGCTCGAGTTCAAACAGTTCGCACAGTAAAAAAAAAATTCTAACTTTCGTCAAATTGTTTATTTTTGAACCACCGGTTTCACCCGGCGAACATCTTTAGACGGCACATATAAAACATGAGTTAGAACAAAATACATGTAGGTACGCACATACTTATTTTCATGCATTTTTTCATCTACGTTACTGAAAAAAACATAGATTTCATGTTATTATATTGTTGAATAACCGTGAATAATTTAATGTAATTTTTTTTAATTTATGGGATCCTCTACGGGTTAGCAATTTGCCACACATTCTAACAAAAGCTTTCAATCTACGTGCAATCGCACGACTTATTATACAGGAACATCATTGTAACTTGTAACAAAACTAACCACAGCCCCCAGTGCTTTAATAGCCCAAACACCCACTACACATGCGTCATAAAATTCGTCCAGTGCCATTACATCGTTGAGACAATGTCCCGCTATGTTGCCCTTGTATGAAATACAAAGGACATCTTCATCTAGTTCGTAAATCTGTCACGTGTCGGGGGACAAATCTCATATAAGATGTGGAGGCTGCGATTTACGGGACCCGCCGCAGCACGCGTCAACCTTGTGTTATTATTAGCACCCCCGCCTGTTTTGTATACAAAACTACACAAGTTTTTGGCCGTTAGACTTTATTAGATGGCCTTGTGTTGTTCGGCTAAACATTGGTATTTGGTGTTGCCTTGGTTAGTGTGAGGTCTTGCTTTCAGATATTTGGTTGGCACATTGTTAACGATGGATGTGAAAAGTTCACGAATAATTATGAAAGGTTGACATAAAGCTTATTAATAATTCTGAAAGACCTACTTTCACGGACATTTTCACTAGGGACAACTAAACAAAAATCATTGAATACTGAAATCGTACCGATTCTATTTCAATCTACTGGACCGGATTGAATCCCACCAGTATTTGTAAAAAAACTACATATTAGTGTATCAACGTATCAATTTCTTATATTTTCTAATAACTCACATTGTCTTCTGGCTTTTTTCCGATACTCTGGAAGCACAGTTTTCTATCACCCATCCATTAAAAGCGTGACAAATGCTACATCTGTAACTACAGACCAATATGTATATTTTCAACAATACGTAAATTTTTTGAGACTTTGGTATTAAAATAGATCATATGGTACAAAACCAAGTTGGTTTTATCAGTGCCAGATCAACTCTTACTAATCTAAGCATTTACCACAACTATATTTCCGAGTCTCTGGCAACTAGAAATCAAGTTTATAATAAATGAAAATCTTCTTAAATGGATAATAAGCTATATTAAAAACAGAAAACTTGCAGTTAAAATTAAATCTGCCTTATCATATCACTTTATTGCCAGGAATGGCGTCCCACAGGAGTCACACCTCGGACCAATTTAATTTTATATTTTTTGAATGACGTTAATTTTTAATTTCTATTTCGATAGGTTTAGTTTCATCTGGTTTATCATATAAAGTGAATTCTTTTACTCACTTTGCCACAAAATGTGTTATCCTCTTGTAGTAATAGTAAATTCCGACATCATTAGATGTATTTTGTAGATTTTAGTATGTGATATTCTTTTAAACAGATTGATTTTAATTTCAACAGTTTTCTTCGAGCTGTTGCACCCCTGAGATATTTAATGGTGTTCTAATAATGAGTCTCTTAATTTCGAATTCCACAATCCTTGCTGTAAATTAAATTAATAAAATACACACATTTTTTAACTCCCATGGCTTTCATTTTGATCGGAATGAAATTCTCATATATGTAGGTACTCTGGATAAATATTACATGCACACATTCACACTAAATTGTCTGAAACATTATAAACCTAACTATATAATATGTTACATTTGATTTTAATTGTTATATTTTGGCGCGCCAATGTGGTATAATATCTTACATTTAAACACCATTATCCCTTTTTTCAGTGAAATTCCGTGAATTTTATTCAAGTTGTCAAAATTTCAGAATTTCCCTATATTTTAGAGCTTTTTTATCTCTTTAGTTCCACGGTTCTATTATTTTTTTTCTCCTTTAGTTCCACGAAAATTTTCCTAGAATTCACATCTCTCGCAAACATAATTTCACCAAATATCAGGCGAGAGATTTATTTTTAAAATTGTTAATGCTATTATAGACAGCCCTGATTTATTAAGCCTAATTACCCTTCATTTACCTACAAGAACCACTCGATCCAAAATTATTTTTAGTTGCAACAAAAATATCAGGACTGAGTCATCTAGATACTCGCTTATACCTAGATTGCATACAGTTGGCAATCCTTTCTCAAAAGTAGCAGATGAAAAGAAGGCTATAATATCATACCTCAAACTCAATAATCAAGGTTAGGTATAATAGTGTTCGTCTGCACGGTAACTATATCATTTACTACATATTCCAAATTACTCACTTCATTTATATTAACTGTTAGAGAGACCAGTGATAGCTAATAAATGTTTTTTTTTCAAAATTATTATTTTTAACTACTTACTGACAGCCCTGAAAAATTCTGAACTAATTAGCAGTACTTGCAGTCATTTAAAACTGCATTCATTTCAAACTGCATTCATTTCAAACTGAAGGTAACAATAATATCATTACTAAACTACTCCATTTTAGTCAATTCCTAGAATCCAACGATATGCACAAATACTCGTAGAAGTAAAGTATATTATACTTGAAGTTGACAATTTTTCTGTCACTTTTATTTACTTATTTTTATTCTGGATAAAATGTGTATACTCTATATCAATGGGCCCAACCTTTTTGTCGCCGCGGCCCAGTTATTGTTTGATAATTTTACCGCGGCCCACTGGGGATTATATAGTTGAAAATATCTCCGTTACTTGGTCAGTTAGCAACAGATAATAAATTTTATGCAAGCCCTTGCGCGGCCAATTACCATTTGGTCCACGGCCCATTACTGGGCCGCGGCCCATAGGTTGGGGACCACTGCTCTATATGACCTCATATTCTTTTTTTTTTGTGTTTGAAACACATAATTGTATCCTATAACTAAATACTAGTTGTTATCTTAACATTTGTACTTTGTTTAATGTACATTCTTATTTATTATTATCCATATTACTTAATTTACACAAAAACAACGAAACACCATACAAAGCTACACAAACAATACACAATACCCGAGCCAAAAACAACGAACTTCTCCAAACTCCTTTTTTCAAAACCACCTTCGGGCAAAGACACTCTAAATACATAGCTTGCAAACTATACTACCAACTACGATCAGATAAAGTGACTCATTTACAAAATTCAAACAAGATATTAATAATAATAAAAATAATAATGGTCTTTATTCCAGAATGTGGATTATTAAAAAACGGATTATAAGTATTGGACGCCACACTATCACAAATATCTGTAAAATAAATCACACATAGACAGAAATAACTACTCACATACAACCTAACCCATATAAAACAAATGAAAATAATGGAATCCTGTCAAATTTAACCTATAAATAGACTAGGCAGAATTTATTTCATTACTCCATCTCCAATATTTATAAAATAACTCTCTTTAAAAGATTTACCACCCTTCCAATCACCCTTCTGTTTTAATTCTATTCATAATATGTATTTTACCTGAAATATCCTTGTAACTACTATATTCATTTATATACCTGTACGCCTGTCTCGACACAGGTATACCCTAGTGAGACAGGCATACAAATAAAACCATTGTAAATATATTTTATTAGAGATAAATAAATAAATAAATTATAATTACCCCATGTATCACACAATTTTAAAAGTCATTTTATGGCGTTCAAATAAATAAATAAACACAAGGAATACAATTAGGCGCTTCAAAATCTGCCGCTGCCGCTTGAAGTCCGGTAAGCCCCTCTGAAGGAGAGAGGCTAATTCGATTACCTCTCACCCCAGAAGATAGGTGGAAACTTGAGTGGCAATCGGCCAATGTGGGAAATGCCCATCTCGTACAAGCCCCCACTGAGAGACAGTTTGGGTTCTCATTGCATCGTAAACTCCGGTACGCCATCAAGGTGTTCCCAAAGCCGCTGTGCCCACATGATGGAGCCTTAAAGAGTCCGTTCGGTGTGAATACGATGCGGTGCAGATCACTGAATATGTGGTCAATAAATGCCCTCTCGATTCATTTCCCGGTGGGATTGATGGGGTACACTGGAAGACGCCTGAGCCCAGACTGATGTCCCTCTCTGATCTGCCCCCCCCCGTAAGCAAGAAGAAGAACTGGCACGCACACACATTCGCGCTCACGTTCCTGTGCCTTCTTCTTACTCTCAGGCTTCCATACACCACATTTTATTTTATAATTTATAAATTACTTCCATTTAATTTACTGTAATTTATTTGTAACAGCTGTTTCATTATGTTAGAGATACATCTTATTTTTCAAACAAATTATTAGTGTGTGTGAGAGAGAGAGTGGGTTTTTCTTTATATTTTTTAATACATTTGTCATTTTCCCTACATGCAAACGCTAGCTTCGACTTGCAAACTAGGCATAGAAAAAACATAGATTTTTATGTAAGTGTGGAAATCCACCCTTTCTCTAAGTAAGTCTGGCTGAAAATGAAGTGCAAAAATATAATTTACATTAAATGACGTATTTAATTTAATCAAATTTTATTTACTCTTCAACAAAACAGGTTCACAAAACCAAATATATATCCCAAACTTATTAGTTTAGTTTAACATTCCTATACTCGCACATTGGTCTCTCATAAAATAAATCAAAAATTCACTATTTTCTTAAAAATTAACAACAATGGGACTTAGAGGTTTTTAGTAGTTTCTTAAGAGCGTTTAACCAGCCAGCGGACGAAAATCCACATTTCGTCGAAAGTTGTTCTTACGATCGTGCAGGGCGGTTACAATGAAAAAGATTATTTATTCTCCGTACCAGATTTTTAAAATTATAACTCAATATTGATTTTATTTCATTCCAAATTTGCTTTTATTTATTGCTACATCCAAAAATGCTGAAAGGCGTGATGATAAAACTATTAAAATAATGTACTTTTTGTAATTATTTTTGATTATAAGTATTTTTCATTTATCAATTATGTCTAAGTTAAATAAGAATGTAAAAAAAATCTGAAATATATTAGTTTGTTTTAAATTTTCGTCAAGAAACACATGTACGTATGTATTTAATGATTTTATTTAAACTAAAATTAAAATTCTAAAACATGCGATAGCCAGATAATGTATTGATTTATTTTTCTACATGATTATATGATTTGAATAGGGTGCGGTATAATACAAAATATTTTTTGAAAATTTAACTAATCTCCCAACGACCTATGGTATATATAACCTTATTATACTAAAAATTAACATTTTTTCTCAAAATTTAAAACATGCGAATGCTAGATAAAAGAACAATCTTTCGAAATTCATTTATATTTTTTTACGGAAAAGAGTCAATACGTCTAAAATCTGATTTAAAATGACATATTTCTGGTTTTCTCTGGTAATACCCTCTTAATTTGTAAGGCATTGTTTAGTGCGGTGCGCGCATTGGTGCTGAGAAGACGTTTAACACTTATTTTTTGTGGACATTTATAAGTACGTAGGATATTTAGGTAAGTAACAATTACTACCCAAAAATCCTAATAATGCTTATTTTTATTAAATATATATTTTTTAATTCTTGATACTTTCACATATTAGATTTCACAGTTTTTTTTTAATTCACACGAAATATTTTATTTTTGTTATTCTTCTATCCATTTAATAACATCAATAATGCTTAAAAAAGTGTATAATTAAAATAATATATACGAGATGAAATTTCGGTCTGAGAGACTGCGCGAGTATATCTGTTATGCCCTTGGGCTCGAGGATACGAAGGTTAAATTTCATATTAAACTTGTAAAAACTAATTAAAAACCAACAAAATGTTCTTCTGATAAATCTCATATTTGCACTTCATTACAATATATATACCAAAAACCACAGAAGATCAGAAATAAAACAAAAAATTGTGTTGGTTTCGACAAAAGCTTTCAAACGGTGAAATCCGGCGTTATGAAATATTACCCGATATTCCTGTCTTTTTTATATAATTAAATTTACCATGAGGAGTTTTAAAATATTAATTTCACTGTCAAAACTAAGATTTAACACAACGCTTGTTGCCAATCTCGGGCGAAATACTCCAAAGAATGGCTCGATTTAACCTTGCTAAAATAATGTAATAATGATTTTTAATTTTCGTCGGTTTTATTTAAAAAACGGATAATTATTATGTATAAAAATTCAGGACTTAAAAGGTCGCTAAGAATAATTCCTGTATTGAAATATTTTATAGCTAATATTACGGCTTAGTATTTTGTATAATATAGTAGGTTTCAAGCTTCACTGTTTTAGTAATGAATATTCATAATTTAATAATAATGGTTTCAGAAGAACATTACTTAAGAAGGCTCAACCGCCCGGGATAAAATTTATCAATTTGTAATTTATCAAAGAATAGATATTTTCACAAATTATACTGAAGTATTAAATACAAAAATGTTGTGAAATGTACTGTTCAGGTATCGGTATTAAGAACACACAATATAAACCGCGTAGTTTCTACAAAATGAGTTTCATCCGGAGGGAAATAATAATGTATCAATTAGTATCATTCAAGATGTTTACTTTTCGAACTTATTTTTTACTTTTGCCATAAAATTCTTTAACCTCTTAGGGGGCGTACACTTATTACGTGAGCAGTTTTTCTTCCAATCTAGGCCCCTCCCCACCCCCTTGGTGAGATAAATTCAGGCCACTTCACTTATTCTTTTCAAGTAACGTGAGATTTTGCTGGACGCCCCCCCCCCCTTTTGAGCTCACGTAATTAATGTATGCCCCCTTACAAGTCAACTACAAAATATTAAGACCATTTTTAAATTAAAAATAATGTTTCATTTTATGTCTAAATCGTATTTTTTGTATGCTATGACAATTTAAATGCTGGTCAGTCGTTATATGTAAAAATATTTTTTTTTGTTCGTTGTTTCAAATTTATACGAACAAGCCTGAAAGTTACACAAAAGATAATTATATAGCGTATGTATTTCTCCGTATTTATTGTACTTACCGTGGTGACCCCACGCAAACTCTGCTCGACAACTGAGCTAACTGAGATAGACAGCGCGCTACGCTGCGAAACAAAAAAGGCAGCAATTCTTGTGTATCGCTTACGTCTCTAAGACGTAGATTATCGTTCTAGGGTTAAGACCTTTATGATACACTATTATTTATGATTTAAAACGCTACAATATATTATTATGTACTTTTTTTAAAATATATATAATATTCCCTGGGTACTGAATCCCCTTTTAAAATAATTTTCCGAAAGATTATCCACCAAGAGCTCAAATTCAAAGTTCTTAACCGATCTATTATGAAGGAAGGTAAAGTATATTATTATGTTTATGGGATGAAGTAGATATCTCATCCGTATTTCATAATATCTCGCAACATAAATGGTCTCGGTACATACATTATCTACAGAGGTTATTTATTAGTTGGAGCGTAATATGAAATATGGCTGTTCAAGAGTTAGACGCTCGTGGAAATTCCAATGAAAGAGATCTGAAGAAAACCCGAGAAGTAATCCGAGAAGAATAACTTCAAAGATAGCGTAGATTGCACTCGCAGGGATAACTGGACCAAACTATTAACCTGCATCCGTTGGCTTTTACCCCACTCTCGATTTAAAAGTTTGTTGTTGTTTTTTAAAAATGACAAAAATAGGTAAAACTTTAGATGGAATAACCAGACAAAACCGGAAATACGTAATTTTTAAATTAAATTTAGACGTATTGACTCTTTTCCACAAAAAAATATAAATTGATTTCGAAAGACTTTTCTTTTATCTAGTAAAGCAATGTTTTAAATTTTGAGAAAATATGTTTACTTTTAGTATAATAAGGTTTTACCAAAGGTCGTTGGCAGATTTGTTAAATTTTCAAACAAAATTTTCTATTGTACAACATACATTTCAAATCATATAATTAATTATCTGGGAAAGATATTTTAATTTTAGTTTATATAAAATCATTTAAAAAAAGATCCGGACATGTGTTTTGTGACGCAAATACTTCAGTTTGTCTATTTATTTACGGTCTTACAAACCAATAAATTAATGATTTTTTTTACATTCTTATTTTGCTTAGACATTATTGAAAAATTATAAATACTTATGATCAAAAAATAATTACAAAAAGTACATAATTTTAATAGTTTTATCATCACGCTTATCAGCATTTTTGAATGTAGGCACAAATTAAAGCAAATTTGAAATTGAAATTAAGTCGATATTGAGTTTTATTATTTAAAAAAGCTAAGAAGCAGAGAATAATTAATCTTTCTCATTGGAACCGCCCTGTACGATCGTAAGAACATCTTTTGACGAAATATGAATCGTCGGTCGCTGGCTGGTTAATGGCCCTTAAGTGTGTATTTCGAAAGATTAATAATTGAACTTCATTGTAAAGTGATTTCGCAATCTGATATTCGACCTTCGTACAAAAAGTCTTCGAAGCTCTAGACAATATTCTCGCTTTACGAATATAACATCTTTAATAATTCCTTTCATTACTACCACAAAGGCAAACGAATCAGAAATAATTTAGTTTTTGGCCTTCACTTTGGATATCTAAGCGGAAACGTACCACAATACTGCCATTAATGCTGTATAAGCTATGGTAATAAGATTTCAGCGGCACAAACATCAACGGACGCGTTCTTATCGCAGATCTGTTATTCATCGAATCCAATCTTCCTTTATTCCACACAAGAGGCCAGTACATATTAAAATATGGAATGTAGGTGAGTAGACTCCTGTGGTAAAACGCATTGCAGATTTTGAAATCGATAGCTTTTTGAAAAAAGGTCCCGAAACGATTAGGATCTTATGTCAAACGTTGACAACTCGATATCAGGTGAAAAATCACGAACAAAGGAGATGAAATACGGAAAAGATTCCCCCCAAAAATGTTTTCTTTTCACAATAAATAAACTTTCCCGGAGCGTTTTGTGTTAACTTCTCAGGTCTTGCCATATTTTGTCAGACGGGTCAAAATATTTCCGCTTTGCAATAAAATCCAAATAATTGGAATAATTCTGATTGAATCTTATAATTATCAAATGTTTTGGAAAGGTGATAAAAAAGTTTTATGAATGGCTCACCTTTCGTTTTTTCTAACTAAAGGCACTGATAAAGATAAAAAAATTAAAAAAACACATTCATATTTTATTAGACAAATGTATTATAAACGTTATTCTCACCTCACTTTTTGTCGTTCCAAGCAAAAATAATTAATAAAAATTTCCCAAAGTTTCATAATTATTTGCAAATCGCGATCCGAAACTTTGGTTTGATAAAGGTGTACATTTTAGATTTAATTTTAGATTTTCGTCGCCAATTGCATTTTCGTTATTTGTATTTGGGGTGTTATGTCATGTTGCGCTACCGCCTTCTTTAGCAAACGTCTCGGACAGGGTGATAGTATCCATCATCTAGGCAGTTGTGTACATTTTACTTCTATTTAAATCATATTTCTCATCATGCTAGTAAAGGAGACAACGTTTTCTATGAGACCAATATGAGTTGTTCCGAATAAATTAGCCCGATGGGTTAAACAAGGACTCTTTTCATAAAGTATTGGAAGTTAACAAAACAAATACCTACTAAATCTATTCTATGACTTCACTGTTGAATGTCAAATCCAAAAGAAAATGTTTCATATTTTGGTAGAAAGCAATCCCTTTGTGGTTTGACTTATTAAGCCCAATATTAGTTATATTTTCAATAAACTCACGAAATTTCCATTTACCCGTTGGATGACCTCAAATAGATTGAAACTAAATCCATCAAAGACTGAGTTTCCCTGGACCGCCAAAAGCAGACGTCAGCATAACATTGATAACTCCCCAATAACCATTCCAGGAAGCGAGATCACTTCAAAGACATGTAAAAAACTACTGGGTGTTAATCTTGACGCTGATTTTTCCCTTAAAACTCAAGTGAATAGAACCGTAAGCGCGGGGTTCTTTCAATTAAGGCAAATTAAGGCAGTAAGGAGAAACCTACCAACGGAGGCGACAAAATTACTAGTCAATTCGTATGTTGTTTCAAGTCTAGAATATTGCAACGGAATATATGCAAGTCTTCCAAAATATCAAATCAATAAATTACAACCCGTTTTCAACGCTGCGGTATCTAAATATTCCCATATTTCAGAGCATCTTAAAAACCTTCACTGGCTCAAATGCCCTGAAGAATCCAGTTCAAGCTCTGCTGGGTGGTATTTAAGTCCATTAACGGAATGGCTCCGGCTTACTTATCGGAATTGTGTATTCCAGAAAATTTCAATTTCTCGACAGTCAACCCTGAGGTCAGCAGCATCATCAGCTATCGGAAGGTTAATGTTAAAAATGTATTTTTAAAAAATCCAATTTTTAAGCGTTTGTAAAAGTCATTTCATAAACATTCTCCAGCCCTAGTGAGGCCTAAACGTCAAAATATCAATCATATCTATCTTTGCCACAAATCTTTTCATAAAGGTAATACTAATAGTGATAGGGGTAGCAAATGAAAAATCGTGCAATGTCCAGTGTTTTAAATATAGTGTCTTCCGCGTACAAGGCCGTATCTTCTCCAAGCATTTAAACTTTCTAATTAAAGTGTGTTTATCGGAAATGACCTGCCAGGTAAGTATGTTTCTGTATCCATTTGTAAATAGTTAAATTAGATAGAACCTAAGAATTCTTAATATGCTGTACAGCGCCCTTGGGGTGATTTTTCACAAAAACGGCGCTATTATCCAATTTCTTTTTTTAACATTAGATTTAAATGTCAGGAAAAACTAAACCCTTTCACACACTTCCTCAAATGATCATCTTATTAATCCACGCTATGCAATTGCACTATATAAGTATTATAAATACAAAACAATACAAGAACAACATGTCAACCTACCAGATACCAAATGGGAAAATAATTCACCGACTCCAGATATTTTCATATCAGAGGGTTAGAACTCCTAATTGGACATATAAATCCTACTGAACCCTCAATATAAATATTTAAAAAATCTTTTGTAATCCTACATTATTTAAACTGACTGATTTTTGCATTTTTGTATATAAATTCTTTGACAAATCTAATAGGCCTAAATTTTGAATGAGAGAGCTAGGTATAATGCCAGTAGCCGAAATAACAATTGGTAATATTTTTATAGTCTGAAAATGACAAAATCTTTTAATCTCATTTCCTAAATCTGAATGTTTTCTTATTTTTTCAGAAACAGATTTTTGATAGGTACAGGAATTTGGAATAGCTACATGAATGATATAAGTTATTTTTTAAATTTTGTCATGTAAAACTATATCAGGTCTATTATGACTAATTGTTCTGTCTGTTAGTATAGTTTTATCATAATAATTTGGTTCATATTCATAATATGGCACTATATTACGGCAGTCAATAAAGTTATGTTTAATTACCAAACTTTGGTGGATTATTTTTAAAACCTGATTGTGCCTAAATGTATACTCGGACGGCGTTAATACAGAAAATCCCGATATAATATGTTCTATAGTTTCCGGAAAAGCCAAACATTTTGTACATAAATCATCAATTTGATTTATATCTTTGATTATATGCTTCCTATAATTTTTAGTATTAATGACTCTATCTTGAATGGCAAGCATAAATCCTTATATTTCTGCGTTCATCTCTCCAATACTCAACCATTTGTTTGACAAAAGTTTGTCAACATACGTTTGGTAGAGTTAATTGAAGTGTTTTGCGTGAATAATTTTATTTGACCAGGAATCTAATATAATTCCTGGTTATATATTTTTATTATACCTTTCATCTCTTCAATATAGGATTTGTCCTTTTCTTTAATATTATAAATGTTATTAATGTTGCCATGTTATTTTCATGCCATCATACTGTTCTTTTATTCTGTTTTATATTTGTCTCACTTTCTAAATATGTATATGTATACATAAGCACTTATAATGTATTTATAATTAGTTTGATTTATACCCTGATGATGTTTGTGTTAAGCGAAACCGGTGGGTCGTAATAAATTGAACAAATTTCGTAGTCACGAACAATGTGATTATTTTATTTGTAAAAAAAATGTTTTATGTTTTTAAAGCTCTTTGGAAGAGACGTGTATTTAGTAATTCGTAAAAACTGACGTATGGTTTGTTCAGAATGCTTTGTTGGCAATTTAAAATCGAACCCAGCTGACTTTATCTACAAGCATTTTTAAAGTAGGGATGTCGAAAGTGAAAAAAATATCGATATATCGATGTATCGATATTTATTAAAATATCAATATCGACGTCGATATATCGAGGAAAATATATCGATATATCGATACATCGGTCAAATTTTCAAGAGATTTTGCGTTTTTAAATAATAGTGTATTCAGCTCAATATTATCAATAGTAATTTTTATACACAATGTGCTTTTTTAATGTACAAAAATCTCAATAAAAATGAAGATATTTTTATCACTATTCATTTTTATTACGTAATAATTACAATAATATTTAAAAAACTAAAAAGCTGTCTTCTAACTTATATGTAAACTGCGATGCATACAAAGTTTGTATGCGTCTCAGTAACATTCTATTGGCGTAATAATCTGTCAAAAAGGACTTCGTGTTTGGAACAAGGTATAGTCAATAATCATAGACAATTGGGAACCAACACATAGGAGTGGCTTAGAAAAAAATGGCGAAAAATAGCATACATTTTTGTGTATGTACCTACACACATGAGATAGTATTGGTGATCACAAATACTAATGCAAAGACAATAGATTTGTAAGCTATTAATAGTTAAAATTTCAACCGCCAGATGTCATGACCCAATACAGTTACTTTTTTCCGTTCATTCCTATACGGTTTTGGATTCTAGTGACTTTAAATATATAAATTTAAAAAAATATCGTTTTTGATACAATTTTCGATATTGGATATTTTGTATAAGATTGATGTATAAGATTTTTGTATAGGATATTATTTTTAGCCGATATATCGATAAATATATCGGCTAAAAATATCGATATATTGAATTAAAAATATCGATATATCGATACTTTTTCAACAAGCCTATTTTAAAGGACCGTTTATTACCACAATTTATTTCACACTGCATTTGTGGCTCCGATTCTCCCCGTCTAATCTGGAATATTTGAATTGTTAGTTACACATTTGTTGTTACCGTAGTTAAATCAATGCTGCCAAAAACTTTCTAAACAGAACTTTTGCTTCAAAATAGAGATACTGCATAATACGGAATCTTATTAGAGAGCAAAATAAAATGTTTTATTCAGCATTGCGTTTCCGATTCATGTTCCGAGATGAATATCGACTCCAGCAGTGGCCGAACTAGTTTCTTCATATTTAATGATGCTACGTTGTTGAGCTTGAACATAAATGAAAAGCATGGTCTATTTCCTAAGAAATATTGCTTCTCTGAAACTGATATATAACTTTATTCCAGTACTAAAGTTGGGATAAATTCTCAGGGAATCATGCTTTCCTCTTCTGCGAATAATTTATTACCATATAGCTTACACTTATGACCCACTTTACATGTCTTCGTTCTTCGGTCTGATCTTGCTAACAATACATAGGACTCTTTTAAGTTCCTAAGTTTCGGATGGGGAACAATGCAAGCTGTAGGGAAACAACAAGTTATTTGTCACAAACAAGAGATAGTGCAATGACTTATTCGTTCTGCAATCTAATTTACCTCCGTGTACCTACTGAAGTATAATGAGTTTATTTACGAGCCTCTTCCCTCTGTGTTCTCTCTCTACAAATATCGTTAAAACGACAGAATAAAAAGCATTGTTCAAACGTAGAACTCTTTTTTTGGTTATTATTTAATTAACCCTTATTAAAATACCTACTTCTGTTTCGAATACATATCTGTAACACTAAAAAATAAGAAAAGTCCTTATTTTCCTTCTCACTTAATTGAATCCTCTCTGGGTTTGGACGTTTTTTCTGTTCATTAACAATGTAGTTAGTATACAACATTTTCAAAAAATGTTTTATAATGAAATAAATAAAAATTGAATGAAAGAATTTTTGACAAAACACTATATCAAAAATACCCGAACGATATTCGTGATATGCTTCACTGGGAAAAAATTGATAAACTAATGCACCCGATGGTACGAATTAAAAGCCGACATTTTTCAATAATATGAAATGGAAAATAGCTTTTAAAAGTTCGTCTTGCACATTGCAGATTGCGCCTGTTCCGAATCAATGAGCACGCTCCTCGGAGGCCAAAACCACCTCAAGCCAGGCCTAAATACGAGAAACAAGTTAGCCTATTATTAATTTAAGATCTTCGTTTTAAGTTATATTTTTAGCCAATTCATCTTAAATACATTTATAAATATTTATATAAGTGTACAATTTTTTTTAAATATGAGTTTATTAATTTTATCAACGCATTAATGGGCTACAGGTAGGTACTTAGAGTAATATTTTTTAGCTAATTGTCAAGTATTTCATTCATATATATATATTTTTTTTCATTCATGTATTTCATTCATATATATATATTTTTTTTTTTTATGTGAATACCGCACAAGAATCTCAACTGCTCCCGTCTGGAGCCAGTGAGACTATGGCATCCCCAATTGGGGTATGTTGTGAGGCTGAAGGTAGTGGGGAGGGGAAGGAAGTGGGGAGAGGAAGGTTGGGAAGTACCTGGCTATTCAGATCTGGTCACTAAACACGACTAAAGCCATTTTCAAACAACGTTTCAATTCTGAATGGTGGTCTTACACCATGGCGATACTGATAGTATCTTCCACTCTGGAACATGCCGCAAATATACTATATATTATTTTAAATGAATTAATTGTGAAATAACACAAATTAATCAAATAAAATTTATTTGCGCATGCCGGGTTCGAACCCGCGACCTCCGAATTGTGAGTCAAGAGTCTTACCCACTGGACTACGGAGGTCGTCAATATAATATATATATATAATATTGTATATGGTTCTTAAGAGCAATTAATGCCTGTTTAATTGATAATAGCTCGTAAATAGGAAGAGAGAACTATCATAAGTTGCTTCCATTAAATAGTTTCGGGAACTAACATGAAAAAACATAAAACTATGTTGAAAAAAATATATACATTAATTATTGGAAAAAAGAATGAAAAATTAAAAAAAATTATAACACATGCATACCTATATATTTTATTTTACGTACAGATTTTTTTTTCAAATGCACGTATTATATGCTACACAAACACATCTAAATTAATTTAGAGTAAAGTGTATTTATTGTCGGTTCTTAAAAATTTTATTATTTTTTTCAACTTGTATTTGTTTGGAGAGTTATGGCTGAGTATGTGTAATGGTGTTGGGCCGATGTTGTATTGAGTATGGGAATAACTCTTATCATTAGCTTATCTTTGTGGATTTGTAGTGATGCATTTATTTGATACACATTGTATTTAATTCGTTCAATGGTTCAAGGGGTGAATAAATTCATGGTTTTTTTAAAAATTCTTTTAACGGGTCTTCTTTGGACAATATTTGGAGCTAAGTGGGTTTTAAATGTTCTTCCCCAGCCTATTATTCCAATCATTAAATTTATTGGACTTTTATTAGACTAATGTGTAGAAACTCTCGGTAGCATAGTTTTTTTAGAGAATATTTCTCAATTTAAGACAAAGTCTACGTATTTTAATAATTTTCGAAAAAAAATGTTCCGTTCGAAAAATGCGTTAATTTATTATTCTAAGTACCTGAATATTTAATACGAGTTTTTTGTCAGCATTATACATTTTGATTAGATGCAGTAGTTGTCAAAATAATTTTTATTTTAGAATTCATTGTATGAAGGTTTTGTCATAAAGTAAGTTTTGTCCAAGATTAAGGATACTTAATTGTCATCCAACCATTGTTTCAAATTATTTATTTTTACATTCACGCTTCGATGGGTTCTTTATAGTTTTTTTTCCATGATCAAGACTGTCTCACTGCAAAAGACTTTATTTTTACCAATTTTCGTAATTGATAGCGATTTGACATTGATACATTGAGTAAATGATAAACAATATACAACCTAGACCCATTCCTTGGGGAATCCCAAATTCTGAATAGATTGGTTCGCTTAATATATTGTTAATTTTTAAACGCTGGCGTCGTTATGATAACTTATGTACCATTATTTTACTTTTCCTTGAATTCCAATATTTAAATTTTTTTTATAAGGTTCCTATGGCGCGTACTACCAATATGTTTTTAAGGCGATGAACTCATTTATTCACCCGTTAAGAGCTTTATTTATTGTCGAAGTTATTTTCGCGATCGCTTCTTGTGTTTCTAATTTTTCTCTGAAGCCTAATTGGTTAACAATAATTATTGTTTGTAATGTGACGTAAATAGTTAATTGCGATTATTTCAAACGTTTTAGCTAGATTTGAAATAATAGATATAAGACTGTAGTTTGAGATGTACAGTATGTTCACAAGAACGCCACGGTTGGAACTTCACGCATTTGAAGTAAGCTACTAAAAAATATTTTTTTTAAAGTTGTATGCCGGCAACTCGGGCGTTTATTGTTTTAAATTATCCTACACGGGCAAGTAAGTAACCCGCCTCACTAGACCATTGTCTGTTCTGAGACGGGTACGTAATACGTAATTAGGAGATCGATTTCGTGTTCATTTTCAATACACATTTTTCCAATACACATATTTCCAATACACATATTTCCAATATTCATATTTCCAATACACATATTTCCAATACACATATTTCCAATACACATATTTCCAAATTTGATACAATATGTAGATATAGGAATGTAGTTTGAAATGTACACAAGAACTCCATGGTGGGAACTTCACGCATTTGGCAAGGGAACCACACAATAATTGGGAGATCGATTTCGTGTTCATTTTCAATCCAAGCTTAATCCAACTTAAATTTCGTGTTTTTTTTCAGAAACAATATAATTTTATTAAATAAGTTATAGTAGTAAATTTCCAATATAACAATAAAAATTCTTAAAAAAATAACCAGCTTCATATTGGAGGTTATCCACCACTTACCGGCCCTGGTATAACAGATGGTTACTCCTTCAAGGCTCTCGCAAGATTAAAATTTTTTTGTTAAACGAAGCTACGTTTGGTTATGATTTTAGATTTTCACGGCCAAAATTATTCTTGCTATTTGTTTTTGGGGTGTTATGCCGTGTTGCGCTACCTCCTCCTTTAGCCAACATTTCGGACAGCGTTAAAGCAAAGCAGCAAGCACTAGAAAAAAAGAAGCTACATTTATTCATTTTGAACGAATCTAGATCTCCAGTGTCTCTGCATACGTTATTAGAAAGTAGTATGCAAGTGCTTAACAGAAAAAAAAACATAATACAACAAATCAGGTTAGTAATGCAAGCAAAAATAATAGTTAAAGCAAAATAAAACTCATTCAAGAAGCTCATGAAGCAGCATTGTATCATGTGAAAAACCCTCTAAGCACCTGTAAAAATATGTAGAAAGAGAACATACGATAAACAATTAAGTCTCAAATCATTGGGCAAGTACCAATAAAAAATTTAAATTGCATTCAGCCTGTTATAAACCACACCCAGCATCCAGCATCTTCGCAGTTGTAAAAAGACCACTGCTCATTTTCCTCGTGCTTTATAACGCGGGTAACGCGGAAAATTCCCCTGAAATAAATAATGTTTCTCGCCTCTAATCTGATAGCCTTACGGCGGATTGTGTTCGCCGAACATCTGCTCGCTTCCCACACTCCGGACTCCGGACCTGCAGTCCCACAGTTCCACAGTCCCACAGTTACAGTTCCACAGTCCTACCGCTGCGCGCTGTGAGACCGGCAAGATAACTTTCATCCCCTAAACGCGGTAAGGCAAGAAGCGAATGAGGGACGTATTTTAGTATTAAGTTATTAACTTCCGCAAATAACTTTTCATCTCAATCTCGACACTAAAGAGAAATGTAACTATGTTTATTATCGCAGAAAGGAAAATGTTGCGAAGATTATTGTTATCTTGAAAATGAACACAGCATGTCGACGTCGACACTTTCTTTTATATTAATAATCTTTTTTATGTATGTATTTGTCTTATCTTGTAAAGCTAGTGACTGGTTGGGAAAGCTGTCTCTCTTCTGAACATTGGACGTTGGACATTATTTAATGGTTAGATTTGAATCAAAATAACAAATTTTCTAGGGTTAGTAGATTTAAAAGATACTCGTAGTTTATAAAGTTTGCAATACGTACGTACCTACCTAGTCATTAAGTTATTTTTAACGTCTTTACTAAATTGATGAGTTGGATGAATAATAATCTTTCAATATTATATTAAATTCATATATCTACTACTTTGAAAATTGGCAGGCTCTGTGTGGCGTTATAGTTTGGGCATTAGGTTGAAGGTTCCATTTATTTGCAGTAGGGTAAACCAGTCAGGGTATTAAATTCGATGTACATAATTACATATTATGTATTTTTAGATGAATATTTTTTGCCTTTTAATTTTCCTTTAAGAAGCCCGCTTTTATGAATTGGGAAAAGTATTGAATTTTTCGTAACTTAAATTATATGACAGCGGAGCAAAAATCTGGAATTTTTTATCATTATTTGTATGTTTAGACTTTCTGGACCTCTCCGTACGTAGTTTTAAGTTTATTACACTATTAAAAACGCAAGATTGATTGGCGTTGAATCATCGTGGGCACTTGTGTAGATATTATTTTTTTTTTTGTTTTACATTAACTCTACACAGGAGGCCCTGACGAAAATGATTTCCCTCAGGGCCTATGTCATCTGGGATGCTGTGTGGAAGGTCTTTTTGAGGGGAGGAAGGAATGAACATTGGTCTTGAAGAGACCCACGCGTTTGGCGTATTTCCCGACTATGCTCCGGTGCCAAAGAGATTAATGATGCTAGTTCCTCGGAGCATCTTCCATTGTAATACCTAATGTAATGTAACTAATGTAATGATAGCGCCTAATGAATTAATTAATTCTTTGAAATTAAAGTAATGATATGATATGATAATATGTATCATGGTATGCTGATGGCTACTTTCGAAATAATATCCCTTCGAATAATTATTCCAGATGCCTAACCTATTAGTATCCCATAACTCTACACTTCCACCCCCTCGATACAGCTAGTCCCCAATAAAACGTTTCAGCTGATATATAATAGTTCAAAAAATCAAAATAATAACATAACATAATAACGGGTCCCACCCAGGCGTCCCATGTTCTATTCCTCGACCGGCTAAATCTTCCATCACGACACAAGCAACATTCTCCGCTTACTGTGGTGTTAGTAGGAGATTTTCCAATATTGTCAGGTTGTTCGTAACCCTGGAATTTTTTTTTTTAAAAATAAATACATACAATAATAATTAAATACAACAATAACAAGTGACACAGTGATCGCGTTATTTTTTTGTTTCACAAAGTGTAATGGTGAACATCGAAATTAGAACTCTTTGTTGTGAATTTATTTACTTGACCATACTTGTACCATGTTGGATGTTGGTGTTATAGTTGGAATCCTCAAGGGATAGGTTAAGTCTTACGAACACATAATCTCCTTAAAATTGATAGAATCAAACTCACCACAAAAATCTTCAAATTTATCAATGTGCGAAACTGCTGACGAGCTAGAAGAGAGGAAAAAGGGTGAAAAATCAATTCAACTTTCCTAAAAGCGCAGTCTGTTTCTAAATCGACAAAATTTTTGATGATAAGAGATATTTAATTGTATCTTATTGTGATCTTCCTGAGTGTCACTTTAATTTTTTTTTATATTTAATTTGTGAAAAAATAAATTTTTAGTTATTTTTTTCTTATTTTTTTTTATTGTAATATTGCTGTGTATCATTCTAGTTATACTGATTTTGGTTGTGCAAAGTTCCTAGAACTTTATATGTTTTGTGTTGTCTACTCCACCTCAGTACCTGTATCTTTCAGGTGACTTTACTTGTAGTCTTAGTATTTTTAAAGTTATTATTTTTCCATTGTTTTGAGTGATGGCTCTGTTTTTTTCTTAATTTTTCAATATAATATTAACCATATCCTTCCTACTAATATTATAAAGGCGAAAGTTTGTATGGATGTATGTTTGTTACTCTTTCACGCGAAAACTACTAAATGGATTTTAATAAAACTTTACAATAATATAGCTCATACATCAAAATAGGCTATAGGCTATGGCTTAGAGCTCTGGCATTATGAAATTTATATACAAAAATTGCAATAGGTGGCACGCTAGCTGTTTGAAAAATTAATGTAACGAGGATGAATGGGAATGAGGGGGGCGATAGGAGGAGAGGGGGGATGGGGGAGGGCGGAAGGTGGAGGGGGAGGGTGAGGGGTGAGGGGGGATTTGTTGGGGGGGGAGAGGGGTGAGAGGGGGCGGGGGAGAGGAGGGGGGGGGGGTGGATTGTAGTGGGGATAGGGAAGGTGGAGGAGGCGCTGTGGGTACCCCCCCTAATACGGGAAAAATAAGTTATGAATAATTATAACAGCGTTCCTAATTATTCATACAATTTTTCAATAGCAGAATATCCACCGATAAAATACTTAGAAAGTGCAGATTGGGATTTTTTTAGAAAAAAACACAAATATTATAAAAAATAATCATGTATCCTTTTATTCCATCGTCAATACGGCTGCCGAAAGATACGTTCCCCCAACTCAAATCATACCATCAAAGTTCCCCAAATGGTTAAATAATAACTTAAAACACCAAATAAACAACAAAAAAATCGTTCACAAAAATTTCAAGGACAGCAACTTTATCTCAGACTACAACATATTTCACAAATATAGAACTGTTCGTAAAATGCTCGCCAGCAAATTACATCAAGCATACATACTTTAGACAGAGAAGTCTATTCCTTCAGATATCATTTTTTTTCAAACGCAAATTCACTAAGAAAAAATAAACCCTGCCTACCTACTTACATTTATTTCGAAAGTAAAAATTCCTGGTAGTGACATTACTGACATTTCTAACTTCTTCCGATTTCTTCAAAAATGTTTACAATTAGGACATCTCAAATTATTAAATTCCACCCTTTTTTCCAAGGGAATAGGCCCACATGCTTGCTTTACATATAAACAGTCCTGATGTTATGCGCATAATAAAATCACTCGACGTAAAGAAAAAGCAGGCCCTGATGAGATTAATCCAGCTTTTCTAGTTAACAGCGTATCAATACTAGCCAAGCCACTAGGTCAGATATTTAACCAATCACTGAAATCTGCCTGCTTCCCTGATCTAAGTAAAAGCTGTTATCTAATACCTGTATATAAAAAGGGCGATATTCACATGTTACAAATTACCGTCCCATGGATGCTCCCTATAGTTTTCCGATCGTTTGACTAATTTATACTTATTAGAATCGCCATATATGTTAATAATGATAATATTAATATATAAATAATCAGCAATAATAAAAATCGCCATAATAAATTTGGACAACTTAAATAAATATTCTGCATTTATTTTTCTGAAGACCAATTATTCTTTGTTTGGGTCGATATTATCATTTGTGAGGTTAACAGGAATGATGGGTATTAATTTGTTAATTTGAGTGATACTTTCAATAAAATATTTATTAAAGTTATTAGCCATGTTTTCTTCGTTTATCTCTTTTGGAATGTTTACTATTTTTATGTCGTCTTTGTTTTCGCCATGTACTATTTCTTTTATGTTTTTCCAAATTTTTTTGGGATCCCCTTCTTCTGAGTTTATTTTATTTTTTTATGTACTTATTTGCGTTCTTTTTATGTCTTTAGAGTATTTGTTTCTCGTTTTTTCGTATTTATCCCAATCCGTAATACTATTAGTAAGGCATGCTCTTTTGTAAAATGTATCTCTATCGTGCTGCATTGTACGTAGTTCGCTTGTGTACCATTTATTATTGTTTATTTTATGTATGTTCTGTTCTGGAACAACTTTATCAATAGATTTTTTTAAGTTTAATATCATCCGGTCAGCTTTTTGGTTATATTCCATTTGATTTATTCCATTCCAATTAATAGTCTCTAAGGATTGAATGAAAATTTCCTTATTTTTTTTTTGTAATTTTTAAATGTTGTTATTTGTGTTTCTTTACTGGAGTTGTATTTTTATCTGTCATTTAATAGAATTTGAATGATAGGTAATTTTAGGATTATCTAGTACATTAATATTTAAGTTGATTATTTGAGATAATTTATTTGAGATTAACAGATCAATCGTCGTTTTTGAGATATTAGTAATTCGTGTAAAATCTTTGACTAGTTGTTTCATCCCTGCAGCTTGAATAATAGATTTCAGTTTTTTTTGGTGTATATTTTTGCATTTGTATTATTCCCTATATTATTCTATATTATTCCCTAGTTCGAATTCAAGTCGAATATAACTTTCCTATTTCGTCCCTTCGCTTTAAAATACACTTCTACTGGCTTGAAAAGTTCAGAGTAAATTCCTAAGCTATATTAAATATATACTCGGTCTACACAAAAATTAAAACTACTTGATGAAAGAATTAAAATTATTTATATTCTCAGGGGCAAGACTTATTTCCGACTTGACAACATCTTTTAAATTGATAATGTTTTTCTAACCAGCCCTGAGTTATTAAGGTTAATAACCTTCCATAAACAAACAAGAACTACTCGATCTGAAATTCTTTTTAATTGAAACAACAACAATATCAGGACTGAGTCATTCAGATTCTCGCTTGTAGGTACCTAGACTACATGCAAATGGAAAAGCTTTCTCAGAAGTAGTAGATGTGTTCATCTACACGGAATATAGTTACAATCAGGCAATAATAACATACCTCAATTAATCATTGTTCGCATACTACCTAGGCTTGTTGAAAAAATATCGATATATCGAAATATCGATATTTTTAATTCAAAATATCGATATTTTTAGCCGATATATTTTGATCAGATATATCGATACAAAATATCTAATATCGAAAATTGTATCAAAAACGATATATTTTTTAATTTATGTATTTAAAGTCACTACAATCCGCACCGTATAGGAACGAACGGAAAAAAGTATCTGTATTGGGTCATGACATCTGGCGGCTGAAATTTTAACTATTAATAGCTTACAAATCTATTGTCTTTGCATTAGTATTTGTGATCACCAATACTATCTCATGTGTGTAGGTAGATACATAGAAATGTATGCTATTTTTCGCCATTTTTTTCTGAGCCACTCCAATGTGTTGGTTCCCAATTGTCTATGATTATTGACTATACCTTGTTCCAAACACGAAGTCCTTTTTGACAGATTATTACGCCAATAGAATGTTACTGAGACGTATACAAACTTTGTATGCATCGCAGTTTACATATAAGTTAGAAGAAAGCTCTTTAGTTTTTGATATTTTTGTAAATATTACGTAATAAAAATGAATAATGATAAAAATACCTTAATTTTTATTGAGATTTTTGTACATTAAAAAAGGCAAATTGTGTACAAAAATTACTATTGATAAAATTGAGCTGAATACACTATTATTTTAAAAACGCAAAATCTCTTGAAAATTTGACCGATATATCGATATTTTTTCCTCGACATTGTCGATATTGATATTTTAATAAATATCGATACATCGGTATATCGATATTTTTTTTTACTTTCGACATCCCTAATACTACCTACTATTCTAATGCGTGGATTCTATATAATTTAAGTAGCATACTATTTAGCATATTTTTCCTCATGATTACCGTCCCACCAAATTATCAAGTGTATCACAAATTATTTATTATGTGTATCACAAATTATTATTTGTATCACATGTTTTGTAAATGCCCGTGTAGGCGTATATTAAAAAAGACAAATAAAAGGTGTAATCTGTAATTTACATAGTCCACTATATCTATAAATCGAAAAATTATTTCCAAAAAACTTAAAATAGGTTAAAAGGAATAAACAAGCAAAAAAGTGTATACTCTTAAAGTGCCTTATTTCAATCGACATGATAGTCGCTTGGCATAAAAGGGAAACGGTCAATTTTTTTTTTTGAAAACTTTTATAAAAAAAGAAAAAAATATAATTAAGGGAAACTGTCACAGATAATCTTAGCCTTAACATTTTTTATAGTTGTTTCTTGTGCGCTTTCTTACAATATATGTATAAAAATTTGCCCAAATCTCGGAAAGTAATCGATGAATGATGACTCAAAATTTTTATATAACATTGCATTTTAGCAGTAGAGTATTTCTATATATTATGTATATAATGGTAAGCTCTGGCGTTATGAAATTTGTTTAAATGAAAAGTGTATTTCATATACTTACAGCATTACCACCCGACGCCTGTGTTCTAAAGATTGCAATCCGTTAAGATGGGAGAATCTATCAAACGGATCGCCCGTTTTTTGCACAGAGTCGAGAGTATTTTTCAGGTATTTTGGGGCTCCAGACCAGAGGTGTCTGCCAAATTCAACCGTGGGGCGCACTTGTGATTTGTACAGGGTTCGCAGTTATGTACTGTACAGTACGCCCAGTTTTTGGGAGGCTAACTTTACTCTGGCTTCGATGGAGCCCCCATATCTTAGCTGGTCACTTAGAGTTACACCGAGCATATCAATGGAAGGCCTGTTCGGAAGATTGCTTACGTTGAAGGAGACTAGGTTTTCATTTCGATCCCTTTTGGACGTAATCAGACATGATTGGGTCTTTGAAATATTGAATTCAACGAGATTATTTTTACCCCAAGAGAAAACACTCTCGAGGTAAGCGTCCGTTCTTTGCTTCAAAGCCCTCCAAGCCATTGGAGTTTGTGCGGAAGAAACCATTTATTTCTTTGAATATGGCATTGCAACGCATGCCGGGTACCAGCTAGTTTCTAAACAAAAATTAATTTTTCAGTAGTGTACGCTCATATTTTTTAGGAGAAGTTGACAATTTTATTTTAGTTATACTTAAGAGGAACGTTTGCGCGACCCATTTCATACAAATCTCAATTTAGGATTTGAGATCAAAATACCCAACCAAACTGAAAAATTATTTTTGTAACCAAAAGTACGGATATGAGCTACTTTATTTATTTTGCTTTAAATCATAGAATATATGCCATTAGGATTTTATTTTTTCATAATTTTAGAGGCAACTTGAGAAATTGATGAAATATAAAATAAAAATTAATAAAATAAATTACAAAATTATCTATATACGTAGAAACAAAAAATTGTGGTTTGAATATTAAAATTACTATTAAAAAACTAATTTTAAACGATGTTTTTTTAAAACTATTTTTCGTTATATTAATACAGAAGATAAGACAGGAAATATTTTTTTAATTATCAAAAATAAATCACGAAAAAATTCCAATGTTGCTTTCAAAACGAAAGAAAACTGAATTCTTTAATTAGCTGTGTATTATAATTTAAAATTAAAATAAAAAAGTTGCATATGTCCGAACTAGATGTTTAATATAACTTTTGATTTTTAAAAAAATCAGTTTGGATGGGTATTTTGGCCTCAAATGCAAAATTAAGTTTTGTATAAAACGGGTCGAAACAGTCCGCGTAAACATTCCCCTTAAGCGGAACGATAGGAAAGGCTTCATTTATTCAAACATTTTTTGATATTCATAATGTAATTCGATTCGTAGCAAAGATTAATTGAAATTTTTAATTTCACATTAAGCTTCGCCTTGAGCAAAAGAACAAATACTGTTTTTTAACACCCAAACTAATTCGTACACATTTAATATTTTACCAAAACCAAACCAAAAGACTATCAAAATATCACTCCTTTTAAAATAATTTATGGCTGAATGACCTAAATGTTGATAAATTATTTACATTTTTTAAATTCTCTACGTATTACATGACTACAATATTTAATTTAGTTATATACTATAACTTGAAAAAATCCAATATGTTCTACATACATTCATGCTTCAAAATTTTCATTGCATAATTTTATGCTGATATGTTATGTATCATCTCTATACATATTATAAATTAAAGTCCCCCGAGTCGTCTGTTTGTCTGTCTGTTCGCGATAAACTCGAAACTACTGAACGGATTTTCATGCGGTTTTTACCAATAGATAGAGTGTTTCGTGAGGAAGGTTTATGTATGTTATTTGTCAAGGATTTGTGTAAATAGGTTAAAACATAACGATAATTGTTAGAAATGTCGGAAAAAGTCAAGCCGCCTGGTAGCTTTCATCGAAAACGCTGCCTAATCCTTTTGGGATATAACAAAACAATGCATGGTAGGATATTCCTCTTTTAAAGATCTACAAAAAAGTCCGGGAAGGCTAATATCTATCTTTTACGGATAGCTTACTATACCCATTCTATCTTCTAAAAAAATGGTCACGTACATTTCGGTAATTGAAAAGTTATTTTTGACGGATACAGTGTTAATCCTTATTAACTTAAATACTATAGTAACCCCAAGCATTTCATGCACATTATTATAATCTTTCACACCATCTCTACGTATTATAAATTAAAGTCCTCCGCGGCATTTTTCTGTCTCTTTGCGATAAACTCAAAGACGGCGGTGGTTATAAAGGTTGGATAACCATCCAGTAGATGAAGTTGTGTTTTATTATCCACAGCAACGCGTGGCCGGATCAGCTAGTTTTTTTATAAAAACTTAAATAATTTAAACGTCCAAACATTGTTTCTATAAAGTCAATTATATGTTTTTCACTTATCTCTTTCATTGTAACGTTAAAATTTCGTAAGAAAAAATAACTGCCATGACGTTATAATTTCCAAATTTTTTTTACCACACACACGTAGCACCAACGTGCGTTCCTATCTCTTAAAATATTTACTATTTAATTTAATATCTTTATTTGTGAAAATAAAGGCATTAAAAAATCCTCCATCCATCTGTAGGTAGGTTCTTACCTTTTCTACTTCGTTCCACAAGGCTGGCCCCCAATCCTCCATACATCTATTGGTACTTCCCTTCTCCACTCCGCCCCACAGAGCTAGCCCCTCGGGGCCTGCGTTTCCCTCTGGTTAACCGGGTAAATAACAGCAAACATTCTTTCTACGAGTTATTGAATGATCGCGCTCCGTTTTAGTGCTGTTTGCTTATGTATTTCAAAACACCGAATAAATACAGGGTTCTATGAATTCGGGTTCGCAATTCGTGATACAAGGTTTACGTATACGATGTCTACAACTGCGACAGAAATAATGTGTTCGGGATTTTATAAAATGATCGAGAAATAAACTTTTAATTTAGGGATTCTTCTTGAAACATGAACGTGGAACAATGGCATCAAAATTTTAGGGAAATTTCTAATTCTATGGGAAGGAGCAACATAACGTTAAAACTGAAGTTTTGACCGTACTTTTCAAATCTTGTAAATATTTATATTTTTTATTTATTACACTACTTCAGCCAAGAACTATTTAGAGAACTTACTGCCATGCCTGATTTATGACCATTAAAGGACTGCTTTTCATATCCTTGAACAAAATTTCAGTTGTTTTGATGCTCATTGCAGCTTTACTGGAAAATGCACACTCATCGGCAGTCAGGGAGATGATAACACATATCAACGAATATTTTCGGATAATCTTTTGACCGTTCAGTGGCTGAGTGAGGATCGCGTTTGGGTCCCACTCGGGCGTCGCGTGTTCGATTCCTCGGCTGACCAAGTCCTCCATCACGACACAAGCGACATTTTCCGCTTAATGTGGTGGTATAATAGTAGGAGATTTTCAAACATTGATGGGTTATTCGCAACCCGGAAATGCTTTTCTTTCTTTAATAAAAAAATCACAAAGAACTTTAACTTTATTGTACATAAAAAAGTTATTAGCTTTTTATTGATAGTTAATACCTAAAATGTTATCCAATACCTACCTCCTTTAATATTATAAAAACGTGCAAGGTGTTAAGAGATCTATCTACCTAATTTGCTTTAACCCGAGTGATTCCTGAAATTTTTTTAGAGCAAAAAAAATTACTTAACTTCGGTCCTCGGTATCATTTTTGTTTATATTTTTTTTTCGAAAACAATAAATGAAATTTATTTCACGTGTTATCACTGATACTTGACATAGCCGAGTTCAAATTCCCATCTCAACCGGAAATGCCCAATACCTACTGATTAAAAATAATAGTTTTACAAAGGTCTTAAAAGAGAACAAAATAAAACTGAAGAGAAAAAAAATAACAAAAAAAGAGAACAAAATGTCTCCTACAGTTTTTACTCCAAATAACCCCAGAAAACACCGGTTAAATGGCATGTCTCTTAACTTCCTGTATGTCTTCAACAGTGTAATACCCTGCATTTGATGTTTAATCTAATGTAACAGGGTTGTTGTATTCGGGATTGTACACAGTACTCCATACCTTATACAAATGTGTCTCTAACGTTTTTATTTTGGTTGTGCTTGCTGGTCTTTCATTTATATTTCATCGCCTCAGTTCTTGTTTGTTCAATAGACCATTTTAGTTTTTTGTTCAATCTCCACTTAAATTAAGTTTAAAAAATGATAGTTAATCACTTAACTAAGAATTATTTAAACTAATGAGACCTTTACCTTTACGGAAATAGCTTTATCTCAAACACCTATCATAATGTTTCACTGATATAATGAAAGACACTCCTCCCGTAAAATTTTCTAATGGTCTATTGAACACACAAGAACTAAGGCGAAGATTTATTAAAAAAGATAGCAGGCCAAACGAAAAATAAACTATGTCCATTTCCACTCCTGATTTTGATGTTAACTTCTGCCTAATTAAATCTTCTGCCAAATAAAATTGTTTTGTGGAAAGATAAATGAAAACCGTACCGTAAACGGTAACTGCTCTCCAAATCACGGCCAACTGAACATTATAAAACGTATTTTTTATTATGCTCAATTTAATCCACCGCACAATGTCTGGCTTCGTAATATTTCCATCCGTATACTAAAGCTCTTTGGCCATAGACAAATTCAGCCAATGTATTCTTGTTGTTATCAGTTTGCCATAAATATTGAAGTATAAAGCATAAACTTGATTGGATGGCTTTGAACCAATATAAATCGATGATTTACAAATTGGAATTGTGTTTGCCATACTAGTTGTGCCGCCATTTATAATAATTCAAAGATTCTTCGTGCAATTTGAGGTTTTAATCGTAATATATGGTTTGAATTCGATCTAATAAAGTAAATAAAGCATGCGCAGTGTTTGCGGGCAAAACGGAATCAAATATTATAAATTGTAAATTGTTTGGTTCGGGTCATGTGATAGGTTCTTCGAATGCCATTTACAGGTCATTGCAAGTATTTGTAAAAATCAAACAATCATTAATTTATGCATTATTTAATTTATGTATTATTGTATTATCCATTGATCATTGCACATAGATATTGCATTTTTAAATTACAGCTTTACGTTTATTTCCGTAAAGCCTGCGCAGATTCCCAGGTCTGGTCTCCAGATAGTCTGCAGTCAGGGTGTAATTTGAGCTGCTTTGGTGGCTTCCTTCGGTTCCACACCACGGGAACGTACAGTGAGATAGAGAGGTGTTTTGTGATGGTTTGAGAGGTTATCCTTTTTAAGTAAAACACTTAAATTGTACTGGATAATTGTTGTAAACTGTTTATTCTGGTGAATAAATTTACAGAGAGATTCTTTCTGAACTAGCGACAAGAATTGAGAGTAATTCGTAAATGTCTCGAAGAAGCGAAAATAAGAATTGAGATGAAAAGAATGACATGCTAAATGATAACAAGCCATTTTATAAACAATGAAAGAGAAAGTTAACGCGGCCACAGACAAGAGCGAGCATAGACATAGAAATTAAGGTAATGTTTGAATAAAAGGTGGCATAGATAGGAAAGTTTAAGGTAAGAGGCTCTACACATCGAGAAATTAAAAGTGTTCCGTGCTAAATGAAGTTAAATATGAAATAGAACAATCACAACACACAACAGCCAACAAAGCCCGGCGATCTTTTTTACCTCCCAAAAACTGGGCGTACTGTACAGGGCCCGCAGTTACTTTAATAGTACACAACTGCTAACCCTGTACAAATCACAAGTGCGCCCCACGGTTGAATTTGGCAGCCACCTCTGGTCTGGAGCTCCAAAATACCTGAAAAATACCCTCGACTATATGCAAAAACGGGCGGTCCGTTTAATAGATTCTCCCATCTTAATAGACGGATTGCAATCTTTAGAGCACAGGCGTCGGGTGCGAATGCTTCGGCACCCGTGTTTTGCCCGCCCAACATTGGTACACGGTTGACATTATTTGTCACATGAGAACGGGTCGTTTCTTCGACTCGTCCTTGTGTTCAACAGCTCGGCTGTGGAATGATTTGCCGGCCTCTGTGTTTCCTCCTTCCTACAACATGGGTCTCTTCAAGACCAATGTTCATTCCTTCCTCTCCTCAAAAAGACCCTCCACACAGCATCCCAGATGACATAGGCCCTGAGGGAAATTATTTTCCTCAGGGCCTCCTGTGTGGAGTTAATGTAAAAAAAAACCTTTTTTTAATAAATTTTTCTAACATTCATACTGTTATTCTTCATGTTGTTGTACTATTATAAATATGTCAATTATGTTAATGGCACGTGTTGTGCCGTATATGTGTAAATAAATAAATAAATTCTATTACAGTATCCAGGATGGGCGATGGGCCCATCTACGCATAAGTTATTCAAATTACTTGATTCAATCCATGTCAATATCATTTTGGATGTGGCAGGAATCGAATCTTTCTTAGTTCGAATCGAATCTTTTTTTTTTTGTGAAAAAACTCTAATTGTTCCGAACCAGAACCTACAATGATATCCCCATTTAAGATTTTTGTCAGGTAGATTATACTGAATGAAGTGATAGATGAAAAGGAAGGGGTAGTACTTACCTGTCACCACACCACACCACACACGTGCAAAATATTTATAACCGTTTTTTATGTGAGTACCGTAGAAGAGTCCTAACTGCTCTCAAACGTTTGGAGCCAGTGAGACTATGGCATCCCCAATTATTGGGGTATGTATCGATGCAAAAGGTAGTGGAGAGGAGAACGAGGTGGAAGGAAGGCGAGGAAGTTCCGGAAAGTCATCAAACACGGTTAAGCCATTTTAAACAACGTTTTGGTTTTGAATGGTGGTCTGATTACTGTGTAACAGCCCGCAAATATACTATGCATTAAATGAAGACATTTTGAAATAACACAAATTGTTATTTAAATATATTTTACTTGCACACACCGGGATTTGAACCCGCTAACGGGTTGGCTATGAATCGTAAGCAAGAATCGTAACCACTCAACTACATAGGCTTTCCAATATTCTATGATATGAAGCTTATCAAAATTAGGTTGGTGCCTACTTACTCAGAAGTAAATCGAAATAGGAAAATAAAAATATTTTAAAAATTATGTAAAATCATTTTATATTTCTAATCATTCGATAAGTACCTACCGCCTCCACAACATCGTTATGAGGAAGATAATGGAATGAATAACAAATTAACATTTTTTTTCCGTTTGTAAAAATATTTTTTCTCTTGAAACAAATGTTGATTTAAAAATGTTTGAAGAGTACCTACCCTTGAATTAAACTATTCCCGATTTGAAAAGATTTTCGAAAAAACAAATGTATATACATGAAGTGTTCATGTGAAATGCAAAAACAACCAGATTTTCTATAAAGCGTTCAAAGAAGAAAACATTTTTAAGTGTTAAAAATAAAAGTCAAATTAATATGAACATTTCGCACGTGACAAATTTCCAAATCGTCTACACCTACGCCCATTCTGTTTCTAAAGCAACTATTTGCTTTAGTATGATTATTTGGTATATTAATGTATGCATTGACAAACGTTTTATTTATGATCGTTATTTTAAATGAAAGAAAAATTTTGTAGCCTTGTTACTACAACCAAAAAGAAATCAGAAAAAAATATCTTTGTAAGTTTTCCAGAGATATTACTGAGAGGCGCGTTCGGCAAAAAAACACAAATTTCGCGATGAAAAATGTCAAAGCACGCAAGTTGTTTGCAAATAGAGATCCTCCTCTAACAAAACACGTCCTGCTACTTTAGAATCTTCGCAAAAAGCCTTACACGAAGCCGTATAGGATGTCCTTTCAGAGGCAAGCGAAATTACCAAAGATAATTTCAAATTTCAAGTTGTTTGTGCGCGGAATGTAAAGGCGTATAAACCCGTAGCGGCGGTATGCCGTAGTACAAGAACGTTTTGCTCGTCGCGTCTCGGCATTTTGCGAGCATTCTGAGATTGATGCTAGGACGGGCGCGAGAGGTTCTGGGGCTTTTGTTGTTCACACCGAGCTGAACAATGCGGATAACTACAATACCTTGGATAAACGATTGTAATCTAGGCGGTCTTATATAATTACTCCTAGTAAAATAACAACGTACCCGCTGGCGCTAGTAATAGTGCATTTGAATACTGGAGGCGTCAATCAGCTCGGCTTATCGGCTAACGACCGTTTTGGTTGGGAGAAGCCTTTAAAATCGTAAGCGCTTCTGTTCGCTTCACACTGTTACAAAGCTTGGGAATTTGAGGGCTTTTATTACAGGCAGCCAGCGCTGGGAGTAAGGGAATTGTTGTTGGTGGAGAATGTTTACTTATTGACTTGTATTTCCTGGATCCACCCCTTATTTTTTTCCAGCACGCAACTGGGAAAGAAATACAGGCCAATAAAATAAAACCCACTTGCTGTCATTGTATCAAAGGAAATATTTCTAATAAGTAATGGGTGGGTTCAGAAATAAGAGAAAATCTATGATCAAATCGTTTTAAATTTTCTCGAAGTTAACACGACATAGTACCCCAAAACTAAACCACGACAATACTTTTGGCCGTGAAATTCTCAAATCATATCTTACTAGTTTCATTTTTTTTAGTATCGTAATCGTCGCGTTTAACTTGGCTATTTTTTAATAGTAGACACATTTGATAAAGGCACTCCACAAAAAAAAAAAAATAGACAGTTGTTAAATTTCCCAGAGTTTTTTGCTATTTATCTACATAAGTTTGATATACGACAACTGGTAATTCACTTCATTTAAATAAATTTATGTTTGTATCTGTCGTAGGTTGTGAAATGGGTCCGCTTTGCGGAATGAACTCTCAAGTATGAAATGACAAAGAGATATAAATTTGCATGCAAATAATGTATGTACCTGTACTACGATATTATTAATGCGTAAATATCATAAATAATAACTAAATAATCTAGTAAAAATAAGAACACAACATTTTTCTGCGATTTGAGTTTTTTTAACACAAGAGATGAGAAATCTATACATACTTAGCATAGGAAAATCATAACAATAAATACTCACCAAGAACAACAAGGTCCCCATGATCTGAAACTGTCTGAAAGAGAGGAGCTTCTCCTGAAACTTCGCAACGGTATCTTCCTGAAGATCCCAGGGTTAAGGGCGCCAAGGTCACCGAGTCTTCCGTACAGTTTTCCACCTGAAAACACACATTCTTTGATTTATGTGTATTTTGCATACCTTAATAAATTAATAAAATCCAGATTGACTCATCATATTATTCCGCTGCTGTTTTAATGTGTTGTGATGATTATCTATATACGACTGCACCAAATTGGATAATTCTTTTTTATTTGTGTTCGTTATTGTCGGGACAAGGTTTGTATAACACAACTGGTGAGCTCTGGCTTTATGAAATTTGCAATAGGTTGCACGCGTTTGAAAACTGAATGCACCGGGACTGAGTGTATGGACTGCGGGAGGGAAAGGGGGGAAGAGAACTCAAGTAGGGGGTTCGTGGGAGAGGTGGGAGGGGAACCAGGGAGAGGGGAAGAAGGAAGGTGGAGAGGAAGGGGAGGCGGAAGGAGAATGGGACGAATGGGAAAGGACACGCAGGAAGAAACCATTTATTTATTAAATGACATAGCAACGCATGCCGGGTACCAGCTAGTTTTTAATATTTTTGATATTTATGTGCTTCTGTCAACAAGCTACTTACACATTACAAAAAAAAACTCATTGCACGGACATGGTTTGGGGAGTAGTATTTTTCGCCTTTGATTTACTCCCAACTTTTCAGCAAAATAATTAGGCTGGCCATTTATCTTTAAAATCGTAACTTCAAGAACGAATACTTCCATTTAAAAGTTTCATAATTATTATTAATATAATAAGTAAATCATCAAAATTCGAACTGTTTTTAAGTGAACTTTTTAATTAAGGTATTTTATCATCGATAAATTTCAGATTTTTAACAAACATTAAAGTTTCGACAGATAAGTGCTAATTTTCTAACAATTATTTTTAATTTCTTGAAAACTTCACAGCTTAATTTCCAATTTTCACAAGTTTAAAAACAAATAGATTTATGAAAGGTTCAAAAATCGTATTTTTTTTATCAATTGTAAGAATGTATTTTCTAAGAGTGTCGTAGCTATTTCAAACAAATAGATTTATGAAAGGTTCAAAAATCGTATTTTTTTATCAATTGTAAGAATGTATTTTCTAAGAGTGTCGTAGCTATTTCTGTACTTATAATAAAAGAAAATTCTTCAAAGAAAAAAATTGCTTAATAAAAAATCAAAGTGTCTTTCAGATTTCCCCAAAGGTTATTATTAGATATTTATACTTTTCGCCGTACCGCGTTACCGTCAGTTTCTCAGAATTTTTCATAAAAACTGAGCGCTAGTTTGTTTCTCCTGTCATTATCAAGGACATAATTAGAATCTGTTCGACGATTAGTGACGGCAAAGAATTCATTATTTATTACCTTTTAAAGATTTTGATACGTTATTAAATGCAAAAACACTGCTAAGATTATTATAAGCAATAATTATCAGCCTAAAACACTCATCAACATTGAAAAATCTTCCGAGAAAAGATACTTGCCGCCAACGGGACTTGAACCCGTGTCCTTCTGATTGCCGGTCAGCTGCTCTTGACCACTGAGCTATGGGGGCTTATCAAATACCCGCCAAATAATTCAATATATACTAGTGTTTCATTCAACAATTACTGCTTATTATATTTTTTCCACCTGAAAACAACCAACTTTATTTTTGCGAGAGAGACATTGTAAGTGTTAAAACCCTCGCTAGGTGGAGTCGAGACAAATTATGACTACATTTATTGGGGAAATACTTAAACTTATCAAATATTAATTATTATTTTTAATTTATAAACTAACGTTTAGACAAGATTTTTATGCATAGCACAAAGGGTAACAATTATTATAAGCAATAATTATCAGCCTAAAACACTCATCAACATTGAAAAATCTTCCGAGAAAAGATACTTGCCGCCAACGGGACTTGAACCCGTGTCCTTCTGATTGCCAGTCAGCTGCTCTTGACCACTGAGCTATGGGGGCTTATCAAATACCCGCCAAATAATTCAATTATTTATTACGCACCAGATTTAAATGTCCGGGTTTAATTTCCCCCACAGGAAAAACTAAACCCTTTCACACACTTCCCAAATGATCATCTGGTCAATCCACGTTATGCAATTGCACTATATGTATTATAATTACAAAACAATACAAGAACAACATGTCAACCTACCAGAGACCAGATGGGAAAATAATTCACCGACTCCAGATATTTTCATATCAGAGGGTTCGGCTCTGTGGAATTCCTAATTGAACCTATAAATCCTACTGATCCCTCAATATAAATATTTAAAAAATCTTTTGTAATCCTACATGTATTTAAAATTACCGATTTTTGCATTTTTATGTATAAATTCTTTGACAAATCTAATACGCCTAAATTTTGAATCAGAGACCTAGGTATAATGCCAGTAGCCGAAATAACAAATGGTAATATTTTTATATTCAGAGAATGCCAAATTCTTTTAATCTCATTTCCTAAATCTGTGTATTTTCTAATTTTTTCAGAAAGAGTTTTTTGAATATTACAGGAATTTGGAATAGCTACATCAATGATATAAGTTATTTTTTTAATTTTGTCATGTAAAACTATATCAGGTCTATTATGACTAATTGTTCTGTCTGTTAGTATAGTTTTATCATAATATATTTTATAAAATTCATTTTCTAAAAATGAATTTGGTTCATATTCATAATATGGTACTATATAACGGCAGTCAATCAAGTTATGTTTAATTACCAAACTTTGGTGGATTATTTTTAAAACCTGATTGTGCCTAAATGTATACTCGGACGGCGCTAATATAGAACATCCCGATATAATATGTTCTATAGTTTCCGGAAAAGCCAAACATTTTCTACATAAATCATCAATTTGATTTATATCTTTAATTATATGCTTCCTATAATTTTTAGTATTAATGACTCTATCTTGAATGGCAAGCATAAATCCTTCTATTTCTGCGCTCAACTCTCCAATACTCAACCATTTGTTTGACGAAAGTTTGTCAACATACGTTTGGTTGAGATAATTGAAGTGTGTTGCATGAATAATTTTATTTGACCAGGAATCTAATAATTCCTGGTTAGTATTTATAAGAATGTTGGCATTCTCGTCATATAAATTTAAAGGTGTAATGTTTCTATCTGCCTTACAAATTATTTTGTGCATTTCTGAGCTATTAGCTTTCCTATGGAAAAAATTTCTAAGTATTTCTACCTGATTGTGTTTCAAAGATGTTATTTTGACTACACCTCTACCTCCTAAATTTCTAGGTAAATTAATTCGTTCTATAGCTGAATTTGGATGATGGCAATTAAACTTTGTTAACGTAGTTCTAATTAATCGTTCTAAACTATCTAAATCTGTATTGGACCATTTAATTATGCCAAATGAGTACGTTAATAAAGGTATTGCCCAAGTATTTATTGCTTTTACTAAATTTTTAGCAGATAGATTGCATTTTAAAATTTTTCTGATCCTAGTTTGAAATTTAATCCTAATATCATTTTTAATACTAGTGTGATCTAATCTATTCGATTGCGGGTATCCTAAATATTTATAAACCTCATCCCCTTTCATACTTTTAATTTTGAAATTTCTAAATATACCCTCGTCTCCATCTACAATTTTGCCTTTCTCTATATGGATCGTTTTACATTTATCTAAACCAAAAGTCATTTTAACCCATTCATGACGAAGGTTCCATATGGAACACGAAAAAGTATTGGCATTCATTTAGTCACATCATGCCGATATGTTGAAATAGCAGTGCCAAATATATTTTAATATAGTCTACAGGCATGTATGAACACGTTAGTCTTGGTTGCGATCAGTTCGTGTGTGTGTGCCGACGTGGACGGACGTGTCTTTATTGAGTTAGAAAAAAAGTACAATTTTTTCAAAATTTCAAAACAAGTGAAGTAAGTAATCCATTAAATTTGTATAGTAGATTTGATTTTTTTCTCCAAAACTGAATATGATTTGTAGAGAATGAAATTCTCGGCCTATTTACAAACATTTTGTTAGAAAAATAATCATTATTATATTAAAATGGGTACTGTGAATTAAAGGTTTTGATTTTTGGTTCCATATGGATCTTTCGGCAGATCTCACTATACATAAAATGTAATTTTTCAAAGATTTCATTGGACCATTCAAAAGTAGGGGCCTTTGGGAAAATTAGGAGTGCTGAGGCCACCTCTCTGGACTTTCTTCACGGGGCCTGCAGGTGAAACTAGGAGGAGAATCCGTAGAAAGGAGAGCTGAGGTCAACTCCATGACCTCTCCTCTTTTGTAGGTCCTTCAGGGAACCAAGGGGAAGTGCACTCTTCCGGCGTGGGGCCTTCGGGGAGCCAAGGAGGAGTGAAGTGGAGAGATCCCACATGGGGCCTTCAGGAAACCACGTAGGAGTGAAGAGGAGAAATGAGGCCACCTTTATGAGCTCTTCCCTGGTGGGGCCTTTAGGAAACCACGGAGGAGTGAAGATGAAGTCCTCTTTCCTCCTGGGGTCCTCGGGGAACCAAGGTGGAGTGGACTCTTCCCTTGTAAGGCCTTTAAGGAACCAAATGGAGGAGAACTCCCCATTGTGGAGTCTTCGGGGAACTTAGGAGTGGAGAGGAGAGATGAAGCTTCAGGGAACCAAGGAACCTTCTTTTCGGCGGAACTGATAGAATGGACCAAAACGTTCTGTATTACCGCATTGTTCGTTAATAGAAATGGTGGTGGTCCATTTTTACCTGGGTCATCGTAGTAACAATTCAGAATTGCTGGCTTCTGAAGCGCGAAGTCACTAGTAATTTTAAATTGGGACAGTTGGGATTCCGTTAAGAGATATCATAGCATTATTGCGAGAGGTATGCTACGAAGTACCACTTCAAGGCACCCGACAAACTCACCAAAATAGGTCAAACGGCGATTCAGTATGACACCTCGTCCCACATTATCCTGGGCCAATTTCAATTACGGAAACTAACAAGTATGGAAAAATATTTGTGCATCGTGTGTAAGGTTGGACTATGCGTGAAATGCTTCGAGGGTTACCTCAATAAATAAGTTTTTCTTTCTGTACGATAAAGTTGAAAAAAATAAATTTCCGACTAGTTATTTGCCGAAAGTGCCATATGGAACTCACCCTTCTCTAGCTTCCTGGAGGTTGAAGAAACCATTTTTTTAAATTCTGAGAAAAATGTCCGTTTTCTACCTCCAAAACCAACCCCCCTGTGAAATTTCAGCACGAAATTCGAGAAAAAAATAGTTCGTCATGAATGGGTTAATATCATCTGAAAAAATTTTAACTACCTTAATCATTTTTTCTAAATTTGATTCAGAATTTGAAAATAATTTTATATCATCCATATAAAAATATGGATGTAACTATACTACTCTCTCTTGTATTACCCTTAATTTTTATTCCAAACTTGCTTTTAATTAACATTTTCGACATAGGATTCAATGCTAAGCAAAACCAAAGAGGACTCAATGAGTCTCCTTGAAAAATTCCTCTTTTTATTGAAATGCCCGGTACTACTATTTTCTTACCTTTTAAATTTACTAGTAAATCTGTATTCCAAAAGGACATAATATTTTTCAAAAAGCTAATTATAATTGGGTTAACTTTATATATTTTTAATATTTTGATTAGCCACGAGTGCGGGACACTATCAAAAGCTTTTTGATAATCTATATAACAAGTATGTAAATTACGCTTTTGATTTTGAATTTGTTTTAAAATTACAGAATCAATAACTAATTGTTCTTTACATCCCATATGTTTTCTGCGACAACCTTTTTGTTGCTCAGATAAAATATTTTTTTCATCCAAATGAGTATATATTAAATCTGTCAAGCAAGAGGTTAAAATTTTGTATATTGTCGGTAGACATGTAATGGGTCTATATTGAGAGGGATTATTAATATTTTCGCTTTTAGGTAACATATAAGTAATGCCCTTAGTTAGAAAATTAGGAAAATTTTGAGGTTGTTTGACAAGTTTTGAAAGATTTTTTGCAAAAAGAGGATGTAAAGTAGTTAGACGTTTGTACCAAAAATTATGTATCCAATCGCAACCCGTGGCTTTCCAATTATGAGTATTTTTTATAATTTTGGCTAACAATTCAACCGATATATCAGAAAAACTCATTTGTTCAATGTCTGAACAATTGAGTTCTTCATTTTCTATCCATGAACCTGCCTCATTATGTTTTATATCTTTACTCCAAATGTTTGTCCAAAAATCGCGCATATCTGATTCAGATGGCAACGGAATATTATTATTCGAAATAATATTTTGTTTATCATCAAGTTTGGAATAAAATATTTTCTCATTTTTTTGAAATAATCTATTATTATTTCTTTTATTATACGTATAATTATATCTTTTTAATCTACTAGCTTTTACACCTAATTTTTGTTTTAATAAATCTAATAAATCATTGATTATATTTTCATTATTATTACTACCAATGTTATAACCAAATTTTCTCCCAATTTCATCTACATGTCTCAAAATATTTCTACTTCTATTCCCATTTTTGTATTCAATTACTCTAGCTATACTACTTCTTAAAAATACTACATCATTTTCTAATCTAATCTGCCATTCTGGTTTACTATAACTATATGATCTATCATCAGAGGATGTTAATTTAACTCCTAACCTAGTACATATAGTGATAGCACTAGCGTACACTAACGTATGAAGATCTAAAAAACTAATATCGTCAAATATTATTTTTGGTAAAATTAAATTATTTAATTCAGAAATTAATTTAGATAATTTTTTTGACGTATGCAATTTTGGTAATTTTGGTCTAACTGTGGGCTCTATATCTATATATCTATTTATATTATTATGAAGCAAGTTAGCTAATTCTATTACATTATCATCTAGTAAGTTTAAATTTGCAATGTTGATTTCCCTAAGATTATGAATAGCGTCTAAGTTATTTGAATCTACTGTAATACCATTAGATTCTTCTACTAGAATATTATCTAAACTGTCTTCATTCAATGTATCTAATATAATATTACTACTCGTATTAATTTGTTCTAAATTATTCTCTAATTGCAATCTATCTCCTATTTCCTTTTTTATCTGATTTAATGTTACTAAAGGGATTAAATTATTTTTGAAAATTGCCCTTTTTTGGTCAGCTAATCTTTGTTCGTTTACTTGGGCAACCGGATAATTTTGTGAGAAAAGTAAATGTAATTTTTTCCTATACAATAACATATCTGTTTCTAGTTTCGTCACATAAAAATATGAACGTACGATGAACATATTGACATCGTTCGTCCATTTCATTCTCTGCCTAGGAATACCTGCTTTTGTTTTTTGGGGTCTCAGATTATCAATGTTCATCTGTAAAGATGACATAATCAACCCATTTTCATTTCCGTTGGTTGAAAATGACATTTTGTCACAGTTCAAAACAACTTGGAAATGATTATTATTATTATTCTTACATTCCAGTAAACAAGCAACTGTCGTCGTTACCTAATACTGTCATTTGTCAACAAATAATTTTCAATTTGGCCAAATTAAATATTTTAATGTAAACTACCCTTCAATACTACAAATCTATAATAAATATTATATTTTAGAATAATGTTATCAAAATAAAATATATAATTAAATTTACCTGCAAAATATATTTCAAAGTAATCTCAAAATACTGTTGTTTACCTTGGTTACTGAAGCCCTCACAAAAGGAAAATAGTATAAAAAAAATACTAGTGTTTCATTCAACAATGAAATTAATATTATATATTATATTATATTATATTTTTTCCACCTGAAAACAACCAACAACCTGCTTAGATAATATATTATACACGGACACCAATTTCTTATTTAATTTCATCGGTGAGTATTTTATGTCTACAATGGTTGTTCCAAAACGCGTAGGTTTTACTTACATAAAATGTTATTACATTTATTATGTATCTAAAAAAGGGAAACATAATGATTATAAAAACATAGACTTTTTTTATTGAAAAAGAAGATAACAATAATAATCGAAAATATGAAAGAGAACAAAACACAAAATACAGAAAAAAAACAACGTCGCAACTGGGACTCGAGCCCAGCCCTTTCGTCTAACCGGGACGTGCGCGTTAACCAATTTTTAAAATTTAACAATTAAAGTTAAACAATTTTCAATGATATATTACATTGATGGGAATAACCTTCAAAAGTTATAAAAAGAGAGTTTTTCTTATAAAAAATTAAATATGATTTCCTTTCGGGATTCCAGTTTTTTTCCAATTTTCGTATTGGAGGAAGCTGAAGAAGAGAAAACGTTAAGAAATTCAAAGTCAATTATTTTTAATATCATTTGTCTCAGGTGATGGATATAACGCGACTATGGGGTAGCCATATTGTCTCTGATCATGATCGTGAACTCAATATTCAAAATAATTTCAAAAATTTCACCTATTTCTCATATATTAAAAATCTCCAGCATCCACACCTTCAATTTATTTAATAAGTCAGATATACGCTTCATACATATGTTTGGTAATGTTATATTATCGTGAAAAGAAGCTTATGGGTCCCAGTGAATAAAGCATAAAAGTATGAGTTTGATTGCAAAAATTTGCCCCATAAACGCATTTTCCTACAACCAATCTTATCACGTTAAACGGCAAGGTGGGTTATTCCTCGAGACGTATCTATTCTAAATAAGGACGGCAAATTTGCGGAACAAATTGTTCCTACACAATATTCAACTAGCTACCTACGCATTTGTCAAAAAAAAAATTGCACCGATTTTAGTTATTTCTGAGAAAAAATAATTATGTCGATTTAATTTCATTTCATTGAAAATGGTACAATATTCAAGAAGGTACGTACGCCAATTGGCAATGAAAAATTGGACCATCCTTTGTCATTTAGTTTGACTCATTTTAATAAATTCACGATATTTGAACCATAACATTCCCACGTAAGTAGGTACACGCTCCCTGGTAATTAAATTAGTTTGAATTCAGCTGCTAAAGCTTTCCAGCAAATGTGAATGCAGCGTTAATTAAATATTTAGCATTTTATTTGATTTTAATAGAAAAGAAAGACCTACCTTGTCATGTATTTGATTTGAATTCATCATCTTAAAACTTTTGATTTAATTTGAATGTTTGTTTAAAGTTTGCTAACGTATTGTAGGACATTTTTAATGAAAAGCCATACATACAACCACTTATTAAAGTATAAAAACCCCTTGCTTTATAATTACCTATAATTACTTATGATTACATTATCGGCAGAATACATATTTTGGACGCAATCTTGAATTCCGTAATGCACCCACAAAATGTAAAATGTTCAAGCGACACGTTGCGTCGGCTAAAAAAATAAATTTGTTGCTCGGTCCTGGCCATAATAAAAAAAACAAACAAATGCTCGCTCGTGATTGTCGAGGTAAAGTGAACTATAAGTCTTTCGAAATACTATGCGTAGCGGCTGATTTAGCGAATAGCGGTTGATTTTCGCTAGTCGCTACTAACGACTAGCGAAAATCAACCGCTACCGCTAGACAAAAGGTGAAAATCCGTTGGCTGAATTTTTTTCATACAAAAGAGGGCTGAATTTTTCCGTAGTACCCGAAAAAGTCATCTTGCGACCGAAAATGAACCTTATGGTAGGTTAAACGTAAGGGGCAGAGTCGTCGTTTTTTGCGTACAGACACAAAACTAAATTAAAGTTAGCGATGTGTATTACGTTTTTTTTCAAATAGGCAATTTACCCTAAAAAGAGTGCATAACACCTTATGTTATGAGTTCCTGTCTCTTTAATTAAAAGTACCTACAGAAATAATTTAATATGAATAATTTATTTTTTAAAATTATAATACTACGTGCACCTCTGTAAAGATGTGGTAAAACAAATAAAAAAAATTATAAAAATAGTTGTGGTAAACACAACTATACAACTACCTGTATATTTGGTAAACACAATTATTTTTTAACCCTCGACGCATAAAAGGGGTTTTATAAGTTTGATATTTCTGTGTGTCTGTGAGTCTGTGGCATCGTAGCTCCTAAACGAATGAAAAAATCTGTTCAGGCGTTTCAAGGTCCTCAGCTCTTTTTTGTCTCGGGGGTTACTTAATTCTGAAAGATTTCCCTAGGTGGTCTCCTAATAAGCATATAAAAAAATAAAATATTTTAATGGTAAATTGATATATTGACCCTTGACGGGGAAAAAAATCTAGTTCAGGTGGTATAAATGCACTCCAGGTGGTTCGTGCAACCCCTTCAACCGGTAAAATGACCAGATATTCCAGCTCATTACGATATGTTAACCCAAAATTGGGAGAAGACACGCACCAGTGGGTCGTCCCAGTCCATGGATTGAAGAAATCGTCAAAAACCTTGTACGTTTTGATGATAAATAATGACTGGTACAGCATTTCAGGCAGGTCAGGAAATAATACAAATACATTATTTACTCACGTTTATGTCCACGCCGAGTAGGGAGAAGGCTTGCCATGGTGGGTCGTCTCTGGGCACGTATCTGAAGAATTCGTCCCCGTCTTTATACCACTTGACCGAGTAGAGGGTCTCTCCCGGGTCGAGGTCGTATTTGCACTCTAGGCGGGTAGTGGCTCCTCGGAGGACGTGGGGAGGTATCTTTACTTCCTTCAGGTGAAGACACCATGAATCGTCTATGAACAAACGAAAAACAATCATAATAATAAAACAAAAATTAGAGATCAATCAATTAAATGAACATTTGATTCTACCACTTCATCAATCATCATCATCAAATAATATTTATAGGCTAGAGACTGTGTGGTTGAAATTTAAAATCCGGCTAAGAATGCAACTCTGATGCCGCGCCTTACGCAAAACCGTTTTCGTACGTGGAGTTTGTATACAAATGCACTTTTGTAATAGAACCGAATTAAAGTGATGCCAAAAGATGGCGTCACTTACGTTAACAGTTTGCGTGATTAGCATCGCCTGGTAGACGTAAGTAGGTACTACGGATTTGTGATTTTGCGTATCTCCGGATATGGAGAGATTGACGATAATATGATTGTTGTACCACGCGGATATATATTACATTTGACGTCATTGCCGGTTACTTTGTCCCGGTGACTAGCTGTCAGAGGAACCGGCTATTTTTGGAACTTGTTTCCATCGGATTTATAAAATGGTCACCAACATTCAAACTGGGCGAAGGTAAATCAAAAGCCGCCCGCAGGGCCTAGCAGCAAAAACCTGCAGATCGGGTTTTTAACTGCTAGTTGTTTATTATTATGCGTGATAGCTTTTCGTCCCTCGACCTTTTTGCCTTTTGTCCTTACATCGTCACACTTTAAATCGGTCACATGTCACATGTAGTATTCTTATGGTCCTGCCACGGAAAGCCACGTTCTTTTTTTGAAGAAGGACAAACATTCCTGGGTTACGAATAAACTGACAAAATTTTAAATATCTCTTACTATCATCACAGTGAGCGGAAAGTATCTCGATGGAGAACTTGGTCAGCCGAGGAATTGAACTCACGATGCTTGGTTGTGAACTATACCCTCAGTATATTGTTACTCTGAAACTATGCCTATGCGATACCAACTCAAAACTAAAGCGAATGACCCGTCAACCGTTATAATCGGTATTTCTGTAACATGCATCGTTTGGCTGAAATACGAGTATGGGAAGTGACTGCTATATTCCTAAACAATGATTAATCAGTCGAGTCTATCCAGTCTGAAATACCAATTTTTAATTACATCTAATGCTGAAAGGAAATTATAAATAAATTGTATATATTTTCTTTGTATTTATTTCACTAATTTTTATTTTTCCCACAATATATCCACGATCTTCTATATTGAGTTGTTCAAACTTAATACAAAATCTTTTATTATTTTATGATTAATATTTTCTTCCAGAGGTTACAAATTAATTAAAACCGAGACAACGTTTGAGAAATTCTATGGGTTTGAGCCCCCAATAGCAAAACTCATCCCACTTTTTGTTATTTATAGAATTAGAACTTTTTAATTCTCTGCTCCCATTCCAAATTCCGTGTATTAATATTGCGATCCCTCGGTTCGTAGATTTTTAACTTAATCGCAAATTTCAATATGTAATCTTACATTTTGCAAAAAATGCTAATTCTCGTTTTCCCATACTTGTATGAGAGTAAAATAGCTATCGTCTAATTATTGCTAAGCATGAACGGGTATTCGGTAGGGATTTTATAAAAAAAAAAAAAAAATTGTACCAAGTATATTACATGTATTTTCAATTTTTGACCTAGTTGCAACATCTCTTGGGCCGGCTGGTAGCAAATTTCAGAGAAATGCGCGTGATTGCCACCAAAAAAATGCATTGTCATTGACAACGAGTCCATCTGCCGAGTTTGAGTTCGATCGGAAGGGAGTTGATTTTCACTTCCAAAATTTGCATTCATTCATTCGAGAAAATGATATCTTTTTTTTTTTTACATTAACTCCACACAGGAGGCCTTGAGGAAAATAATTTCCCTCAGGGCCTATGTCATCTTGGATGCTGTGTGGAGGGTCTTTTTGAGGAGAGGAAGGAATGAAAATTGGTCATGGAAGAGACCCATGTTGTAGGAAGGAGGAAACACAGAGGCCGGCAAATCATTCCACAGCCGAGCTGTTGAACACAAGTCGAAGAAACGACCCGTTCCCGTTGTACCCGTGTGCAAATGACTATGCACCGGTGCCGGAGGGATCAATGATGCTAGTTTCTCGGAGCATCTTCCATTGTAATACCGGTAGAACAAGAATAGCATTCCCATGAATTGGTGCACATGACAAAAGGTCGTTGATGTGCAACAAAAACAAAAAGTCGGAGACAGAACCGAACCCTGCGGGACGCCAGCATATATCGAGTGTGAGGAAGAGGTGAAACCATCGGCTACCGTCTGAATCGACCTCCCCCTCAAGAAGTCGGCAATCCACGTACACAAGGATGCGGGAAGTCCGTAAGAAGGCAGTTTGTTGACAAGTCCTCGGTGCCAAACCCGGTCAAAGGCCTTGGAAATGTCCAGTGCAATCGTTTGGGTCTCACCGAAACGTTTCAGGCATCGCCCCCAAACATGCGTCACATACGCGACAAGATCACCGCACGAGCGGTTCCGCCGGAATCTAAAATCAAATAGGCGAATTAATAAGACATTCTCGTTCAGCTTCTTGCATCTATTGCCATATATACACTATATATACCTATTGACACGTGTTCCATCTTCTTTGTAATTGATGATTTGGGCTAAGTAGGGATCGGCCTGGGGAAGGATCCACAGTCCAGAATCAAAACGTTCTTCGTCACATAAATTTGGTCGGTACCTACTTCCCACAATTTCTTATATTCAATATTCTGTCTCTCACTGCTTATTATTTCACTTCACTCTCACAATATATCTCAATTTCTGAAAGCCATATTTACACTAACTCGGGACAAAGAACTGAAAATTAAAATAAACTCTTTCTCAATTACACTAATCTGAAACATAACCTTTATAATAAAATGTTATCAACTCCCGAGAAACACTAGTAAATTATTATTCTTTTAAATTTCAAGATAGTCCTTAAGGAGTCCAATCACAATTCAAACACGTAAACTCTAACGATTTCCTAAGACAATACATAACTTACATAAAAATTCCTTCATATTTGTGTGTAATCGCATTGTTTCTTCCTACTGTTTACATTCCAAGCTGTCGGAGACTCTTTATTGGCTGCTTTTCCTCGCGAAGAGGACACATTAGCATAACGACCCAATAAAAACCACCATTGGAATAAATTTCAAATATGAAAAATGTTAAATGGAGGAATAAAGCGAGAAAAATAGTTTACGCAAATTAGAGTTGCGGCGAGAGATTGTATATTTTTACATTCGTTCTTTTTTGTAATCATGATTTGTATTATTTATGACTTGTTTGGTTTCGTTACCCTTGACACTAACAATATAACCTTATAAAATATTTACGAGTTCTTAATCGAGTATTTATCCTTATAAAATATTTACGAGTTCTTAATCGAGTATTTATCCTTATAAAATATTTACGAGTTCTTAATCGAGTATTTATCTTTATAAAATATTTACGAGTTCTTAATCGAGTATTTAATTTTTATAAAATATTTACGAGTTCCAAACGAAGATATTGCAAATAAGAAATAACACAATTATACAAAGAAACGTAACTGTAAATAATAATTCTTTTTTTCAAACTTCCTTCAGGATGGCGGGTCTCACAATATTGAAAAAAAATGCAAATAAGAAAATCCAAATAAACACAATTATTTCACATTTGAAAAAGAATCTTTACTTAACAATTAAAACAGCCACAATCTTGAAACGGAAACGGAATGTTAAAACAAATTCATGGTTTATAATTAAATAGGTAGGTATTTACTTACAAATCATTCCATCAGTACGCAGAAATCCGTGAAAAAATTAGTACCTAACACAAATTTATAACGGCCGCAGCCTTGTATTTTCGATGTACCGCAAAAATTAAGAGCTTAAATCGTCTATTGCTACCCGAAAGTAAATCGGTAAAGTGGTAAATCTTTTATACGAATTTTATCACTTCGCCACCGTGGAAGGTTGAACCGAATGCGGTTTTGCTTTATAATTTACAAGTGCTTTTATTAGGCAGTTTGATTCTATTGTCATATTATTGATCTATTGTCATTTTACTGATCATTGTTCATTGATTGTTCATTTGCTTTATTATAAATAATAAATTGAATGAATCCTGGAATTTCTATTATTCACAACATGAATAGTTATCGCCGATCTGCATAATGGAGTAAAAACTAATTAAATTAATTAAAGCACATAATATTAATGTTGTATTTTATATATGGTATTTATTTGAATGATTTGGAAATCACATTCTACAAACGTTTTTATTTAACCAAAGTTTGTTGAATTTTAGTGAGTAAGGCAAGTGGTAATCGTATGTAAAAATAGGTTAAAACAAATTTTTTATTAACACAAAAACATGCCGTACCTACCCGTATGATGCGTAATATTATTATGTTAATTATACTTTGAAAGGTAGGCATTCGGCAAGGCGTAGAGATATTTTTAAAGTAACGTCTAACTTAATCTTAACAAATCGTGAAAGAATTTATCATTTAGATTCGCGCATATTATAAATTCGCCGTTTCAAGATTATGCTGTTTACAAGGAGAGCATCTGTTAGTCGTTGTATCGGTTTGGTGTATCATTATAACGATAATAGTTCGGTTTTTATCGATTTCATGTCTACACAGATTTTAATGCTTCTTAATAATTATATCACCTAATCTAGCAATTAAGAAATATGTAAATCATGGTGTTGCTCAACGTACTAAGGTTACTATTGTTTGTGTCATTTGGAACATTTGTTTTTATGCTGAGGATTGTTGAAACTTTTCTGACAACTGTATTTCCTATAACAAACTACGTAGGGTTGTTAAGAATGACAGATACACCCAGAAACGCTTAACCTTAGCTCTTTCAAGAGATCAGATTTTGAAAAACGGTTACTTTTGAACCTTCTTTATCCCAAATTATTCTTCTCCTCATTTCCTTCAGCCTCACACTGTTAACCAGTTTGGTGTTTCCAAAATACGTCTCCTCCTCCGAAGGTTTACTCCCTCCACGTTAATTCCTCGAAAAGACGCTCAATGAGGACCCTGAGGTGTATGATTACTCTCATGACCTCCTAAGTGGATATAATATAAAGAAGGTGCGACTCTTTTACGTTATAACTAAAAAATACGCTTCTTTAACTGTATGATATAATATTTAATCACACAGTCTACTGCAACATTATTATAAGTTAACACGTAGATAACAATAGTTTGGGCTTAGTAGACACTAGACAGGACATTAATAACAAATACCAATAACTATTATTTAGCTACTTCGTTTATTTATACGGTTGTTTCATAAGGGATTTAACAGATACTCGATCTTCTTAAACTGATCCCTTAAATATCAGTTGATTAATCTACCTGAAGCAGCGGTAAGATAGCGAGGGATTTGAGGTTTCATTCTAAGAAGGTAATAAGTCGGCACATTGCTCCCTCCGCTGTAGCAGTAAAGGCATGACGGGCACTGGTGCGAGGATGAATAATGCAGGGGAAAACTACACCCTTCTCCGGCGGCGAGAGACAGAACCTGTCTAAGTTTCCCTGATGCGCACAGTATGAGGAATAGGAACACATTTACAGGCGCCATAAGGCGGGAAAACGACCGGAATGGCAAACATTCCCTACTGCACTTTTATTAATCGATTTAAATGCTAATTTTGGCAATCATAGACTGTGGGGAGACCCTTCACCCCAAGGTGTGCCGAGCACCGCTAAAAAGTCATTTATCATACCTTCCTTATATTGAAATTTTGAAAGTCAGGCGCGATCTAAAGGGATTTGGATATGGTATAAATTTTATTTTCACCTTTTGATATAACTTTATTTTTATGTGAATACCTCACATGGAAGTCGACCATTGGTTATGGATCTAAAGTTGGCGGGTTCTAAACCTGTTGTGAACAAAAACATTATAATATTGTGTGTATATCAAGTGTGTCTTATCACATTATCATAATATACATTTCACGATAATTTGAATAAATTATTTGCGGCGTCTTCTATACTGGTAGACATTTTCAGTCTCACATGGCGAAAGGTCACCATTCAGAATTAAAAATTTGCCTGACGTAACTCGAACCGTCTTTAGTTATCTGATCTGCCTTCCGATGCCATATCAGCCTTACAACATTTTAGGCATACAATAATCCCACTGGTTCTGGTCCGGACGCGTATTTACAAAACCTATACCGATTCAGTCGCGGTAACGACAATTTACATTTTAAATATACCTCTATATTGGTTATTTTTTATCACATTACAAAAACAAAAATTGTTCTAAAATCTAAATAAAATAAACTTTCTGATGTGTATATTATAAATTAATAATTTTATTTCTAAATATTTAAATTTTAATATTATTCCAATATATTGTAAATACACCTCTATACTGATATTTTTTTATCACTTTGCAAAAACAAAAATTGTTCTAAAATCTAGACAAAATAATCTTTCCAATGTGTATATTAGAAATTAATAACTCTATTTCTAAATATTTAAATTTTGATATTGAAAATTTAAAGCGACTGAAACGCGGTAGGGATTGTAAATACGCGGTCCGGACAGTTGTGCGAATTCATTTACAAAATAAATATATCAAACGTGGGTAAAGAAAGCTGTGATGAAATTATTAAACCACTAGAAGTTCTTTATATTCAATACTATTTTTATGGTTGTTAACCAATAACTAGTGAACACAGTCTATTTTTGTTGTGCTTCTAAAGCATTCATATATTTTTGGAAGCCCCAAACGAGTTAGTTTTGTTTCACTAACAAGTTTGCAAAAGTAAGTCATCAAATATTTACCCCTTGAGAGGATTAAGATTTTAGTGAATTTCATCGGAATGTTTATTTATTAAAGCAAGATTATCATTATGATTAACCTGGCCCAAATCCTCACTTCCAAGGCGTGATTTTATTATTTACGGGTTATTTCACATCCTGCCGAGATATTTCCTGTCCATTTCCCCGCCGAATGCCCCCGGTAAAATGTATTGTACGAGTATTTCTAAGTTGTTAACATCTTGTAAAAATGTACTGGGTGATAATTCCTGAGCGTCCGACAGTTATCGGCAGTCGGATTTTTCCGCTCGGTGAATTTTCCCTCAATATTTTTCTTGTGATGGAAACTCCAAAATGGTTGAGATCACACCGATGTTCAATATACCAAGAGGATTTTTTTTCGATTAATGATATACGAGTATAATGTGAGAGCGAAATGTGAGAAGTATTGACAAACAATATTGGTAACATAATGGTCTGTGCATTTGTTTTAAAAAATAATCTGAATGGCATGCACTGTACTTTACAATTACGAGTATCCTTCATTTCAATACAAGAAGACATGCATCAAAAGAAGATTGTGAACCGAAATGGTGTAATTAGTTCGTAAAGGATTTCAAATGGGACATACAAACAAACAAATAATTGTAATAGGCTAAGGGCGATGTGGGTAGGCAGCACAAAATGAAATGTTTCGATTAGGTGAACATTTTAGAAATTTATTTTTATTTTTAACTTTATGAGTAAAGCCTCAAGTTGTAATATTTAATTAAATAAAGACAATATTAGCGAAACTCAATCGAAAATCTGGTGACCGAAAAATCAGAAAACGATATTGGCACCTCTGGGACTGGAACCCAGGACCTTCTGCTTACACGGCAACTGCTCTACCAACTGAGCTAAGGTGTCTATATCCAATTCTATATCAAACTTTTAACTGTATCATACTTTGACTAAGAACTATCAACATTATCTTCATTTTCTTAACGCACATATTATTGGCTGCTGTCTTTATTTGTGCGTTAAGAAAATGAAGATAATGTTGGTAGTTCTTAGACGAAGTACGATACAGCTAAAAGTGATCGAATTGGATGCAAACACCTTAGCTCTGTTGGTAGAGCTGTTGCCATGTAAGGGGTCGTCCAGTAATCACGTGAGGCTCCAAAGGGGGGGGGGGGGGTCGGAAAAAATCACAAAATATCACGATGGGGGGGGGGGGGGGGGATATTCTGAAAATTTCAAAATACTTTGTACTAAAAAAAATACACGTGATTTTTTGGGAGGGGGGGGGGGGTTAGTCTAAAACCTCACCACATATCACCTTAAAAAGTTGCTAAAAAGGTATAGAATAAAAACTTGGGGACATTCTTGCAAAACAAATTTAAACATCTTTATATCTAAAATCAGTATAAAATTCTATGGTTAAATTACTAATTCAAAAACATCTTTTTTCACAAAGACGAAACATATCATTGTTGTATCGGAATTTAACTATCTTACCGGTGCAGGCCTTATTATGGTACAAAGTATTGATTCAGCATATATCTGTGTCTGAATATAAGAGAAAGTGGAACATGAACGTAATACTAGGTTCACAAAAAATGAAGGAATGCTTGTTCCAAAATACAACAATAACTACGGACGGCGAATCGTTGAATATAATGCCCAAATATTTAACATGTTTCCAAGTAATATAAAAAAATTGCGATTCTACAAACAGATTGAGAAGTATGCTGAAAATATGTTTACTAAATAGATATGGTTTATATTATGGTTTAAATTAAGTGTGTAGGTATGTTAATTGTGACAATCTGTATAGTTAAAGTAATAATTTAAATTGTAATTGAAGATTAACATCCTGTTGACAAACTACCTAATTGAAGTTTAACTGGATTGTACCTTGAAAAAAAAAACAATAAAAAAGATCGGATACGTTTTAAGATTTTCACGGCCAAAAGTATTTTCGTTATTTGTTTTTGGAGTGTTATGCCGAGTTGCGCTACCTCCTTCTTTAGCCAACCGATAGCGTTGCAGTGTCCATCATCAGGGCAGATCCGGCAGTTCCGGTAGATGTGGAAATCTGACGGATGTGGTGGCAACACTGTCCGAAACGTTGGCTAAAGAAGGAGGTAGCGCAACATGGCATAACACCCCAAAAACAAATAACGAAAATAAAAAAGATCGTTTATGGTGTTCTACATATCTGCAGAGGATCGTGCAGATAGTAGTAAGCATGCAGGAACTGATAATTATCTTATCTCTGGATTGGCGCATTTGTCTTTCTATACAGAATATTCTGAAAGTCTGCAATAATTGTCCTTCCGGACTCATTTCTATGGCACTATATTTCTCTAGGAACCGGTAAGGTTGATAAGCGTCATGTTATGTAGCTTACAACTTGTTCTATTGTAATATTGTACCGTCGAGATACAGTTCCGTGGTAAGAGTGCCAATTGCGTTGAACAATATTCTTTTGACGTTTTAAAAGTGAAATCGTGTCGAGAGTATAGGTACTTGTCACGGTATAGTCTTACTCTGTCTCTAATAATTCGTGTTCTTATGTTAACCTATGAATATACAGGGTGTTATGGGACGTACTTGACTTACATTAACCAGTGATTCCTGGCATTATTTGGAGTAAAAAATGTAAATGAAATTTTGGTCTCCGGTGACTTTTTTTGACGACTTTTTTTTCAATTTTTTTTTCTTCAAAATTAAACAAAAAAAAATTCTTCCTCATGTCGACACTGGTCACTCAGCCGGGTGTCCGACGAACCCCTTACCCCGCCTCCAACTGTTCAACAACTACCATTTTTTTATGTTTTAGAGAAAAAAAAATTACATCAGAAATGTCACCGGAGACCAAAATTTCATTTACATTTTTTACTCCAAATAATATCAGGAATCACTGGTTAAAGTAAGTCAAGTACGTCCCTTAACACTATGTACAACCCAGTTATGAACTTAAAGTTATCTCAAGTTTAGATTTTTAAAAACGATGTCATTATTGAAAGCCGTTCTAAAATTTTTTTTGTAAATCACGTTTTATGTTGTCAGAGTCATATCATTTGCCTAGATATAATCGCAAAATATATATTTTTTAAATCGTTTTAGAATCTCCTCGATAACACTATTCTATAATAACACGATGTAGCTCATTACTCAAACAATTAACATTTCAGTAAGACGCGCATAACTTGAGTAAGAGAGCAGGCAAAACTTCCAGCAAGTACACCAACAAGCAGGTAAGTGGACAATTAAGCAACAAAACGCACTCTACAACTATATGTACAAGCACGCGAGTTAACAGGCAAGTCAGGAAAGCAAAGGTTAAAAATTTGTAGTTTGCGTGCCCAGTACTGTTAAACTTTAGGATAAGGAATAATATTTTTTATTATTTCGCGTGAGTATTGAGGTACTATCAGCCGTAACACGTCTTTACAAGATATGAGCAAATGTCCCGAATGAGGTATTATGTTAATAATTTTGTGTGATTTTAATACCTCATTAGGTCGCTTTCTGGAAATAATTTTTTAATCATTATTTGTCTAAGGTTTCATATAATTTTTTGTCTTCGCGTGAACGCGCGCCGTTTCGTTTTTGAATGCATAATTAAACTTGAGGTATAAAACTATAATGAAATATTTCACCACCGCTGAATTAACTGCCGGTTATATTATCTGTTTCACTGTCGCGGAGTAACGCTACCCGTCAAGTAATTGTCTGTTTTTATAGCCTCGAATGGATTAATCCTAAGAATAAATTTACTTGCGGTATAGATACTCAACAGTTTACTCAGAGTAGTGAAATACATCTTTATCCACCATTCCAGAAGCTAACAGTTTTACCTTCCGCTATGTTGGTCGTTGAAAAAAGTATTTGGCTCTCCGAAATAGGCATTATTTTTTTTTTATTTCCGCTGAGCAAGATTTATTTGAATAATTTTCTTTACTTGTTTAGAGTTATGAGAGAATAAATCTTTGCATTTAATTAGTGCCATAATGTAAAAGCGTTTAGCGTTGTTTTTTAATACTATCGCCACGTTACGTGATAATTAAAAAGCTTTGTGGTCTAGTGCTTTATGCGGTAATTACCAACCCCTTGTTACAGTAAGGGTTTTATTTCCCTACTGTGAATCATCGTTTATTCTGTGAAAAGCAAATTTCACCAGCCAAGTCATCTTGTTTTAAATTAAAAAAAGATGACATGAGCGCCACTTGTTATTTTGAAAAAAAAAAACACATTTATTGACACTGTACGCATAGCAATATGCACGAACAAATGTTAATAAGTGTACATGCCATAGGTCAAAAGCTCTTTCAATTTGAGCCAGAAGTTACAAATTTTATATCCAGAGCTGGTAATTTAAAAAATATATATATACATATATTTTATATGTATGGCTTATTCCACAGAAGATCGTTACAATATGTATTTGGGGAGTGGGTATGGGTAACACGGAAACCATTTATTGATTAACCAACACCCCTGCCATAGTTAGCCCCAAGTGGTTCGCTAAGTTTGATGACTTAGCAGGGGTTCATGGGGTAAGCTTTGTTTAGGTCTAAGCGGCGGATGTGTTCCTGATCGGGAGAGACTGGTTGAGGGAGACCTTTTGACCTCTCAAGCCAGACTCTCTCCGCCCATTGCCTTGCATCGCAGTGGGAAGAACTGATTCATTCGTCCTTCACTCCTGGATACAATGACATACCCAACCCTCATACCTTTTTTCTTCCCGTAACTTCCTGTCTTTTCTTTCCATATAAATACCCTCCATACAGCATCCCCAAATATGACATAGGCTTCTATGTGGAGCGAATGTAAAAATACAAATACATGAAAAAACAATATTACGCTCCTGTCATTCCGTAGTTACAGATGCTCGGAATCATAAATTTGCTTGAAATTTGGCTTTAGCTATGTTTAGTGACCAGATATGGAGTCTGGAACATCTCAATTCCCTTAGCCTATTTCTTCCGCTCTAACACTTCCTTGAATCTCGCAATTTTCCCTAAATACTAATTCAATTTGGGAGGCGGGTACCGCCGCCCATTTATTGGATAACCAACACCCCTGCTCCAAGTCACTCCAAGTGGTTCACTAAGTTTGATGACTTAGAAGGGATGCCCGGTTCACTGGGTGAGGTTCATCCGGGTCTTGGCGGCGAATGCATCTGCCCACCTGCTGCCTGGCGGGCCGGATCGAAAGCGACTGGTTGAGAGAGGCTTTTTGACGTTTCCAATCGGACTCTTTCGACCCATCGCCTTGTACCACATTTGAAGGGATGGATTCATGCGTCCGTCATTCCCGAACACACTACCCCCCGATTCCTACCCACCCCTCATACCTTTTTCCTTCCCAGAACTTCCTATCCTTCCCCTCCTTAAAAAGACCCTCCACCCAGCATGCCCTAAGATGACATAGGCCATTATAGAAATTATTTTCCCCAGGGCCTCTATGTAATGACATAGCTCCACGACTCCGGGATCACTAAAAGCCAAATCATTTATTTTTGAACGATAACAAGCTAAAACACAGACTTATTGGACTGAATATTGATCAAACACCAAGATACTCGTCTATGTACACCAAGATTATGTACCAAACATGAAGAACATAATATGTATAATATATATATATATATATATATATATATATATATATATATATATATATATATATATATATATATATATATATATATATATATATATATATATATATATATATATATGTAATGCCATTATATTATCCGGTTTATCTTAAATAATTTAAAAAATTGGACAAAAACTTCTCCGAAAATCCCCAATCTAAACTTACATAATCCAATTATAATAATGGTCCAATTACTAGCAACCGATACCGAAACTAATCTTTGAACTGTCAAGTTAAACTTAATAATCGACCGAAATAATCGATGTTTCCAATCCGACAACTCCCGAAACTTAAATAGACCCATTCGACGGTCAGTTACGTCCGAGTTTATGAAATGTGTATTCAACGATGATCTAAATCTCTCTCTCTGTGTCGTATTTGCACATTGATATTTATAGTTGCTTTTAATGTGGTATCTGACGGGTAAAGTGGGGAAATATCGTCTTTGGGTTACCCCAAAATCGGTCAATTGAGCTAATATACATAATACGCTGCTAATGAGATCATAACTTTAGACGAAGCCCGGTTTTAAGTGTAAATGTTAATTTTTATTTGTTGTGGGTACGCTATTGGTAGAACAAATGTATATATCAGAGAGTTTTCTATATACACTTCATAGTTATCATAATCATAGTAAAATTTAAATATCTTTTTCCAGTGCATAATTATTAGCTAAAGCAATGAATATGTATGTTTGGAAGATTTTTGTTAGAAAAATCACCTTTTTTAATTTTTTTTTTATTTATCTATAAAAAGTATGTTTACATTACATTATTCGATGCCTGTCTCACTAGGGTATACCTGTGTTGAGACAGTATACCTGTGTTGAGACAACTATAATTATAAATTAGAGCACTTTATAACTATAAAATATACAGGGTGTCCGGGGGTAAAGTGCATAACTTCGGGAGGTGATTCTGCATGATATTATAAGTAAAAAAGATAAATAACTTTTTTTCGAAATTCCAACTTTTAGGGGTAGTTTTGTGGTAAAAAGGTAAAATTAGACCGGCGTATGCGGCCAGCTTTATTATTTTCCGCTGTTACGATACGGGCCAATCACAACCATGCAATGTTGTCACAATCGTGCCCGGCAGGCTCTCAGCAAGTAAGATCGTGCCTCACACTAAGGATTTTTAGTAGGTACTTCTTTTTGTACGGGAAAAAAATGTTGGAATTTTGGAAAAAGTTCTTAATCTTTTTTACTCTTACCATCGTGTAGAATCGTCTCCCGAAGTTAATGCACTTTACCCCCGGACACCCTGTATATATATATTTTTTTAAATTTTTCTTTCTTCATTGCATACATAGTTATATTAATTACAGGATTTTTCGCACGTTTAATCTCACGTTTGTGTAATATTTTTTTAAAAGAAAAACACTGTAAAACAAATTCAAATCAAAATGCTTGCCTAGTCTTCAAAATAAATATAATAACATTCTATCTGATATAGATATTTTAAATTGTGACGAAAATAAATATAAAAACTCTATCAAGAGTGCATTAAAAATGTATTTAAATGAGTACAAATGAGTAAACGTTTGATATATTATGTAATGACATATATTTTGTACTACTTAGGGAACGTACCCATACTACGTGACCTGTTTAGGGGGGGGGGGGTCATCAAAATACCACGCTTGGTCACAACGGCGGGGGGGGGGGGGGGGGGGGGGGCTTAGGTTTTTATCACGTAGTCAATCTAGAAATCTCGCGTTTTTTTTTTCGAGCTACGAGGGGAGGTTTTAAGTTCGCGGAATGGGAAGGTAAGTGATTAATGGGGGTACCGCTGAATTAGGTACTAATTGAATAACTCATTTTTAGGATAAAAATCGGGTTTTATCGTAATTAGGTCATTAGTCTTTGAGCTATCGTCGACCAAACACTTCAATCGGGAAGATATTGTGAAATGTGGAGAAAATTGAGTTCCGCGCTGTTATAAAGTTCCTTTAAGTTAATTTAAAGATCGGAAAATGTATTAGGGTATTAGGGTAGTAGGTGAATATGTTGAAAAGAAAAAATAATTTTGGTTTTTATTTCCACTCCTTACCCAATCCGCAAACTTAAAAACCCACCCTCGTACATTCAAATAAGTGAAAAAGTTCAGGGAACGTGTTTGTTGAAGATGATTGAGATGAAAAATGTTTATAAAAATAACAAGACTTTTTTTCGTTTCCATAAATTACGTTCCGGTTTCAATATATTTTGATATAAGTTTATCTTGATAATATTTTTTCCACTTGTAATGCATGCACTCTTGCTGTCACGCAGCAAGCGCCGTATTAATAAAGACAAATATAAGCCAAATAATGCATTTTGCATTTTTTATTTTTTGTTACCAAAAAATGATTCGAAACCATATTTATGAAATACTACGTGTAAACTGTAGGGGGGGGGGGGTCTTGGAATATACTACACGTGGTCACCGGGGGGGGGGGGGGGGGGTAAAAAATTGCAAAAAGTGTGTCACGTAGTATGGGTACGTTCCCTTACCTCCTAATAATGTGATATATTTTAGTTGCAAGTTAATATAATAATAATAATACTTGGATGATTTATGTAGCGCCGTTTTTTTGTGAAAAAATCACCTCAAGGGCACTGTACAAACTTATAATACATTTCTAAAATCTAAAAAAAACTAAAAGCTAGACAAACAATTAAAAACAACTTAGAGCTAAAAATTGCATACACCGATTCATTGATCACCGATACGAAAATATATTTACAATATTTTGACTAATGAACGCGATGCTGCCTAAAAATTAATGAAAACAGGACCATACTTACCTGATAGGTCGTTTGAAATTAACACTGTACATTGTTCATTTAAAGAAATTTAGAAAGAGTTCGCACACAGAGGACATAATTGTGAACACATGTTATTTAATCCTGAAGAATATTTTAATCGTAATATATAAAACAAAGTCGGGTTAGTTACACTATTTATACCTCGAGAACGGCTGGACCATTTTTGATAATCTTTGATTTGTTGGATTAGTCTCCCCCCCGGATAACATAATAACTATTAAAACATCGCAAAATTTCACGAAAAAGAAAGTTATGAACAAAATTAATTTTTTCACACATTTTGTATGGAATGAATTATCATATTTTGAAAGAACTGCGGCAATATTGTGATAGGCAATGGTGATAGGTATAATATTTAACTGTGCGTGAATTCCAAAAATTCAAAAACGTCAAATATCATTGCGCTGATTGTTTTGCTTGTGTTCTTAACATCCATTCTATTCATATAATGCTGTCCCTCTTTCTTACATACTAAATGTCAATAGTCGAAAATGAGACAAACGATGAACGTATGTCTATGCACCCCTCCAAAGGAAAAATACAATAATAATAAATCTCTGGAATGAAACCATTTTTTTTAGGTAAGCTCCACTCAGGATCCATACCTACAACAGGTGACCCATACTACTATGTCATCTTAGGGGATGCTGTGTGGAGTGTCTTTTTAAGAAAGGGCAGGATAGGAAGTTCTGGGAAGGAAAAAGGCATGAGGGGTGGGTAGGAATCTGGAGGTTAGTGCAACCGAGAGTGAATCCATCCCTCTAACTATGTACTGTGCAAGGACATTGCCTTATAGTTGGGCATCGATAATTGCTTCATTGTGTAATTTTGAAAAAATAAAAATAAAACTTAATTTAATTCGACAGTTATTGATTCTGAGGCTGTACGAAGTTCGTCGTGTCAGCTAGTATTAATATGTTATGTATTCTTTCATGAGTGTATTTTAGAAAGTAAAAGCAACATTCGTTGAGAACACTAAATACCTAGGCGTTACTTTGGATCGAACGTCCTCATTCTTGACCCATGTTAAAAGCGTATCAAGTAAGGCCCAGGCCCTCTTTTTGAAATTGAGAAGAATCTCTACTGCTGAGTGGGGACTGCGTTCTCCAGCGCTCCGACTCCTATACAGGGGGGCTTACGTGGCGCAAGTCTCGTATGCGGCCTCTGTGTGGGAGCACCGCCTGGAGAATGCACTCAACCTCTCGGCGCTCAAGAGAGGCCAGCGAGTCCCCTTGCTGGCGCTTTCGGGTGCGTACAGAACAGTCGCTTCGGACGCTTTGCCAGTTTTGGCCGGCGTTTTGCCTATCGATCTTGAAATTAGGGAGGTGTTAACAAAGAAGCTTCTAACAAGAGGAAGAACTGCAACCCATCATGGTATTTAGCTAATACCAGGTGGAGCGGTTTCCCTCCCAGGACTTCTTAGAGAGACGCGAGAAAGAACTTTGAGAGAATGGCAGGTACGTTGGGATAGGTCAAATACGGGAAGGTGGACTTTCTCCTTCTTCCCGTCAGTTAAACTCAGAATGGAAGGGGCGTACATCACTAGGGATCATCATGCGACCCAACTTCTGTCCGGTCATGGGGAGTTCAGAGGGAGACTTCATAGTCTCTCTCTATCACCCCATCCTAACTGCGCTTGCGGTAATACTGATCAAACAGCCGAGCATATTCTGTGGCACTGCGAGATTTTGACGGATGCCCGAGAGGAAATGCTCGATGGCTTGCAAGTTACTACGAGACCAGCTTGGAACGTGGATCTCGTTTCGAATAAGGTGAACTTTGAGTGTTTGAGGAAATTTACGAAAGTCTGGGTTGAGAGATGGCCTGATCTTAGAGTAGCTGACTAGCTGTAAAATCATGTAGTTGCCAGGTGTATCTGCTCTTGAATCCACGGACATTCCCTTTACTTTATTACATCTACTGCAAGAATTTTATGTTTTATGCTTTATATCTGCATTTTTTTTGTTATATCATATCTATCTTTGGTACCTTTATCTTATTCTATTGTATACATTTTTTTTCCTATTTCTTTTATTTTTGTGTGACTATCTTTTTTATGCCTATTTTATTTCTTTTCACATGGTTTCTTTTAGATTTAACCAAGCTATGCTAGACGATGTTTTATCGAGATACCTGTTTATTATTTTCATTATTTTCCATCATTTTTGTGTGATTTTATTTTTTTTCCAGCTTCATATTCCAAGGAACACTATAGATACAACTAACATACTCGACTTTGTTTTTTTAGTTCGTTTTGGTTTCTTTGTTCTCTTTTTCTTTTTAGTCTCACAATGCTACTTTGCTTCGCTCAGAAGGCTGAACTGAACTGCATCCATCTATTTTGTTATGTTTCTTTTTCCCCTTCTGGGGGTGCGCTAGACCTCGTCCTTGCATCAACAGGAGTCGGTTGACGATGGCACGGTGCCCTCTAAAATCAATTGCGCCACCCCCAGCAACATGTGCAGGCTTTAGGTTTGGGGGGGCGACCTCGGCTCTCCTTCGCCTTGCCTCCGGCTACTCGACGCTGAATTCCTTAGGGTCGTCGGGTATTTCCTCCCAATCTCCCATTTACTTTTCTTTGAGGCATCACCGAGGAACCGGCTAAGGGGCGCGGAAGCTGAGTGTGGTTCACGACTAGACCGAACGTCATGCGCATTCTTGCTGGGACTGCCAATCGATTGGAGAGGACTCCCAACCGTTTGCCATGCCCTTATTACTTATCTACTGTGTCTTCCTCCCAAACAGGTGCTTGTAGGATACGCTGGATACAATCACCCAGCGCTTGCCACCTCGTGGACTTTCACCAACCTGTCCCACTGTCTTGTCTATATTTTGTCATACTAACACATATTGTATCTGTATTTCCTGCTAAGCACTTGCATGCTGCTTATTAACAACGTATGCAGGGACATTGGAGGTTTAGTTTCGTTTTCAAATGTAGAGTCGTTTTTACCAAAAAAATTAGAGTCCTTGCAAGAGCCTTGAAGGGGTAACCATCTGTTACCTATACCAGGGCGGGTAAGTGGTGGGTCCTCCAATGAACCACGCCCACTCAAGACCACGCCCTGCATAATCGATTATTTATTATTGTATATTATTATGAGAGGTTACACGCTTAGACGGTTCTGAGTTCGATTCCCAGTCGGGACCATTATCTTTTTCTATTTTTCTATGTCGTGATCTCTTTCATATTTTTGTTCAGATTATTATTGTTATCTTCGTCTTCAATGATATTGTATCTATACTTATTTATTCTATTTAACTTGTTTTTTTTTAAATTTATTGAGTTTACATATTTATTATACTATATTATATATATAACTATATGGAATATATATATAGTACTAGCTGGTCGCGGCATGCGTTGCTATCCCATTTAATAAAGAAATTGTTTCTCCCTGAGTGTCCTTTCCCATTCGTCCCGTTCCCCTTCCGCCTCCCCTTCTTCTCCTGCGTCCTCTTCCCCTCTCGCGTTCCCACTCCGTCACCTCCACCTTCCCTCTCCCCACTCCACTCCCCCCCTTCCCCCGTCCCGCGAACCCCCCTCTCGAGTTCCCCTCCCCCCTCACACTTCCCTTCCGCTCCCGCGTTCCCCTTCCACCTTCCCCGCCTTCCCTCTTCCCTTTCCCGCTCCCTTTTACCGCAACCCTCCTCCCGCGTTCCATATATTCAATCCCAATACATAGACAGCCTTACTAAAAACCACAGCACGCCCGATAACCCGTGTTGCTGCCGCAACATGAATAAAACAAAAATACACTAAAACCCTAAATATTACTAATAAGGTGGCAGCGCCTGCGCATTCGTCGTTTGCGCTCATAAATGAACTTTGGTGATAAAGTGGTGTTTTTTTTAAATATTAATATCTAATTCATGTGTTTCTAAACGTATCAAAGAAATAACGTCTTTAGAGTTGCAAGAAATCTGTTATAAAAGCCGGTTTTATTTTTAGGTTAGTTTTTTGGCAATAAAAAATACTTTGAAATTTTTTATTATTTTTTATTGTATGTACGAGGAAAAAGTGAGGTGACAGTTTCGTTCTTAATTCATTATATAAAAGGACTGTATTTGTTAAATTTAGGTTTTTTATAAATTTCTCTACCCTTTCACAAAAAAGTTTTGGTAAGAATTTTTTAAAAAAAATTTTCCGCGTTTGAATCTTAAAATATAGCAGTTTTTTTTAAACCAAAATGTATTTAAAATACACAAATCTAAAAGCTAATTTTATCTAGTTTTCATAAATGGTATTTGTTTTTACGACACCTTCAAAAATAAGAAATATAAAGAACATTCAAAATACTTTGGTCCAAATTTCGTTCAGACATCATTACTAAAACAGAGATAAACTACCCTCTCAGGCCGTGTAAACAACGTGTATTTTTTTCCATGAACATTTTTTAATTTGTATTGTTTTTACATCCGCGGCCGTTTGTCAATTGAATAAAATTTTCACTGGGTTTTTTAGTAAGGCTGTCAGTGTTTAAACAGCCCGCGTGCCACCTTTTACAATTTTTATTAAAATTTACATTTTTCATGTATATTAAATTTGGTACCTAACATAGGTACCTATTTAAAATATCTAAAATTCTTGATTCGATTCAAACTATTAGGGGAGTACCTACTTTAAATAAATTTATCAACTTAAAGATTTTCAAAAATAGAATTTTTTTGCAAAATGTCATTCTCAAACACGCGAACTGTCAAATGTGCGATAGTTGTTAGGTTTTCTGAAATTATCCAATTTTCTGCGCAATTTTCTTAATTTTTCTCTCCGTAAGAACCATTCTCGTACTTCAAGGAATATTCTAAAAAAATAATTAGCAAAATCGGTTCAGCTGTTCTCGAGATTTGCGCTTAGCAACACATTCAGCGAATCATTTTTATATATAAGAAGATAATTATATGGAACGTGTGGCATTGCACTATTATCTCCACTTTCTGGAATAAAAAATATTATGATTTTCACGTGCGTAAGAAAACAAAATCGTTATTGGTGTCTATTTTCCTAAATGTAAGAATAGAGCCTGAATTCAAGGTACTGAAAATATTATTGACACAATTTTGAATTGTCTGTAGGATAACGAGGATAACACGTTTAATTTTGACCAGTGGTGCTTGTCGAAAAGTTAAAATCCTTCGCTTGCTGAGGTTTTCTGAGATAAAGTTAAACTAGGAAAGCTCCCAGAACCTAATCCATCGTAAGAGACTTGTATTTTATCGGTTGCCACACAAGTTCTGAAGACTATTAATATTATATAAAATTTTTAAATACATATTTTTGTTGAACAAAATTATTGTGATCTGCTCCAAAATATATTCCTTTTCATTTTCTGCGATTGTACTTTATAATTATGCAGTTTTCTGCTGGCTGGTACCTTGCAGAACAATTTGCTACCTTGTAGGTATTTATTTAAAAAAAAAATTAGGTACATAACACTTCAATAAATCCACCTCCTTTTTTTGCTCTCCCTCGTCCACCACCCCTCCATCACCCTCTTATGCGTGTTTTTTCTCGTGCGTCCCTGTTCCAGACCCCGTTTACCTATCGCATCTCCTTTCCCTCCCTGCGTTTTCCTTCCACCTTCCCCGTCTTTCCCTCTCCCGCGCCCCCCGTCCTGTGAACCCACCTTTCCGTGTTCCCCTCCCCCCCGTTCCCATCCCTATCCCGCGTTCAATTCTACCATCCTCTTTCCCTTTATCCCCTCCCGCGAACCACAACTCCTTCGTTCCCTTCCCCCTCTCCTAGATTCCCCTCCTCCTCCAACTTCCGTCCCTGGTTTAGAAGTTTATCCATTACGCGTTGCTTAGCGTAATGGATAAACTTCTCATGGCTGTCCTTCTGAAAAGCATTGTCAAATCTACTCCAGCTATCCCCTACCGCTACTCTGTTTCCTTTGCAATCCCTCCATTTGCCCCTCCCTTGCCCCAACCCTCCCCTACGTATCCTTTTCCACCTTCCCCGCCTCCCACCCTCCCACGTCCCCCTCCCCCGACCAACCTCTCCCTCCTTTGTCCCTCTCCCCTCTACCGGATTCCCCTTCCCTCCTTCCTGTCACCTTCCCTCTCTGATTCTAAACTATATGAGATACACATATTTTCCAAACAACTCGCGCGCCACCTTTTGCGAAAATTTTATGCATTTTCATAAAGCCAGCCTTTATATACATAGAAACCTTCCAGGGCGTGCGCACATGAGTTCAGCAAAGTTTTATCGAAATCGAATGAATGGTATAGGAACGCTTACGGGACAAACAAAGAAACATTAATTTTTGTATATGAAGAAGATTATTAATTATTAAGTCCGTTTTTGGTTTTAATTTTGGTATACCACACAAAACACATACAAAGTGATAAAACGTAAACTATAGTTTTTCCTAAAATGGTGTACGACGTAAATGAAATCACCAAACATAGAAAACCCAAACAAATCCTCCGAAAAAATCCCCCACCCCCATATTGCAGCCATGTCTCCCCCTTGGAAATAATTTTTAACAACACCAATACATTCATTATTCTACAAACATAATTTAATTATAAACGTATGATAAAAGAGAAAGGGGCCTTTTTGGCCCGGAGCTCCGTATGCCAGTATATCAAAAGTCAAAAAGTCAAGAAGTCAAGTCAATTATTGTAAAGATGGTGTATTTTTATAAGTGTTTTGATTTGTGATTATTTAGATTTCGATATTTTATAATACAAAGAAAATTGATGAAACTTCAATATTTTCAACATTTCCAACTAACAATAATTATTACCACCAATCACATTGATAGTGGGGACTTTCATGAAATCTCTCCTAAAAGCTTGATTTCGAACTGATCGGTGATCAGTTGCAATTTCGACTGTTTTAATAGACTGAATCAACCCAGTAATTAATCAGCTTGATTGACAGTCAAGTTGCGTGGACGGCAAAGTGCGTACAGCATAAATCAAATAATTGAATCATTTTCGTTGAGCGCTATTTCGATTATGTCGACCTGGGAAATTGATTATCGATTTGTTAGTGAATACAATTTTTTTCCGACAATTTATTGAATATTTTCCCAAAGGACGAACGGGGACCCATTCGTATTTATTTATTGGAATTACATATTTTTAACGCTAATCAATATATTTGTTTTTTTTTTTTAATTCGAGTGGATCAATCTTTACACCAGTACTCTTTTCAGGAAACATTTTGAAAGTACAGTTACAAAAATGTTTTGAACAACAATTCGTATTTTTATCAAGGCATTGACTTGGTGGGATAGATAATTTTACGCCAATTTTTAAATATGACTTGGAGCATAATATGCATGGATGCCAGGGGGAGCTCGCAATTTGGAGTCCAATTTTCGACCACTTTTTTTAGCAGCCGGGCTTCTATATCGGCAACGTCGCGATGAATATTAACTTCCTGGTCGTACGTCGTCTCTGTTTTATTGGCTCTTTCACAAATGCCATTGAGAAACGACAAAGTTTTTCAAGCTTTACTCTGGTGTAAGTCTTTGTGGTGAAATGATGAACCAAACTGAGCACATATGAGTTGTAACATTGGCTGTCGCTGGAATAAGTGTTATCATTTCTTTAACAAACCACACAAAAACACACAGATTGACGATAACAATTTTTTTCGTTCCCCAGGATGACATTAATGTGAAAGAAAGAAAAGAGCGCGCGCCAAATTTCAATTTATTGAAGAAAACATTCGATGAACGCACAATTTCGCATAATTGGAACATTTTGGAGCTGAGTTGGCTAAACTTCTTGTTAGTCATTAGCCAGAGTACGGACGACTTGGAAGCCAACATTTGCCGCGTTATTGGTGATATTGTAGATACATCTCTAGCTGCTTGAAAAAGCAGCCGAAAATAGGACTTCTAGGTTGTGCTGTTAAAATAGGCCTGAAACTATAATTTCGAGGAAAAGTGAGGGTGGCCTCAATAAATCTTCAGGGGACTGAATATTTCAAAGATCATTTTTTTACATAAGCTCCACACGGGAGGCAATGATGGGGTTGGTAGGAATATGAACGTCGGTTTGTCCAGGAGCGACTGACGTATGATTCCATCCCTCCCACTGCGGTGGAAGGCTATGTTTCGAGAGAGTTCTACTGGAGAAGCCAAAAAGTTTCCCTCAACCAATATCTCTCGATCCAGTCTCCTACGCAGTTGGGGGCAGATGTATCCGCCGCGGGTAAACCTCACCTCAAGGACGCGGGTATCCCTGCTAAGTGACCACTGGGGTCACCTATGGTATTCGGTATCCAATAAGGTGTTCGTTATCCAATAAGGTGTTCGTTATCCAATAAGGTGTTCGTTATCCAATAAGGTGTTCGTTATCCAATAAGGTGTTCGTTATACAATAAGGTGTTCGTTATCCAAAATTGAAAGTTATAAAATATTCATCAGTTTAATGTAAAAATTAAACGAATCGAGATATAGAATAGACATTAGACATTCGAGATGGATTATGTAGATATATTTAAATAAACTTTTGAATAAAGTTAGATTTTTTTCTCTTATTAATGAGAATGTACCTACTTTTACACGTGTTGAATGTTTTGTTAAATAAATAAGCGAACTTTATTTATTAAATTCATTTTCATTGAACTCCACGAAACATCTGAATAATTTACTACAGCTACTAAGTTTGAGCAAAATACATCGATAGAATCAGTCAAATTATCAACTAATCAAATCAGTTTTAATTGAACAAAACAGTTTAGTACGTCGGTTAAAACAAGCGTTAATGTATATAAATAAATGTGTGCGTAAGCCCCACTTAAGCTTGCAAATGACATTGAAAAATTTAAAAAAATATTCACTAGATGAATTATCAAGTTATAGGTGCTGTAAAGATTTTCTTCAACATTTTAAACGATAGCAATTAAAATACTGTCTTACGCAGACCTAAAGGCAGTCTGTGCCTTATTTATTTTCATTGGCGTTTTAAACGACGCCCTTTCTAATGGCGTATAAAAATATATATTTCTTGAAATTTCACTCCATTATAAAGACTTTTATCGCGACAAAATAATATGTCAATCATGCCGTAATTAAAACACAACATTATTACTGCTTTTAAGCGCTTAATTTGTTTATCGGGTAAATAACATGGAAACAGAAAATTTTAAATTGAATCCATTTTTTTGCTAGATTAACGAAATTTGTTGATTAGCAATAATGATTACCCTTCATTGAGTAGACTCGTCAAGAGTTTGTAAATGTGTTCCGTCTAAATAAAGTACTGCTTGATAATCAATTATGATTATGTCGGTTTGACAGTAGGGCGCAATGGCGGAATTGGTAAACGCACGTCCCGGAGAGACGAGAAGTTCTGGGTTCGAATCCCAGTTGCGACCATTATCTTTTTCTGTTTTTCTGTGTCTTGTTCTCTTTCATATTTTCGTTTAGATTATTATTATTATTATATTCGTCTTCAATGATATAAAAAATGTTCATTTACATAATTCAAGTTTGTAGTGAATGGTAGCAGAATCGTTTCAAAACTGTACAACATGTGTCTATATGTGGCTTTAGGGGATTTTTAATTGATTTTTAAAAAATTCTTCTTTAAAAAATCGAACCAAAAACATAATTTTCTGGATTTTTTTTTTCATAATTCCATTTTTAACTTTAATTTCACACAGGACATTAGTGTCCGACCGAATCTAGTTTCTACAGCCGAAACCGAAACCGAAACTGAGTTTCGGCTCGGTCTAAGGTTCGGCCGAAACCGAAACTTTCATATAAGGTCATTTTTTCAGGGAAAAAATAGTCAATCTTAATCAATCAGCCTTTATTTTAAAATCATACATTAATCATTCAGTCTGATATTTGAACTAAAAATAAACATAACATAATTGTCACTCCTTATTTCAAATAAATTATTTATGCTTTTTGAAATCGTAATCGTAAATCGCTTCGTAAATAATATTTTAAAAAATAGTAGGTATTACCTATTTGAACATTATTAACAAACTACCTGACCCGACGAACTTCGTACCGCCTCAGAATCAATAACTGTTGAATTAAATAAAATAAAATTATTAAGTTAAAAAATACACAATGAAGCAATTATCGATGCCCAACTGTCCGTGTTTTGTTTTTGTCAGTATCAGAGATGGCGTTGTGTACGGATTTTTATTTTTTGTGATTTTCTTACTTTCCACCTACTTACGGGAAATTTTCTAAGGAAGCGGGTACGGGCGCCGCCGCCCGGGAACCATTTATTGGATAGCCGACACCTCTGCCATAGGTCACCCCAGGTGATTCGCTACGTTTGGTGATTTAGGAGGGGTGCCCGGGTCCTTGAGGTGACTTTTGTGCGGGTCTTGGCGGCGGATGCGTCTGCTCACCTGCTGCGTGGCGGGCCGGATCGAGAGAGACCTGTTGCCTTTTAACCTTTCCAGCCGGATTCTCTCGACCAATGGGTCGAAAGCGTCCAGCTGGAAAGGTCAAGGTAAAATGTCAATTTCGGTCAAGGCAATGGCCTTGCACCGCAGTTGGAGGGATGGATTCACTCCCGGATACACTGACCTCCAGATTCCTACCCACCCCTCATGCCTTTTTCCTTCCCAGAACTTCCTATCCTACCCTTCCTTAAAAAGACCCTCCACACAGCATCCCCTAAGATGACATAGGTCCTGAGTGGAGCTTACGTAAAAAAAAAATCGTTTCATTTTAGAGATTTATTATTATTGTATTTTTCCTTTGGAGGAAAAAAAATTCGTTTCATTTATTCGTTTTATTTTTCCTTTGGAGTCCACGCATAGTTTAATATTATACCTATCGCAATATTGCTGCAGTTCTTTCAAAATATGAGAATTCGTTCCATACAAAAAGTATTAAAAAAATAATCTTCTTCATAACTTTCTTTTTCGTGAATTTTTGCGATGTTTTAATAGTTATTCTGTTATCCGGGGCGGAGACTAATCCAACAAATCAAAGATTATCAAAATCGGCGCAGCCGATCTCGAGTTATATTAGGTACTTACATATGAAATTGGCGTTTTGCCGTACTGGCAAATTTGATTTCAAATATCTTCTCTTTGGTTAGGAATTCCAAATTCAAATTTATACAGCTATTTACTCATGTGTTTGTGTTTCGAAAATTATAATTTATTTTTTTTTTCTTTGCGTCACTTAGTTTACAAAATGGAAAACTTGAAATATCGCGTTATTTACGAGTACAAGTTCCACCGTGGCACCAGTGCTACAGAAATGGCTCGAAGGATAAATGATGTGTATGGCGACGGTGCCGCAAAAGAAAACAGAGTGCGTTTTTGGTTCCAACGTTTTCGTTCTGGAAATTTCGACCTGCAGAACAAGCCCCGTGGACGGCCGGAGACCAAAGATGATAATGAAGAATTGAAGGGTATTGTGGAAGCGGATCCATCGCAAACCACGTCCGAGTTAGCTGCAGGCTGCGATGTTAGTGATAAAACTGTTTTAATCCACTTGAAGCAAATTGGGAAGGTGAAAAAGCTTGAAAGGTGGGTACCTCACGAATTGAGTGAAGCAAATCTGCAAACGCGCGTTGACCTCTAGACCACACACTGCACAATAGACGGCTACCAAATTAGAGGAGCTTCAATTGGAATGTCTAAGACATCCACCGTACTCTCCGGGCCTTGCCCCAACAGATTACCATTTATTCAAAATTTGGATAACTTCTTGCAAGGGAAAAAATCGACTCCGATGGGGCAGTCCAAACCGCGCACCTTCAATGATTTTATTGATTTCCGTCCGAATGGTTTTTTTAGTAAAGGGATCGATGAACTACCTATGAGATGTCAAAAGTGCATAGATATCAATGGTACACACTTTGATTAAATAAATATATTATATAAAAAAAATCGACTCTATGTTCCATACAAAACGCCAATTTCATATGTAAGGACCTAATAAATAGTGTAACTAACCCGACTTTGTTTTATATATATATATATATATATATATATATATATATATATATATATATATATATATATATATTAAGATAACATAAAATAAAAGGTAGAAAACAAAATTAATTTTTTTAAACCTAATTTGTTTAGGTACCTACACTTAAGAGCGTTTAACCAGCCAGCGGACGAAAATCCACATTTCGTCGAATTTTGTTCTTACGATCGTGCAGGGCGGTTACAATGAGAAAGATTAATTGTTCTCCGTACCAGCTTTTTAAAATTATAATTTAATATCGAATTTATTTCAATCCAAATTAGCTTTAATTACCTTCATCCAAAAATGCTGAAAGGCGTGATGATAAAACTATTAAAATAATGTACTTTTTGTAATTATTTTTTGATTATCAGTATTTATCATTTTTCAATTATGTCTAAATTTAATAAGAATGTTAAAAAAAATCTGAAATATATTAGTTTGTAAGTGCGCAAATAAATACACAAATGGACCAATTTTCGTCAAGAAACACATGTACGTACATATTTTTTAATGATTTTATTGAAACTAAAATTAAAATTCTAAAACATGCGTTTGCTAGATAATGGATTGATTTATTTTACTCCATGATTATATTATTTGAAATGGGTGTGGTATAATACAAAATCTTTTTTGAAAATTTAACAAATCTGCCAACGACCTATGGAATAACCTTATTATACTAAAAATTTAAAAAAAATTCTCAAAATTTATTACATGCGAATGCTAGGTAAAAGAACAAACTTTCGAAATCCATTTATAATTTTTTGTGGAAAAGAGTCAATACGTCTAAAATCTGATTTGAAAATGACATATTTCTGGTTTTCTCTGGTAATGCCCTCTTAACAAAATATACTGTTTCATCTTAAGAACAAAATAATTTGGGAGGCGGGGATGGGTGCCGCCACCCCGGGAACCTTTATTGGATAACTTGTCTTCATGAATATATATTTTATTAATATAAGTACTTGTAATAACATACTCTGTGTACCTATGCATTTTACAATGGCACTCAAGCACGAGAAATGTTTTCTCTTTTGAATTGGGTAGTTTCATTAAAAAGAAATTTATATATTGTTATTAGTTTTAAGAATCAAATGTTTTACTGTGAATCTGAATACGTATGTATTTATTTTAAATAAAAAATAACCAATACCTCTACCATAGGTGACCCCAATTCGTTCGCTACGTTTGGTGATTTAGCAGAGGTGCCCGGGTTCATGGGATGAGGTTTGTCTAGGTCTTGAAGGTGGATGACCAGGACATACTGAACCCCAGATTCCTACCCACCCCTTTTCCTTCCCAGAACTCTCCTCTCCTTTCTTTCCCTAAAAAACCCTCCACACACATCCCCAAAGATGACATACGCCCCCAGGGAAATTATTTTCCTCAAGGCCTATCATGAACTAAATCATCTCAATAGCGAAATAAAACTCACTTATTTCGATGTCCTCAGGACATCGTTAATATGGTAAAAGTAATCATTAAAACATGTCAGGTGTTGCGCAAAGCAACGCTCAAAAATATTCAATACGTTTTTTTTATTTTAAAAAAATTATTTTTATTAGCTGTTTTGTATAATATTTTTTATTTATTTATTAATTTTATTTTGGTAATTTGTACATTTAAGTTTACAAATTTCTAATTAATTATAATATTTCGTATTGCAAACTAAATTTTATGTATTTTTATGTAGCTCCTACAATACGCCTTGAACTTTCCAATTGGTGTGGACTTTAAAGTTTCTGGTAGCTTGTTATATAACTTCATCCCTTTGTACAGTAAACTGTTCTGCGTATTCGCCTTGCCCTTTTTTTGAAGCCTGATTTCTTTGCACGTTCTTTTGTTATGTCTGTGAATGTCCTTGTTGAATATAATTTTATTTGAAAAGTATTTTGGTAAAATGTTGTTAATTATTTTATGTATAAATATCATCGTATTCAGTTCCTTTAACATTTTGTTTACTTTTGAAAATCTATTTCGCCGTAATATTATTCTCAAGTTTCAAATTCTCCAAAATATTCTGCCGATTATACAAATCTGTACAACTGCCAGTGAGACTGGCAGCCAGCGCTGGCCTCGTGTAAACCATACTTTACGGTACTGTTTGACCACGCCATGAAGTGGCAAGCGTTTTTGGGATTGTCCTATTTCAGGACATAGCTTGCCGTACATTCAGCAATATGATAATAACTAATGACACAGGCATTATTTTCTTTTATGATACAACTCTCTTTTTTGGTTTCTTAAGTTGTTCTTTATTGGTATTCATTATTTATACACATACTAGCTGGTACCCGGCATGCGTTGCTATGCCATTTAATAAAGAAAAAAATTCTCCCTGCGTGTCTTTTCCCACTCGTCCCGATCCACTTCCGCCTCCCCTTCCTCTCTCGCGTCCCATTCCCCTCTCGCGTTCCCACTCCGCCACCTCCACCTTCCCTCTCCCCACTCCACTCCCCTTCCCTCCCCCTTCCCGGTTCCCCTACCACCCCTCTCCCTTCCCGCGAATCCCCTACCCGACTTCCCTTCCCCCCTTCAACATTCCGTACATTCATTCTCGGTACATTCAGTTTTCAAACAGCTCGCGTGCCACCTATTGCAATTTTTAATACAAATTTTATAATGCCAGAGCTCACCAGTAGTTTTATACAAACTTTGTCCTGACAATAACGAACACAAAAAAAAAGAACTATCCAATTTGATGCAGTCTTTTGGAAGTTATACGCGTACATACATTTCGGCGATTCATTTTTCATATACAACAAACTCAGGCAATTTCGCTATTATAATATTAGTAGGTATAGATTGAATTTTTCCTTTGGAGGGGTGCAGACATGCGTTCACCGTTTGTCCCATTTTCGACTGTTGATATTTAGTGTGTAAGAAAGAGGGACAGCATTATATGTTTAAGAACAAAAGCAAAACAATCAGCGCATTGACATTCGACGTTTTTGAATTTTTGGAATACACTCACTACTCAATATTACACTTATCACAATATTCCTGAAGCTCTTTCAAAATAATTGAAGAAAAGAATTTTTTATAAGGAAAATAATTTTCTTCATAATTACATTTTTCGCGAATTTTTCAATATTTTAGTAGTTATTCTGCTATTCGGGCCAGAGACTAATCCAACAAACTAAATATCATAAATATCGGTCCAGCCGTTCTCGAGTTATAAATGGTATCTATAGCTAACCCGACTTTGATCAATATATTGAGATTTATTATTTATACTCTCTATGGGATGTGTGGGATTGCACTGACCTCTCCACATCCGGAATAAAGCCAAGTATTAGATATTATTAATACAAAACACAAAAAAATAACATCATTTTACCTTTTCATTTTGCGTGAATTACTCTTGTGGCTTTTGATGAATGAATACTCAAAATAGTCCTCGGGTTTAATAGTAATTTATCAAAATATTTCTGAGAATTCATTCGCAGAAGAAAATGTTTCTGTAATTGGGAACTCGTGTCTACTACACGCAAAATGAAAATGGGCGATGCGTCCTGGCTATTTTAATTTTATTTGAAAAATGGCTATTTTTTATTATTTAAATATAGGTACACGCGTGGCTGCATACATAATACACAATTATTATTAACACTACAACGCCCGATTTAATTTGAAAAACGGTATTGTTAAGGGCGTTCATATAATTTCATGTTACGTGAATATTTTTTATTCTCTTGGTGAAATGATTTATTACTCTGCTCTAATTACACATTTTCATGCCACGGAGAACATGGTTCCAGCTCTCCGATGTAATTAATTTAATTTTCAAAATAACAAAGTGGTTTCGATGAGTGTTCTCATTAAACGTATGAGATGTTTCGTTGGACTATTGTTGCTGTTTTGTAAGAATTTCCTAACAGCATGCAATATTTTTATCACTCGCAGTACCGGCCATTGTCAATTACGTTCAGGTCAGTTTTACACTTCAACTGTGGTCTCCTTCTATGACTCGTTGCTAGATTGTTCGTCCTTGATCTGGATGTACAAAGTCTAGTAATATTACTCGAAGAGGATTGGTTAGGCATTACAATGTGTTTATTTTGTTTGTTCGAAAATTTAAATAAATATATTTATATCACAAGAATGGTAGTTGGGTACTCTTTGGATTTAACAGAGACACCTGATGGTTTGAAAATAGAATTCAAACAAGTGAATAACTGACACCGTCTGTTTTACGGAAAATTTTCTTGTCTTTGTGAAAACTAATTAGCTGTGTATCGTTGACAACTAACTTTTGTGCAAGTTTCAAGTCACCAAAGAATTACTAATCTGGAATTTAAGTGGACAGATTTACGGAGGCCTCCCCAGCTATAAAAAACTGCATACAAGGTTGGTGAATCTGTTATTTTCCCTGGAGTTTTCAATTGCCATTCTTTGTGGTATATATTTGTCCGCGCAAGTAGATATTCATAATCAAATCTTTGAGTATTAAGCCCTGGAGTTATTTACTCAGGCTGGCATATTATAATGCAAGGATTTTTCATAATATGTTAGTGATATATGTTTTTTAAAAGTCGATTAACAAATTTGAAAAATATGTTTTTCGGCCAATTGCTGTTCGAAATATTAGTCTTTCGAAAAACTGAAATTCGAACAATTGGTTTCGAGCAATTGATTTCGTAAAATTGAATTTGAAAAATTGAATTCGAAAAACATGTCTGCTCCCCATAATCACTAGCTGAAATTTGGTTAATTATAGAAATGTAGACTTGTTGTCTTAGGTAGGTACAGTAAAAATATGCGGAATACGACTAATGAGTTTTTTGAAGGTGCTGTATGGTAAGTTCATTTTTTTTCTTTGTTTTCACAATCAGTCTGGTCAAATATGCTCAAATAATCCTCTTCAGTAGAGATATAAATCTATCACTCTGCTAAAGAACGGTCAGACCACATTCAATTTTGGAGAGGAAATGTGGTTTTTGATAAAAAATAAGCTTTTTGACTCTTGTCGTTGAATGTTGATTTTTCCCCGAACAGACCAAATAACTAACATCACGAAAAATATTCGAGGTCACGGAAAATGCTGCCACTAATAAAAACATCAACCAACAGTAGGAACCTTTGGCATAGAAAACTACGTGATATAAAATACTTATTTGAATAATGCGGGGAAAAGTATGCTGCAAAAAAATTACAAACAAAAGTTTAACTGAGAAATCTCTAGTTTGGTTATTAGTTATTACTAAACATCTTAATCTGCATATGATTTGAGATTCTCATGAAGTTTCGCTGTTTTTCATCTTCGTATTATTATGCCGTTTTGCGCTTCCTCCTCCTTTAACCTACGTTTCAGAGAACCTTGCAGTGTTGATCATTAGGGAAGAAGTGACATCTATCAATCACGATAATCTCTCTCCTTTCAGAGTTGCAGTGTCTAGGGTTGAAGGGCATATGTCTTTATCAGCCTCCTAAAGAATCGAGACAAGAACAACTAATAGGATGGAAATATTTACATCTTTATTTATTTATTTATTTGTTGAGACATACACAGTACATTATAATACAAATAATAAGATGTTAAATTTTTACATGGTTATGTACCTATTACGTAAGTCATAGAATATCAATTTGTAGTTACGCCTGACGTATTTAATAACGTGTTTTAAAACTTAATTAGTGAATGAACAAGTAATAATAATAATAATAAAAAGAAAGAAAGGGAAGGGGGGGGGGACATAAAGAGACATTTAAAAATCAAGAATTATGTTGTTGTAAAATACTACTATAAAGCCAGTAGTATTTAATTACGTTGAGGTCGGCGGCTGATCCGTTACCTGTCCATCTCTCTAGACACGTGACCGCACCCTGCCCCCTTTCCCTTAAACTATACCTTCACCCCCATATCACCCTCCAGGAACCCCTCCCTCCCCAACTCCCAACATCAGCGATGTAATCCGTCAGATGTCACGGCGGCCCAGCAGTAAACTCCCCGGCTTCATCATCAAGCCACACGCGAACCGCTCTTCAAATCACCGACACCCGTTTTGGTAGATGACACAGCTCGGCGGGTGGGGGTTTATTTTCGGAAACAGCCTGTAATTAAAACGGCCCATTCCGAAATTATTCCGAAAAAAGGGATTAGCGCCGTAATCGAAATGTGGGGTGTTTACAGAAATAATTATTGTTCGTTCGGTCTATTCTCATGGCGAAATGTAACTCATTTTGTAATGTTGAAAAATATAGAAATCATTTCAAATATAACTTTCGTCGCAGACCGGTAAGAACCTCTATGAGTAAATACTTGATTTGTCAATCATTCTGGATTCGTCAATGTTATCTCGGTAGTAATTTATTATGCAAACCCCGCAAAAGAGTCCTTGCGCTGCATCTTAGGTAGGCAAAGTCGTTGTGAACGCGACGGGGCGAAGGGTGTAGTAGAACAAAGGGAAGGAGATAGTGAGGATGAAGATTGAGAAGAACCTATCTAACTTTTCAAATGTAGTTACCAATACGGCTGATGCCATTTTAATCAACTTTTCGAATAAATGTTATTGGTTGGTGGTTCATTTATTTCCTGAATTCCGACTGGTGGATTGGTGTTTTGGCGTTAATGTGGTAAGAAATGAGTTTGGGCTCGGACCTATAGAATATGCCCCGAATAAGTCTTTATTCCCATAAAGGCACCGCGTTCGATTCAACTTGTTGAATTATTTATCCCATTCTCGTGGGCGACGACCCTCTCGGGTTATAGGCACAAACTCTCTCGCCCGAGTTAAAACTGCAGAAGTTGGATATTAATAAAAATATACGTCGGTCGAATTACATTCGAAGACTGCGAAGGGAACCCTGACCATGGATTATGGAAGTGATGATTTTCGAGTTTATTGTGAAAGGTGATTCCTCGTTTTTACAACTAATTCAATCATGACTGCGGAACCTTCATTGGCTTAAGTGTCCTGAGAGAATCCAATTCAAACTCTGCTGGATGGTTTTTAATGCAACACACTACATGGCGCAACCCTACCTGTCGGAACTGTGCATTCCTAACGATGTCAATACAAGGCAAGCAACCCTTCGATGAGTATCTTCAAAAGCCATAGGTAGACTCTCAGTACCTATGCGCAATCCCAAAACCAACTTCGGAGACCGGGCTTTTGCAGTGGCAGTCCCAACAGCTTGGAACAACTGCCTTCACATTTGCGAAAGATCGACAGCATATCTGAGTTCAGAGCAAAGCTAAAAACTCACCTTTTCAAATTGTCATATCCAGAAAAATAACTGTATTTCTTCAGTAGTATGTCATTACTCAGTTCATAATTTACTTAGATTGTTAATACATATTTTTCATATCTTACACTGACAGCATGGGCAGTAATCATAATAATATGTGTTTGTAAATGTAAATCTGTAACTAATTTTAAGACAGTTGTAAGTCATAATGCGATTAGAGCACAATTCTGTTACTGTTACTCGATTATAAAAATAGGTATAGTTTTAAGTCACTAGTTATATAAGGCTTAGTTGTAAGTCATTTCATTAGTTACGAATCGTAGTATTAAACCACTTGTGACGTGTAAATGAATTGTAAAGCGCCCTTGTGATTTTCTCACGAAAATGGCGCTATAAAAATCATTCAACAATTATTATTATGACTGAACTAAGTGTCTCGCTGCCGGTGTTCCAACTAACACCTTAAAATAATTAAAAAAAGCCGTACTTGTAAGCTAAATTTAATATTTTAGAAATACACTTCACAATTTTTTCTAAATGTTTGGGAAGAACTCTGGGTCAAGGTTTGTAGAAAAAATATTTAACAAGGTCTATTTAAATAATCTATTTAATTGATATTTAGCATCAAAATTATAAAATTATATGTATACAATGTTTGAAAATGTACCAATGTTGTCATTATGTACCTGCTGACAAACTACATAAGTAGTTTAGCGGGTTTAAATGTAAATAAATAAAAAAAAAATTAAAAAAAATAGCTCATCGAGGGGGTAGAGCGGTGAATGGCTGAAAAATGGTGACGTAGCTTGAAGTCCAATCCCCAGGAAAATTTGAATTTGCTGTAATAAAACTAATGACGACTCTGAATGCATCTAAAAATTATTTAATCAATAACACGTTTGTAATTATACTAATTATTATTTACTAGCTGACCCGGCCAAGCTTTGCTGTGGCTAACGAAACACAACGCCATCTCTGGATGGTTACCCAACCTTTTAACTCACACCGCCATCTTTTAATTTGCATACAAATCAAGTCGATCGGTCGCTCTATTTATATAATTTTTGCGAGTTCCCCTCCCCCCTCCCGAGTTCCCTTCCCCCTTCCGGGTTCCCCTCCCCCTTCCCGCATTCGATTCATTCAGTCCCGGTACATTCAGTTTTCAATCAGTTCGCGTGCCACCTATTGAAATTTTTTGTACAAAATTTCATAATGCCAGAGCTCATCAGTATATGTATATAGAAACCTTCGCGGGCATGAACACTGCACTCATGAAATCCCCAAAGTTTGAATGAAATAGGTAGAAGGTCGTTCGAAAGTCATGCGCGTACACTCATTTAGGCGATTCATTTTTATTTATATAGATAGATAGATGATAGATGTTCCTGGATCATTTCCCATGTTTATTTATTTATTTATTTATTTACGGACTTACGTCCAATTTAAAACAAAGTATCACGAAGTATAGAAATGAACAATGTAAGGATTCGGATGGTACATGAAAGCAAAGACAAACAAAATAGAAGAAAAAATAAGTGTCAAGTCACGTCAAGACCTTGCAAAAAGTAGGGTGAATATTACATATCTTCATTTGTTTAAAGAGCGACAGAAATCATTTAAGCTAATACCAAAAAAATCAAGGTCTTGACGTGAGTTGACCAGTCTACACAGTCTGGACAGTGGTGAGTTATAACCATAGTTAGTCGAGTGCTGATTGAGGAAAAGCAGGTCTTTATTTCTGAGTCTACGAGAAGGTATATTAAATGTGATGAGTTGTAGTAATGTAGGCGAGTCGATTAAACAGTTAATAATTTTAAAGAAACAAATGAGATCAGATTTTATCCGACGGTCTTCTAAAGGAGAAAGGTTTAGAGTTTGTTCAATTTCAGCATACGAGTAATTGCCTCGCTCTAATCCTAGCCTCCAAGCAATTCCCTTTAGGAACCGATGTTGAACGGATTCAATATGACGAATATGGACAGCATAAAAAGGAGACCATATAATACAAGCATATTCAAGATGGGGGCGAACCAAGGAGCAGTAAAGAGTTCTTAGGGTATTTATGTTTTTGAAGTCAGAAGTGGTTCTAGTGATAAAACCAAGTAGCTTGAGAGATTTATTAACAATCATATTTAGAATGTTACTTCAACATTCCGTCGCAGTTCCGCTTAGAACTCCGACGGAAGAAACATTTAATAACTTTCAAGTCTTCAATGTACAGAAACTTTATTCAAAAAATATTTTATTTAAACTGAAAAAAAAAACATATATGTATACTTCACTGCCCAACATAAATACTCAACCAGGGCAGTAAGCAATAACATCCTGGTTACTCCCAGTTTGAACACATCTTTTGGACAGAGAAATAATAAATTCTATGCTATGAAATTATACAATGCTCTACCAGATCAAATCAAAAATATAAAGGAAATGAATATATTTAAAACAAAAGTAAAAACATGGCTGAGAAATACAAACATCATGAAGACGATATAAAGACAATCCATAAGCAAATACAAATATTTTAAAAAAACTACAGGCCACCTCAGAACAGGAAATCCTAGTGAGGAGGTCTGTGAAAAAAAAAGAATCTATACTTATACTATGCATTATACATACATGTACAAACCTTGCTATTGAAACTAATAATAAATAAATAAATAAAATAAATTCCCATGTTAGACAAATATTATGTAGATCCGTGGTCATTATTGTCTTACGCAATGATGAATTTTAGGATATTTGTTGTCTGACAAAAGATGTCAATTTTACAAATTGAAAGTCAAACTTATCAAACTATCACACGTATCTAGGATTAAACTGGGAAAGTATTGAAAATAATCGAATGATAACAAACGGCAGGTTCAAAAAGGAAATAATCGAAATCGACAAAATTATTATTATCAGGCGCGATATACCAATGGCCAATGGCCAGTCAGTTGCCTTTTGTTTAGCACAGAGTTGGTCGATATTCCTGTGTCGATTACATAAAACCGGTTCCGTTACTGTCAATGGAACCGTAGATATTTTTCTCAAGAAACCGGTTATTTTTGGAAGTTTCAGGACTTCAAGCTATGTCACGAGCCCGATGCGTTTTTTTCCCTTAAGAGCTCACCTTGTTACATACATTTTCTACGACCTTTGGAGATTCCTTTAAAGATTATTTTTTCAAATTTGACATCATCATGTTTATTTGAACTTTCTTGTTTGCATGTTTTTAATATAATAGTACAGTAAAAACGTAGGTAGGTGTTTAAGTACCTACTTACAAATCTCATGATTTCAGAGGAAATTTTGGTTTTGATCTATTAAATAAGAAAAAATTATAAATTGTTTGAATGGAATTAGAAATACTTGTTTACAGAAGTACTAGTTTATTATTATTATTTTTGACCGGTCAGTAGGTGAGTTGGAATCGCGTTTGGTTCCCACCCGGACGTCGCGTGTTCGATTCCTTGGCTGGCTAAATCCACCATCACGACACGAGCAACATTTTCCGCTTGCTGTGATGATAGTAGGAAATTTCAATTATTGTAACATGTTATGTAAGCCTGGAATGTTTGAATTTCTTTTTAAAAAAGAAGATTATGTCACGCATGTTTACACTCATATTTTAAATAGCACAAAGCTTTTTATTTATTTTTTGGCTCGCCAACAAAGTAAATCACGTAATTATTAGAGTAATGAAAACATTTTCCACAGGGTTGTAGCGATGATTCCAATTAGGTATAGGTGAGCAATTCATTCATTTTTTAAATTACAACTACGTAAAGTAAAGAGGACATTAAATATTACTAAATACATTCACGTATTGTACAGTCGTCGCCATACGTACATAATATAATAATTATAAAGCGGTTTTAAGCTTTAATTCTTGGGAAGTTCAAAATTTGTTTGTGCATAACTTTACGATTTAATATTATTATGTTTTAATCTTTTCAAAAGTCAACGACATTCCAATTGTGGGAACAGTAATTTTTTTACGTAGCTGTATTTGATGCGGTATTTTAAAAACTGATGTCTCTATTATGCAGCATTAACTGTGAGTCACTCTATGACAACCCGAATATCATCATTTAAATAATAACAAGGCGAGTCTGAGTGCACATGAGGCACCAAAGTGACGCAAATGACATCATCGCCGTCTTCTCTTCCCCCGGTTTATTTATTGGAGCAGGGGTCGGCAAACCGCGGCACCTGATCCACGTGTGACTTTTTGGAGAATTCGAAAGTATTGGGATCAATAATTATTTTTTCCTAATTTTTGTACTTCCTGGACATTAACTATTTAAAATTTTCTTGGGTGAAATAACATCACACCCTTAATTTCTCCGCAGTGTTAGGCAGAGCGGACGGACCGCAAAACTATTCGATTTTGGTAGGCATTTGCCTCATTCATGTATCCTTTTATACATACTGTTCTATTATTCTGACTCTTAACATGGCCTGACTCCATGTGTGGTTTTAACATAATTACTAAAGACGCCGCTTCCCGAATTTCTACCGATTTCTTGCAAACCTCCCTTAAACATTTGAAGTTTTTAAGCACTTAAAAAAATATATGTTATTTTTGAAGATAATATCTAGACATTCGTCGCGCCGAAACGCAAATTATATAAAATTCCCTCGATACAAAAAAATCACAAAGTACGCTCTAAAAATTATTATAAACACGTTTGTTTCAGTTATTTTACAAGTTATATGTATGACATAATTCACAGTGTTTCTTTAAATGCTGTTTAAGACAACCCCCGCGAGATTTTTGCTCTATTTTAAACGAGTCGTGTTTTATTTAACATTTTCACAATTTTCGCATCCATTTTATCGCTTTAAATATTAGCGCGCTCCTCTAACATTCGTACTCGTATCTCTCCATCTTAATTACATAATATTATATCTTAATTACTTTATTACGTAATTACATACTCGTATCTCTTCATCTTCTTTTATGTATATTAAACCGGAGTGTAAAAACCAGAACCGCGAGTGTCGGAATGGCTGATTAAAAGTGGATACATATAGAAATATTAAATGTAACGAAGTATGTTGGATGGCGTATTTTTGGACCACCTTGAAGAGTAAGTGTATTTTTCTGTTTGTTGTAAGTGACCAACTTCATCTGTTGAAGACCCTTACCCCCTGTATTCGTCTGGTAGAGTAACGCCAAATTACCATACTTCCTTGAGGATCGCATTGGAGCGGCTACTCGCGCTTCTAGAAGCCATGGTGGGAGCTGGATGCTGACCCGGAGACCGTTAATAAGGTTAGTATATTTAAATAATTTTATCCCACTATTTCTCTCGTCACATTTCAAATTCCATGGCTTCAGTTTAATAATAATAAGATTGCAGTAGTAATTTATTTATTTATTTACGCCCTAGTGCGCTTTTACAAGGATAGATAATAATAGTTAGGCAGGTACGTAGTACACAATTATAATGATTAAAATAATAATAAAATATAAAATTAATTAAAATCAAAATCATACATATCATTAAAATAATTATAAAGACTTCTTTTTATAACTAATACAGAATCTGCAAATATGTCTACAATATTCCCAAATTTATTACCAAAATGATGTAATCTATTTATAGGTGTATGAGCTTCATAATTTGTTTTAAAATTGTCACAGAAGAAGGTAGCACATTGCCTCGTATTTCTGGTCGGTACGTAAAATTTTATTTTGGCGAGAATTTCAGGGTTGTCAATGCAATTATTAATGATTTTATTTAATAGTACAAGGTCAGAGATGATCCGCCTATCTGACAGCGTAATTAAGTTTAGTTGTTTCATCAAAAGGACATAGTTCATATTTTGAATTGGAATATTCAGCTTAAAGTTAACAAATCTTAAAAATTTGTGCTGTACCCTTTCAATATTGTCGGAATGTATTTTATACAATGGGGACCAAATGGGCGAATTATACTCTACCTGGCTTCTTACTAAAGAAGTGTACAATATTTTCAAACATTCTAGTGACTTAAAATCACTTGCTGTTCTGCATATAAAACCAAGCATTTTTATAGCTCTATTTGTTATTTCATTTACGTTAAGTAAATGTTAACTTTTCATCAAATATAACACCTAAGTCCCTGATCTGAGTGACCGGTGTCAATATTACATTATTTAAAGAGTATTCATAAGTTACATGACTTTAGATTTTATAAAAACGAAGAACTTGGCACTTTTGAATATTAAGAAATAGCGAGTTGATCACACACCAATGATGTTGTAATGATAATAAAGGTTATTTATCACATGAAAGGGGTTTTCAATTCACACTTCCAATGTCATTCGGAAACGCTTTCACCACACTGAAAAAGGAGTCCAAGAGTTCACTCGTTGACTGAGCTGTGCAGGAAAATAAGTGATCTTATCTCTTTTTTGTTAAAGAGGAAACCTTCCAGAAAGAACCTTGTATGAACGTGAAACAAAAAAGCTGCAATTCGACCTTTTTGAAAATGTCTTTCAGAAATGTGTCATAAAGCCTGATCCTATTCTATTCATTACTATATATTTTTACTCTTTACCAGTGGCGGCTCGTGGCTTTTGAGTGCTGTAGAGTTAGAGTGCTTTACATGTTAATATTACAAAGATATTGTATGATATCCCGCACAATTCACAAGTGTTGCGTTATCTCACTATTTTTTCAAAACTGTATATATTGTTATGTTCGCACATACGACAAAACAGTTAAAGAAGCGTCGCCTCTCCCACAGGTTGACAATCAAGTGTTCCTGTCGATGGATTCGCAAATTATCGTAATGGCGCGACCATCTCCTAGCAATACCGGAGAAAGAAAGCTATAAAAGGGCTAACGCACTTAAATTCGCTCTCTTTCCTTCCGCCTAGCTCATACTAGTAACATCGTGTACCTAGTTCTCGCCCGAGGCGATAGCCTCGCGGGCACCCCGTTTGGGTAACCTGAGACAATGGCGTTGCATTGGCCTTAGATTCGGTATATTAAGTGACTGTGATCCTGGAGCCCTGATCCTGGAAGTGGAGCAGCATGTCCATCTTCGCCCTGGTTGAATGCTGGCCCGCGATGTCCAGCGACTGATTCCTGTCTCCGGCTAAGGACTCTGCCCGGCAGGCATGAGCTTAGCCGGCCCCTTCCACCGCACAATCCCTCAAGAGGACCAAGGTAGTCTCCTAATTATAACTGTAGATATTCGAGCCATTAACTTCCAGTTTAGTATCATTTCAAGTACCTATCTTCCGTTCTAAAAGCCTTTAGTCATTTAGGCCTTAAATCGTAATGTCCTATTGTACAAATTGAACCCCTTTATTGTAATAAATATGCTATGTAAAACCGACTTTCAATTACATTCATTCATCTTGTCGAGAGTGCACCAACCTAACCCTGAGACGAGTCCATGTGAGATGTGAGAGGTACGTAGTAAGGCGTTCGAGCCGCTCACCGTATGTTAATCTCATCTCATCTCTCAGTACATTACACTGGCGCTTGAACACTTTACAAGAAATGAATAATGTTATTGAAAAATGAATATATATTTCTTTATAATATGCTAGAAAATTGTGGTTGTATTGTGTTTTTAAAAAAAGATAAATGTAAAATGTGTTAATAAGTTCGTTTAAATAAAGCCAAACATATTCAAAATATAGTTATTCAGTTGACGCGGGAACAATGTACAGATTCTAGGGCGAGTCCATTGTTGATTTGAAATGTTGATTCAAATAAACCATAAATCGGGTTAAATACTAATTCAAAACAGTTATTTGTGTAATTTTGATAAAATTAACGAGAACAATTCTATTACAACATAATTAAATACGGTTATTTGAATAAAATAGTTCCAAAATACAGCGGCGTAATTGAATTGGACCCGTCCAAGTCAGAATATTTCGGTAGAAGCACGAAAGAAATAACTCGTAAATTTGCCGCGAAAGCAATATAAAAGAAGTTTTGAATTTCAATACATTTTAAAATGCATATTTCGTTGTGAAAATATTAATAACTCTTCTTGTTATTTCAAAACAAATTAATAGGTAATTAACTAAATATAATTCATAGTTTGAAAGTGAATTTAGTTATCCCGCGCCAAAAACGAAATCGTCATGTAGGTATTCAAATTGGCAAACGGTCAGCAAGTCGAAACAGAACGAAGACGCGTGCAAGCGGTAGCAATAGAATTGTATAGATTGGTCACCGTAAATAATAAAGTCCATAAGAATTGAGCCCACGGAATAAAAACAAAAAAGTAAAATAAAAGACAAATGAATACATTTTATTAAGAAATACAAAAGATATAAAATAAAATAAATTTCAAATGAAAAAAATCATTATATTGTTTCAAACAATGCATTAGAAACTACCGTTAAATTATTTTAAAAAGAATTGCGCGAAAAATAAGAAAAACATAATTTATATTCTGTAATAATAAATTGAAAGCAAAATAAATAGGAAATGAATAATAATAATCCTTGTAAATTACAAAGAATAACAAAAAATTAAATGTTAAACTGTTTAGAAAGAGAAATGTTCTATATGCGTTAAAATTAATAGGAGGTCCTCTCTAGTAATAGCCACGGAATTCCTTCCGTGTTCGAACACGCGTCATCCTCGTGATAGGTACTTTACGAGCTAGTCCAAGTTTTGCATTTTTTCGAAGCGCGTCGCGTGCACAGAACACAAAATCCAATGAATATTAAAGTGTGAGGTAAATTTGTCAAGAATAATTTTTGAATTCTTATTAGATTAAAACGAAACATTGTTAAATGAATTTTTACATTATCAAGGAAGTGAAATAGTTTTAAATGCTTGAGTTAATTACGGAATTGAAAATTTTATAAAATCTTTTTTTTTACTCTTTCCTGGTAGCATGTCTAGTATTGTTGGATAATAATAGATCTATAGAATTGAAAATGCTTAAGAGGATAGTACACATTGAGATTTAAAAAGAAAATATGCAGTTCATGAATAATATGGTTTCAAATTCGAGTGAAAATTGGAAATAAATTAAAATAGTGACTTGTATAAAATCGTGTATATGATAAAAGTTAATAACTTGACGGTATCACCTGACTAACGTATCTTGGAATTTAGATGTAGTCCAAAAAAAAAAAATACAGTCTAACAAGCATACCTACGGCAAGTTATATAAAATCATGATCCCTTAACAGCGACTTTTTTACATAGAGATCTATTAGACTATGGAAGGCAGATGCGACCCATAATTTAACCTCTGTGTGATTAAGTATGCTCGCGCAGTCGTATATCTCTGGAATCCAAACTCTGTTGTGGAGACGATTTTAATCTCAGAAACCGCTTAGCCCGGACAAGGAAGATTGCGAACGTAAAAACCCCTCCCTAATACAAGTTAAAGAGAAAAACATATATAAACATATGTATATTTCCAAAATATTGCTTGACGTTATTATTTAGAAGCTAATTTTCCTATAAAAATAAAATAATAGTGGAAAAAAAGTTAAGAACAGATTTCAACTAGTAAGATCATGTGATAGAGAAAAAAAAATCAAATCAAACTGGTTTTTTAGTTGCAATGTTTTTTTTGGTGGAATAAATCAGAAACCACAAAGAAAATTGTAGTTGAAATACACAAGTTGTAAAATCATTGTCATTTTGAAGGCTAATCTTATATATCATGAAAAAAGATAGTGATGGTAAGTAAGGCGGATGCGAAATTTACTGTCACAATTCAATATATAAGACAAGCCCGGGTGTAATTAATTGAAAAGTAATCTGAGATTGTACATCAATCAAGTGCCGTAATAGACCCCAAAACAAGTTGAACAATTGCAAAACACATATATGAAAATATATATGTATTTCCATGAATTTTTATTTATAAAAAGAGGAAAAAGTTGAAAACAGAATAGTTAAAAAGATTTTAAATAATGAAAAGTAAATAAATACTAGAGAATATAAATTTAACGGAAGTAATAAAAAGTAATAGGAAAAGGTTAAAATTTTAATTAATTACAAATTAAAAGTTAAAATTCGTTCATGAGACATAGAAAGTAGAGAAAAGTTTGAGAAATAACGAATGCACGCGCGTTATGCATAACAACAAACATAAGTACCTACGCAGTAACAGATGGCCCGGCTAGGAAAGAAATTTTGTATATGAGAGAATACGGTACCTATGTAAAGCGTTGTAGAAAACGGCAAAAATTCAGAAAAGGTATAATTTGTATTGAAAAATTTTTTTTGTAGAAAAATAATTAAATTCTTGTATAGTTCTTTTTAGCTCTCTTAGTGATTCTAATATTAATTATTTGAGATTTAAAAATGTTGATTTAATCTGAGATCAGAGTAGCTAACTGAAATCTAGTTGAAAAAACAGGAGAGAGTGCAATTGAACAAGCTATTACGAAATAAACAGAATTCGGTCAGGAAAATATTTTTTCTTTTTGTGTTTTGGAAGTTTAAAATAAATATTTTTCATAAGAAAATAATAAAGAATTAAATTAAAATGATACGTTTCTCATTCGTATAATAATAAAAAATAAAGATCATACCTGGTTTGAAAAAAAGGGAAGTAGGAATACTTGACTAATGTGGTTTGTTATTAAAAAAGGCGGGAAGGAAAGAAAAACAAAAAATTTTGTATATAAAGGTAACCATTTTTGTATGAGATTATTATAAATAAACTATACTATAAATGTTATGTATATTATTGTATATAAAGGTAACCATTTTTGTATGAGATTATTATAAATAAACTATACTATAAATGTTATGTATATTATTGTATATAAAGGTAACCATTTTGTATGAGATTATTATAAATAAACTATACTATAAATGTTATGTATATAATTGTAAATAAAGGTAACCCATTTTGTGTAAATATTTATGTATATAAATTTTCGGTGTTGTTTATAGAATAGGTATATCTCTCTTTAAATTTCTTTTTCAATAAAAGTTGTGACAAATAATACAATACGTCGAAAAGTAAACAAGAAATCGAACAAATAAGTACGAAAATAAATTTTCAAATAAAGTCAGATTGTAAAAAATAAATTGAATTTGAAAAAAGGTAGAGAGATTCTGCATAGTTATAACAATTGTCCTGAGCTAGTATTGAAAAATAAAATGTTGAATAATTCAGTTAAAAAATAAAGCTAAATCTCTTGTAACGATGCGGAAGTAAAAAGGCCTTCGTTAATAAAAGCTGTTTAACACAAAATGGAATATGTTTTACATATTAAATAAACAAAAGTAATAAAAATAAATGTTTTTAATATTTTGTCAAATAGATAAACAATTTAGCAAGAGCGAAATAAAGAAAGAATAAATCACGAGCATCCGTAAAGATTAATTGGTGACATTCGTAGAGATTTTTTGGTGTCCATTTTAAAAAATAGAAAGTAGTACACGAATTTAAAACAAAAAAGATAATCATTTCTTACTTAAGTTTAAATGAAAAAGATTTTTAATGAATAAAATTTTATTCTTCTTGACTTGTGTTACAAAAAAGACAACGTGGATCGTTGTTCGGAAATTATATTGTGCTTTGCGCAGATATTGAGTTCTAAGTGAGGTCAAGAAATGTAATACGGGTACGGGTACCAGCGTATACATTTCTAGTTTCAAAACATTATAGGAAAGTCTTCCTTAGAATTAAGACAAGTGGGGTTGCCAAGAGAGTAATCTTGGGCAATAAAAAAAAAAAGAGAAAATTTGTAATACAAGAAGAGATACGAAATTTTTTTTTAACACTTCCAAGTGAGTTTTGAGTAATAGTCGAATAATGAAATATATATACTTAGTTTGGGTCTAACTAGAAAAAGACCATGGCGCCCAAAGTTAGAAAGGAACAGAAACATGTATTTACATATTTTAAATAAAACAAAGTTAACATTGTAAGGAAACAACGTAAAGAAAACAAAACATAGATATTGAAAAGGGAATATTACATTGAGATGTATTGTGAGGTCAAAAGGTCCGTGACGTCACAATAGAAGGAGTATTAATTGGACTTAATGTTGTATTATATTGAAATTGAAGCAAAAAAAATTATATCAAGTTGTGAGAATAAGTTGAAAATTCCTGTCAAATAATCTTTAATAAGAAAGTAATACTAATTAAAAGGAATTTGGAATAAAAAATTAAGAAACAGAAAGAAAAGAAGTTTTTGCTAGCAAATTCAATTATAATATAGCGTTCAAATGTATATAATTGTATATATCTTTTTGTTGTTAATTTAAATGTTTATATCTCTCTGATTTGCTTTCAAACAAATAAAGTCGTTCAGTTAACTAACAAATATTAGATTTGGAAAATAATTTTTTTTAGTATTTTGATTGATTGAAGTTTAATAATAAATTTCTGTATAACCTGTGGAGTTATCCTGGGGTTAGTGTTGGAACATGTAGGTGTTTTTGAATCGGGTATGTACCCACCCTAATTGGGAATACAGAGAGATAAAATAAACTTTGGTTGTTTAGAGTATTTGAAAGAGAAAAACATAAACAGGTTCGAAAAATTGAGATTTGTATTAAAATCTAAAAGTTCATGGAAATTTTGTAATGAAGAGAAAGTTAATTGGTATTAATGTTCAAATCTTAATAAAAGTTCATGGAAATAATTGAGTTTGGTAATAAAAAGTTGAATTTAATTAAAAACATAGTCAAGATTTTTTTTTTTTAAAAAAAGAAAATAAATTTTAAAATAAAAAATTAAAGTTTCGTTAGCAAATTCAGTTATGCTTAAAAAAATTGAAATGTATATAAATTGTTAGCTTGTAAGATTGAAATGTTATAACATGTAAACACGCGAATTGGATACTTCGGTATTTAAGCGACGAAAGTCAACGTGTAATTCACCGTATATCGGTGTTGTTGTAAAAAAAAAGTCTGTGTTATTGGAATTTAAAGCGTATTCGGTTGAAGATGAAGTTAAACAACTTAGAGAGAATATATATTATATTGAAAACTATCATAGATCTTAATTTTCTAGTGATGTTCTGTTTTTTTTGGTTATTTGTTTTATATATGTGTCTGTCAAGCGCAATCATTGAAAAGGATTACTATGTGTTCGAAGGCGTTTTCATTTGATTTGGTCAGTAAGACAGGGTCATTGTTTTTTAACATGACGTGAGGAAGGTGTGTGTCACCTTATTGTTTACGCCGAGCACAATCATTGGAAAGGGAGTTTCCTGTGGATTGGTTAGTGAGGCAAGATCATTGTTCTTTAACATGATAGTGTATGCATACAAGGGATTGGATCTCTATAAAAATGATAGGATTTAAAGTATAGCCTTAGAATTATACCTACGTTACAGGATTTAATATATGCCTTATAATTATATTATAAACATGATAGGATCCGTATAGCCTCATAATTATACCCATTGTAAACTATGAAAACAGAACTGAAGATGGCTTAAGAGAAATTCATCAATAAAGTAAAAGGGAATAAATCGCAAGTTACAATAACACAGCAAATTTAAAAAATACTACTCTAATTGGTGCATGTATTGTATTGTAACCCTTTAGTTTAGGTTGTAAAATGCGAATATGTATCAATTTCGATTGATTACATGACATTAAGTCGGCATTAAATGTCCATTTAATGGGCGAGAGAAAAAAAAATGTAAATAAAAAGTATAAATATTCAAGAGGTTCATGTCTTATATTGTCCTCTACACAAGGTGTAAAATGCGAATATGTATCAATTTCGATTGATTACATGACGTTTAGTCAGCATAAATTTTTGAAATTTTTTTTATTATTTTTATTATTTTTATTAAACATTATATAATGAATATAACTGACAAACGATTGGTATTGGCATAAAAATTTATGTAAAATGCGAAGGAATTGACCTCGGTTGTTCAGAAAAAAATGAAATCGCGTTAAAATATCCATTGAATGGATAAGATAAAAGAACAATGTATAGAATCCTGTACCAAGATTCATTTCAGCAAAGTTTTTTTTAATTATTGCGAGGAAGAAGGTGATGATTTGCTGCTACAGCAAATAATTTAACAGTTTATGTTAACAAATTTGGAAGATCAGCGTGTTTTGTATCGCGAGAGTAGCGTGTTTTGTATCGCGAGAGTAGCGTGTTTTGTATCGCGAGAGTAGCGTGTTTTGTATCGCAAAGGAGAAAAGGGAAAGGTACAAGTTCTTTTGCAATAGGGTTGTTTAGCTTGGCTCACAGGTAGATAAATTCGTTCTTGGCTCAGTAGGTAGGGAGTGTTAAATTAGTTGTGATAATGACAACTCTATGTCTTATAACCTACAGCACATCCAGAAATGTCTGGGAGAAACGAGAAAATATCTTCAGGGTACAAGGAACAATTTTTCAATAGAACTTAAATGGAAACTTACGATGACACAAATTAGAATGGATACTTCTTCAAGAAATCAATATGAATACTTTTGCACCATAAATAAAATTACTTCTTCAAAGAATTAAAGGAACACTCTTCAACAGTCCTGCAAATGCAATAATGCTGCGTTTACAACATACCACATTTTCGGTAAATGCCTAAGTCAAGCCAGAATAGACCTGACAATCTTCTTACATTATATTGGACAGAGAAGGCAGTGTTATGTTCGCACATACGACAAAACAGTTAAAGAAGCGTCGCCTCTCCCACAGGTTGACAATCAAGTGTTCCTGTCGATGGATTCGCAAATTATCGTAATGGCGCGACCATCTCCTAGCAATACCGGAGAAAGAAAGCTATAAAAGGGCTAACGCACTTAAATTCGCTCTCTTTCCTTCCGCCTAGCTCATACTAGTAACATCGTGTACCTAGTTCTCGCCCGAGGCGATAGCCTCGCGGGCACCCCGTTTGGGTAACCTGAGACAATGGCGTTGCATTGGCCTTAGATTCGGTATATTAAGTGACTGTGATCCTGGAGCCCTGATCCTGGAAGTGGAGCAGCATGTCCATCTTCGCCCTGGTTGAATGCTGGCCCGCGATGTCCAGCGACTGATTCCTGTCTCCGGCTAAGGACTCTGCCCGGCAGGCATGAGCTTAGCCGGCCCCTTCCACCGCACAATCCCTCAAGAGGACCAAGGTAGTCTCCTAATTATAACTGTAGATATTCGAGCCATTAACTTCCAGTTTAGTATCATTTCAAGTACCTATCTTCCGTTCTAAAAGCCTTTAGTCATTTAGGCCTTAAATCGTAATGTCCTATTGTACAAATTGAACCCCTTTATTGTAATAAATATGCTATGTAAAACCGACTTTCAATTACATTCATTCATCTTGTCGAGAGTGCACCAACCTAACCCTGAGACGAGTCCATGTGAGATGTGAGAGGTACGTAGTAAGGCGTTCGAGCCGCTCACCGTACAGACTGTATTCACAATCATACATTACAATATTTGCCTTGCGATTTGTTTTGTTAATAATTACTATACTACCTGTTAATTTATGCCATGTTCCTTGTTTTGTTTTATTTGTCTTTAACTGTTTCAATGTTTTACTGGATGAACTGAACTCAATTTTTTATTTTTTTTATTTCCCTATCCCCATATGGGGGTGTGCTGGACGCTGGACCTCGTCCCTGCTTCATCTTTAATTACATTATTAATTTTGCAGATCTTTCTCAAATCTATCTGCGCCTCCCCCAATGACATGTGCAGGCTTGAGGCTTGATCAGACGACCTTGACTGTCCTTTGTCCTGCCTCTGACTACCCAACGCTGAATTTTCTTTTAGTCTTCGGGTATTTTACCCCAAATATTCAGTTAACATTCTTTGAGGCTTCACTGAGTGGTTGGCTAAGGTACACGGAAACTAAGTGTAGTTTATGGTCAGACCGAAAGCCATTCACATTTTTTATTGGTACTTGCCAATTGATTTGAGATTTATTGTATTACTTATGTTCTCTATTTTATGCAGGTGCTTGCAGGTTTTTAAAGATGCAATGCCGCCTCATAGAGTCTCATGAATGAGTTTTTCTTTTGCCCTGTTTAATTTATCTTTGTCTAACTAACCTATTTTTTTGCATTTTGTTTTTCCTGTTAAGCACTTGCATACTGCTTACTAACAACGTATGCAAGGACACTGGGGGTCTAGATTCGTTCAAAATAAATAAATGTAGCTTCGTTTAATAAAAAAAATTAGAATCTTGCGAGAGCCTTGAAGGAGTAACCATCAGTTACTTATACCAGGGCGCGTAAGAGGTGGATAACCTCCACTGTTGCGTTATCTTATGTGAGTACTGTAGTTTTGCAATGTTTTACGTGTGCATCGAGTGTAGTGTTTATTTTCTGGATAAGTGTATTTAGGGGTCTATGATTTTTATATGGTACCTATGATGTTTTTATTTAACTTAATATAGTTAATATATGTGTGAGTGGATAACAACTTATTTTGGTTAAGTATCTATGTAGAAATCTCAGAAAAAAAAGTTTTTTTTTTAATATAAGGTGACCGGTACGCGTATTTCCAAAACCTATGTCAGTTCAGTCGACGTAGGTTTTGGAAATACGTGACCGGTACACGGCTAAAATAGATAATATGTCATTATTTTAATAACATGTCATTATTATTTAATGCAGTAATTATTTTTAATAAGCGATATCTATTGACTTTTTATGCAAGTCTAGGATGAATATTTATTTTTTACTTTGTGAGTAAAATCTCAAATTGTAATATTTAATTCAATTAGCATTTAGTTCGGGTTTGAATCTTGCAATTATATGTAAAGATAGCAGCCGTTAAGAAAATGAAGATAATATAATAATAATAATCTTAGTCGAAGTATGATACAGTTAAAAGTGACTGAATTGGATATCTAGACATCTTAGTTCAGTTGGTAGAGATGTTGCCATGAAAGCAGAAGGTCCTGGGTTCGATTCCCAAAGGTGCCAATATCTTTTTCTGATTTTTCTGTCTCCAGATTTTCGATTGAGTTTCGCTAATATTGTCTTAATTTAATGCAATTTAGATGATCTTTGCAGTAATACCTACTTTCTACGTTAGTTACTATAGTTAAATATGTAGGTACTTGAAATACTATATTTTAATTCAACTTATTTTTTTTATTTTTCCTCGTCATTCCGAAAGAAATTTATTTAATTACCTGCCGTTAATACTTAATTAAAAAGTTTCTATATATTTAGCTACAACACTCGTCTTATAAAAGCCGGATGTCATTTAAAACGAACGAACAAGTGATTTATTTCCACCTATACACAAGCAGATGAATAAAACATCATCATAAAACCCCATCGCTTCAGAAGACAGTGAAACGTTCAACTAAAGATGCCCTATTATAATATTTCCGACGTGCGTGGAAAAGCGGTGTTTGCATAACTTGGAGAAAAAAAAATGGGTGAAATAATCTGGATTTCTTATGAAAATACGCTTTGAAGAGAATGTCTAGAATCATAGGGAAAGCCATTTTTTCCAACTGAATACAACTAGTATTCGTGGAAAGGGAATTATGTTAAACCACTTGTTTTCATTCCTAATGCGGATTTTTTATCGCTTTCTTTCGTATTTATAACGAAAACTTTAATAAATTCTGTTTTTTTTTTGTATTTTATTTACTCGTGGGCTTTCAAAATCCAAACAGTAAGTAATTTCGACGGCCTGAATCACAGGTTTTGTATATTTTTAAGTACCTACTGCAATCTATTAACAATAAAGAAGCCTATTTAATAATAAGGCCAGGGCGGGAAAAATAAAACAGGATTTTTTATTGTAAAAAACAAATTCCGTTTTTTTCGAATGGCTTATTTTGGAATACTATTATGTACTTATGTAAATAAACTTTGTGCTGGACTGGACTTTAAGCTCTCAGGGTTTTTCTTATTTATTTTATTTTACTTTGAACATTTACACATGGACCTATGCTTAAAAGATTAGGTTGCAATCCTAATAAACATTGTTCACCTGATGCAAAAATTTCTTCGAGTATATGTATTATATGTAACGTGAAAGATTCCGTAGTTAATGAAATAGATAAACGTTAATTACACTAATAACCAGAGTTAAGTCAGCCTCTCAGAAACTGGGCGTACTGTACAGGGCCCACAGATACTTTAATAGTACACAACTGCTAACCCTGTACAAATCGCAAGTGCACCCCACGGTTGAATTTGGCAGCCACCTCTGGTCTGGAGCTCCAAAATACCTAAAAAAAACCCTTGACTCTGTGCAGAAACGGGCGGTCCGTTTGATAGATTCTCCCATCTTAACAGATGGACAGCAATCTTTAGAGCACAGGCGTCAGGTGGGAATGCTGTCCTTTTTCTACCGGTATTACAATGGAAGATGCTCCGAGGAACTAGCGTCATTGATCCCATCGGCACCGGTGCATAGTCGGGAAACACGCCAAACACGCGCCCAACATTTGTACACGGTTGACATTAGTCACATGAGAACGGGTCGTTTCTATGACTCGTTCTTGAGTTCAACGGCTCGGCTGTGGAACGATTTGCCGGCCTCTGTGTTTCCTCCCTCCTACAACATGGGTCTCTTCAAGACCCGTGTTCACTCCTTCCTTTCCTCAAAAAGACCCTCCACACAGCATCTTCAAAGATGACATAGGCCCTGAGGGAAGTTATTTTCCTCAGGGCCTCCTGTGTGGAGTTAATGTAAAAAAAAAAAAATTCTTCGACAGGGAAATTTTATTTCGCACCACGCAAAATAATTGTTATATATGTATATAACAAAATATTTTTCCAATTTCAGTGCAATTTAGTCTCCATATCAGCATTCAGGTACATAGGTGACTTTCCAAAATAGTTTTAAGGCGTTTAGAGAACAGTCACCCACATCCAAATGGTTTGCAGTTTCTCTTAACTGCACCACCCCCCTCATTATGCTAAGGTTTTCCTTTCGGTACTCTGAGCAGGGTACCTAGCATGGTCGGTCGATGTAGGTTTTATCGAAACTGTGTCAGCGCTCCCAAACAGGACTGCAGGTCGCTAACGAACAAACAACAGTTTACAACAACTAAGGGTTCGTACTTTATTTGACGTGAAGTGTTATTTGTTCGTTAGCGGCCTGCAGTCGTACTCGGGAGCGATGACAAGTTACCGACATTTTCGATAAAACGTATATCGATCGACCATGCTAGATACCCAGGTCATGGTATCGACTCCGTCTGTAGTGGTGAAACTCAGAGACCTGGAACTTTAGACCCGCCCTAGTTCGCAAGAGGAATGGGCTATTGATAAAATTGTTCTAAATTTTGAAATACACAAATGCTAAAATTGCTTCTCGCCTAGTTTCCAGACCCACAGAATCAGTTTCGTTAAGTCAGTCAATATGGTGGGTGGGTGTGTTAAGGAGTGATAAAGGTATGAATTCATCACTACCGTGCAAGGAGATGGGTCGAGAGAGTCTTGCTGGAGAGGTTAACAGGTCTCCATCTACCAGTTCCTCCCGTCCGGGCCCGCCATGCAGTAGGTAGGCAAACAAATCCCCAGTCAAGACTAGCGAACGAATCCCCAAACGTAGCGAATTACTAAAGATGATCTATGGCTGAGATGTTGGTAATCCAATAAATTGTTCCCGGGCGGCAGTAGGGTAAAGGGGGGCAAAGTGGAAGGGGTGGGCAAAGTGGAAAGTTCACATAAAACAAAAAATAGCGACTTCCCCCCCGTTGCGCTCACTTACCACAAGTCGCATGTCGCCCTTGTGCCCCTGATGAAATTTAGCACGGCTGCGGTGACCCAGCGCGGTGCACGTGTATGTTGAGTGATAGTGTTTAGTTATATGCTATTTATTATTGCATTGCATATAAGTATTGTCCAACGTTATTTTAATGCGTCTGTGATATTTTGATACGATTTTTCGATATATATTTTTTTTTGTTCCTTTCACACCATTTGGGCAAAGTGGAAAGTTGTATGTGAGGGCAAAATGGAAACCTTTCCACTTTGCCCGCGCTCGTGAGATGTCCAGTTTTACTCTAACATAACAAAAATCAATTGGAAGAAAAAGAAGCAAAAAAGATGAAAATTATCAAGGAAAGAGAGCAGAAAGTAAAAAATACAAAAGAAAATAAAAATTGAAAAAAAGGAACAGAAAAAGCAAATTTCAAAAAAAAAAAATCTGCAAGAAAGATGAGAAACCATTTTTTCGAAGAGAAACAAAGTTAATGAGAAAATTAATTTTCAACCTCAGCCTGGCACATCAAAACAACAACATTTTACACTTTGCATGTTTTGCAAAGAAATTTACATTGATCCTCCAATTGAAGAATGGCTTCAATTGGAGGATCTGTCTGTCAAGAATGGGCACATGAACTGTGTGTCGATATTGACAATGATGGAAAATTTACCTGCTTCAATTGCCAATCCCATTAGAGCAATCATGCTATCGTATTCTGTATTTTATTGTTCTATATTATATGTTTCCACTTTACCCTTTCCACGTTTCCACTTTGCCCGCATAGCAGGGCAAAGTGGAAAAAAGTTAAGTTTTCAAAACTGAGTCTCCATTACCAAAACTGTTCTCTTTTAGTATTATTTTTTTTTAAATTAGCAAAAATACGTAAGTTTCTTGTTTTAATAAACTTTTAAAAACTAAAAAAAAATTACATTTTCTTAATTAATCTGTACACTGAAGTTAAGTTTTCCACTTTGCCCCCCCCTTCCCCTACCCATACTCGCTTCCCAGATGTATAGTGATTGAAATACTTTTCTTATGAATTTCTTTATTTTTCATATGTTGTTTTATTAGTGGAAAAGTCACAAGAGGGAAATCCTTAATTGGTTTTAATTTTAGAAGTTATACTACACGTCTACCAACTAATAAAATGTAAGCTGTTGATTTCCGAAAACTGAATAAATAAATAATTAAAGCACTGGGCGAGAGTCGTAGTCATTTACTTGTTGGTAAAAACTGTGAATCAGATATCACTTCTTTTAAATCTGTTATGTCTGTTGATCGACTACAAACAGATGTAGTAACCTTATAAAGAATAAACAAAGTAATTAACAGTGCATAAATTACTTAAAACTAATTTTTTTAATGTCAGAAAAACCTAAAGAACACCTACAAAAAAACAAGAGCTGTAATATTTTCCGAAACCCTATTTTAAAAAAATATATTATTCCGGTAAAAAGAAAATTACATTTTCACTTATTTTACTAGAAATAATTAAACGCATTAAACTAAACTAAATATAACAATTTAGAGCCATTATATTTCATTGTTTTGTTTATCAAGAATAAATATGAATAATTTTTCTTTATTTACCCAGCTTTTTTCGTTTTTAATGTTGTTTGGGAGGCAATTATTTAAGTTGCCCCCTTGTAACCAATGGATTGCTTACTTTAGTTAGTGTGGATGGTTTTTAAATGTACGAGTATGTTATCGTGTTGTCGTGTAAGGTGTTTGTGTACTTGGGACGTTTTAATGAATTCTGTGTTTGTGTGTACGAGTTTATTGTTTATTTTGTATATAAGGTGAAATGCATTGTATTCATATAGTTTTCTTTGTTATAGTTTTGTTGGAGGTACCATCGATGTAGCGGTTTGCCACTTTGCGAAACTAATACTTACGTTTTGTTAGACATGGTTAATGTTGCAATTTTGTAAACCTCTGATCACCTTACTTTAAAATTTTTGTTGTTTGTATTTTTATAACATGTATGCATTTTTTTATCGTAACTTATAGTAATTATATCTTACTGTAATTCCAGTTTTTGTTGCTTATATTTCTATTTAACTAATGTACTTTTTTATTTTTATTGTAATTTTATTTATATTATTTCCTTCTCATGTTAAAGATGTACTGCCTTATTTATTTATGTAAAAGCCCTCTGGGCGTATAATAAAACAAATAAATAAATAAATAAATAAATATAATTTTTAGTTTATGTTCTGGGCTTGTAGTTAAATAGTTTTTTGATTACCTTGTTTCGTATTGCCTGTAATTCATTTATGTACGTTTCACATGCTTTTCCCCAGATTTCAATCAAATAATTTAAATGTGGGTGTACGAGACTATAATATAATTTTTTTTTTAAATTTATTTGGCAACACATATTATAGCCGGCTAAATGCGCTAACTAAGGGGATGATTTTGTATTTAATACATAGTACATGTATGCTGTATAAATGACCAAGTACAAATACGAAATAGCTAAAAAGCTCAGCCGAGGACGATGAAAACGATATCTTGAATACAACGTCTTTATCTTTCTTAGGATTAATTAACAGAAACTTTTGTCTTGATTATGATAAAGTATGGGTTCACTGATTGAATATTTGACCATTTAGCAGCTGAAGCGTATTATAGAACCTGTAAAATCAAAAAGACGTGAGTACCAAAAAAACGATTCTCCATTTAGCGCTGAAGATGAAATTGAAGTATGTGCCAAGATTTATCTTGTACATTTTATATCACTCAGCCAAATTATCAAATGTACACAAGGGGCAGTGTGATTGATTTATAATTCGAATCCTACATGCTCAAATCATATTAAAGCGGCATTAAGCACACCGATGATTGTTGCCGTGACCGCACTCTGTTTGACTGGAATTTGAGCATTTTCAATAAAATAATGTTGACCAACGGATCCGATACGAGGGCACAGGATAGGTACTTGGAGGCTTGCGTAAATATTAGGTTACAAGGGCTGTTGATATTTTACGGTGAGTGTTGTTTTTGTCATGCCTTTAATGTTCGCTAATATATTATTATGTACGTTTACTTTTCAAAACATGTTTCAAATTTTTTTTAAATGTTTTATTTATGTTAATTGGTTACTGGGCAATTTGCAAAAGGGTTTATTTTTGTTGCGGGTATGAAGTAAGTTTTGCATAGTTTAAGTCATGTAAATAAATTAAACTTGGATTAAGATATTGCAAATATGATTTGAATCGACAGGTAAGCAATATTGTAATGGTAACAGACAGAGTAAATCATGATATCACTCGGGCTCCGTTGGTCAACAAAAAATCATCAAATTCCTTAAATATTTCATTATCAATTTTACAAAGCGAACACGTTTAGTGTTGACTTTTCAATATGTCTACGCAATATATAATTTATGCATGTTGCCATAGTAGGGCGATTTATAGGGATGGACGTTTAAAATATACGTCGACGTTTTTTCCGATGTACTGAGAAATACCTACATCGATGTTTCCAAAACATCGATTGATTTTCGCAATGGACATTTTTAAGCTTTAAAATATTTATTAAAATTCAAAATCACACAGCAAACACAGTTTATTTTGTTTAAAAATTCCAGTATTTTTTTTCAATGCTGTGTAAAATCAAAAGTTTACTTAATCTTTTTCCCTTCAATCGGTTTCTTTGCTCAGTCAAAACTAGGCCTGTGAAAAGTGTCTTTCTGATCGGACAGGTACGCCAACAATTGTTAAATACTTACTTAAAAGTTATTTTGTAATTACAATTTATAATCCTTTCAGATTTCTAACGGATTTTTGTTCAGCCTTCCAATAGGACTTCTGAGATAAACTGAAGTTCATAAGACAAAACATCTTCAGATTTGTTACTTTTCCAGTTACGATGAACTAACTTATGGTGATCACTCCATAAAGAAAAGGTATCTTCATTTTTATCGGATGTATCAGAATCGGATTCAATTTCCTCATTGCTTTGCAAATTCTTTTTCATTAAATCTTTAATTTTCAATACGGCATTCGAACAAGCAATAGTATCATTGTAGTGCATTTTTTTAAACCGCAGATCTAAAATATTTGCGATAGCAAGAGCAGTTACATGTTCTGTGGGACCCATTCTTTTATTTATTTCATTAATAGAAAAAAATCAAAGGGAACATAACCCATTCAGCCAAATTGATAAATGGTAGGCGTGTTATATTGGCTGAACTCATTATTACGTTTCGATTCACGAAACGTTGTGAAAGTCATTGCGGTCGTCAGTCAGCGTTGGTCATAGTCATAGACACTCATCTCAAAACATCGATATATATTCGATGTTGACGTATTAACAATACATCGGTTCAATACGATGCATTGTTACTATATATCGATTGTTTACAATACATCGGTGTATATTGTCCATCCCTAGGTGATTACTTTAAATAAAATTATGGATGAAAGAAGCAGCGTCATTCGAGCAAAATATATGGAAATGTTGATGACCTACTTTATTTCATCTTGTTTTTTGGTAAACCTCCAGATTTAGATAGCTTAACGATTAATTAAAACTACGTTAACAAAGTTTAATTGGCATCATCCAAATTCAGCTATAGAAAGATTTAATTTGCCTAGAAATTTAGGACGTAGAGGTATAGTCAAAATAACATCTTTGAAACACAATCAGGTAGAAATGCTAAGAATTTTTTCCATATGAAAGCTAATAGCTAAGAAATGCACAAAATAATTTGCAAGATTGTGCCTTTAAATTTATACGACGAGAATGCTAAATATCAACCAAGAATATTAGATTAGATTGAGTCTGATTTAACAAACTGGATTGAAGTCATCGTCGAGGATTTATGGTCCTGCCACGTCGAGACAAATTTTTTTAAGTTTTTGTTTTCAACGCTTGATAATAAATAATTAAAAACTGTGATTTAAATTTTGATTTTTATTTTAAATTTTCACATTTTACATGATTTATTGCATGGTAGGTAAAGAGAACCATAAAATAACGTATTAAGGTTTAGGTACAAAAATCTAAAATAAACAAAAAAATTCAATATCACATGGTGTGTAGGTAATAGGTTCATATAAATGTACTAATATAAAGAATAACAAAGGGGAGAAAAGAGAAAGAAAAAACAAACATGCTATAGATTTAGAAAAACAAAAATAGTAATATAATGTAGGTTCACAAAAATAAAATATGTGCATAACAACAATACAAAAAAAAGGAGGAACAATTGTGTTGTATATGTGCAAAATAATAATACATAACAAAGTGCGTGATGCAGAAAAAGAAAAGGAGGAACAAACGATTATTGGAGTAGACATGCTCCAATGCGATGCTTCGAAATAATAACATAAAAACATTAATTTTGTTAAATACTTCGATACATACTCTTAAATTTATGTTATCGTTTGTATTATTATTATTACCAGGTATATCATAAGTGTATGTAAGTACTAAGGGAAGGCGAGAAGTCGGTGTAGAGATGAGTGAGTTCACCGGGTTCTCCGTGAGTAGTCGATTTGGAAAGGGGGTAGGAGTAGGATCCTTACCGCTTACCGCGAAGAACCCGAGTTCAAGAGCCCACTCCTGCTGAACCTATACTAAGCTAGTACTCGTATGTGGTAGTTAGTCCAGGAATGATCGTTGCAGAATAATATATTTTGCCTAGTTGTTCAATGAGATTTTAAATAAAAAAATTCCGTTTATATTCTAATATTTTCTGGATACACTTTTTTAGGGTAATTAATAAAAATGTACAGTTTATGTGTTGAATCGGTGTGTACTCGTGCATTTATTGTAATTAGGTTTAATTTGTAGAACTTTTGTTTTCATTTTTATGTCTTTGTATATTCAATAATATTAGTATTCAATTATTAAAAACTGTTTATTAATTGAATAATAAAAAAAGATTAAAAAAATTAAGGTTAATACAAGAGAGAGAGTAGTATAATTTCGTATTTATTATTTATGGATGATATAAAATTATTTTCGAATTCTGAACCAAATTTGGAGATTTTTTCAGACGATATTGAAAAGGACTTTTTTTTAGATAAATGTAGAACGATCCAAAAGAGAAAGGCAAAATTGCAGATGGAAACGAGGGTATATTTAGAAATTTCAAAATTAAAAGTATGAAAGGGGATGAGGTTTATAAATATTTAGGATACCCGCAATCGAATAGATTAGATCATACTAGTATTTTGACTGTTAGTACTGTACAACTGTACAGGGCCCGCAGATACTTTAATAGTACACAACTGCTAACCCTGTACAAATCACAAGTGCACCCACGGTTGAATTTGGCAGCCACCTCTGGTCTGAAGCTCCTAAATACCTGAAAAATACCATCGACTCTGTGCAAAAACGGGCGGTCCGTTTGACAGATTCTTCCATCTTAACAGACGGATTGCTATCTTTAGAGCACAGGCGTCGGGTGGGAATGCTATCCTTTTTCTACCGGTATAACAATGGAAGATGCTCCTAGGAACTAGCATCATTGATCCCCTCGGCACCGGTGCATAGTCGGAAAACACGCCAAACGCGTGCCCAACATATGTACACGGTTGACATTTGTCACATGAGAACGGGTCGCTTCTTCGACTCGTTCTTGTGTTCAACAGCTCGTGGAACGATTTGCCGGCCTCTGTGTTTCCTCCTTAATACAAAATGGGTCTCTTCAAGACCAATGTTCATTCCTTCCTCTCCTCAACCAGACCCTCCACACAGCGTCTCAGATGACATAGGCCCTGAGGGAAATTATTTTCCTCGGGGCCTCCTGTGTGGAGTTCATGTAAAAAAAATGATATTAGGATTAAATTTCAAACTAGGATAAGAAAATTTTTAATATGCAATCTATCTGCAACAAATTTAGTAAATGCAATAAATAATTGGGCAAAACCTCTATTAACGTACTCATTTGGCATAATTAAATGTCCAATACAGATTAAGACAGCTTAACGATTAATTAAAACTACGTTAACAAAGTTTAATTGGCATCATCCAAATTCAGCTATAGAACGATTTAATTTACCTAGAAATTTAGGAGGTGGAGGTATAGTCAAAATAACATCTTTGAAACACAATCAGGTAGAAATGCTAAGAATTTTTTTCCATATGAAAGCTAATAGCTAAGAAATGCACAAAATAATTTGCAAGGCACTTAGAAACATTATGCCTTTAAATTTATACGACGAGAATGCTAAATATCAACCAAGAATATTAGATTCCTGGTCAAATAAAATTATTCACGCAAAACACTTCAATTATCTTCACTTTCGTCAAACAAATGGTTGAGTATTGGAGAGTTGAGTGCAGACGTAGAAGGATTTATGCTTACCATTCAAGATTGAGTCATTAATACTAAAAATTACAGGAAGCATATAATCAAAAATACAAATCAAATTGATGATTTATGTAGAAAATTTTTGGCTTTTCCGGAAACTATAGAACATATTATATCGGGATGTTCTGTATTAGCGCCGTCCCATTATACGTTTAGGCACAATCAGGTTTTAAAAATAATCCAACGAAGTTTGGTAAGTAAACATAACTTGAATGACTGCCGTAATATAGTACCAATTATGAATATGAACCAAAATCATTTTTGAAAAATGAATTTTATAAAATATATTATGTTAAAACGATACTAACAGACAGAACAATTAGTCATAATAGACCCGATATAGTTTTACATAACAAAATTAAAAAATAACTTATATCATTGATGTCGCTATTCCAAATTCCTGTAATATTCATGTTTCTGAAAAAATAAGAAAATATACAGATTTAGGAAATGAGATAAAAAGAATTTGGCATTCTCAAAATATTATAAGAAATATGACCATTTGTTATTTCGGCTACTGGCATTATATCTATATCTCTCATTCAAAATTTAGGCATATTAGATCTGTCAAAGAATTTATATTTAAAAATGCAAAAAAATCAGTTATTTTAAATTCATATAGGATTACGAAAGATTTTTTAAATATTTGTATTGAGGGATCAGTAGGATTTATCGGTCCAGTTACGAGTTCTACCGAGTCGAACCCTCTGATATGAAAATATCTGGTGTAGGTAAATTATTTTCCCAATTGGTCTCTGGTAGATTGACACGTTGTTCTTGTATTTTTTTGTATTTTTTATACTTATATAGTGCACTTACATAGCGTGGATTGACTAGATGATTATTTATGGAAAAGTGTGTGGAAGGGTTTAGTTTTTCCTGTGGGTAAGATTTAACCCGGACATAAAATAGGAAGCATAAAAAAAAAGTTCTCCTGTGTAATCATTATTAGGCGTGACAGCTGTTTGACACGTAAAAATAATTACACAGCAGAACTGTTTTTATGTAGGTACTCGTATATTCATTTATTTATTTACTTATTATAAGAATATTGTACATTGTTTAGTTTTTTGTGTTATTTCATCCACCATGCTAGGGAAATTTTTATTTATTTTTATTTATGTTTATTTAGGAAGCATACAGTTGTGTATATAGTAGTTTTACATAAAATAGTGAACATAATTTAAACCAGTTAAGTTCCGTTTATAATATTTCGTTGTTAATGGTTAATGATTATGTGATTATGAATCAAGTGGTAATTAAACAATTATTGTAGGTATATAGTGTGAGCAATTTGTAAAAAAATTATCAAAAAGGTGATAATAATCAATACAGAAATAATAGTTTGCAGTAGTTGTTTAAAATAATATTACATAGTTTTAAGTAAAAAGTTATTAAAAATAAAATAATAAACCAGAAATAATAGTTTTCATTTAAGTACATTGTAAGGTTAGTTTGATTTTAAATGATTTAAGGGTACAATGGAAAATGTCAATATCTCTAAGGGCATTATAAGTTTGGCAGATACGCCCGAGCCAAGGAGTTTTGTGCGTATTTCGATTTAAAAGGTTGTATATTAAATAAGGTGTTCGATCTGGTATTACGTTCAGGGTAACGAAATACAATTCTTTCTAACAAGGCTGGCGAGTCAATGAGGCAGGTCACAATTTTGAACAGAAACAGTACATCAAAAATTTTCCTCCTTTTGTAAAGAGCAATAGGGTTACGCTGATGATTTTGAAAACGATACGACAGGTGTTTCAAATTTTTTTTTGAATGTTTTCAATTCGGTTAATATAAGTTTGGTATTGAGGATTCCAAATGACAGACGCAAATTCGAGTTGAGATCTTACATATGCCATATATAGTAGTTCAAGTGTAAAATGTTTATTGAATGGTTTTTTGATGCGAAGAATGAAGCCCAGTTGTTTGTTGACTTTTTCTAAGATGTGTTCAATATGATCTTTAAATAGTAATTTAAAGTCAAGTAATACTCCAAGGTCTCTGATTTTGTCTACTAGTTGAAGGGGATCATGGTTTAGATGGTAAGTGTAGCTGATTGGGTGACGTTTACGTGAAAATGTTATCGCATTACATTTATTTATATTTAGAAATAATTGGTTTTCTTTGCAATATTCATTAATTCTGTTGATGTCTTCTTGTAATTTATTGCAATCACCTGCTGAGCTTATGCATTTATATATTTTCATATCATCAGCGTAGAGAATGAAATCAGAATGAGTGATGACATGTTTGATGTCATTGAGACACAAAGTAAAGAGCAGGGGCCCCAATGAGAACCTTGCGGTACCCCCGAGGGAATGGTTATTATCTGTGACATGTAACCTGTTAGGGCAACAGCTTGACTTCTATTTTTAATGTAAGATGAAAACCATCTGAGAAGATTTCCACTTATACCAATTTTTTCGAGTTTGTTTAAGAGTGTATCATGATTAACTTTGTCGAAAGCCTTAGAAAAATCAGTATAGATAGAGTCCACTTGTTTATTTTTATCCATAGAATTAAGAACAAAATCGGTGAACTGCCCCAAGTTCGACTCAACAGATCTGCCTTGAAAAAAACCGTATTGTTGGGGATTGATAATTGTGTTTTTACATAAATTAAAGAGTTGGTGATAAACGATTTTTTCCATGATTTTACATTAAATGCTTAGCTTTGATATAGGCCTGTAATTATCAAAATTGTGTTTATCCCCCTTTTTAAAAGCAGGTGTAACAAAAGCTTTTTTCCAAATAGTTGGAAATACGCCTTCTTTGATAGAAAGAGTGAACAGTAATGTCACGGGAGTAACGAGTTGTTCAGCACAATTAAAAATAAATATTGGATGTAATTTATCACATCCAGCACTTTTTTCGTGTCGATATTTTTCAAGTATTTTATACTAAAGATTTACCGATATTAATTGAATAAAGATATATTGAACTCATATTATCATTATTGATTACATCTTCACTTTTAGTGGAAATGTTTTTAGTTTGAGATGGCACAAAGACAGATTGAAAATAATCATTAAAAAAAATTGCAAATTTGTTGCCCATCACTTGAAGAAATGTTTCCGTAAAATACATTACGAGGTACATCAGAGGACGTTTGTTTTAATTTGACGAAGGTCCAAAAATATTTCTCATTATTCTTTATGTTTAAGCATTATTTATATAATTTGTGTAACATTCTTTTTCGAGTGTCTTTTGGCGAGTTCTAAGAAACGAGAATGTATGATGATCAGAAAGTTTGGAATATTTTTTAAATTTACGGTGAAATTTTAGTTTTTCTTTGATGATTTTTATTAAGCAAGAATTATACCATACGGGATATTTGGGAGACAGTTTAATGGCTCGTGATGGGATGTAAAGGTTAATGGCTTCGTAAATAATTTCGTAGAATTTATTAGTAGCCTCTTCCATGCACATTTTACTGAAAATATGTGACCAGTTAAATTCTTTTAGAAATTTATTAATTTTAATACAATCAGCTGAGTTAAACAATAATACTTGCGTATGATAAATATTTTAAACTAGGGTTCTTTTGAAGTATTATTTCGATACGTAATGATTTGTGATGTAAGGGAGGTAAGAAAGGGAGGACAGCAGGGCAATAGTGTACAGTTCAAATTGCTTATTACGAGATCAAGAACGCGTTTGTTTATGTTGAGTATGTTTCCTTCTTCCTCTTCCTACTTTTTTTATCTTCTTCCTCTTCTTCCTCGACTTGCACTTCTTCCTCTACTTCCTCTTCTTCCTCTACTTCCTCTTCTTCCTCTCCTTCCTGTTCTTCTTCTTCTTCCTCTACTTCCTCTTCTTAGGTACTCTTCTACATCTTCTTCCTGCGGTTCCCCTTTTTTCCTACTTTCGACTATACAACAGGATCATATTTCTACATTGGCGTGTGCGTAAACCCGACTACTAATAGAGATCCGTGCGCGGTTTTCACATAGAGAAATGGTAATAACAAAATTATCGTAATTTTCGGGAAGCGAAATTTACACAAGGCGGTTGGGACCTTCGTACCATAAAACGAACCTAAAACAAAACAAAATTATTAATCAAAGCGCGATGCTACCTTTCATATTATGTACATGGGTATATACGGGATTGTGGCATTGTAAATCGGCATTTTTCGCAGCGTTATTCCCAACGCCGCAGAATAAATGTGCGTTTTGAGTTGTAAATAAACAACTCGATTGCATCAAATATGCCGAACTCGCGACCCATCTGAAACAACCCATTTGCGGGCCAATTTTATCCAATCGCTACAAATCCGTGATCCCCGCTGACCAGCCAATCATCGAAATTTGATTGACTCAATTAATACGCAAACATTTTGAATGAAAGCTTCCATTTAAATTTTTTTAAATCAAATCGAACGTACATTACTGATAAATCTCTTTAGCCGCAGTGTTGCCTTGATTGAGAATTATTTTTTTTATAGGTACTTTTATGAAGTAAATTTTAATAATTTTGATGTTGCAGCAATTTATCACATTTGATGTGTAAAATAGAAATACCTACGTAATATGGCGTGTTTTATGTACCTACTGGAAATTGGAGTGGGGGTCATGATCCTCAGCAATGAGGAACGGACTTTAGAAGTTGTACCAACTCGAGTAATGAAGGAAATCAATGTTGCTTTTAAAAACTACAAATGATCTCCGAAATTCCATTGCGAATAGTTCAGATAGGTGTCATAAATTATATCATGTATCACTTAATACATATAATTGATAAATGCCCGGGGTTCTGGCCATGAAATTGAAAATTATTAATTTTATGAAAATGACAATGTTTTAATTAATACACATTTTTTCATGTAAATACAATCATTACAATATACCTGCAGTTACAAACCCGCTGTTAGTGACAATTTTATAGGAACTGGTTCTGGAACTGATCCAATGTCATCCAGTAACAGCTATCACAACTAAGTATTTCCACATCCGAAGAGATACTCAAATTCACAAATTCGAGGGACTTATACCTAGGGGGAAACGTCCCCATGCGAGCTGCTGACAGAAGTGGCGACATCTTGTAACGAATTCTTAAAATCGAAACCATATTACAACGGTAGCTTTGCTTGAAATTTCACGTGCGGCGGGTACGGCGCGGCGGCAGACATGCATTCGGAACCGGGTTCTTAAATTCGACCACGCAGAGAGTTTCAATAGTTAGTTTCAATAGTTAAAGTTATTGTCAAAGTTTTAATTTTTCAAGACCCCCCCGAAAACCATCGTATGTATGGTGAATCTTGTGACGTCATCACTACTGAAAAATTACTATAGGATCGGGCAATCAGCTGATCTACTGCCGCCATTTTGAATTCCGTTGTTCGAAGTATTCTCCCCAGAAGTAAATTAATAAGAGATACCTTTATTTTTGAAACATTATTTAGGCCTAAATAATGCTTCAATAAACACAACTAAATCTCTATAAACAGTGTATAAATAAACGAATAAATTAATACGATGAATTGTGTCATATCATACATTCCCATACAATTACTTTACGGCGACGTCACGACACGTCAACTAAACATTTCAATAATGCCAACTTGACGGCGTGTTTTTACGACCCAATTAAAAATGGACTTTTTCATAATTTTTTTAAAACTCTGCTTTTAATATTATTAAATAAAACTTATATATTCAGAATCAGCGTTTATTGGTCTATATCAGTTGTTCCCAACCTTTTTCTGACCCGGGACCACTTGTATGTTTATTTTTCTCAAGCCACCCAACGGACCAATTTTTTATGAAGTCGAAATTTGTGTTTTGTCAACTTTAATGTGGGAGGGGGGGGGGGGTAGATGGGAATTGTATTCGTATTGTAAGATATTATATCAAATAAATAAATAATAATTAATGTCCCTCTCAGGTGCCACCCATGCTAGCCTAAGCCACTGCTTGTGGTCAGAGGCGTAGGCTAGCATGAGTGGCACCCGGGACGGATAGCACAACGGGAGGGGCGTAATGGGATAAGGTAGGACGATTTCTAGCAGAATATTTACCACAACGGAGGGGGCGGAATGGTATATGGTGGGACGGGGCCTAGCAGAATATTTACCACAACGGAGGGGGTAGAACGGGGGTAGGATGGGGTGGAGCGAAACGGAATACCATAATGGCCACTGTATTGTAAACAAGAACACGGTCGGTTATTTTCCTTCATATGTTCCCCGTGGAGTGCCCCGAATTTTGTGTCAAGGTCTTTTTATAGGCGAAAATAACTTATATTTGTGGAGAAATCTCTAGCCCCCCCCCCCCACATTTAAATGAATTTTTTCTCAAGTCAATTTTAATAGGGGGGAGGGGGGGGGGGGGGTAACACCACGCCCCGGGGGTGACATCCGCCCCGGGTGACACCCATGCTGGCTACGCCACTGCCACTGACCACAAGGTACAATAATGATAAACTGAATATTGTCCCGATTTTTTTTATTCAGACTTCTCGAGCAGGGACCGCTCGCGCGCTGGCTCGTTTATTGACGGCGGACCATCTTCTAGCATCTTGCGGACCACTGGTTGGGAAACCCTGGTCTACATGAACATATTTTTTTAAAGTCATAATATATTTCACTGGAGTTCCTTATTGTTGTACTTATTTTATACATATAATTAATTTTAACAATAATAGAAAACTATTTAAATACTTTCTCCCACAGTTTATTGTTTTACTTTAGTCCGTAAATAGGTCTGCCTACTCAACTTATAAATTCTAAATTTGAAATGTGTCATTTATTTAATCGGCAACGTGAAATTATGATCGGAATTTAATTACTTCGTTAAAAGAAAATTCTCAATTTATTTCAAAAAATTTCACGAAACATTTAAAATATAAAGATAAATATTATCAATAAATGTATAATTTACAAATTGAAAAATAAAACCACCTACTTTTTTTCTTTAATTAAAAAAATCACGGATGCCAACTTATTAACAGTACCTAGGCATATTTCTTCAAATTCGATTAATATTAAGTCAGTTTTTCTTATCTCTTTTGCACGTTTTAAGTTAAAAAAAACTTTGATAGATGAAAGTACAAACAATTATACTACTCATCATCATTTATCACGGGATAAAAATTGTTTCTTTTTAACGCGAGAATTAGATTCCGTAAAATTTTATTAGTTATACCTCAATAAATCTTATTATGAGTGAACCGTGATGGTGATACCAACTCGCTTATGAAAATTTAGTTACCGGTGAAATTACGCTTAACGGAAAATGGTTGGTTGCAAAGTTACCAGTAGCCTTATCTAGTGAATGTAAGTTAAGTTTTGAACATTGCAGAAGATAATATAAATTATTCTTCTTTACATAAGTCGTTTAAAAATTAAAATAGTAATTATTATTTTTAATTGATAAACTAATGTTTATCACAAGATTTTGATGCATAGCACAAAGGGTAACATCTACATTGAAAAAAAAAGTTGGTTATTTGCAGGTGGAAAAATGTAATAAGCAGTAATTGTTGAATGAAACACTAGTATATATTGAATTATTTGGAGGGTAGGAAATAAGCCGACGTAGCTCAGTGGTAGAGCATTTGTATGTTTCTTTTCTCGGGAGATTTTTTCAATGTAGATGAGTGTTTCAGGCTAATAATTATTACTTATAATAATTATAATTGTGTTTTTGACATGTTTTTATTTATCAAACACGTGTTTAACATTAAAATTTATCAAATTCATGACATTTAACAATATGACATTGAATCATTATTTTCATAAACTCTCCTAAAAAATAATTCGTGAACATTTTTTGGCTAAGACGCCCTAAGTGGGTACTCTTGAGTACCCTCATAACTTATTTGAATCTTCCTCGCCTTATTATAATTACGTTTTAAAATTACTGACCCGAAGAATAAATGTATAAAACATGGGTCCCGGTTACAACCATCCTTTTGCCAGTGGTAATGATATATTTATGAACAAGTTGAGCGTTGAAAAAAAAGTTGGGAGCGTTCTCGTTTATATTTTTCCCCTCAAAGGGACAAAATTTTTAAATTTTAACACACTGGAAAATGAGCTCCGGCAGAAAAATGAACAAATAAAAATTTCTTTTAACTCGATATTTCATTAACGGGTTGGATACTTTTTGATATTTTTCCTAGAATTGGTTTTGATGCTAAGAATAATTTTTTTTGTAAGCGGATGGATGCTTTCAAATAAAATGTGGTGAAGACCGAAGGTGAAGAAGAGAGGAAGGAAAAGAAAGATGAAGAGTAAATTACCAATATTGGGATCGTATACATTCTTTTGACGGGTCATCAAAACATTTCAAGATACAAGAGACCATAGAATCAGTAAACATCAAAGTTCTTACGCATTTCGAAAAATTTGCTAACTTGTTCTCTGATACAGGTACCTGAATATAATGCATGGCTGAAGTAAGCGCAATAAAGTATATTAATAAATACGTCATGCATAAATCAATCTAATAAAACTTAATAATGCAAGTGTTTGTTTTTTTTTATATTCGCAAGTTGACTTTGTGGCGTTATTTTAATTAAATGAAAAAAAACTCAGATACGATTTTAGATTTTCACGGCCAAAAATAATATTTTTATTAGTTTTTGGGACACTGCAACACTGTCCGAAACGTTGGCTAAAGAAGGGGGTAGCGCAACACGGCATAATACCCCAAAAACTAATAACAAAAAGAAAAAAACTCACTTTGTATAAACCGCTAATATAATCTCAATTATTAACATGTTTCGATTCGGAAAAAAATGGTTCCTTCATCAGGATAAAATTGTAATTTTAATTTTATCGTGATCAAGGAATAGATATGTTTTAGAATATATAGGAAATATATAGAATTTAATTTTATCGTGATGAAGGAACAGACATGTTTTACAATATATAGGGAATAGATAGTATTTAATTTTATCGTGATTAAGGAAAAGATATGTTTTAGAATATATAGGAGATAGATAGGATTTAATTTTATCGTGCTCAAGGAATAGATAAGTTTTAGAATACATAAGGAATAGATAGGATTTAATTTTATCGTGATCAAGAAACAGATATGTTTTAGAATATATAGGTAATAGATAGGATTCAATTTTATCGTGATCAAGAAATAGATATATTTTAGAATATGGAGAGAATATATAGGGAATGGATAGTATTTAATTTTTAAAACCGAAAACACTGTCTACTGGTTATGAAAATATGTCAACATTTATTTGAGGGTTAGTTTAGGTAAAAGTAAAGGTTAGATTGTTTCTGATTCTGATAATTAATACAACATACATACATTAATGTACGTTAATACGACATATATTTGTCAATAGGATTGGGATATTACGGCCCACAATGCCTTTAAAATTAGAACCATCTTTGTCCATCCAACTCATTTTTGATGTTTGGTTTTTTCCATTGTTATTCGAAGAATTCTTGTTAGGTGTGATAGAATAAAAATATTGATATTTGAAAAAATAAGTTTTGCCTGAAAATTTAGGTGCGGCCCGCGGATGATAGATACTATGAACCTCAAAATGACCCCAAAAAAAGTTCCCCACCCCTGAGTCTAGAAGGTTCTCAAACATTTAAAAAAGAAAAATAGCACGTATGTGAACATTTTTTTAAAATTTACTAATACTTTGTCATCGCATTGATCTAAAAAAGATAAAAATAAACAATATGTTTTTTATGAATATAAAAACTGAATCCCTAATCAAAATATGTCTCTGGATAAGAATAATAGGCACCGGCTTCATACGTATCAACATATAATGTGAGCTGGCTTGTTGGTACTTTCCTTTATATATTTGGGTAAAGGTTTCCTACTTGCAAACAAACCTTCATAATTTAATAATGTAGCATGTATAAAATGTTCCCTTGATTGTGCACGTGGGCGCAGGTAGATACTAACCGGGCAAGGCTAAATCTACATATTATGTAAGTGGGTACACGCGAACGCATGAAACAACAAATATTTACATAACATAAAAATATCTGTCCGTTTTCTGTTAGCTCAGGGTAATGATTAATAGATATTTGAAAATGAAAGGACACCTTCCAATTTTAGGACTGATAATATATGAATAACTTAACGTTATTGATGAGCATAATATGATTCGCGGTAAACGTGTTATATGTATATCTTAACATCGAAAAGAAATGTGATTAATTGAATAACAATAATTTTAAAAAATTTCCTTCAGGGCCTATGTCATCTTAGGGGGTGCTGTGTGGAGGGTTTTTGTAGGGAAAGGGAGCAGAGTAAGTTTTGGGAAGGAAATAGGTATAATAATAATCTGGGGCTTAGTGGGTCCAGGAGACACGAATCCATCCCTTCAACTGCGGTGCATGGCTGGAGGATATTGGCTGGAGGATAAAAGATCTCCCTCAACCAGTCTCTCTTGATCCTGCCCACCATGCAGCAGGTGGCCAGATGTATCAGCCACCAAGACCCGGACAAACCTCACCTCATGAACCCGGGCACCCCTGCTTAGGTATGTTGAAAAAGTATCGATATATCGATATTTGATCCGTTATATCGATACATCGATACAAAATATCCAATATCGAAAATTGTATCAAATACGATATTTTTATTTATTTATTTAACTAAAGTCACTAGAATCCAAAACCGTATAGGAACGAATGGAAAAAAGTAACTGTATTAGTTTATGACATCTGGCGGTTGAAATTTTAACTATTAATAGCTTACAAATCTATTGTCTTTTCATTAGTATTTGTGATCACTAATACTATCTCATATGTGTAGGTACATACATAGAAATGTATGCTATTTTTCGTCATTTTTTACTAAGCCAGTCCTATGTGTTGGTTCCCAATTGTCTATGATTATTGACTTTGCCTTGTTGCAAACACGAAGTTATTTTTGTCAGATTAATACGCCATGAATACAAACTTTGTATGCGTCTAAGTTTACATATAAGTTAGAAGACAGCTTTTAGTTTTACATATTTTTAAAATTATTACCTAATAAAAATGAATACCGATAAAAATACCTTCATTTTTATTGAGATTTTTATGCATTAAAATAATGCACATTGTGTACAAAAATTACTATTGACACTATTATTTGACACGCTGAATTCACTATTATTTTAAAAACGCAAAATCTTTTGAAAATTTGACCGATATATAGGATACATCGATATTTTTTTCTCGATATATCAACGCCGATATTTATATTTTAATAAATATCGATACATCGATATATCGATATTTTTTTTCACTTTTGACATCCCTACCTGCTAAGTCACCAAACGTATCGAAGCACTTGGGGTGACCTATGGCAAAGGTGTTGGTTATCCAATAAATGGTTCCCGGGGTGGCGGTACCCATACACGCCTCCCAAATTGAACTTGCAGTTATGCGTAAAAGAAATTAAAGAGGTAATTTTTTCTCCCTCCCAGAAAATTAACAAATGATCATCACAGATAAAAGATGTTACTGCGGTCTTAAAAGACATTTCAAAATCGAAAAGTCTTTGAAGTAGAACCAAATCCAATCTTGATAAAACACTCATCAGACCAGATGTAAACTTCAGAGTGCTGCCCCCCTCCACAAAAATAGCAAACGGTTATTCGATATTTTTGACGGGAAGATCGGAAGAAACATCTTTGAGACCAAAGCAAGCTGTTTGAAGTAAGTATCAGGATTCATTATTATTTAACTAAGACGGCTTCACTGAGCAGGTCATGGAGCTTTATTAAGCCTGCATGAGGAGTGTTAGAACATCTAAATGGCTGGACGTTGCGAAAGCGTACAAAGTAAACGTGTTTGGGCCGATATAAATAAATCACTTTTCTTATTATTTATTATGTACTACGCAATCCGAATTTTGATTTGCATTCTCAAAAGCATTTTCTTTTTAGTTTCGAAAAAACACAAAAAAAAACAAATATTAGTTTGAAAGCATTGTCCAAAAGAATCGCATAACACTTTAACATATTACTGAGCGTAATTAAACGTCTTTTACTTATTGTATTGGTAGCTATAAAACACCTGCTTGAATGCCAGTTGTCTTCCCGGCTTCTTTAAAAAACCTTTTCACGATGTATGACAATTCATCTCTTTTAAAATAACAACAATTAAAAACTAAAAATGTTAAACGACAGACTTCAAATGTTTTTGACTTATTCAATTATTCATGTCAGATCAATAAAATTAAATATAAACTGAATACATTCTTATTCTTATTTAGTTAACAGTCAAATATTGTAACACATTAAAAATCCATTATTTATTTATTTATTTCCGGGAAATCGACAGTTTACATTTTTCCAGTTTGTACATACTTGTATAGACAAAATAAAACCAATAGGCCACTTGCATCACATTAAAAAAAAATCCAGTTTAGGCAAATATTCTAAGACATTCCGTTTTTTTTTTTAATCGTATTTTCGAAACCCTGGCGATTTTTTTTAAAATTCCAATCCGAAAAATCAGACCATTTTTATAAACCGGAAAGACGGGACATAATTTTATAGGTGCGAAAAAAACGATAATTACATAGCCGACAATCAAAAAAAAAAAAAACGTTTTCCACACTAATGGCACAGGAGAATATCGAGGCATACCAAAAATATTAAATCTCATAAATATTTTTTCCTTGATCCATCTTATTGATCATAAATCATTATAATGTTTAACGTCTATGTTACTAAATCAAATGTAATATACTTGTACTTGTAAATTATAATTATAAAAATAATATTATAAAATTTGATTTTGTTAAAATCCGCACCATTATCAACTTCTAAAACACGAACAGACAGAGTAAAATGTACGGGGTTCTCTTCAGAACATCTGTCAAAAAGTCAAACCAAATGATAAGTTCGCAGAGAACAAATAATAAATCTAGTGAACGTTAAGTGTCAAATTCACAAATTCGCCTGAAATCAAAGTGATGCCATATAAAAAAAAAATCAGTGTGGAATTTTATAAAATTAATAGGAACATTTTCGGAGACGGGACATTTTCATGTAGTGACGTCACGAGCCGAAACAATGGATTTATTTCTTTAAAAATATAAACAACTGCACATTTAAAAAAAAAAATATTAACATTTTCGTAATCTTAGTAAAAAAATCTATCCACACGATTTTTTCCAAGTCGTTATGAAATCCATGCAAGTGGCCTATTATGGATTTCCTCCTTGCGACTATACCTTTAATTAAATAGCATAATAAAAAATTAGAAATAATAAAATTTATAATGGATAATATATTGAATGGAGTTGCCCAAATTCATTATAAGAAAATTGAAAACTGTTGTCGCTTTAAAAAACCCACCTCTTACTGTGAAATCTCAGAAAATATGTTCTGTTAATATGGTCGTATGTATTAATTTCGCGTGTCACCATCAAGCTTTTCCAAGAGATTCAATAATTCGTATTTCTTTATTCTGAAAGGCAGTATTCTGTAATGAAATGCCTCTATTACCATGCGTAGAGCCACATTTGGAAAAATATCAGCAAATTCGTAGAGGGCCAATAAGGCGAATATAATAGACACATCTCATGCTAAAGCGAGACTCTCGTCTTATCTCTCTACGGGAGTTTGATCTTGTGCGGGTTGTATTCGTTAGCCTGTGAAGCCATACGGAAAACTCACGAATATGGTAAACATCGGCTCTTTTGTCGGGAATTAGGAGGGGAATCTTGATATTTCCATAATCTCGGGGATTATATTGAGTGTGAGGGAATTAAGTTGGAGTATTATGGATCCAGGGTAAAAAAACAGATCGTTCAGAGGAACTTTCATAAAAACTTATGAATCAAGAAAATGTATGTTTTGGAGAGAGGTAAAATAAACAAGTTTGCTGAAATAATATCAAACTTTCATATTAAAGTTCGAATATTTAACATAAATGTCGAAATAACATCGAAATTATTAGTATCCAAATATTTGACAATATTTTATTTTTTATTTTTAACTTTATGAGTTAAACCTCAAATTGTAATATTTAAATAAATGAAGACAATATAAGCGAAACTCAATCGAAAATCTGGAAATAGAAAAATCAGAAAAACATATTGTCCCAGAGGTGTTAACATGTTTTTCTGATTTTTCTGTTTCCAGATTTTCGATTGAGTTTCGCTTATATTGTCTTCATTTATTTAAATATTACAATTTGAGGTTTAACTCATAAAGTTAAAAATAAAAAATAAAATATTCATCCTAGACTTGCAGAAAAGTCGATAGATGTCGCATATTAAATAAAATGGATAAAGATTTATTCAGACACTATCTAGAGAGCATTTAGTTCGGGTTTGAATCTTGCAATCATACATAAAGATAGTTGCCAATAATATATGCGTTAAAGAAAATGAAGATAATGTAGGTGGTTCTTAGTCGAAGTATGGTACAGTTAAACATGACCGAATTTCATATCGACACCGTGGCGCAGTGGTTAGCACGTTTGCCCGGAAAGCAAGAGGTCCTGGGTTCGTGTCCCAGAGGTGTCAATATGTTTTTCTGATTTTTCTGTTTCCAGATTTTCGATTGAGTTTCGCTTATATTGTCTTCATTTATTTAAATATTATTTTACAATAGTTCATTTTAAGTACACCGATTGGTTTGTGCAAACAGATTATACAAAACAGCGTACTAATTATATTACATTATTAATTTTAAATGGAAAAAAATTATTTAAGCTTAACCATATAATAGATATTTAATTCGATTTACACAATGCCTTCGAAGTAAGTACAATAGAGTTATACCAATAGGTCTCACCTACTCGACTACATAGTTTATTTAGCAAACTGATATACATAAAATAATGATATCAACATTTTTAACAATTTATGATTTCTAAACGATTTTTTCATACCAAAATATTAATTCAGATAATTATTTGCACGTATTATCCAATTGTTAAAAATAATATGCAACCACTATTTATTACTAACCTTTAGGTAAAATTTTTTAACTATTTCACGTTCCCAATGTAAAAGCCGCATGGGCGTACAAAAGAGCAAATCTCTACATCTCTACATATTATAAATTAAAGTCCCCCGCGTCGCCTGTCTGTCTGTCTGTTCGCGATAAAATCGAAAACTTCTGAACGGATTTTCATGCGGTTTTCACCAATATTTTCACCAATAGATATAGTGTTTCGTGAGGAAGGTTTAAGTATGTAATTTGTCAAGGATTTGTGAAAATTGGTTGAAACATAACGATAACAACTGTTAGAAGTGTCGGAAAAAGTCAAGCCGCCTGGTAGCTTTCGTCGAAAACGCTGCCTAATCCTTTTGGGATATAACAAAACAAAGCATGGTGGGATATTCCTCTTTTATAGATCTACAAAGGCATATATCTATCTTTTAAGGATAGCTTACTATACCCATTCTATCTTCTAAAAAAATGGTCACCTACATTGTGGTAATTGAAAAGTTATTTAGACGAATACAGTATTAATCCTTATTACCTTAAATACGTTAGTTACCCCCAAGCATTTCATGCACATTATTATAATCTTTCACACCATCTCAACGTATTATAAATTAAAGTCCTCCGCGGCATCTGTCTGTCTCTTCGCGATAAACTCAAAGACAGCGGTGGTTATAAAGGTTGGATAACCATCCAGTAGATGACGTTGTGTTTTATTAGCCACAGGAACGCGTGGCCGGGTTAGCAACTAAATTAATAAATAATTTTCGTTGGTTGTTATGTAAAACATAATAAGTCTACCTACGTATATATTGTTTGTGGAAAAGTAATTTAGCAGGTAAGACTGATTGTCAACCCACTGTTCTACCGGCTACAGATCACTTAAACACCAACCATTGCTAAAACGGATGGAGATAATCTTTTAAATAAAATGGGCGAAAGCCGAACGTGGGCTGACCTTTCCGCTTCCCGAGGCCGCGGCCGGGACTATCTACACAGTTAAAATAACTTGGGATTTAACATGTTTGTATTATTTGCCTTCCACTGGACACGCTTAGTACTACTAAGAAGAGGATAAGGATTAAAGAAAATAGAGAACATTGTATATTCAATCATGCAGATCTTTTATACTGTTAAATCGTAAAAGGCTCAGAGAATATCTTCTCATTAAATGCACACAGGAGGCCCGGAGGACAATGATTTCTCTCGAGATCTGTCATTTTGGCGATGCTGAAGAGGATCACTTTTCAGAGTACATAATCACCATATACATTAAAATGTTATCTGTTACAAAACATAAGGAAGTTCCGATCCCGACTTTGATAACAGATGCTAAGACAATAAAAGCCATGAAAACATACTTAGTTTTCCCCATAACACATATATTAGGTCCTTACATATGAAATTGGCGTTTTGTATGGGAGGAACATAAAGTCGATTTTTTTTTAAATATAATATATTTATTTAATCAAAGTATTTACCATTGCTATCTATCCACTTTTGCCATTTCATAGGTAGTTCATCGATCCCTTTACTAAAAATACCATTCGGATGGGAATCAATAAAATCTTTGAAGGCGGTTTGGACTTGCAAGAAGTTATTCAAATTTCGAAAAAAATGGTCATCTGTTGGGGCAAGGTCCGGAGAGTACGGTGGATGTCCAATTGAAGCTCCTCTAATTTGGTAGCCGTCTCTTGTGCAGTGTGTGGTCTAGCGGTCAACGCGCGTTTGTTGATTTGCTTCACTCAATTCGTGAGGTACCCACCTTTCAAGCTTTTTCACCTTCCCAATTTGCTTCAAGTGGATTAAAACAGTTTTATCACTAACACCGCAGCCTGCAGCTCACTCGGACGTGGTTTGCGATGGATCCGCTTCCACAATAGCCTTCAATTCTTCATTGTCAACTTTGGTCTCCCGCCGTCCACGGGGCTTGTTCTGCAAGTCGAAATTTCCAGAACGAAAACGTTGGAACCAAAAACGCACTGTGTTTTCTTTTGCGGCACCGTTGCCATACACATCATTAATCCTTCGAGCCGTTTCTGCAGCACTGGTGCCAAGGTGGAACTCGTACTCGTAAATAATGCAATATTTCAAGTTTTCCATTTTGTAAACTAAGTGACGCAAAGAAAAAAAACAATTAAGAAAAAAAACAAATGAATTATAATTTTCGAAACACAAATACATGAGTAAATAGCTGTATAAATTTGAATTTGGAATTCCTAACCAAAGAGAAGATATTTGAGATCAAGGTTGCCAGTACGGCAAAACGCCAATTTCATATGTAAGGACCTAATAATAAACCTACGTCTAGCAAATGGCGAATTTCCCAATAATTATAAAAGAGCAATAATAAATCCCATTTATAAAACAGACTGTCGTAAAGATCCTCAAAATTATCGCCCTATTTCCCTTCTATCAAATATATCAAAAATACATGAGAAAATTGTAAAAAACATATTTGAACATTCTTAAAAGAAAATAAAAAATTAATGATAACCAATTCGACTTCAAAAAAACATAATTATTTGTATGACGCGATTGCAAAAATAACCAATTATTTATATACGGCTCTAGATTCCGATAAAGAATAAATCGGAATATTTATAGAAATAAAAAAAGCTTTTGACAGCATCACATAAAAAAATTATAAATACGTTAAAATCGATAGGAATAGATCGAAAAGTCTTAGCATGGATAACAAGTTATTTACATAAAAGACATCAACAAGTAAAATTAATCAATCACGTCAGTGATTCAAAATATAGCGACTTTTCAAAACCCCAAGGTACAGTTTTGGGATCATTGTTATTTATTATGTATGTCAATGATATTTTCCATATTTCCAAATGTGGAGACATTGTCTCGTACGCTGACGATACAGTCCTACTACTAAAAGCAAACACCAAGTCTGAATTAAATAACATGTCAAATACAGATATCAATGCACTAATATTATTTATGGTTTGACCTTAAATTTACCTGTTGACTTTAAATTCTAAAAAAACCAATTATTTAACATTTTTCATTAATAAACAAACAACACCTAAAACATAATAATCCACTCTGTGAGAAGTACAGAAAACCACAAATGCAATATATTATGTACAAACATAGAAAGCAAGACCGATATTAAGTACATGGGCATAACAATGGACCAGAGTTTAAAATGGTCCGCACACATAAATATTCTGATCAACAGAATACGGAAACTAACATATATATATATAGATAATTAAATTTTTAAGAGATATTCTAAACGAAAAATTACTTAGAACCACATACTTTGCTTTCTGTCAACCAATTACACAAAATGGCATTATAGAATGGGGCGGTACATATACAAATCAAACACAAACAATTTACATGTCACAAAAACTAATAAATAAAAACTATAAAAAAAACTCCACTCATATTCGTCAGAACTTCTATTAAAACAATTTCAGGAAAGAAAATTAAGTGCATTATACTTTTACCATGCAACATTACAAATATATAAAGATAAAATTCAAAATAAAGTTGCACCTTTTAAAAATAACAGAAATCTTAGACATATATCAATACTTCCTTCACCAAAATGTAAAAAAACAATAGGACAGTTAAATCATAAATATCTCAGAGTAAATTTTTTTAATTCCCTACCTGAAAAAATTAGAAACATAAATAGTGATAAAAAAATATAAAAATTATACCGAAAGTTTGAACTGAATTAAAAATAAAAATAAATTAAACCAATATAATAACACCCCCCCATATACACAAGCCCTGCTTATTTATGGGGGTAAATCGAATATATATATAAATTTATATTATGTTATTAGTTATTGTTTAAAATTTATTTCAATTTATATATCGTTTTGTGAATAAAAAAAATAAATATTTTTATTTTTCGCGATCAATTGCACGGACTGGACGCATTTTGAAACGCGAAATAAATAGGAGTTTTTATTGCCGGTATGGCACTGCCCGGTTTGCCGGAACTGGAAATGGAAAAAAAAGATAACAGTTTTCTTTTGCATTAATATTTTATTAATTTTATTTTTACCTAAATGCACATGTTCGTAAAGACAATGTTATTTGAAAATCACAACTGATAAAATTGCCAAATCGCGAACAAACTCCGCTCTTATTTTTCTCCAAATCGATAACATTGTTGTTAAAATTCAATATTTCGATGTAGTTGAAGACACCTAGTGCCTTTTAATACAAAACTAGTACTTTTGTTGTCAAAGGACGGGATAGGGTATAGCGGTTCATTTCTGGCATCCGCTTGAACATTGGCACACACAAGAAGTAGGACCAATTTATCCTTGTGAATTTGATCGCACATTTGCTGGGTCCGAATTTCTTTCTTTAGCAAAACATAAATTTTATTGGTCAATCTGGGGCCTAGAGTCGAAAGACTTTATGTAAATTTGCAATATTTATATTAATTTTCCTGCAAATCTGTAAAGATAACATATATCTACCGATTTTAATATTATAAAACTATAACAATAATAGATCTTACTATTGTATTTAGCGTCCGGAACATTAGAAATGATTCAAAAATGGGTGAATTGAAATGAAAAATTAAAAATTAAAAAAAAAAAAAATTATTAAAAAAAAAAGTTAAAACCAATTCACTTAAAAAATTAAATCTATTTATTGAAGCTAATTAAAATTTAAAAATTAACTTCATTTTCATATTAAAAAAATACAATGTTAAATGTCTGCTAATTGAATTTTTTTATTGTTTTTCGATCCAAAGTATCCGACGGTCGGCACCGTACAAATTTTGTTTCATTTCACTTCGATCCTTGTTTACTTGAAATATCTGCCGGCGGCCATATTGCTTTCTGGGAAATGCCTCCAGGCATCTGGTCCTTAGTGATTTTACTCAATGTGATTTTTAAAATTTGCTATTTTTCTAAGGAAACACAGTAAAAGTAACAAAAAGAAGTCATCTTTGGAAATTTTCGAAAAGAAGTTAGGAAAAAAAACAATATAACAATTATATTATTAAGCTTTGAGATTTGTGTTTTTTTGCGTATAAATTTTTACATTTCTAAGGTTTACTGAAAATTAAATCACAGTGTGAATGGGATGGTCCGACTCTCTGTAGGGAACTCGCATGCACAGTGCGGGTGTAAACTGTGCATCCTGAAGTTTAAATTTAGACTTACGGAATTTAAATACTTCGTTTGTGTAGAAGCACTATGATATAGCACTATGATAAGAATTTCGTTTTGTCTTGTATTCCCGCTCTATTTGTTCTCATTTTTGTGTTTTTATCTAAGAATTTATGGCTACAATGATTCCGTGTTTTACCATTTATTTTACAGATAATACATTTATAAATTAATAGAATGTAATAAATATTGAAAAAATATGCATGTCGGTAATAATACTAACCACATTGAGAAACTTAAAATTCTTAATAGTTGCTTTTTTGTTTTATTTGGGATACCAACAGTATAATATTAAAAGAAACTTCATAATATCCAGGTAATATTAATTTTACCAATTACCGGTTTCCACGTGGATTTCATAATATAGGAATGAGTTTAATGATTTGAAAATGTTAATTAAAAAAGATTACATAATAAATTGTTTAATAAGTCAGCTACGCGTCATTCGTCATACGCATGTCTAACAATGTAATATTGTCTTGAAAACAAGCTTACGAGCCCAAGTGGAAAAAGGGAGGGGGTAGGATGGGGGGGGGGGGAAATTCTACTGTAAGTATTCTAATAATAAAATACTTAACCAGAAATGAAGTTCATAGAACGGTGGTAGGATGCGATCAGTATCTATAGTTATGAAGTATCGAGAGATAATCTGTGTGACTTTATGGAGTGTGGAATGGAGTTAAAAATATTGAAATAAAAGTGTGTACTGAAATTGTATGATGCACGGTAAACGAAGGAATTTAGCTCAGAATTAGTAATTTGTATTGAGGTTTTAAACATAAATTCTGAATTTTGGTGATAAAAATGGACCCATTTTCTCCTGATTTCAACCTTGTTTTTATAACGGTAGCTGAGTTTTCTCTTACAATTTTTACCGCGACTTGAGTGTGACAAAAAAAATCTTGGTCATTAATAGTATAATAATAGTAATTAAGTGCAATGGCGATCTGTACTGGCTAGTAAAATCTTGTCGTTATTTCATCTTTGATGAGCAGTGGATGGGTTATTTTTTCCTGTTTTTTAACAGTAATTATCAAAAAACAACAACAGCCACTTCGAATGTATGAATAATCTCTATTTGCATCTTTGTATGCCGGTCTTTCACAGCCATCTCTCTTTCATAATATTTTCGGTTATCGGCCAACATGGCTAACAATATATTTTTGTGAGGCCTAAAAAACCATTACGTTGAATTACTGGATAAATAAAATTCTTTAAATTGCTGGAAAATTTATGTAAAACCACTCTTGTTTCTAGCATCAAAAATGCATACTGGTCTCTTAATGTTGAACCACGTAGGTATTAATAGGTACGCACACTGTTAACATATTTTCTGATGGTTTTTGAGAAGATATGTGAGCCTGTGAGCCATTGGGAATGTAATTTTTACCAGGAATTTCAGAAAATCTATCCCAAGTACCAACTCACTATTTAGATATTTTAAACTAACCTGATATACAACTCTTATTATTTGCAGGTTATCCTCTAAGTTTAAAATTTTGTCCTTATGTCCGAAATATATTCCAAAGTTGATTGAAATCGATTACCAACGGCGATTCGTTTCTTTAATGGTGCTCGGCGAATTTTACTCCTGTCTACAACGTGATGTATCACTCGGTGAAATTAAGTCAACATCTTGTAGTAGGTTTAGCAACAACGATGGCAGTTCCTACTTTATCTGAAATACAATATCTGGCCACAATAGGAAAGTCTTTCACCGCAGTATTCTTTTTAAAAATTAACAACTACAGGAGGCCCTGAGAAAAAATATTTTCCATCTACGGCATCTTTGGGGATGCTGTATGAAGGCTGTTTTTGAGGAGGGGAAGGAGTGAACATCTATTTAAGTCCCATGTTGTACATACTTCCTCCCAATCATTCGACAACCAACTCTGAGAATATTTCTTTATTATACTTCACTTGCTCTTGTTTCTTGAGCAAATGTATATGAAGTATTTTTTTTTCTGACGTTAATGAGTCTTAAGTTTAAACTAGTAAATTGCTTTTGAGCTCAATTTTATTATTTATTTATTTTCAAATTTTTTATCAATATTCAAAATGGTTGCGGGAATACAAAATATTTACATCATTTTTTAATATTTTTTATATGAATAAGCACATGACAGAACATCACTCCAGAGTATGCCGAATTTCATACTACGATAAAAAAATATCCATACTAGACCGCTCCACCCTAATATACGTATCTCCTCAACCCAATCCACCTCCTGGCGGATTGTGTTGAGGAGATACGTATACAGGGTGTTAAGGGACGTACTTGACTTACTTTAACCAGTGATTCCTGACATTATTTGGAGTAAAAAATGTAAATGAAATTTTGGTCTCCGGTGACTTTTTTGATGTTTTTTTTTTTTTTTCTACAAAAACATAAAAAAATGGTAATTGTTGAACAGTTGGAGGCGGGGTAAGGGGTTCGTCGGACACCCGGCTGAGTGACCAATGATGTCATGTGGAAGAATTTTTTTTTGTTTGATTTTGAAGAAAAAATTTTTGAAAAAAAAAAAAAAAATCGTCAAAAAAAGTCACCGGAGACCAAAATTTCATTTACATTTTTTACTCCTAATAATGTCAGGAATCACTGGTTAAAGTAAGTCAAGTACGTCCCTTAACACCCTGTATAAGGGTGGAGACAAAACAGCGGGAGTCATCTGCGCTCATACAATCTAACGCTAATACTACCTCTCATAAACTGAACGAAAACCTTGGATTCGAACCTAATGCTTTAAATTTATTGCAAACAATAATACAGGCGTATAGTCAACAGGGAACGTTTCCTGTGTTGTGTGAGTTATGGTTACTTTGAAACGTAGTGTTCCTTTTGATATGGTTTCATATGAGCCATGTGAACTGAACGGAAATTCGAAGCGTGTGGTGTTAATATAGCGACTAGAGATCAGGGGCGCCACATACCCATAGTACAACGTGTATGGTGACACGGGCGGCAGAACTAACTCACCTATACACCTCACACAAATATGTACGCTTAAATTTACCAAAATATTATTTTCACCACAGTCGTGCAAAATGATCAATTTCAAACATGAACATTAGGAAATTTTTAAGCGAATAAATTTTTTTACTGGAGGGTAAAATGATCATTTTCAACCATTAGCACTAGGAAATTTGTAAGCGTTCGGTTAGGAAAAATCGTATTTCCGAAATTTAATTTGGAGACTTATAAACTGCTTAGGCGGGTGCTCACGGATGTTTGTAAAGTGCTCCAACGCGGGTCAAAAAGCTTCAGTGGTTATTTTAATACGACGGTAGGTGTAATTTCTGATGCGTGTAAAATTATTAATGACAAAGTTACCAGTGAGAGATAAAATAAATCAGATCAGACTAAAGTTACTTTATTAATACTCGTTCATGTTTGAAACATAATGATTATTTTTATCATACTGGTTCTTCTATCATATATAGCCCTTTGTGTGTAATGTTGTTATACTAAGCACAACGATGTATACAATTCTGGGATCATTTTTGAGTTATATTTACTTGGTAAGTTTTCAGATTTTATCCAAAATAATATTTAGAATAATATAGTTTTGTGGAGGTCGAACAAAGGACACCGATCTGCATTCGTCTGGCTATCCGATTGGTCCCCTAGTAACCAATAGAAGTCATTCTCAAGTCACGGAACACTCCTCGCGCTGCATCGGAAACCACCGATCATTCTGTCTTAAACTACCATTCAAGACTCACCTGCATATCGTGTTTGTTCGCCTTTTACATTATTATTATTGTCAATATTTAAATATAGAGGAATTATGTGTAAGTTGTAAATTGTTAATAAACCTGTGAGTAATGTACCGACATCTTGCTTATTTGCTTTACCATACCCTTTAAACTTTAAAACACGTAACACATCACCCTATAACTGGTGACCTCATTAATTGATGCCTCTATATATTCTTAAAACACATCTGTTCCTACCTGAACTTGGATAAAGTTCATTACTTATAAAATACTTTTAAAAAATAGAAAATGAAAAGAAAAAAAAATCCAAGACCGTAAAAATTATTCAAAGTATCCGAATAGTAGGTAGGGTGATAGTAGAGTTTTCTGATTGATTTTGCTATATTAGGTGTGTGGTAGGTATATAATTATATGGCTTATCATAACGTTTGATAAGAAAAATGTGTCTAAAGACCTTCAGAAATCAAAAAAATGCACACCTTTTAGCAACAATAATTTATGTAACCATAATGAAAAAACTTTTCTCTTTTGTGAAACATTTTGTATTCGCAGATGATACGGCATTGGTCATATCACATAAAGATCTAAAAATTGCAATTGAACTCATGCAAATTGACTTGAAATAATAGATAATACACAATATAATCAACAAACAAGTCCTGCTAAGCCAATTGAATCGGCTTGTCAACAGGTGCTTATATTTTAGTTACATATTTATACATTTTTAAAATTTAAAATTTACATCTTATATCTACAGATTCAACATTTTTTCATACATATCAAAATCAATATAAATCTTTTTTTTCCGATAGCCAATTTTTCACCATATATTTAACCTTATTCATAGAATTACATTGCTTTACAGTGTCAGGTAATAAATTAAATATCTTCGGTATGATATATTCAAACGTTCTCTGTCCGTACTTATTGTTAAATTTGGGAACTATTAACCCGTCGTTACGCGTGAATCTAGTGCTGTATTTATGTTCTAATTTCTCTTTATGCTGCGGGGTAAATATATGCTGAATTATAATTTTGTGCCAAAGTATTGCCTTAACAGGTAAAATTTTGGCACTCTGAAACAGCAACGGTTTATTTTGTCTCTGTTTGAAAATATTAGGGACGACCAATAATTTTACAATTGCGTTTTGTACAACTTGCACTTGTTTCAGATTGGTTATAGAAGTATTTCCCCATATTGTTAATCCATATCTTATAATAGATTCTGCTAGTGACATATAAATTATTTTAAATGTTTCAATTGATAGGAAAAAATTTAACGTGTACATTCTGCCAGCAATCGATCTGAGTCTTTTACAGGTTTTTTTTATATGTTTGTCCCATTTAAAAAAAACAATCTACAGTAACACCAAGATACACGTATTCCGAAACTAATTCTAAGCTTTCACATTTACAATTAGTTGGAATATTTTTATGAATGCAATTAAAATTATGAGATATAATATTAGGATTAAATTGAAAATTGGCATTAGGTGATTTATATGCATTACTTTGGTTTCGTTCTGCATCATGTGACCATTTACAGAGTTGATTAATAGTTCCGAAATTTAACAATAAGTACGGACAGAGAACGTTTGAATATATCATACCGAAGATATTTAATTTATTACCTGACACTATAAAGCAATGTAATTCTACGAATAAGGTTAAATATGTGGTGAAAAATTGGCTATCGGAAAAAAAAGATTTATATTGATTTTGAAATGTATGAAAAAATGTTGAATCTGTAGATATAAGATGTAAATTTTAAATTTTGAAAATGTATAAATATGTAACTAAAATATAAGCACCTGTTGACAAGCCGATTCAATTGGCTTAGCAGGACTTGTTTGTTGATTATATTGTGTATTATCTATTATTTTAATAAAAAAAAGTTTATTTTTGCATAATATATGACAGGAGGCCGGCGTGATTTGATAATGTAAACCTCATTACCGACAGCACAAGCAGTGCATAGTTTCTTAGAAAAATCAATGTCTTCTAATTAGAGAATGCAACACTTTGTTGTACAAACTGACTTTTTATTTAACATAAGCGCGGGTATTATTTTAGCATACATGCGGCGATATCCCTCGCGGCGGCCCTGTTGGGATGTGTACATATGTATGCCTGGTGAAATGGATTACCCGTTATCACGGAAGAAGCTGAGCCGCTTATCGCTAAACTAGTGTGCAAACAATGAACTCGCTACACATGCTCTCCGCGCGCATTGTCTTCCACCTCCTACTATCTCCGCTGGCCATCTGATTAATCGCTTTCGGGCCACCAAAGTTCAATTTATTCTGATCAATCTTGACGCCAAAGTGCTAAATTATTCTTGAATCGGAAACGCACGCGTTGATCAAGAATTGCGTGGAACAAAACTATCTCATACGATCAAGAAAAGGGTGGTATTAATATTAATCGAGAAGATAAAAAAAAAATTAATAGAAAACATTTTACGTACCTACCCACATAGTGCTTTTTTTGGCTATCGATTTATCTGTGTAATAATTTATTATATAATATCTAATAAAAAAAGTGTACAAAGTAATTATCTGCATCGGTGACCTCGCTGCTGTTAGTGTATGAACTGTGGTGGCCACATAATAGAGGTTTATAGTTCAATTTGGGAGCGGTTCCACTGCTTCGGGAACCACTTATTGGACACTCAACATCTCTGCCAAAGGACAAACTGGTGACTTAGCAGGGGTTCCCGGGTTCATGGGATGAGGTTTAGCTGTGTTGCGGGCCGGATCGGGAGATGCCTGTTGAGGAAGACTGTTTGACCTCTTCAGCTGGACTCTCAATCCTTCACCTTGCACCTTGAGGGATGTATTCATACGTCCGTTATTCCCGGAGACGCTGACTCTCAATTTTTTCCTTTCCAGAATTTCTTTTGTTTTTCTTTTCCTTTAAAAGTCTCCACACAACATTCCCAGATATGATATAGGCCGTGATAGTAGAATAAAGAATATAATACGACAAGTACTTAAAAACACTTCACTGGAAACAGATTTTCTATTTAGCACAGAAGCCCAGCATTCCGTCTCACTCACACTCGCCTGAAATCGAAGATTTCCATCCCATTTGAATTTCGAAAACACAGTTATGTATGGAAATATAGGCCCAAAGTGAACAAATATTTGGATAACGAAATACGCCTACAAGGCTCTTCTTATGGGCGTGTTTTATGAATATTCTGTACATTGATGTTTAGTTTACGCTGTGTATTCCAAATTGGCGTAGCATATTCATGTGTACTTCGGACTAATGATTCTGACTAATAATTTTCATAAAATACCTCTGTTTAAATACATCCATTTTAATTTATGTTGTGAGGTGTATGACTGAGCTTCGTTTATATTTTATTTTATTAGTAATTTTAATATCTATTTAGACAATGTGCAAACACTTTAAACCTATAATTATTATTAATTGTATTAATGTAATTGTCTTGTTGGTGTTCTAATGGTAAAAGCGTAAAACAAAATGTAAACAAATACAAACCGTAGGTACAGATATATGAACTGGATTGCACAGGCGGTCAAAAGATGAACTAACATTTTTTTAACATTAGTTCCACACAGGCGGCCATGGGGGAAATTATTTTCCCTGGGGCCTCATGTGTAGAGCCAATGCAAAAAAATATAGTTTTGGTAACCGCCATTAAATATTTAACACCATACAATTGTTTCATAACTGTGAATTTTTTTTTAAAATTATTCTTTATTCATAAAAATATCTTACGAGTAGATGTATACAGTTTTTACAGATTTTTCCACTACCACACTAGGCACACTGATGTAAGCATTTATTTTGTGGTTAATTAATATTTAATTATTCAACCTTTTTAAATGCCAATAATTATTATCAATTAAAATTTCAAATAATCCAATTAAAAAATTGGAAACCATGCTTTTTTGGATTTCTCAAAACTACTTTAAAGGGGGGTAGGTAGTATTTTTCAGTTGAAAAAAAATACAATAGTTGGATAGTCATTGGCGTAAAATTAGTAATTAATGAAACAATATGTTATTTTATTCTGAAAAAATGTATACCAGCATTGTTATTTGATGAAATTATTAATTAAGTTCATAAATTGTAAGCTGCACCTGGGTACCTAGCATGGTCGATCGATATAGGTTTTATCGAAAATGTCGGTAACTTGTCATCGCTCTCGAGCACGACTGCAGGCAGCTAACGAACAAATAAAAGTTCACAACGACTAAGGGTTCCTATTTAATTTGACGTGAACTGTTATTTGTTCGTTAGCTGCCTACAGTCGTGCTCGGGAGTCATGACAAGTTACCGACATTTTCGATAAAACCTATATCGATCGACCATGCTAGGTACCCAGGTCTCAACACATTAGTTCCTAGTGAGTTAGGCACACTTCACCAGTTTAATTAATAAAAACGAATTTTAAATAAAAATTACGCATTCTGAAAGCTAGTATTCATTCTAAAACTCTAATGGCTTATTTTCTGATAAAGTTTATGAACGTAAAATTTAGAGTTGTTGTATGTTAATTATTGCACGTTTGAAAAATGTAAGAATAAATTTTTAACCATAGAAAGGGGTAAACTCTAACTAACTAACTAACGATTACGCCGTTTCCCCGCAGGGGTAGGCAGAGAGGACGGACAAACAACTCGGTCTTGGCACACACTCTTTGCCTCACTCACATTCATACATCGTCTCATACATTCTCTTCTATTATTCTGACTTTTGACATGGCCCGACTCAAGTATCTGATTCACTTGATCGTGCCATGTCTTCCTCGGGCGTCCCCGACTTCTTCTACCATTCACATTCGCGTCGTATATTCTTCTTACACTAATTAAATCCATTTGTATTTCTTAGATTTGTAAATTTTATGGTTTCAGTTTTGTTTTGTTTCTAGAGTTTATGTAACTTTAATTTTTAGCAGTTTCTTCTTTGAAGTTAAAATATGTTAACATTATCTCAACATGAAAGCTTTCAGATTATGTTAACTTTTATGTAAAAAACTTGCTGTCTAAAACGTACTTGAATAACCTTTTCGAATTTGCAAAATGTATAGTTTCGCTACAGTGACGGTAGCTGACATAATATCCCGATGTTGTTGTAACGGAAAGATGTATCGGAGTGCCAACATAACAGAAAAAAATACACCATAGTTAGCTAAAAAGCTCAAAGCTCCCCTGAGGTGATTTTCTCATGAAAACCGCGCTGTATAAATAAGCCAAACATTATTATTATTATTACAGCTCTAAAAGTTCGACATTTTTTCGAATTATTGACACCTAAGGAATATTGTTGTTATCTACAAAAAGTAATCGTCTCAGCTATTTCAGATCACTAAACCAACAACAATTCAAGATATATATGATAAAATTGTCTTCTGAACTTTTTATTTTTTTATTACATGAGCTCCACACAGGAGGCCCTGAGGAAAACAATTTCCCTCAAGGCCTATGTCATCTTTGTGGATGTTGTGTGGAGGTTTTTTTTTAAGGAAGGGAAGGAGAGGAGAGTTCTGGGAAGGAAAAGGGTTTAAGGGGTGGGTAGGAATCTGGGGTTCAGTATGTCCTGGTCATCCGACTCCAAGACCTAGACAAACCTCATCCCATGAACCCGGGCACGCCTGTTAAATCACCAAACGTAGCGAACCACTTGGGGTGACCTATAGCAGAGGTTTTGGTTATCCAATAAAGTTACCCATTCCCGCCTCCCAAATTGCAAATTGGGAGGCGGGAATGCGGGATTGGTCTTGTTTGATGTATGCGAATTAAAGTAAATTTTTGCTTATTACTGATGAAATTCGTCTAACATTTCGAAGTATCGAATTTCGTTCTTTGGCAGATAATAATTTTCATTGGCCTGTCTAGGAAGTAGGATTCAAAAGGTCGAGCAACCTACTCACAATAGGACTACCGACCGCCACTACTTATCCTATTAACTTTGAGGGAAAATTCTAGTGGGTATCAATTTTTCCGCGAGTTTCCTATATCGAAATTCTTCCATTAAATCTCGGAATTGCTAACTAATATTTTTTTTTAAATATTATAAGCATATGCAGACATTTCTTGTTTTTATGTAGAATAAATAATCAACCAATGATCTTTTTTCTTTTAGCTTATGCAAGATTAAGAATAGATCAACTTTATAAATGTTTAACGCATTCCCTCCCTACTTAAAGCTGGACTCTGCTCGCTCCCATTAGATGGTTCACCATCCGGCGATCAGACTGGGTGTTTTATGGGACTCTTCGCCTGGCAGTAACGAGGATTTCCTGCTGGCGTGCCAAGGCGCTATTATCTGGTTATTTAAAGCTCATTATCCGCCGTTAAATGTTTCTCGAAGATCAGTAGATACTAGTGCTGTATCCAAACAAAATTGCCGTTGGAAATAGCAGCTAGATGCCGTCAACACCAACGCCGTTAACGAACATTTCGTTCAACTGTTGGATACTATTGATAATAATGTCAGCAACTGCGTACGATTATATTTCGATGCAACGCAGTGAAGTCTATGACTGTTTTATTTGCTTGGTGCCAAGTAGACAAAAAGTGATGTTCACACGGGCATAGACCCTGTTTGGTAGGTCATAATTAATTATATTATAGTGTTGATTTAAATTTCAAATTATCTCTAAATATTATAAATTATAGTCCCCCGCGTCGTCTGTCTGTCTGTCTGTCTGTTCGCGATAAACTCGAAAACTACTGAATGGATTTTCATGCGGTTTTCACCAATAGATAGAGTGTTTCGTGAGTAAGGTTTAAGTATGTAATTTGTCAAGGATTTGTGTAAATTGGTTGAAACATAACGATAATTGTTAGAAGTGTCGGAAAAAGTCAAGCCGCCTGGTAGCTTTCATTGAAAACGTTGCCTAATCCTTTTGGGATATAACAAAACAATGCATGGTGGGATATTCCTCTTTTATTGATCTACGAAAAAGTCCACGAAGAAAAATATCTATCTTTTACGGATAGCTTACTATACCCATTCTATCTTCAAAAAAAATGGTCACGAACATTTTGGTAATTGAAAAGTTATTTAGACGGATACAGTATTAATCCTTATTAACTTAAATACGTTAGTTACCCCAAGCATTTCATGCACATTATTAATCTTTCACACCATCTCTACGTATTATAAATTAAAGTCCTCCGCGGCATCTGTCTGTCTCTTTGCAATAAACTCAAAGACGGCGGTGGTTATAAAGGTTGGATAACCATCCAATAGATGACGTTGTGTTTTATTAGCCACAGCAACGCGTGGCCGGATCAGCTAGTACTTTTGTAATTTTGGATTGTCTTTTTGATTTGTCCTACTGAACGTCTTATGAATTTTGCCTATAGGTAAATAAACATAGCTTTTGGATCATTAACTCATTGGCTCGTTGGCTATTGTCGTCATAAAGCTAAACACGACTAAGGCATTTGGCCATGTGTCATTTGATGGTCTAAATTAGGGGCCAATAACGACCGAACCGAGCCAGTTGCATATGTCCGGTGTTGCCATGGACAGAAAAGGAAAATCGGTAACCCATTAAAAATTCATTGGGACTAGTTGTTGTATTTTTGGTGCCTTCAGAGAACTAGAGAGAGAAAACTTTCCTGTAGTTGTTCTGATACCTTCAGAGAATTTCAGAGAGAAGTTCTCGAAATTTTGTATAGGCATCACCAACTACGTCAACATCGAGTGAATAACTCGAACTTTTGAACTAAAATCGGAAATGGGTAGGTACATATAAGGGTGATTTTTTTAAAAATATTCAACCAAATTTTTTATTTAAAATAGGTATTAAAATGAATGTGGGTCAATAGTATTTTACAGACATTAAACATACGATTATTTAAAATTAAGTACATGTTTAAAATAATACAGTTAAGTATATAAAATTATTTTTCACGAAAATTTTAACAAAGGTCAATTAAAAATGAAATAATAAGAAATAATTTAGTACCTATGTACATTAATTAGGTAATGATTTTTCTAATAAAAAGACCAAAAAATCGCGTCCGTTTGAACATCACAGAGGAGTATAAAGGCTATATCACAGAGGAATCTTTCCTCCGTGAGCCGTACTGTCCGACTCGATGACTAAATTAATAATACTAAGTGGATATTTGCTCGAGGATTGCGTACACACGGTAGAGCCATCGAGCCATTGGCTCGAAGATTTGGCACGTAAGGCCGAGGCGAGCCACGACTTTTTGGTTCGGCTCAGTGTATTTTGAACTCGCCGAATGTCAAGCGGAGGCAGCCCAGCCACATCAATTCACCTAAGTTTACCCAAACACGATGATTTTTGAATTGGCGCGGGATTATTTGGCTCGCTGCTGGTTCAAACTTGTGTCTCCAGCTTAAAAGTCCTAACGCTCCAACATCCTGACAGAGATCCCTAATATCGAAATATCGTTATTTAAAATTTTTTTTAAGTATTCACGTTAACGTTAAAGTCGGCGTTTTTTACAATGGTTATATTCAACAGTTGACAAGTAGCAACGTTGGCATTTTTTTTTAATTGTCGTTAACGCCCACTACTAATCCGTACCCACGATGAAAAGCTCGCCTGAAAATCCCATAGCCCATAAACTTGGCTATTTTGATGGCGGGGAAAGAATACTCGCAGCTGATTTGATGCGTTTGATGGTGATAAATTTACCCTTTTCACCGTTGAGCCTCCCCCAGTGGGAGCCATGGTCTTAAACTTGAATTAAGTGGTGGTTAAATGGGGGCATCTTAGTTAATGCATTCACCTTACAAATTGATAATCTTGTTTAGCGCAAGATTTATTGCAACCCGAGGGTATGGTAATACCTACATTTAACTAATTTAGAAGGATTTCTAGAAATTATACCTACAACTTTGTGTAGGTCAAGGGTGAAACGAAAATAAATAGCCTTTACTAAATAATCCACTATCTTAAATGTTATAAAGTTCGTTGCTAACGTTTACGTTAATTCCGGTTATGCCGATTCGGTATAAATACCGAAGGTATAACCGTACTACTTAACACAAGTTCATGTGAGCTACAAAAATTAATACCAAAAGAGCAAAGTATTTGTAAATCTTACAGGTATTTGAAGTTCTGTAAATAATTAGCTTGTATACAATTCAACAATTTTTTATCCCCTCTGAAACTACGGACGGGTTGTTTCAAAACAATTCATTAATTTTTTAAAGTTAAATTTCACATTCTGTGAAGGTTTTATTCAAGTTATGTGATTATACCAGTTTTATGAAGTAAGTGGGCTATAACGATATAACAACTGAACTTGAATTGAACTTACACAAAACGTGAAAATTAACTTTAAAAACTTAATGAATTGTTCGAACCCCTCCTAGGTATATAATGTCAAATAAGGAATGGAACGACACGACGATCAATTTCAGTATGCAATCTTAACTTTATCTACATCCATATATTCTTTTCTGATATTCCGAATTTGAAAGGCCTGCAACAGGCATTTAACATGATTTTAAACGATAACTATGAAACGGTAGAAAAGTAATATTCTTATTATATTACTGAATGCTATCTGAATAATAGGTGAATCTTAAGTGTAAGAGTTTGTATACATAAATTAATTTAGATGTGAAAGATGGGATTACTGCTGAGGACACGAGGACGAGTGCGGTGAAATTTGAATGACTGAACTTAAAATGATTTTTTCTGCACATTTTATTAAAATGCTAAAAATATTTATTTAAAAAAAAACCTAAAATAATTATTACAGATAGATACATTTTCCCTATTTATCACCTTGACGTAAGTAGTGAATGATTTTTTCTTCATTCTCAAATGTCGATAAATCCCAAATAAATTGAAATAAAAATAAAGGAAGATTTTTAAATTAACCCATAATCTTGCGGATTAATTAAATATATTTCTTGGGCGAGCTTTTCATTTATTTCAGTCACACTTCCCACTTTTTCGAGGGAAGTTCAAAGGTTGGTATTTTCAATAAATTAACACGCCGTTATCCCTTTTGGATCTGGAGATGTATAAAAAGCGACGGTATTTTGGTGGAATGGCTGGTTAACCTGGTGGATATAATTAATAACCTAGAAGGCACTTTAACCTCAGACCTATCGGCTGAATCTTTTAACTTCTTGCAAAGTTCTAATTAATGAAAATCGGTTGAGAATTTTCACAAAATCGGCACTTTTACTTTGTGAAAGGAAAACTTTTGGATTTCCGCAGTCTTTATCAGTTTTCAGAACAAATTGTGTTTCGTAGAAATATTTTTGTAGTTAATAATATATTTTCAATTTAAATTAGTAAAATAAAAGTTTCATTGTGTTACATTAAAGAAAGGTGTTTCATGGTATTTATTTAAAGTTTTCTTTATTCAAAATTGACAATTTTGTATTCAAATGTATTTCCAAGTTGTAGTTTTTTAATCCATGCCGAAAATCTGTCTGATGGATATCTCAAGCAGCTCAACCTCTCGAACGGTGTTCTCTGGTATCACAAAATTTTCCTATACCTTTAAGAACAACTCAACTATTTACTTATATATTCCTTTACGAGCTATTCAAATTTGGAACATCTCTCAAATTCTCAAATTCAAAGTGAGATGCCATATTGAAAGATCCACTCGCAACACAACTATTTACTTATTTATTCCTTAATGAGCTATTCAAATTTGAAACATCTTTCGAATTCTCAAGTTTAAAGTGAGATGCCATATTGAAAGATCCACCCGCAACTCAACTATTTACTTATTTATTCCTCAAATTTGGAACATCTTTCGAATTCTCAAATTTAAAGTGAGATGCCATATTGAAAGATCCACCGGCAATTCAAGTATTTACTTATTTATTCCTCAAATTTGGAACATCTTTCGAATTCTCAAATTTAAAGTGAGATGCCATATTGAAAGATCCACCCATTCCAATTGTTCATTTATTAATAATACGAGTTGAAATATTATTGGCACAGAGAGAAAAACTAATAAGATACATAGAATAGATAATACTGTGTTAAATAAAAAGAGAGTATGAAATGATTCTTGGAAATACCTAATTCATTCTGAAAAATATCATAATATTTAAAACCTTGTCGTAAAAATATGTACGACACTAATACTCAAACGGTCTCGGGTCTTATTTTTCCGAGAAGGTTTTCAAATTAAAATTTTATTTGTAATCATTTTTAAACACATGAAGAGCGTAAAATAATATTCCAACAATTTCGGTACAAAATAATTAATGCAGTAAAGCCTTAACGCAAATTGAAGCAAAACACCCTGTCCCAGTTTTCCCAGAGACCGAGAGTTCCGGTGGCTGTTTGAAAAAATCTAAATGCCATACATAGTCAAAGTGGAGCAAGTTTCCTCTACCCGGAGACTTCGCATAAAAGGTTATTATCCATCGTGTCATTTAGTTAGCAAACTTTAGATTAAGCGACACCAAAATGCCACACACACATATGAAATAAGGGAAATATTATTAGACTCCATTGTGGGCTGTGTTTAAGGGAATGGCGCAATTGCCTGCTTTAACTTTTCGAAGGAAAGAAATTATCTAACAACTATAGGGAGCTGAATGTTTTGTAAGTATTAATCCCGTGCTAATTGATTATCGTGTACGATTTAATTCTATATCGTTCATAATTATTTTTAAGTAGGTTTTAATGATTATCAACTTCATTGATGTAATTTAGTTTATCCGTTTTACGTTACTTCGTGCTCTAAAAAGTGTTTGTATAATTTTCAATAGCTCATTAGGTATAATCTGTTAATAATATCTATGTAAAAGCCCAGCAGAGCGAAAAATCAAATTAAATAAAGTAAAAATATGGTGTGAAAACTTGCGTAGGTACTTGTTTTTCATCTTGTGTTTACACGTAACTATACATGGCAAATTGACATTTTAATATATTTGAATGAAAATATTAAATAAATCTTTTTTTTCATAATTACATGAGGATATAGTTTCAATACCAAGTAGTTGATACAATCGGTGTACAAATTAAAACAAAAACAAAAAACAACTTGTTCCCTTTTTTGCATTTACTCCACACAGGAGGCCTTAAGGAAAATAATTTCCCTCTGGGCATATGTCAACGGGGATGTTGTATGCCCTTGCATCGTTTAAAGAATTCTGCGTTAAATAACTTTTTTTTAAATCCTTAAAGCCGGGTACAGACTGCTGTAACATAACATGCAATATAACATGAAAGGACCATTTCATAAGTGTGGACGCAGCGCGCGCACGAACCGAGCATGTACCTACTCGCATCTGTTTCCGGCACGCGCACGGTGTTCTGCAGTATAGACACAAACAACTCGTCCACACTGACGCTCCGTGCACACTGCGCACCGCGCACTCCTTTATACTCGGCGAAAAAACCGGCACTCGGCGGATTGCGGCACGCCCGAGTTGAAATGCTCGGTTCGTGCGCGTAGTGTGCACTAGACATGGGCAGACTCATTCCCAGGAGTGAATCGATTCATTGTGATTCCCTCGGTCTTTTGAATTGATTCATTTTATTCATTCCATTAATTCCAAAAAAAAAGAAAAAAACCCTTGCTTATATTTTATGAGGCTAGGAAGCCAAAGAGGGGACCAATAATGCTATCTCATTCTCTCGCAGACTACTTTATTTCTTAGTTCTCCGTTAGATGCATGTGTTTGCTCTTTTTAGTGTCGTTATTTTTCGTTTCATCGAGTTTCAAATCACAACGGTGATAATGAAGTTTTCACTACGCAAAGCACTCTTCTTAGGGTAAATTTTGTTGTTCTGAAAAATCGTAGGTACTAAAAATGACGCGCGACGAAGTTAATGAAATATTTCAATGTGTACTTAGATATTATTTTGCCCAAAAGACAAATTTTTGACAAGAAAAATATGTGTTTATATTAGGCTATCAATTAAATCTTAAAATTAAACAGTTTGTGTGGTTAACCCCTAAAGTTTTACTAATTTTTATTTATTTATTAATCTTAAAATTGTTTCACTTCACGTGATCTAAACTTCCCACTACCTTTAGCCTCGCAAAATATCCCAATTGGGGATTCCATAGTTTCATTAGCTCCAGACGGGACTTGGGCGGAATTCACATAAAAGCCATACTATTATCGCGCTTTCATAGGTATATCCGGACCGGTCACCTGGAATAAGCTTCACTCAAATATATATATATTTTAAATGCACCTACCTCAGTGGTGAAGTTAATACCATGCGCCGAATAAAAACTAATTAAAATCCCTGGCGACACGCGTCGTATAATTTGTCACCAAAATATAAAGGAACAAATCGCTCGATTATCATTTATCAGTATCACGGTTCGATAGCGACTGATGTATTGTTTACGGCTAGAGTAGACAGAGACAGATACCATAAAAAAATAATAATAATATAGATAAACATCGTTTTGTTTCTACAAGCATTGTATCACAATTTACGCACGTGTGAGGGAGAAAAAACATAGGATTAACTTGCGCGGGGACTAACGACGAACCGATTCTCTGCGGGCACCAAGAAATGAATTAGGAACTTCTGACTAATAAGTGTCTTTTGTCTTGCTGTGACTTGAATAACTTGCATTCCGCGGACCGGCCGGATCGACTCGACACGTGGGACCCGGGACCCGTGGGACTACGACGTCACAAATGAATAAGAAATAAATGTTTTGATTCCTTGAATAAGTGAAACAGAGATTGGGGTTGCGGATTGAGTTCGCACAGACCGAACAGCTTGTAGGACTATGACCACGGAGGAACGATTCATCCGTGACTATGACTGGCGGGACTGGCGGGACAACTGTGAAACAGACGCGACTCTCGGAGCTCAGAATTATTTGGATCTTGGCTGACTCGCTTGTCTGTTGGCGGTTTTGTCACTTGGATTGGGGACGGGGACTCTGGCCTACGGGGTTTTTTGTAGGTATAAGATGTACTGCGCGGGATACTACACAGTACACGTGATAGGCAATTTCGCGGCGCGCATCGCCTGTAGTAGGTGTACCTATCCGCGCAACAAATATCCAGAATAATATTTAATTTAATTCCTACGATACACTACAATATTTATAGAGTACATTATTATTTTCTTACCTCAATATAACATGAAATATTTAACTGTAAAATAAATTAATCGAACTAAAAATAAATATGGTGCTGTTAAAAAATCGTAAGATGCAAGGCCAAGGGTAAGGAATAAAGATTTAATTCCTTTTGAAAATGAGAATCAGATCGAGTGTGTTAAAAGATTGAATTTATTCATTTAATTCAGTCATTCAATTTTGCCCACGTCTAGTGTGCACGGTTCGTGCGCGCAAGGCGTCCACACTATGGGAATTCTGTTACATTGCACGATACATTGCGACAATGTGGACGGCAAATTCTTTCATTGCATGTTACGTTTTGTAAGTCTGTAACCAGCTTTAGACAATTCAACTATCGATGCATACTTAAATTAAATTGAAAATGCAAACAATTCTCCAGCATTCTTCGCAACAAGTAACATTTTTTACAACCCCACTATTCAAAATTACTTTGATGGTTCGGGGTAACAATTTATTATCGTGTTTGAACAAACTAAAATATCTTCAACACGCGATGCCCGGAAGGGTTGAAACAAAATATTTTTATTTAAAGTCGGAAACGCATTCGTAATTTGAAAATGAAATGAAGCACTGAATTATGCTAACTGACCAACGGAAAGCGGTGGTGTCGGCATACTGAAAGAGTAAATAAGAGAAACGGGAATGGGTACCTACACAGAACGACAGCAGCTGGGCTGCCACTTTTTCACCTGTTTTTTTTAATCCCAATATGTCTGACTTAGTTTATGGGCATTACCGAATTATTCAAATTAGCTACGAGGATTTCTGCCAACGTCTCTGCGCACGTTTTAAATTACCCACATTCGGATTTATTATTTTAATAAAAACGTGGCGAGTTCATTTACTTTCTTACAGAAATGTCACTGTAAATAATAAACCTATGGCAAAAAAAGCTGGGACAAATAATTTCCTTAAAATTTTTGGAGAATAGGTACCAATATTTCGGGATTTATCATCAGAATGTATGAATTGCTTAATGACCCAGCAATGCAATGAAAGCCATGTTCTACGACATTGTAAAAAAACTAGCTGGAGTATACTAATGGTGTAAACTAACGGCCTCCGCACCAAAGAAAATAGATAATTATGCTAGAAAAATCCAGAAAAAATCTTCAGGTAGGTATATCTATATATTCGGACGCATTGAACTTATCCAAAGTTTAGGCACTATGTGTGCATAGACTTATTGACATGTTGAGATTAGCCTAGAACCCAGACATTACACAAATCTTGCGGTACTTAGTTTTAATGTAGTTAATAACTCTATTGATAGCCCAATTCTTTGAATGAAATTTCTAAAGCATTGAATATATTAAGTCACTAGTTATAACCATAAATCTTAGTAAAAAGCCAATTGTATTATTTCTATTATATTATATACATGCAATATAAATTATCCAAACGTTATTATTGATTCCTTCTTAACCTTAAAACTTTTTTTGTCACCTATCATCCCAAATGTTTTGTAAAAATATATAGAAATAAGAAATATTGTAGACTAAATAAAAGTCGTACAATAAATAATATTTATGATAAAAATACAGTTATGAGTTATTATTTAACTCCCGCGGATTATAAAAAAATGGAATTTTTACTTTTGGGCTACATTTCCCCGAAAGCACCAGAGATTATTATGTAAAATAGTTAGAGATTTTATCATTTTCTTTTATTGTTATTATTTTTGTAGTACCGTATTTAATTCTAATTTGGGAGGCACAAATGGGTACCGCCGCCCCGGTTACTATTTATTGGAAGACCAACACCCCTGCGTAAGTTAGCCCTAAGTGGTTTGCTACGTTTTGTGACTTAGCAGGGGTGCCCGAGTTCATGAGGTGAAGTTTGACTAGGCGGATGATCTGGACACATTAAACCCCACATTCCTACCTAAACCTCCCAGATCTTCCTCTCCTTAAAAAACCCTCCACACAGCATCTCCAAAGAAATTATCTTCCTCGGGGTAAGCTATATAAACAAAACACTTGAAAAGAGTGCTGAAAATTCTAGGTTCAATGATTTAAAAAAAAAATGTTTTTTCTGTCAGGAACAACTATTTGTCTTGCGACATCTGTTTCACTTTCTAAACTCGTATTTATTTGTCAGACTGAGGCGAAGCAACTGACAGCGGCGTAGTAAGTGAACCGTTAAAGTTAATGTACTTTGCATTTATATTGCCTCTCTCTCCAATTGCAATCTCTATTTCCCATTCTCCAAAGGGGAAGAGAGGGCGGGCGACCAACCGGTGGTTGTTTCCCAAAGCTGTGACATTAAATTTGGGGCCATTCTGCCAAGTTGGCTGGCCAAAGATGCACGAACACCGGAACACATCAATTTGCCTAATGCCGGGGCTAACTGGCAGAGAGTCCATTAAAATGTGGGCACAAATGCTGCAAATAATATAAACACCTGCTATTTTATGACTGCATTCTGGCTTGTTTATTTAAGATGACTTCAAAATTGATGTAATAATTGAAGCTATTTTTAAACACGTCTGTTTGAATTTCACTTTCGTTTGTTCGACGCGGATTCTTGGATGTGGAAATTAACCCACTTACCGACATTCGATCAAGCTGAATCTCTGTGAAGAAAGGTTCAAACCTCAGTCAAACCTTTTTTTTCAAGTTTTAAAGAGCATTTGAAAACAGATATAATAGTAAAAAAATGGTTTCTAAGGGTTGAGTTTTCTACTTCTTCAAATAATATTATGCTAATTGATCTGCCTTGCTTGATAAGTACAGGTAAGTAAGTAAGTAAGTACTTTAGCTTTTACTTACTAAGTACTTAAGCTTTTTATCTTTCAAGTGATTATAATTTGAACTTATTTGGGGTGTTCTTAAATATCGATTGTACAAACGGAGAAAAGGAAGGAATTTATGTTCGTAATATGTTATTCAAATAGACATATTTTCGCACTTTTGAGATAACGAAAAGATGGAATTTTGAATGCGGGGAGGGTTATGATGGATTCTGTAATATTTTATTTGGGTGCTTCACAAAACAAAACTCGTAGATGTTTTGCTTTTGAAAATATTTTTTCCGTCTAATCAACGCAACCAATTAATACATTTGTGGTAGAATATCACACTCCAGGTCGATCGATAGGGATTGATAGGATAATCATTTTTAGGCAACATCGCGTGCTTTGGTCAAAAAATATTACATATGTTTTCGTATCGGTGATCAATGAACCCTATGTAATTTTTAGCCATAAGTTGTTTTTAATTGTTTGTCTAGCTTATAGTTTTTTAGATTTTAGAAATGTATTATAAGTTTGCACAGCGCCCTTGAGGTGATTTTTCACAAAAACGGCGCTATACAGGGTGTCCGGGGGTAATGTGCATTAACTTCGGGAGGTGATTGTAAATTATGGTAGGAGTAAAAAAGATAAATGACTTTTTCTGAAATTCCAACTTTTTTTTCCCATACAAAAAGAGAAGCCCACTAAAAATCCTTAGTGTAAGGTAGCACTTACTCAAGTTAGCTTGCCGGGCACATTTGTTGCAACGTTTATTTGGTGTGATTTGGCCTGTATCCATGAAAACAATAACAAGACCGAGAATTTGACGTTTATACAGATCGTATGTTTTAAACCAAATGTAAAAAGATAACTGCACTTAAATAATAATTGAAGACACGCTTTTTACGATTAAATTGTTTTTAACTAATTGAACACTTAACAAATGTCATCGTTTTTAACTGGTTTAACAAATTTTCAAAATGTCCACCTTCAGCTTGTAAGCAAGCATGTAAACGTAAAGTAATATTATTATCAATTCCTACGTTTTGGCGTATTTCATTAATGAATGTCTGCCCGTTCTTTGTTGGTAAAGTAAGGCATTGACCTGTGGCGGCCACTTGGCGGCCGCATTAATTGCGCCGCCACTGGACTCCGACCGAACACGCTGGAAACTACGAAATACCTACAGTCAGTTTCTACGGCCGCGCCGCCTCGTAAATAATAATTCCGCCACTTACGCGAAAGGCCTAGAACGTGTGGCTGTACCATACAAGTGCCCACAGAAGGTTCGAGCGATTTCTCAGCTTTGCGTGAATTCACCCAGCCTTACCTACCGTGAGAGTAATTACTCGCCGCGAGTATATAAGCAAGCGCTCGCTCGCTGAGTACCAGTTCAGCCTTCATTCATGGTTCGACATTTACACATCGGGCAGTGATACAACTAAGTGCAGTGTAGTAACTCTTTACCTGCCCTCGCGGGCCAACAGCCCGCGCAGTCAACCGCAAGTGAACAACATTTGTCCAGTGTGACACCAGGAATATTTCCAGCACCTTCGAGGAACTTCACCAACCAACAACCGGCAACGAGCCAGCAACCGGCAACAAGCCAGCAACCACAACCAGCAACCAGCAACCGGCAACGAGCCAGCAACCGGCAACAAGCCAGCAACCACAACCAGCAACCACAACCGGCAACGAGCCAGCAACCAGCATCCTCACCGCCTCTCAAGGTTCCTTCCCGCGTCACGTGTGTATGTCGACTCAAAGGCCACACAGCCGCCATACCTAGTCAACACGACGACGGTCGACCGCCTGGACCAAGGTCATTTCTACACCACCATGATGTAGAGCAACACACCGGCTCCCTGAAGACCAGTGATCTTCACCGCCGTAGTCTCCTGACCTTCTTCACTCATCATCACGCAGCAGCATTACTATCGGCACCACTCTACTCCGCTCCGCTTCGACCTCGCTACGTAGCAACAATAAAGACTGACTCACACCGACTGACGCCTTTCATTTCTCGTCCCGTCTCTACCGATACGGCCCGCTCCCTCAGACCTAATAATTCAATTACAAAATTAAGCGGTATTGGCACAATAATTCAATGATAAAATCACGCACCCCATTTTTACAGCTAGGCAGGTTAGACATGTCTACAACTAATTAAACAAATGTAAGTCTGAAAAAAACACGCACTGAACGAAGTTCTTCTTTTAAGTCAGTCTTAATAAATACACACTAGATAAAGACACATTAAATCAACAAGTTTTGACTAACAACAATAAATTTTTTAAAGTGAAACACTACTACGCGAATAAAATTGTTACATGCGAATTCAACACTGACACTGAGCGCTTGGAGCGGGGATTCGGTAATAGTGTAAAATAATAATGCCGCCCGCACACGCCGGTCTAATTTTATCTTTTTATCAGAAAAAAACCCTAAAAGTTGGAATTTCGAAAAAAGTTATTTATCTTTTTTACTCTTACCATAATGTAGAATCACCTCCCGAAGTTAATGCACTTTACCCCCGGACACCCTGTATAAATCATCCAAATATTATTATTATTATAACTTTCGGTAACTTCTCATCGTTCCCTAGGACAACTGCAGATCGCCAACGTACAAACAACAGTTGACGTCGAATATATTAAGAGCACTTAGTCATTATGAACTGTTATTAGTTAGTCGGCGATCTGCAATCATGCTAGGGAACGTTGAGAAGTTAACGAAAGTTTTCCTATCAATCTTTATCGATCGATCATGCTAGGACCCCAGGACATTACCACAACACATTGCATCGTCAAGCGCGTTGAACATATCTGTACTCTTTACCCTAATTCTCCCTGTGGGAAGACAACCCGTTACCTGAACACAGTAGGCATATAAAAATCGACGTATTTTTATTTTTTTTTTACATTAGCTCTACACAGGAGGCCCTGAGGAAAATAATTTCCCTCAAGGCCTATGTCACCTTAAGGTGCGATTCCGTGCCACGCGGCAGTCGGCAGACGGCGACAGCAGACGGCGACTGCAGTGCCGCCGACGGCAGACGGCACTACTTAACTCTATGCACTTGTATTGGACCGTTTCCGACACACCACTACAAGTGCCGCGCGGCACTTGCCGTCGATGACTGACGCGTGGCGGCAGACGGCACTCGGGTGCAAACATAGTACTGCCGTACTGCCGTCGACTTCAGACACAATGGACGTGTTGACAGACGGAGAAAGCGAGAGTCTTATTAACTTGGTGTCTAAAAATCCGTGCTTATTTGATTGCAAGAATGTTCATTATAAAGATCAAAGGATAAGAGAAAACGTTTGGAAAGAAATCGCTCAAGATCTCAATTTTATTTAAACGACAATAACTTCTGAAAATGTCTTCACTCTCATTAAGATGTCTTTTTATCAAAGTTTCATAAGCGCCTTCTTCCAATCTATTTAAGTACATTGGCAGTATAGGCTTTCTACTTGAATAATAATACAATAATAAATCATCGTCGTCTTCTTCTTTTTGCAATAACACTTGCAGCATTTTATTATTCATAATTTTAAATGGAAGACACAACCGTCGGCAGTACGCAGCGGACGCAACTGCAGTGCCGTCAATGCCGTCGACTTTGGAACCTGCCGCCTGCCGTCGGCGGCACTGCAGTCGCCGTCTGCTGTTGCCGTCTGCCGACTGCTGCGTGGCACGGAATCGCACCTTTTGGGGATGCTGTGTGGAGGTTCAGGGAGGTAGGAATCTGGGGGTCAGTGTGTCCAGGAGTGAAGGACGTACGAATCCATCCCTTCAACTGCGGTGCAAGGCAGTAGGTCAAAAGATTCTGGAGAGGATAAAAGACCTCCCTCAATCAGTCTCTCTCGACCCTGCCCACCACGCAGCAGGTGTGCTCACGCATTGACCGCCAAGACCTGGACAAACCTCGCCCCGTGAACCCGTTCACCCTTGCTAAGTCACCAAACGTAGCGAACCACTTGGGGTGACCTATGGCAGAGGTGTTGATTATCCAATAAATGGTTCTCGGGGCGGCTGTACCCATACCCACCTCCCAAATTTTATCCCAAATTGTATACAAATTGTATACTACGATACCTACAATATGTTTCAAACTTTTTAGCACTACATACCCACTTTCACCGAAATATACTCAGACACTTACGCTTAAAATATAATTTATTTTGGTAAATGTTGCAAATTCCGTTTGTTAAATTTCTTACATTTCAAATGCTATTTTTGTTTACTTATTTTACATAAAGGAATATTTCAACACTAACATTTTTGGATTCGTTTTTAGATTTTCACGGCCAAAAGCATTTTCGTTATTTGTTTTTAAGATGTTATGCCGTGTTGCGCTACCTCCTTATTTAGCCAACGTTTCAGACAGCGTTGCAGTGTCCATCATCAGGGCAGATCCGGCAGATCCAGATCCCCACTCATCTACCGGATCTGCCCTGATGATGGACACTGCAACACTGTCTGAAACGTTGGCTTAAGAAGGAGGTAGCGCAACACGGCATAACACCCCAGAAACAAATAACGAAAAAACTAAAAATTTTGTATACATCCTTATTACGTAGTCAAGTCAAATATAACTCCTCGCTCTGGTCCCCCCATTTTAAAATACATTCAGATTCAATCAAAAAAATTCAACATAAATTTCTAAGACCCATTAATTTTAAACTCGGTACTACTGAAAACATAAACTACAATTACTTGATGAAAGAATTAAATTTATTAAGACTCTCAGATCGAATAATTTTATCCGACTTAATATTTGTGTTTAAAATTGTAAATGGTAGAATAGACAGTCCTGATTTAACTAAGCTCATTGAATTTCATACAACAATAACAGGACTGATTAAACGAAACACTCGCTTGTTCCTACGTTACATGAAGTTAGATATGCAGATGTGACAGATCTTTTTAACTGTACGGAAGGTAAGAGGACTATTCTATCAAATTTTTTTTAATCAATATTAATTTTAGTTATACCAAAGATTGTAATTATATCTCTGGTGTCACTTCTTAATTTAATTTAATCAGTGTTTAAGGAATATTTATAACGTGTGTATTTAATAAATAAATAAATAAAGAGTATCAGTTTTTCCTCTGTCTCATGATAAATAAATAATACTTACATAATATATTATTATATTCAAAGTCCAACTAAATTCCGAAAACACGTATTAAAAGTCAATTTTCGTAGGCAAATATTTGGGTGTAGTTAATCATCGGGGACCCGGTGGAAAAGGGTTCGTGATGTTAAACAATGTTAATTAAAACTCCTTAACCATAATAATCTTCTTTTACTCCGTTCCAAGTCACTGCTTCGAATAATTATAGGTTTAAGGACGTAGCGAAATAAACAATTTCGAAAAGGGTTCTACCGGACATTCGTAAGGCGGGCTGTCGGAAAGTTCGCGATACATACGAAGTGAACGGGGGATGTTTTATTCATTTGTCTGCAGTGACTGGCTACAGGGTTAACATAACAGCTTACAACAAAATGGCAAAGGAAACCAAGAGAATCATAAATAGGTCAAAATTCGAGCACGACCAGCAGATCAGCAGAAAGTTGACTGCATGCCCGCATGGCAGCAGGCAATTCTGGTCGCTTGCGGGCTCAATAGGTCGCAATTTCTGCAAATCCAGTCTGCCACCTCTTACCAGACCTGACGGCTCACTAGCAAACACCGCCACCGAAAAGGCTAACTTACTAGGTAAAATGTTTGCGGATAACTCAACCCTCGATGACCAAGGTGCTGTCCCGACGTCGGTTCCTCACTGCGGTTTTCGTATGAAAAAGCTGAGGATCCGGCATCGGGAAGTACTCCATGTTTTACGAGGGCTTGATGTTAATAAAGCTAGTGGGCCTGACGGAATACCTGCCCTGGTACTGCAAAGGTGCGCTGCAGAAATAGCTCCAATTTTGACGAAGCTTTTTAAACTGTCCCTGAAGACTGGCTCTGTGCCCTCTGGTTGGAAAAAAGCGGTTATCCATCCTATTCCAAAGAAGGGTGACCGCTCCAACCCGGCCAACTACCGCCCCATAGCGATCACATCAGTTCTGTCTAAGGTGATGGAACGTGTGATCAACGACAAACTGCTCACATACCTCGAGAAGAACAAAATTATTAACGACCGTCAATACGGATTCCGGCGGAACCGCTCGTGCGGTGATCTTCTCGCGTATGTGACGCATGTTTGGGGGCGATGCCTGGAACGTTTCGGTGAGACCCAAACGGTTGCACTGGACATATCCAAGGCCTTTGACCGGGTTTGGCACCGAGGACTTGTCAACAAACTGCATTCTTACGGACTTCCCGCATCCTTGTGTACGTGGATTGCCGACTTCTTGAGGGAGAGGTCGATTCAGACGGTAGTCGATGGTTTCACCTCTTCCTCTCACTCGATAAATGCTGGCGTCCTGCAGGGATCGGTTCTGTCTCCAACTCTGTTTTTGTTGCACATCAACGACCTTTTGTCATGTGCACCAATTCAATGCTACGCGGATGACAGTACAGTTCATGATAGCTTTTTGTTTGACAAGCCCCCAAAGGGCTCACAAACTCCAACAGCTCGTAAGGCTTTGAAGCAAAGAATGGACGGTTACCTCGAGAGTGTTTTTTCTTGGGGTAAAAATAATCTCGTTGAATTTAATGTTTCAAAGACCCAATCTTGTCTGATTACGTCTAAAAGGGATCGCAATGAAAATCTAGTCTCTTTCAACGGAAGCAATCTTCCGAACAGGCCCTCCATTGATTTGCTTGGTGTAACCCTAAGTGACCAGCTCAGGTATGGGGGCTCCATCGAAGCCAGAGTAAAGTTAGCCTCCCAAAAACTGGGCGTACTGTACAGGGCCCGCAGATACTTTAAAAGTACACAACTGCTAACCCTGTACAAATCGCAAGTGCGCCCCACGGTTGAATTTGGCAGCCACCTCTGGTCTGGAGCTCCAAAATACCTGAAAAATACCCTCGACTCTGTGCAGAAACGGGCGGTCCGTTTGATAGATTCTCCCATCTTAACAGACGGATTGCAATCTTTAGAGCACAGACGTCGGGTGGGAATGCTATCCTTGTTCTACCGGTATTACAATGGAAGATGCTCCGAGGAACTAGCATCATTGATCCCTTCGGCACCGGTGCATAGTCGGGAAACACGCCAAACGCGTGCCCAACATTTGTACACAGTTGACATTAGTCACATGAGAACGGGTCGTTTCTTCGACTCGTTCTTATGTTCAACAGCTCGGCTGTGGAATGATTTGCCGGCCTCTGTGTTTCCTCCTTCCTACAACATGGGTCTCTTCAAGACCAATGTTCATTCCTTCCTCTCCTCAAAAAGACCCTCCACACAGCATCCCAGATGACATAGGCCCTGAGGGAAATTATTTTCCTCAGGGCCTCCTGTGTGGAGTTAATGTAAAAAAAAAAAAAAAAAAATGACGTTATTATTTGCTCACAAATATGGATGGGGTAGAAATTACTGTTGTGATGCTCTTAAGAGATACTTGCTCTTATGACGATGAATTGAACTATGTTGAATATTTTATTATTTTTTTCATTAAAAAAATATTATTTTGAAAAACATAAAGTTGAATACCCCTTTCAACATATTGATTGTTAACATTGTGGCAACAATCATTTAAGTTTTTCATACAATTTTTTGTTTTTTTACAAAAATACGTAACTGTCTAAATGATGAAATGAAAAAAAAAACATTTGGTTAACGTAGTGGAGTCGAAAAAATAAATATTTTATTTTATTTTTTCTTTTTATTAGCAATTTTTTCTTGATACATGGGAATTAGTGATGGAACGAATGTAATTTTTTGAGCATTCGCGAAGGCGAATGCGAATGCGAATGCGAATATCTGCTACGATATTCACGAATGCGAATATTGAGTTTTTTTTTTTTATTTGGCGCCATTTATGTATAGCTTATTCCGAGTTGATCCGAAAAAGGCCGATCGTTTGTTTTATTTCATTCGTCGTCTGCTCGTAAACAAAAACAAGTGAATTTTATGGTTAGAGGGTAATTGGTTAGTGATTAACATGAGTAAATAAAATTCTAGTGAAATTTGGACTTATTTTACACATTGTGACGCTGAACGAGCTAAATGCAAGCTATGTAACAAGGAATATTCTATAAAAGGAAGAACTACATACAACGGCTATGAGAAATCATTTGAAGGCAATGCATAAAACAGAGTTTTCCGAATTAGAAAAATGAAAAACGTAAACAGGATGCATCTAAAATATTTAACTGGCATCATCTTCCCATCAAAGTACCAAATCCGATATGAAACAGATATCGCTTCAAGAATGTGTCGATAAAACGAAACAGTGGGATAATAAATCTATGAAGTCATTGGCAGTTAATAATTCAATAAGTGAAATGGTTGCCTTGGAAGAAAAAATAATGGATTTTTTATTAACCGAATATTATGTTTTTTTCTGATGTTTATATTCACAAAACATTCGCTCGAACTTTGCCAATGCGAATGCCATTGCGCATAACGAATATTCGCGAATGCGCGAATTCGCGAATGCGAATATTCGTTACATCACTAATGGGAATAGGTACCTACATACATAATAACATAAAATATAAGAGAGTAACAAAAAAAGATTCCACAAAGGCGAGGCCGGTGCGAGGGGATTACATTATGTTGATATTAAGCAGTGGGGGTTAAAATAGAATAAAAAAAAATAGATCAACACGATTAATTTTACAGGGGTTACCGAGAATTTTCTTAAAATTAAAAATATACATAAACGTATATAAACACCCTTATAGGTACATACATACGTTCATACATGTGTGTGTTTATAATATACATACATATATATATTATTTCCTTTTTTAATGTACACATTTTTTTTTTTACATCACACATTACTCCACACTTTTTTACATCACACTTACTACTCACTTATTTTACATCACACATTACTTTACATTACTCCACACAGGAGGCCTTGAGGAAAATAATTTCCCTCAGGGCCTATGTCATCTGGGATGCTGTGTGGAGGGTCTTTTTGAGGAGAGGAAGGAATGAACATTGGTCTTGAAGAGACCCATGTTGTAGGAAGGAGGAAACACAGAGGCCGGCAAATCATTCCACAGCCGAGCTGTTGAACACAAGAACGAGTCGAAGAAACGACCCGTTCTCATGTGACAAATGTCAACTGTGTACAAATGTTGGGCACGCGTTTGGCGTGTTTCCCGACTATGCACCGGTGCCGAAGGGATCAATGATGCTAGTTCCTCGGAGCATCTTCCATTGTAATACCGGTAGAACAAGGATAGCATTCCCACCCGATGCCTGTGCTCTAAAGATTGCAATCCGTCTGTTAAGATGGGAGAATCTATCAAACGGACCGCCCGTTTCTGAACAGAGTCGAAGGTATTTTTCAGGTATTTTGGTAGCTCCAGACCAGAGGTGGCTGCCAAATTCAACCGTGGGGCGCACTTGCGATTTGTACAGGGTTAGCAATTGTGTTCTATTAAAGTATCTGTAGGCTCTGTACAGTACGAAGAGTTTTTGAGTGGTTAACTTTACTCTGGCTTCGATGGAGCCCCCATATCTGAGCTGGACACTTAGGGTTACACCACGCATATCAATGGAGGGCCTGTTCGGAAGATTGCTTCCCTTGAAGGAGACTAAATTTTCATTTCGATCCCTTTTAGACGTAATCAGACAAGATTGAGTCTTTGAAACATTAAATTCAACGAGATTATTTTTACCCCAAGAGAAAACACTCTCGAGCTAACCGTCCATTCTTTGCTTCAAAGCCCTCCAAGCCGTTGGAGTTTGTGAGCCTTTTGGGGGCTTGCCAAACAAAAAGCTATCGTGGACTGTACTGTAATCCACGTAACAATGAATCGGTGCACATGACAAAAGGTCGTTGATGTGCAACAAAAACAAAATCGGAGACAGAACCGATCCTTGTGGGACGTCAGCATTTAACGAGTGTGAGGAAGAGGTGAAAGTGAAAGTGAGGTCTGAATCGACCTCTCCCTCAGAAAGTCAGCAATCCACGTACACAAGGATGCGGGAAGTCCGTAAGAAGGCAGTTTGTTGACAAGTCCTCAGTGCCAAACTCGTTCAAAGGCCTTGGAAATGTTCAGTGCAACCGTTCGGGTCTCACCGAAACGTTCCATGCACCGCCTCCATACATGCGTCACATACGCGAGCAGATAACCGCACCAGCGGTTCCGCCGGAATCCGTATTGACGGTCGTTAATAATTTTGTTCTTCTCGAGGTATGTGAGCAGTTCGTCGTTGATCACACGTTCCATCATCTCAGACAGAACTGATGTGATCGATATGGGGCGGTAGTTGGCCGGGTTAGAGCGGTCACCCTTCTTTGGAATAGGATGGATAACCGCTTTTTTCCAACCAGAGGGCACAGAGCCAGACTTCAGGGACATTTTAAAAAGCTTCGTCAAAATTGGAGCTATTTCGGCAGCGCACCTCTGCAGTACCAGGGCAGGTATTCCGTCAGGCCCACTAGCTTTATTAACATCAAGCCCTCGTTAAACATGGAGTACTTCCCGATGCCGGATCCTCAGCTTTTTCATACAAAAACCGCAGTGAGGAACCGACGTCGGTACAGCACCTTGGTCATCGAGGGTTGAGTTATCCGCAAAACATTTTACCTAATAAGTTAGCCTTTTCGGTGGCGGTGTTTGCTAGTGAGCCGTTAGTTCTGGTAAGAGGTGGCAGACAGGATTTGCAGAAATTGCGGCCTATTGAGCCCGCAAGCCACCATAATAAGGAAATCCAGTGAAAAATATTATGGCTTTAAAAAAATATGTCCATGTAGACCAATAAACGCTGATTCTGAATATATAAGTTTTATTTCATAATATTAAACGCAGAGTTTTTAAAAAATTAATAAAAGTTGCATTTTTAAACCTCTCCTCAAAACACAGCGTCAAGTTGGCATTACTGAAATGGTTAACGGTGACTTCATTGTTAACCTGATAACCAATTCACCGAAGTGTATCAAGATGTATTGACATTTGAAATCTTACGCCTTACGCCACGAAAGACACGCACGCCATTCAACATTTCGTGTTTTTTGGTTATTTTCATACTGTTAAAGAGATTAAGATAAATAATAGTTATTCAGCCTTACTAAAAAAAAAACCACAGCACGCCAGATAACCCGTGTTATTGCAGCAACATGAATAAAACAAAAATACACTAAAACACGATAACATTACTAATAAGATTTGGTCTTAAAACGTATTGTAAATCCGGCAACAATACATATTTAAGTACTAAATTGTTTGTTTTTCTTCATAACCGCTAGGTGGTGCGGCGGCACGGCGCCTGCGCATTCGTTGTTCGCGCTCGAAAAAGACGCTGGAAGCGCGAAATGATTTCTGTGTGTGCGAAATGATTTTTGTGTTTCCAATATTACTTATGTGATGGTTAATTTCTATTAATATGAATAATTTACTCTTATATTTATATCTTTGATATATTTACCGTGTTTTTGTGGTTTTTCATAAGTTTTAGTGAAGTTATAAAACAATAATCGTACTTTGAAAATTGAAGTGTCAAAAACTATTTTATATGATACATGAGAATTCAAATTTACATTTAAAGGTTTTATTTTACGATAATTTTATGAAAGTGGTGTTTTTTTTAAATAATAATATCTAATACATGTGTGCCTAAATGCATCAAAGAAATTAACGTCTTTAGAGATGCAAGAAATCTGATATAAAAGACGGTATAATTTTTAGGTTAGTTTTTTAGCAATAAAAAAACTTTGAAATTTTTTATTATTTTTTTTGCATGTACGAGGAAAAAGTGAGGTGATAGTTTCCTTCCAAATTTATTACATAAAAGGACTGTTTTTGAAATTTCATTTTTTTTTTAATTTCTCTACATTTTAGTCAAAAAAATTTTGGTAAGATATTTTTTTTATTTCCGAGTTTGAATCTTAAAATATGTCAGTTTTTGAAAACTAAACTGTATTTCAAATATACCATTCTAAAAGGTAATTTTATCTAGTTTTCATAAATGGTATTTGTTTTTACGACACCTTCAAAAATAAGAAATATATAGAACATTCAAAATACTATGGAAAAATTACAAATATCGTTCGGACATCAATGGTTAAAACAGAGATAAACTACCCTCTCAGGCCGTGGAAACCATGTGTATTTCTTTGAATGAACAAATTTTTAATTAGTAATGTTTTCACATCCGCGGCTGTTTGTCAATTGAATAAAATTTTCACTGGGTTTTTTAGTAAGGCTGATTGTGTTTATTGGAAACAATATTTAGGCTCTCAACAATTAAAATTATGACGGAAAAGGGCTATATTTGAGGTTAAGTAGTCATAAATAGGTCAATTGTCATATTTGACATTTGGTTTACGATACATCGGTCGTATTTTCGAATTGTTTTTAGTATCAAGGGCTTTTTATACAAGTTATTACACAATCGTCATGATCAGTATATTATAAATACCAGTGTTTCTGTATGTGTTATACATAAAACAATGTACAGTCACGCCTGAACACAAAATTCGAGGCTCACGATGTCACTTGTGTTTGCAATGAAAAAGATGATTTATTGTTTTTATATTGCACTTTGTTAAAATACAATAACAGTACCGGTGAAATGTGGACATTTTACCAATGTTTTTCTATATTAAAAGCAGTTAATCTTGAATAAAAAACACACCTCACACCTAAAAGTCATCCCAAGGCATTTCGCCATTGATTATTCTAAATTTTTCATTCTTCATTCAAACAGGGATGTTCTGCCCAAAGAAATTATTTGACTAGATTTCGAAGTGAAATTTCCCTAGAATTTCACATTTACGCAATAACTTACGTAGCCACCTGATTGTGTAACACTAATCCTGTTATATGTTAATTAATATGATTAATTAATTGGGAAGATATCGGAATTTGGTAAATGTACTTATAATACTGTGCTTTTCCAAATAAAACACTTTTTGCTACGTAAAATAATAATTTAAAAGTACGAATACACTCACCACTGAATTCCAAATAAAAAAAAAAAAACTTTGCACAATAAAAATCAACCGCAATCACCGATAAAACGGAACTTAAATATTTTATTTTTTTTCAGAGGTCCCATTTATCTTTTCAGATACACAATTTCATTTTGAGTTGTCAGTGTTAAAAATAACATTGGATGTAAGTACATAAACAATAATTAAGATTCATAGGAATTCCGAAAAATATATATATAAAATATATATAAAAAAATATATAAATAATACCAGTAATATTGTCACATGTAATTAAAAATTTGCCAGAGTTCGAAATTTCCCTAGATTTTGTCCTGATTTCCCTTTTCCCTAAAAAATATTTTTCTCCCCTAGATCTAGGGAAATTTCCCTAGACATAACATCACTGATTCAAAATGACAACCTGAAAGTAAATAAACTATCGGTGGGTGAAGACGTCACACAATCCACCATAGATACGGTCGTTTTCGTGGGGTCTTGAAAAATTAAAACTTTGACAATTATTTTAACTATTAAAACTAACTATAAAAATAAAAATAAAAGTGCAGTTATTTAAGTTTGAAGGTCTTTATTCATTAAAAAAAATAAAAAAAATTGGACTGGAGTTCTCTATTGCCTGCTGCCATGCGGGAATGCAGACAGCTTTCTGCTGATCTGCTGGTCGTGCTCGAATTTTGACCTTTTCATGATTCTCTTGGTTTCCTTCACCATTTTGTTGTAAGCTGTTCTGTATTCGGATGTTTTAGATGTGTTGTACGCTCGATAAGCCGCGTTTTTTCATCGCACTGCTTCAGCGCATTGTTGGCTTAACCACGGCTTTGAGCCTACACCAGTTTCCTTAACACTAGATTGGATGAAGCCATCCATCGCGGATGTGATGTCTTCACCAATTTCCTGGGCACATCTTGAGGGATCCGAAGTCCGAAAACAGACAGCTGACCACGGGAAAGCATTAAATGCCCGCAGACCGAACCAATCTGCTCACCTATAGTGCCACACTTTTCTCTTCAGCCTCTCGTTTGGTGGTCTGAAGTTTACAGGGATTGATGTCGTCACCCAGGTAGTGGTCGGACGATCCTAAAGGCGCTGTGACTTCAATCTTGTAACCGTGTGGCATAGTAGTTAAAAATAGATTAAACAGATTGGAACGGTGATTCTGGACATCAGGAACCCTTGTAGGCTCCTGAACCATTTGCTCCAATCCGTAGCAAAGGAAGAAGGATTCCGCTTGGCGTCCAGCACCCGCCTTCAAGACCTGGACAAACATTACCCCAAGAACCCGGGCACCCCTGCTAAGTCACCAAACTTGTCACTTGGGGTGGCCTGTGGCAGATGTGTTGGTCATCCAAGAAATGGTTCCCAGGGCAGCGGTACAAATACCCGCCTATCAAATTATATTTACAGAAATTAGATATACAGAAAGACATAAAATTTTTAAGAATTTAGAAAGAGATAATTCTTCTAGTTTCTAAGAAACACTAATTTAACAAAAAAAAAACATGTACACGGATAAAGCTGAATTAATTAATACATCTTAAAGTGGGTAATGTAAAGAAAGTGAGAAATATAAACAAACTAAAGTTTAAAAAAAACGAGAATTAAAACTAAAACCGAAAGTAGAAAAAAACTTAGAAGATCAATCTATATCCTACTAATAGTATAAGTTATTGAGTGCAACGCCAACAAAACACTCTTTTTAGGGTGAATTGACTAATTAAAAAAAATCGTTTCCAAGACGATAATTGATTTTCTTTTTTTCTGACGTTCGCAATAAATCGATTTTGTTAGGGACAGAAAACGTATGATAAATAATTTCACAACGCCAGAGATTATTCATCACGCCAGAGCTTACCAATATATATTTAGTCTATAGTACTCGCAAATAATGTAGCTTTCTATTAGTGAAAGAATTTTTTAAATCCTGTCAGTAGATTTTTGCGTGAAAGAGTAACAAACACACATACATCCATTCATCAATACAAATTTTCGCCATTATTATAATACTAGCTTTTGCCCCCGGCTTTGCAAGCGCTCCTCTCCCCTCCCCCTTCCCCCTACAACCCTCCCCCTCCAACCCCTCCCCCCACTACCCTCCCCCTCCCCCCTTTATTTGAAGTACTCCGCCAATATTTTCATCGAATAAAGAATTATAGATATCTTATGTACTAATCGTGCCACCTATCTCAATTTTTTTATACAAAATTTCATAATGCCAGAGCTTTTTGCCTATATGTTATTCTGATGTATAAGCTATATTATAGTTTCATTAAATTTCATTCATTGGTTTTTGCGTGAAAGAGTAATATCCATACATCGATCCAAACTTTCGCCTTTATAATATTAGTAGGATTGGATAACAACCCATGCTTTGCAATACAAATAGTATGAATTTTTCCAATATTAAAAGATAATTTGAAGAAGAATTTTTTGTTAGGTAAATAATGTCCGTTTATTTGGGAATAAGCTGCTCATAAATAGAAAATATGTGAGTTTAAAGCATTTTTTCGTTCAGATAATTACTATTTTTTTTTACTTTTTTCTTAAAAATGTTTTAAACATAATAAATGTATGTCAGTGAGAATTTAGTACGTGTATTTTGCTAGCAGAACTTTATAAAATCTCGATCTAAATTACGTCAGACAGGTTATCCCCGTAAGTGATCCTCGAAACTATCTTTGAACAATTTCATTATAAATTTAAATCTTAATTTTGGTAGATTGGTACGTAGAACACAAAATATATTTACCCAGATAGTTTAAATATTATTTAAAACTGACACGGGATTATTCCCATGGAATGCATTCACACAGAATGCTGACTGGAGAATCTGAGCGTCGCTGGGGATAGCCCCATCTACATACGCAGGAGACTGGCAAACTAGAGGGACAGCTGGGTTCACATTCGATAGCCCCAGAACCTTTTGAATACCAGCATGGCGTCGAGGATGGCTCCCCTCGTCTCCAGAAGGCCTCTGCCTCTACTTACCGCCATCCCACGATATCGTACGTAAGCCATTCTAACTTGATTTATTCTTGAGGAGCCTAGAGTCATTAGTTTGAAATTATTCTGGAGTAAAACCCATATTATTTGCGTATCCAAAACAGCAGCAGAAGATATCCTTAATTCTGACCTAAATTCTACGGAAGAAAATTTCCTCATTTGACGAATAAAGCCAAGATGGTCGAAAACAGTTAACGACAGCTTTACATCTTAGCAATTTACAGGCGAATGCCAAGCTGTATTGAACAAAAAATCTCTATAATGTAAAAAAAATATTTACCACGACCCCTATCCCGCTATCTTGGAGTTACTTTGGAAAGAACTACCGGCAACTAGAACTAGAACTACCGGCAACACAACGGTGGGCAAAAAACTAGGACAAGACCAAACATAGTAAATGAGCTGGCTGGAAATAGCCAGGGATGCGACGCAAACATGCTCACAATGGCATCCATCGCCCTGGTTTGAAACAACATTGGAGGGGACCCACCACTTTCCCACGGCTGTGTGAGGAAACTGATTGTTTAACCTCCTTAGCCGCACACGTCAGAACTCAGGACTCTAATTTTTTTGTAAAAAGGAAGCTACATTTGTTTTTACAAATGTAGCTTCCTTTTTACTTTTACTACAAAAAGGAAAAATGTATGTATACTTACATTTGCAGTAATTAACAAGATAAAGACACATCATAGATGTGTTCGCCTGTTGGTTCAGCATCTAGTTAAGTGAAATAATAAATAAAAAGAAAAATATTTACAGGTGTAAGTATGATTAAAACCAAAGAAAATATATAAAAAGAAAGATATCGGGGGCAGTTTGTCCCACTATCACGGGGCAGTCCCGGCAAGAATGAGCGGGCGAGCGGCCTGGCTGCAACGTGCCTAAACGCCCTCGTCCCTTAGCCGGTTTCCCAAGAGTACCCTTGAAGAAGTGTTTGTGGAGGGGGGGGGGGGGGGAGATACTCCCAAAGAGTGAAAGTGAGCCTCGGATATCCGGAGGCAGGACGGAAAGGGAACCGGACTCGCGCAAACATTCTTCAAGCTCGCTCATGACGCCGGGGGTGGCACGGGCATTAGTGGGACGGCCCTACCAGAATTCTGCCACCTGACTGGATGCCGGGACCGGGTTTATCCTCCTCCATGGTGGGGAGTTGGACAATACAGTACAATGAAGTTCAGTACAGCAACCTAGTCACAATTCAAGATGTTAGTAACATAATAAAACCAAATGAGACAGGTAAAAAGGCGTGATCAACAACAAATTGACGCAACAAAATTGAGAAAAAAGAAAAAAATAATATTAAATAAATGAAGGCAATATAAGCGAAACTCAATTGAAAATCTGGAAACAGAAAATCAGAAAAACATATTGACACCTCTGGGACTCGAACCCAGGTCCTGGGTTCGAGTCCCAGAGGTGTCAATATGTTTTTCTGATTTTCTGTTTCCAGATTTTCGATTGAGTTTCGCTTATATTGTCTTCATTTATTTAAATATTACAATTTGTGGTTTTACTCTTAAAGTTAAAATTAAAAATAAAATAATATTAAAATTACGCAGCAGTAAAGAGCAAAAAATAATAATGTATAACAGTAGTTATAAATAAAAACAGAATAATAAATACAGTGTAGTCGTACCACCAAACAAGAAAAGAAAAAACAAGAGTATAACAGAAATATATAAAGCAATCGAGCGTAGGCAATAATAAAATTGAGATGGAGGAGTAACCATGGAGAGACAAGAGCAATACGTTTGGCACCAGAAACAAAGATGATTTTAATCTAAGTCAGCAACTCTAAGCACAGGCTATCTCTCCACCCACGACTTTACAAACTTTTTAAAGCATTCAAAATTATCTCTGTTCGACACCAGATCGGCATTCCATGCCGGTCTTGTAATCCCTCTCAAACCATCCAACATTTCCTCTCTGGCATCCTTCATCAACTCGCAGTGCCACAGAATGTGCTCGGCTGTCTGGTTAGTGTCACCAATGTGCAGTTCGGATGAGGAGACAGTGCCAGACTATGTAGTCGTCCCCTGAACTCCCCATGACCGGACACCAATTGCGTCATGTAGTGATCCAGTTTTATGTGCGCCCCTTCCATTCTGCTTTTAACTGAGGGGAAGAAAGATAAATTCAATCTACCCTTCGTCGACCTATCCCATCGCTCTTGCCATACACTCAGCGTTCTATCTCGCATAGCTTTCAATAAGCCAGGGAGGGACCCAACTCCACCTGGTGCCAGTTCGACTCCCAGGTGGACAGCAACCCTACCTCTCGTCAATGCCAATGGTTTGAAACAACAGCTGAACACTGTGCTCCAGTGAAATCTAGAAGCGCCCACAATTCCATGCTCGACGTTCAGCTTATTGCCACAAAGCGAACTATCAGCGGGACTTAAAAATCTACTCCTCTTCCTTTGCTCCCCGTACTTGAAAACAAAACCTGCCAATTATCAGGCGAAAGATTGCAAATATCATATCTCACTTTTAATCATTGAACTGCCCTCATCCCTGTTATCTGTACCGAGGGACTGTGGTCAACTTTGCCTCCCTGCTGGGCGTAATCTATAAAGGTAAGTGTAAGGTAGGTAGCCCCAGCCCTTTTTAGTGAATTGGCGTTCCTGACTTAGTAAAAATTGAACAGGGCGTGAAAGCTCGTTAACACAACATATTATACAGTAGCATAAGATTTCATATGTAATTTCGTTATGTTATTGAGTGATTGAATTGAACATAATATATTATAGTGAATATTATTAAATCACTACAAGATTTTTGTTTTGATTTTCATGCTGCTGAAATTGTAAATTTGATTTAAATTGTTCTGGGAAAATTAAATACGTGTTCGAATATTTAATTATTATGACTAAATAACTCTTAATTTTAAAACGCCTAATGCGAAATTTTGGTTCAACCATTTTAATAATGCAGTATTGAATGTTGGCCATTATGCACTCATAAATATTCAGTTCATGTGGCTTTCAATTATAATCATTTTATGCCTTTTATATAGAAAACGGGACATTAATTTAACAAACCACACTTCGGTGATCTGCATGAAAATATTCATGTTTTCAGATCGCAAATCAATTTTAGTTTATGACCTGTAGTTAATGAACAAAAATAATTTTTTGAAGGTAAACCAACCGACTTTAAAAAAAAATGGGTTCCGTCCTTGATGTGATTTAGTCATAAAACCTATAAGAAGCTTCAATTTATTGGTCTGTGTTAAATTTTTGTTGAAAAAATAATCTGTTCGCTGCTTCCATAGAATTGATTATGTACACGATCTTCACGATGCAAATTTATACAATTTTCAGTTATCTGCGCCCATTTTCTGACGTACGTTTGATTTTTATGAGCATTGCATTGTAGACACCGTTGTAACAGTGTAAATCCGGTATCTACATGAACGAGTATTAGGAAACAACGTTTATGTGCGAAGTGAATATAATTGCTTCTCAAATTGAGTAAAAGCACACCGTTTTCTTGTTGCTTATTCTCGATAATCGAAATGCACTTGTATCACTAGGCATAAATTATTATAGTTTGAAGTTTACGAAGAATAATCATTCATTGAACTTAAATTCCATTTTTAAATATTCCACCCTGAAATAAAAAATAGAACCCTATAAATAAAGACCACCACTTTGCTTGAAATGGCTGAAGCTGCGTTTGTGGGCCTGATCTGAATAGCCAGGTACTCATCTTCTTCTTCCACTACATTCAGCCTCACAACACAACAAATTGTGTATGTATGATTCCTCTGACTCTATATTGTAGCAGTTCATTTATTTATTTTCGGGCAAGTTGACAAGTCTTCAAACTAACTATAATTAAAAAATATATTGTTAACCTTGCCAATTGTGAACTTTCTGCTACTGATAATGAATGATGGAAGTGTGATAATTGACAATATGTGTTTTTTTTAAAGTTGACAAATATGTAAAGGAGGGGAGGGGTGAGAACACAGGATTATGATTAAGATAACGAAGGACGGGAGTAGTTGGGAAGGTAGATTGAATGATCTAGTTGTTCATGTTGTGTAATGAATTTTCGTTTTATGTCCCTTAAAGTCGAGATAAAAATTTCACTGACGTAATTTAAGTTAAATGAATTTATGAATCTGGGGATAAAAGAGTTCTGTTTAGATTAGTCTTGGAAAAGGGGACATGTAAAGTAAGCGACTGTCTGCTTTTGGGATTTGGAATATTGAATGACAGGCGTTGAAGAATATAAGGGCTCTCAACTAAATTATATGCTATTTTAAATAACATTTCGAATCCACTGTATTTCTTTGTCAAGTTAATATCAGTACATTGAAGAGCTTTGCAGAATCTTCTTTGCTAAAATGAGATCAAAAAGAGCCGATGTTACGGCACCTATCTAAAAATCTGTTTTGGACGCTTTTGATTATATTTTTGTGTACTGTCTAGCCTAAGTTCCACACCTGACATACATATTTCAGAATACTACGAACACAATAGAAATATAATATTTTGAAAGTATTAAGGTCTTTTAATTGTTTACGAAAAAGGAATGGATTACGAAACCAAGCACTGAAGAAGCGTTGGTGGCTATTATATTGATGTGTTTCCATTTATTATTTTGTTTGACATTTATTATTATGGTTATTCAAAAGTTTTAAATCATTCACCTTCTGACAGACCTCGATTGATTTTTAGATTTAAAAATTATCGTGTCATCTGCATACAGGTTGGTTTGCAAGTTTAAAAAATAGTTGCTAATAATAAGAATCCCAAAAAGCTGCCTTGAGGAACTCCAGATGACAGCAATAGTGTCGTATTTAATTACAGCAAACATATTATTTGAATACGGTTGACAATATAAGAAGAGATCCAACGTAAAGAGTTTGTATCCAAGCTTGGCTTAAGAGCAGCAAATTGTTGATCATAGAAGATTTTTAAAACATTTTATTCGAAGTTCCGGGCGGTGTTCACATTAAAAAGTTAATATTGTAAGATAGTTTGAACATGAGGGAATGGAGGAATCAACTTTAGATTTTTATGCAAGTATAATATTTTTTCACCCATATTTCTCCCACTTTTCACTCACCTTGCGCAGTGTGCCTAATACGATTGCGTGAATACAACCAGCGGCGGTTTTCCTTATGCCCTCGCAATATTTGATTGCTTTAAGTATTATTAAGTAAACGATTAGGTACAGATTTGTTTATTTGTTTCTGCAATTCAATAATCATTTAGTATTTCATGGCATTTACAAATAAACTGTGGTTTTTGTACTTCAAATTGTATTCTTCAATGAAACGCATTACATTCCTGAGCTACAAATTAAAAAATGTATTAAGTTAATTTCCGGATTGTTTCAAGTCGCTGGTGTAGAAAGTTATGTATATATATATATATTACAGTTTATTTGTAAATGCTATGATTTGCAGAAACAAGTAAATAAACCTGAACCTACATAATTGGTTCGTTTTTAGATTTTCACGGCTAAAAGTATTTTCGGGCACCGAAGCCTACGTATGCAGCGCGGATATGTCACCCGAATGGTTGACAAAATATATTGTTATATACATACACTTGTATAGAGGTATATCTAAAAGCTTCCGACTTATAGACATAGATGGCAGTGATAAGAACTGTCGGTCGAGGAGCTCAGAGAGGGTGTTGAGTAAAACGCTCTCATTAGATTAAATTTAGCCAGCCCCTAGTTAGGTCGACTAACGAGGTCAATATTGTAATACGCGAAGTATTTAATAAAACCAGATAAACATCAAGAATCTATTATTCCCAAAAGTAATCTCCATCCAAGGTGAATCGAAGTTACACTACATTATATATTTACTATTGATATTGATCTTCAAAATTCTAGCTTTACTGCCTTTAAAACTTACGTAATTCCATATTATGTTAATGATAAATAAGAAAAGCTGCTCACAAAAAGCCGAAATTCTTTCCCTTTTTAAAACGCTTTAATTAATCAAACCGCCACTGCTTACAACATAACTTACACTAGGCGCTTTTTGTATATTTTTTAACGTCGATTCATAATATTTTATAATCAACCATAGCATTTTATGTGCTAACTTCTGTAATATTTCAGGTGCGCAAAGTGCATCCGTGGCACTAAAAGGCAATGCAGAAGTCTACTTGCACTACACAACGTATTAAAAATAGTCGTGTTCATTAACATCACGTCAATCATAATCGTAACGTTTTACGTTTGAACTCGACTCAACGGAGTTATGTTTTAATTACTTTTGTGTCAGGGTAGAAAACTTAATAATAGGTAGTGTATAATATTTAATAATACTAAAATATTTATTATAAACGTAAAAGTAAGAAGAAACATAAACGTAATGGCTCGGGCACACACAAAGGATGGAAGAAGAAAGGAGCGCCAGGATGACATAAGACGCGCAAGTAGATAAAATAAAGAGTCGGAGATGTTCCAGGAAGATATGTCACGACCAAATTAATCACATAACGTGAAGTGGGTCACGTCAAAAGTAGAAATAAAAGAAGTGTTTTTTGTGAAGATGTATGAAAAGGTATAAATGATGATGTGCGTGCCAAACAGACATGTGTGATGTTTACTGTTGTTGTTACATATTATAACCACTTTTAGATAAGATTGCATACATTTATAGATTAATTCATTTATCCTAATTACTTGCTCCTGGCATTCTTTCCGGATTTCCGCATTTGTAACACACGTGGTTTCACAACACATACGCCTCAGAGATCTCATCTCTATGACATTCATTCATCCTTCCTTTGTCAGATCTACGCACCATTGACTTGCAGAGGGATGATATTAACACTCCATTGTAGATTGCTAGTTTAACATTGTTAACGGGGCAGTTAATATTATTCAGAAATTTCTTCAAGTAACCATAAAAAGGTTTAATGGTCTGTTGTAAATCCGGTATGATAAAGTTGAGTTATTATTGAACCCATCATAAACTGTCCTTACAGTCGATTTAAAAGAAAAATACTATAAAACAGATTTTATGGTTCAATTTACGAGAATTCGCCTAGAATCCCACAAATTATGTAGATTAAAAACAGTTATCCCGATATTTATTTCACTCTTCACATTATTCATTTTTTTGTATGAATACGTTACTTTAAAATACATTAAGTTTAATCGATAGTTTCAGGTCGTTTGTGGTTTGGGTAAAGAGATTCCCTGGCGTATTATTACGTTAGGAACCCTCTTGAATTAATTTTATCGTATCTCTCCGCTAGTGTTGGAGACATTAAGACAGGTAGTCTGACTCAGCCGATCTCCTCTACGGAGCCGATCGAAAAGATATCGAAGAGATTTCAATGGAGGTAAAATTTTCCATTTTTCAATGGTCAGCTTTCTGGTGCAATTGAGTTTATATCAATAAAGTGGTTAAACGGTTAGATCTTTGTTCAAGTTGCTCAAATGCATCGTTGTATGCTCGACTTTGATTAGGTTTCTGACATGTTTTTTAAAAATTATTTTCACAAATTAAAAGTAATACTAAAATATATCTTTATTGAATGAAATTTCGCAAGATTATAATAAAAAAAAATACATATTCAGTGTTAATGTTTACAGTGGTTTATAAGTACAAAAGGTTAACAAGAGAAAATAATATAAATATTAACAGTAGGTACTTGAACAATAGAAAATAGTTATAAATTTAGGTTACTCATAATCCGCTGCACTAGGCTAGCCTGTGTTGAGGCAGTTATTTTCTAAGCCAATTTATAATACTTATAAACATACCTACACTTGCATTAAAATATAATGGTTGCATTAATAATATGTTCGAATAATACCAACCAATGCATTGGTATCATTAGTAATTTCGGATTTAAGGAGTGTACCGGTAAAGGCTCTATCATTACTTTTAATCCAATTTTTTATGTTTTCTTTGAAATTTTTTTGTGAGTCACATTTTTTTATTAAGTCTGGAAGAATTTTGTAAAGTCTTGTTGCAAGGTATCTGAAGCTTCAAAACCAAAAGTAGTATGCATTATGGGAATTTGTAGTAAGACTTTGTTATTGTTTCGAGTATTTAATCGTTTTTCATAGTATTTGAGTATATTTGTGTATAGATGAGTGTGAATTGTTTTTGCATATATCTGACGAACATCAAACACATTCATAATATTAAAAATTAAGTTCGAGTCGGCAATAAGAGGTAATCGAAGGATTAATTTTATAATGGTTTTCTGTGCCTTTATGATTGGATCTAGTGCAGATGCAGTGCCACCTCCCCATGCTATTATACCATACTCAATAATGGATTCGACAGATTGTAAAATAAATAATTTTTAAGTGTTGTAAGTCGAGAAAGTTTCGTATCATTCTGAAAAAGTGCATGTTTTTTTAAATTTTGTTTGTAATTATTTGAGTGTGAAGATTCCATTTGAGATATGGATCAATGGTGAGTCCGAGGTACTTGATATGTGTAATGCGCTCAATAACTATCAAGAAAAACGGTTTTTTGTTTAAAGGGTGCTTGCTGTTTTCTTGCCAGGGGGCTAAAATACGTAATTTCTGTCACCATACGGGATTCACAATAATAACAATTAAAAATTGGAAGGTTAAATAAGATGCTCTCATTTTATGTTGAAAAATTTTGTTCATAATGTATATTGCTCGAGCACAATTTTATTTTAAACGTGTGATTGGAACGATAAAATACATGGTATTATAAAAATAACACTGTTAAATGGAAGTTTAAAAAATAAAAATAAAATTACCTGCAATAAAGCATTCCCAGGTTGAACTCGTATCGCATTCGAAAGGAACGTAGGTCGTAACTTGCTTTTTAACAAAAATGCGCACAATAATAGTAATACTGTTGGGTAACTTCATAACCACTCGACCGATTTTTGCTACATATTGGTGCCGTTTTAAATGTCTCCGATTTATTTTCGGTGAAAAATGGCCCATTATCTCTATTATCTATTCGGCAAAATTAAAAAAAAAAAAATATATATATATATATATTTTTTTAATGGTTTCGTTTTAAGTCCAAAATAACAAACGTGGGAGCTACAAATATATGTATAAATATATTTTTGTAGCTCCCACGTTTGTTATTTTGGACTTAAAACGAAACCATTGAATTTATTTATCTATTATGACCATACGAGTAGATGTCGCAAATCCGACATAAGTAACTTTTAAAAAAAAAATTAAAAAATATTTCATGACGAATTTTTGATAATATATATGCACCTTTCATTATCTAGTATACCACAGACAGCATACAGAAATCGAAAACATTCTATTTTGACTTGAATAAGAACCTCTCACGGCAGTTAACAAACACGCAGGATTCGCGCGATTACAAACTTTACGATTTTTTTATGTTTTTTTTTATAACAAATCCTACAAATATACGATAAACGGCAAAATACAGGATAATTCATTGGCTGTATAGCACAATAAAAACTTTATACGTCTCCATGAAAAATTTTAAAAATGATCTTCTGAAAATCTAGAGCAATCAAGGCAAATGCGTGGTCGCTCCAGTGGTTAAGTGATTTATTAAAATTCAATTACAACGTGATGATTTGTACGGGGGGGGGGGGGGGGAAACAACGAGTTTGCCACGGGTCTGATGGTATAGTTACGTCACTGTGCACACGGAAAAATCAATCTCAGAATTTTGCAGCATTTGGTATGCGACTCAAATAAAAAGCTTCACCAGAGATACACGATGAATCTGCAACAAGTTATTTAATTTATCGTTGTACGCCGAACACAAAACCAGTTTGTATGCGGTGAATTAAAAGTACATTCAGAACATGAAAATGGTTTTTCTTTGATTCTGGCATTAAATAAATGGTCTTCAACTAGAATTTCATAACCGCACTCCGAATAAGAAATGTGTCAGCAAATGAATCCACTACTGAAAATTTACATTCTCAACACAAAATTGGTTTAAATTACGGTGATTTAAAAATACACTCCTAACACGAAAATGGGTTTTCTTTGATTCTGGCAGAACATACAGAGTCTGCAACTAAAATTTTATAACTGCGCTTCGAATAAGATAATGCTTTCCTTTGAATTGTGTCAGCAGATGAATCCACAATTGGAATTTTACATTCTGAAAACTGGTTTAACCCTTCGAATAATAAATAAAAAAATATCTTTGAAAATGGTTTCTCTTTGATTCTGGCAACACATACATTGTCATAATTAAGTAGTTTAGATCTGTTACAGAAATCTTGTGTGACCCGAAAATGCCTATAAAACTTAAAGGAAAGATATACCAGACTGTTTTTAGGCCCGCGATAATGTATGGCTCCGAATGCTGAACTACGTACAAATCCTGCTCTAGGCAACTCGAAAAAGCAGGAATGCGAATGCTTAGATGGTCGGCAGGAGTATCACTAAACGATAAGATTAATAGTTCACGCATTCGTAATAGCCTGGGTGTCATGGACATAAACAGTAAGCTGGAGGAACGACGCGACAGTTGAGATGGGATGGGAACATAGGACGGAGACCACTAGACCACACAGTGAAGCAGGCAATGTGTATGGAGCTTCATCGACCAAAGAATTCCTGGATGACTTAATGCTCCAAAATACTATAGAGAAAGGGCCTGAAAAATTACTTTAAAAGTGTGTAGGTAGGTATATATTACAAAACTTGTCTGGAGTTCCTTATTACGAAACTATTGAACTTACCCACGTTTCACAGAAATGAAAATATTTATTGGAATTTAAAATAATATTAACTAACCATTTTCCATTCCGTGCACCCTTTGAAACAACCTTTAATTTTATTGACACTTATAGAAAGATTTTTTCATTTAAAATTCAGATGCCGTGGAGTTAAAATTAATTTATGTAACCGTGTCTACGAGCGGTTTGTTTCACGATGGTTTCAAACTAGTTTTTAAAATTCTTAGAAATCGAATCAAAAGTGTTATCTTCATTAGGTTCTTCATCCAAAATTGGTTAAAATTTATAGGACGTAACGATTTTTAATACTTTTCTTGGAAGGTAAAAAAGGCTTTGAAACCTGATAGCACCTCCTCTCAAATTCAGGAAAATAATGGTAATAAAATAATGTTAGGTAGAAAAGGCCGCAAATATATTTGAAACGAACCTTGATAAGTATGCCATCTGCTGTATGAATCAAAAACCTCTCATTAGAAATACTAAAAATATAAGTTTCTGAGAACGTCACTACAACACGGGCATGTGCCTAGCACCATGCGAAAAATCCTCATATAACAAACAATTCAATGAATAAAGAAAACTAAAAAAACATGAAAAAAATTAGGCCAAGATCGTGTATTTATTAGGTTACCGGCTTTTCATTGAATTACTTTATAAACGTTTACAATAAAAAAACATACTCACAAGCAACCAACCTGCCATTCAAGCATCTTCGAGTACCTACATATAGGTAGAATTTTATGAAATTTTGTCATTTTTTTTCTCTTTAAAAGAAAAATTATAAAGTTAATTGCACTGAATAAACCTACCAATATTATAAACGTGAAAGTTTGTATAGATGTATGCGTGTTTGTTACTCTTTCAGCCAAAAATTACTGAATGGATTTTAATGAAACTTTACAATAATATAGCTCATACATAAGAATATCATATATGCTATATTTATAATTTATTATATTATCAGTCGATCCGCAAACGCCGTGACGGAAGGACATATTGTTAAGCTATGTCATGTAACTCATGTAACACGTCATCATAAACGAGTGTCTCACGTTTATGTAAAATAAGGCAGATACTCTCGATGAGATCGCCATCATCCAATTATGTATTTCCACCTTCTCGGAGGAGGATGTAAAAGATGCAAAAACTATCCTGTTCGATAAGCTTCCGGAGAAACGCACTCTGCGGAAAGGAGATGGCAGGATTAGCCGAGATCTCCAAGACATCCTGAAGGCGTTGAAGGAGACGGACCCTGACCAACTGCCTATATTCGTTGCCAGACAGCTGCACAAATTGCCTCCAGTCAACTTCGATAGTGTGGACCTATCTAAACTTCTTAAGGAACTTAATTCCATGAAAACAGAAATAACTCTCATCAAAACGGAATTAAAAGATTCATCGTTCACAAGAAATGATGATTTAAAACAAGAACTGGCTTCGCTAAGAGAACAAATTACAAAACTACATGCTCCAAACATACAAAGCGATTTAGCTGAGAACTCGCAACAAAATAGCGGCAAAACTGTAGGTAATCCACAATTTAAAAGTAAACAAATACCGACAGAAGCGACCTACTTATCCACTGCATCTAAGAACGCATACAGTAATGGAACTACCGCACACACGAAAACCACACAAGAACGCACAGAGCGAAGGAGCAGTAATCACCGTGAACGACCGAGTTCGGACTTCGAACTTAGGCCCGAAAACACAGCAAATAAACAGGGAACGCGCTAACACGGCCCGCGGTACCAACACCGGCCATCCGCGACTGACGAAAGCGGTTTCACAGTAACGCGGAAAATTAACCGAAACTTGAGAGGTAAAGCAACATCAACAACATTAAAGTCAGCTGAGATTCTCACAACGGTATACATTTCGAGGTTTACTGTGGAAACTACAGAGGAAAACATCAATAACTACCTAACAGAAAAAGATCTGGAATGTACCAAGATTGAAAAAATCAAGTCTTTTCGTCCTACGCCTTTTAACACCTTTAAACTCACTGTTAAAGCGATCGAAATTTATTTATTTATTTACTGACTTACGTCCAATTTAAAACAAAGTATCACGAAGTATAGAAATGAACAATGTAAGGTTTCGGATGGTACATGAAAGCAAAGACAAACAGTGAAAATAAAAGAAAAAATAAGTGTCAAGTCACGTCAAGACCTTGCAAAAATTAGGGTGAATATGACATATCTTCATTTGTTTAAAGAGCGACAGAAATCATTTAAGCTAATACCAAAAAAATCAAGGTCTTGACGTGAGTTGACCAGTCTACACATTCTGGACAGTGGTGAGTTATAACCATAGTTAGTCGAGTGCTGATTGAGGAAAAGCAGGTCTTTATTTCTGAGTCTACGAGAAGATATATTAAATGTGATGAGTTGTAGTAATGTAGGCGAGTCGATTAAACAGTTAATAATTTTGAAGAAACAAATAAAGAAATTCCTGGCAGAAGAACTTTGGCCGGAGGGAATTGTATTCCGAAGATTTATAGAACCGCGCATATCTACTATCTAATGATGCCTACTACTTTTTATTTTATTTTTTTTATCTATATGTATTTTTTTATGTACTTACTTGTGTTTCATGTATGTACATACTCTATATAGGATGTGTGGGATTGCACTCACCCTCCCACATTCTGGAATAAAGACCATTATTATTATTATTATTATAAAGCTCACTTGCAAGGGGACGCGGGAGGGAAACGGGGACGCGACGCACGTGAAAGGTGATTCAGGGAGAAACAATGTATTTCTTTGAATATGGCATTGCAACGCATGCCGGGAACCAGCTAGTATATTATAATATACTTCAATAATTAATTAAAGTATAATATTATCAATTGAATTTTGCCACCACCCAAAGGCAAGGCATACGCCCATATTTCACATTGCCTGTGTTGTTCGAAATTTGATATTGTGGTAAATCATGCACTTAGACATTGTTTTTAGAATATATTGTGGAAGCAATCGATTCCCGACTCCAACATGCAGAGGCGTGCACTCCTTATAGGCACATAAACACTGCCTACTCCACCATACTCACATAAAAAAAATACTGAAATGAATTATTTTATGTTAATTATTGAAAAAAATCAATCTTTCAAAATACGCCTCGAATCGCAACGCCGCGCCGCGCCGCACTGTGTGCCGTCCCATACAAGCTGGAAGGAAATAAATTACTTTCGAATTGTTGAACGATAACGTGATGGGGGTATTACCAGGTAATGTGACAAATGCATTTTTAATTGGGTTAATTAATAGGTTGACTAATACCAGAGCCCCAAAGTCAGATAATTTAGTAATACGAGTATGTTAATGAATTGATCTGTTAGACTTATTCAATTCTCGTCGCGCGACCTTTTATGGTTGTTTATGAGTTAAAAGTGTTTTGTGTCGGTAAGAAAAAAATGGAGGATACTGTGTTAGGTATGTAGAATGGTTGTTTTCTAAAACTTTATTTTAAATCATTTCAGATTTTTAATAATAGATATTTAATTCCTTAGTAATACTTATTTTTTAAATAATGCTTAATTTGTGTTTTTTTTATGTGGTTTCAAAATATTTAATTTATCACTATTCGAGAATTCATTTTGGAGAGTAAGTCATAATCGCACGATAATTTTCTTTTATTTTAAATAGAGCCATGATTTTTTTAATCACACGAACTTGCGTCAAGCTTATTTTATCATTTTACAGGTACCACATGCTAGATTTCCATGCAGGTTATGGGTTATTTATTGAATTTAAGATGTTTTATATCGATTCTGAAAAAAATGGTGGCTTCTTTGGAAGGCATGTAGTTCTTTTTTCTTTTTAAGAGTCTTCTGTTTTTTCTTTCTTTTTAAATTTTAAAGGTGGTAGATTTTGTAAGTGATAATAAATAACTTGCGTGTTTTTATGTATTCTAATTATATTTAAAAATGATATCTCTAACTTACAGAAAATTTATATAAAATCGCGCGATAGTTTTCATTTTTTTTTAATTAGAGCAACTATTTAAGATTTTAAGCACAAGTTTACACCAAGCACCACTCGTCAGTGAGCGCTGGGCCCGAGCTCAATCCAGAACTCGTCTTACATTATAATTGATTATTTATTTTATTTCTATTATCGCTTATGTTTTTTCCCCATTCTATTTACTTTTTTATTAAAAACAAAAAACATTTTTGTAAACATGTATAATTTTATGGGACGTGTGGAATTGCACTATCGTCCCCACATCCTGGAATAAATATTTTTATTATTATTTTATTTTATTATTATTTATTCCAATCAGTTTCGATATTTTTTTTTAACACGAACCTGCATCAAGCTTATTTTATTACAATACAGGATACAAGATTTCCAGGCGAAAAGTTCGTCACATGGAGTAGTTTGCCGAAGAAAGAAAAGCTTCATGAAATGAATAGTAATATTTTAAGGATATATGAACTTGAAAAGTTCGGTATAAGTGGTGAAAAAACAGATGAAAAGCAGATGTTAAGGTTAACTTAATCTTAAAATGTATATTTTTTCTAAAAACTGTAAATACTATAGATAGGTACATGACTAAAAACGCGGGTAAATAAATGTTTTTTAAGATATTTGTACAAAAGCTTATTTAGATGTACGCATGTCATAAATTTTTATTTTTTTCAAAAAGGGTTAAAAAAAACCCGGAAGGTGGGTTACTAGTACTCGACTGATGGGTTAGAGATTTTTTCCGTCTAGCTTGTACGACACGAAACACTGTGGGCACGACCTATACCGACGTGGTTCTGTAACGGGTCAAAAGCAGGAACTAAGTATGCAAATGACGCAATTTAGGAGACGGGTATGGGTACCGCCGCCCCTGGAACCATTTATTGGATAACTAACACTTCTGCCATGGTTCACCTCAAGAGGTTAGCTACTTTTGGTGACTTAGCATGGGTGCCTAGGCTCTAGGTATTGGCGGCGGATCCGTTTGCCCGCCTACTGCCTGGTAGGCCAGATCGGTAGAACCCAGTTAAGGGAGACCTTTTAGCCGGATTCTCTCGACCCATCGGCGTGCACCGCGGTGGGACGCATGGATTCATACGTCCGTCTCTCCTTTTTTTACGCTATCTCCACGCAGGAGGCCCTGAGAAAAATAATTCCTCTCTGAATCTATATTATCTTTGGGGATGCTGTGCGGAGGGTCTTTTTAGGAAGGGAAGGTGAGGAAGTTCTGGAAAGGAAAAATAAAAAACTGGAGCTACGAAAAAAAAATTATATTTACAATTATTTTAAGAATGTTGGCTGTATTCTTCACAAAAGTCCGAATGTGAAAATTGTTTGTGTTGGTGTCGATAAAGACCGTGCCTTTTTGTACAAAAATCGAAATGTCACAATCAGTGCCATACTCACCTATTTTAATTAGTACAAATTAATTCACGAAAGATAAATCATATTACGTTAGCATTCTTTCATGCAATAATTGTGGGGTCAAAAAACAAACAAAAAAATTAATACGCGTAAATCCAGTGTTTGGTTTAGAAAATGGTATGCACAAACACTCGAGCATTCGCGTTAATAATTGAAATACGCGTCCGGGATTTCGTGGGTGTCCGATTTAGAAATTTCCCGACCTTGTTAAAAAATCATACTCTCCGAATTCTAATAAGGAGACTTATAAATTGCTTGAGACTTATAAGTGTAAGAGAGCCATTGAAAGCACCTTTATTTAACCGTCCATCCCATACTTTTTAGGATTCATTAAAAAATCTGAAAAATCGTTAAATTAATGAACGCATAAATTCTATTAAATTTTTAAAAATTTTACGCGACTGAACGACCGTTTACCGTACAAAAATTAAGTTTATTGAAGTAAAACTTCTTTACGCACGCTTGACTTGGGGAGTAAGCTGGTGAATTCGTAACGAGAACGTTACGAAAAGCGAGGCGAACGGTAGTTGAGAGGGAGATATAAGTTAGTGAAGATAGAAAGAGAGAGAGTTTCGTTTCCTGTAGTAGGGGCAAGAGAAAGGTGGGAACACACCTTTTCTTTCTCTCTTTTTCTCATAGCCAGTTACAGTTACGTTTCGTATATCTAAGACACAGGGCAGGACTATTGTCTACCAACGAAATTATCTGTTGACTACCCAACGCTGAATTTTCTTTTAGTCTTCGGGTATTTTATCCCAAATATTCAGTTAACATTCTTTGAGGCTTCCCTGAGTGGTTGGCTAAGGGACGATGAAGCTAAGTGTAGTTTATGGTCAGACCGAAAGCCATTCACATTTTTTGTTGGTACTTGCCAATTGATTTGAGATTTATTGTATTACTTATGTTCTCTATTTTATGCAGGTGCTTGCAGGTTTTTACAGATGCATTTTACATGCCGCCTCATGGAGCCTCATGAATGAGTTTTTCTTTTGCCATGTTTAATTTATCTTTGTCTTACTAACCTATTTTTTTGCTTTTTGTTTTTCCTGTTAAGCACTTGCATACTGCTTACTAACAACGTATGCAAGGACACTGGAGGTCTAGATTCGTTAAAAATAAATAAATGTAGCTTCGTTTAACAAAAAAATTTGAATCTTGCGAGAGCCTTGAAGGAGTAACCATATGTTACTTATACCAGGGCGGGTAAGAGGTGGATAACCTCCACTGTACCACATTGTAGGAGCAAGAGAGAGCAGTGTGCGGGATCATTTTCTTTCTCTCTTCCTATCATATAGATGTAAAGATCATATAGAGCTAAAGCAGTTTTACTTCAGTCGTGTGGTCTAAAGCACACTCGTTTTTTATAAGGGGGTTTATGTGCCGTCGGGTAAAATGTTTAAGAAACGCCAAAACGTGGTAGGGATTTTTATTCAATAACCATCTACTTTTTATACTTTTACTAACAGTTTTTGTATATTTTTGTATTCGTCGCATGATCGATAAAGGTGCAATAAAACTAATTTTGAAAAAAGTGTCTTAAACGGTGTTTTACCTTCGGACAGGTGAACTATCTGGCAAAGCGAATGCGTGGCTACGCCGCGCGCAGTGTCTGCTTGCGGGATTACTTCGAAACCACTGTCAATCCCAGCAATCAGGTTGTTGTACGTCCAACTCGTCAAACTTTACTCGTGTGTAATCATACCCCGGCTTTAACTTCGCCAAATTCAATCCGTAGTGAGCTCTGACCCATACCCAATATGCAGCTCACTGTAGTTGTAGCCAATGCTTGGGATAATTTCTGATTTATTACAGTTGGTCAACAGCTATTGATATAGCTTTAAGGGCTCTAGGGGATATTGCGATGGATATTTAGGTATTTAATACCTGCTTTGATCTGATTGAGGATACGAATCTATCCTTTATTTATATTGCGTACTAATATTGTTTGTATTGATACGTAGTGTATATATCGATTTAAAAAGAAAGAAAATTGGTATTGTCAAATTAAATAAGACCTTTTAACTTCTAAGATCCCGACAGCGCAATGTTTAAAAAGAATATGTCGAGTACCTACCTACCCACAAGCACAAGATTCAATTCAATTTATTACTTCAATAACATTCATTTTAACGAAAAATAAATGAAAAATTTAATAAATTTGAAAAGAAGAATTACATAAATAAAAATATTATGTGTCTACTACACTAGTAGTGACGGAACTAGCCTTTTATATTTATTTATTTTCTATTATAGAAAAAAAATTGGTTGGAGTCATAAAACAAATTTACAGATATTAAGTAATATTTCAAGGTATGATATGTTTCTTTGTACCTATGATATGTTTCTTTGTAATGTCTTATTTATGGTATGTATATGTAGTAATTATCAGGTGATGTGCGTAGTGTGTAGGTGTGTGTGTAAGAATATTTGTAGGAGTGAGACGTGGTAATCTGTGAAGGGATATGTATGCGCATTAAACAGTTGAAATCACTGACGTGATTCTTCTTTTAAATTTGGGCAGTGAATCCAAGAAAATGTCGATGTTAAAGTTTGGGCAAATATTTTTGAATGTACAAAGAGCATGGTTAATTTGCGAATTGCTGTATTTGTTTTTAAATTAAGCGCGTGCAATAGTGCTATATTGCGTGTACGACATTAATATTAGTCAACAGTCGACTTTATTCTTATTTTAGTAGTTTTTTAAAAAACTTCCGGTAAACTCTGGCATTATGAAATTTGTATGAAAAAATTGCAATTGGTGGCACGCGAGGTTTGAAAACGGAATGTATGGAAAGCAAGAGAGAAGGGGGGGGGTCGGGGAAGAAGGGGAGGGGGGAAGGGGAGGGGCGAGGGGGGAGAGGGGAGGGGGAAGGGAGAAGGGCGAAGAGGGGTGGGGGGAGGCGGGAGGGGGAAGAGGGGAGAGAGGGGGGGGGGGGAGCTAGTACTTATATAAAAATCTCATATCACGGTGTTTGTGGTCGCACTCCACCGAAACGGCTTGACCGATTTTTATGAAATTTTTTATGTTTATTTGGTAGGTATAAGCATAGGTTTTTAATTTTATTTCATACCGTTAGGTGATTAGGGTGTCGCTACCCAGAAAAAAACTGTTTTTTTGAAAAAAAAATTTTTTGTATTTATTTTTTATTTGCCATCAAAAAATACCTATAACTCCAAATTTTAACCCTCCTTCCCCACCCTCCCATTTTTTAATCGCGATTGTAGTATTTTTGTATGAACAAATTTAATCGTGTTTCGTATTTCAAACAGAACGAAATGATTTATGTTGTTAAATGATAGATGGCGCTACGTCCGCCTCATCGAACTTTCATCCGCACATGCGCAAGACATTCACGAGAAGCGTCGCGTCATTTTGATATTTCATTCGGCATCATGTTCTCGCGTGGGAAACCATCGAGCTTTTGTGTGTTGGCAAAAGATACCGTACACTCAATTGCTCTTCGAAATTCATATTGATTTTCTTTATTTCATTTTCCTACTTTAATTGGTGTTTTTTGCTTTTATCGGCGGTCATCGTCTACAGCGCTCAATTCCTTTTCTGTCATAGATCCCATCCCCACACACTTACAAAACATTCGTTATTTTTTTATTTAACAACCAAAATAATCACTAGAAATAATTTACATGGCGGAATAACGTTTGTCGGGTCAGCTAGTATAATATAGTTATCGACCACTGCGTTTAGCTTTTTTTGTTAAGTTACTTTAAATAGGAATTAGGACCCTCCAAAATCGTTAAAATTGTCAGGTTTGGACGCCATTAACAGACAGACGTTCAGTATACAAACTGGGCAATGTTATATTAAGAGAAGCAAAAAGTACAGCCATAGAGAATTTTATTCTAATACAGTTAGTACAAAAAAATCCTAAAAATTGGTCCAATTTGAAAAATGGGGAAAATAAAACTCGATTTTAATGATTTTTTTTAGTTATTTTCAGCCAGATGTGTAGTTGTCCCTTTCGCTCTGTATTCGGTGGAGTAAGAGCGAAAGTGAAAGCAACAGTTTGGTAAAATACATATTGTTCAAATTTCTCGGCGACCGGGTTTCCTCTTAAGTTGACCCTTAAGTGTAAGGAGATTAATTATAATACCCATTAGCAACACTAGTGCAATACGTGTGGGTAGGTGTCTTCGTGCAATTTATGTGAAATGTAGTTGAGCGTGAATCATTAATTTACTTAGAAGCCAAATAATCATAATTAGATCGACAAGCTGCACGGGCCCGATTCCATGCATTGTACAATATTATTGTGTTCCTGAAAAATCTTATTATTTGTTTACTAAATATCAAATTTGTGGGATTCCCTTTTTTATTATGTGAAACATATACATTTTTGAAACAGAGATTGTAATTTTTAGAAATTTAATTAAAATTAAATTTGATAATGTTATTATCGAGTTCTGCAAGTTTTTTGGTTAGTGTTTTAGTTACAGCTGTTTCGACTTGTAAGGTCATTTTCAAACTGTGGTGAAGCCACGTACGGACGACTTATTTATAAGAGTTTAAATGTCAATTTTTGAAGGTGTCTAAGTTGGATAAGTTTTAAGATTTTCACGGCCAAAAGCATTTTCGTTATTTGTTTTTGGGGTGTTATGCCGTGTTGCGCTACCTCCTTCTTTAGCCAACGTTTCGGACATCGTTGCAGTGTCCATCATCAGGGCAGATCCGGCAGATCCGGTAGATGGACCTACCGGATCTGCCGGATCTGCCCTGATGATGGACACTGCAACGATGTCCGAAACGTTGGCTAAAGAAGGAGGTAGCGCAACACGGCATAACACCCAAAAAACAAATAACGAAAGTGTCTAAGTTGATTTATTACCGGTTTAACCAATTTGTAGAGACACTAATTGAAAGAGTGCTAATGTGGGATTTGGAGCGTTTCCCTTTGGTTTGCCTTGCACTAAGTGTAAGGGTTTTCTTAATTGATTTAGAATGACGTTATTGCTATGACTCATTTAAGTGCATTATATTTTTTAGGTTTGGTAAACATACTAAGTAGTGGGGAATAAATAATTTTTCTTACTTTATTAATTAGCGTTATGTTGGGGTCATTCGTTCGTTTATTGATTTCTAATTGTTCAAGCAAATTTAATCTAAGACCCTTTCGTTCTATATGTAATGGTTTTGGCTGGTTATTTTTAAGTGGAGCGTGATTATTCACTAAGAGATGTTCGGCGAATTTTGAAGAGGTGTTTTTATTTTTATAACATCTTATATGTTCTTTGAATCTAGTTGAGAATGCCCTACCTGTTTGTCCGATGTATGTAGCGTTACAGTCGGCATGGTCACATTTTAATTCATGTATGCCACCGTTATTGAGTTTAGGATTTCTACTTTTTGAGTTTTTAAGGCTTGTTCCCATATTATTATTGGTTCTAAAAGCTTTATTTAAACCACATTTTTTAATTTCTTTTGCAATTTTTAAAGATATTGGGCCGAAGAATTCGAGACATGCAAATTTTTCTATTTTTTTGTTATGTACCGGATATATTAAATTAATTTTATTTTTTTATTTCTTATTTTTTATTATTTTTTCAATGTTTTTTGCCTCATAGCCGTTATTAATCGCGATTATTTTAATAGTTTCCTTTTCTTTTACGTATGCTTTATTATCTAAGGGAATGTTAATGAGTCGATGTACCATTGAATGGTAAGCTGATAATTTGTGGGACCAAGGATGAGTTGAATTTGCATTTATCGTAGTATCTGTAAACGTTGGTTTTCTAAATATTTCGAAGGTATATTACTTCTACCAATTGTCAGATCTAAAAAAATTATTTTACCTTCGATTTCATGTTCAACTGTGAAGCAGATTTTATTATTAATGGTGTTGGCCCAGTTAGTAAAGATATCTAACTGTCGGTTGGTGCTGTTCCAACAAATAAAGATGTCGTCAACATATCTGACATAATATATTATGTGTTTTGCTAAGGGAGATTTAAGCATTATATTTTCAATATAATCCATAAATATCTCTGCTAGGAGTGGACTTAATGGTGACCCCATGGGGAGAACATCATTTTGTTCATAGTATGTATCATTAAAAAGGAAATAATTTGTTTTTACGCAAATTTTTATGAGCTGGAATAACTCTTTTCTTATTACCGGGTTGATGTTACATTTTTCCAAGATATTTTAAATTATTTTAAGGCATTCGTCAATGGGAATATTGCTAAATAAGGATTTCACGTCTAAAGAAATAAATTGACAGTTATGCGGAAGATCAAAATTTTTAATTTTATTAACAAGTTCTATCGAGTTTTTGACGCTGTATCGTGGTGAAAAATTTGTATATTTTTTGAATATGAAGTTAAGTCTTTTCGCTAAGTTTGTTGTAGGAGCATTAATAAAGGATACAACGGGTCTTACGGGAATATTAACTTTGTGAATTTTAGGTTGGCCATACAAAGCTGGGGCTCTTGGGTTCATAATCCTGACATTTTTCTTGGACCATTCGGTGGGAAATATGGCGTTACAACTGTTTATAAGGATGTTGACATTATTTACAATTTTATTGGTTGGGTCTTAAGTTAGAATTTTAAAATCTTCTGGTAACAAGAAGTCTTCCACCTTACGGATATAATCTATTCTATCAAGAATTACTATAGTTATAGTTAGATTATTAACTTTAATTTTATTTTTAATTTCATTTAATGTTTGGTTTTCTTTACTGATAGAATATTTGTTTTTATTTTTTATCGATTTTAGCGTTTTTTCTAAAATAACTGCCGTTACGTGTTTTGTTAAGTTATTATTTTCCACTTTGCGCAGAGACATTTCTGTATCAATAGCTAATGATTCTATTTGTTTGCATGATAATTCGCAAGGGATTTTATATTTAAAACCTTTATCTAACAAATTATTCTCTTCCGTTTCAAATGTTGTGGTCGACAGATTTACAGTTATCTTATAAAATTTAATATTTTCATTGGTAGGAATCTCGATTATTTTCGTAGTTTTATTTTTGGTATCAATTAATCTTTTGAGTTTATTTTGTTGCGTTTTAAATTTTTCAAATATAATTACGTTAATATGTTCACGGGTATCAAAAGCACGGGTATCAAAAATTTGCTTGAACGAAAAGAAATTAAAAAATGTGGTTTAAATATAGCTTTTAGAACCAATAATAATATGGGAACAAGCCTTAAAAACTCAAAAAGTAGAAATCCTAAACTCAATAACGGTGGCATACATGAATTAAAATGTGACCATGCCGACTGTAACGCTACATACATCGGACAAACAGGTAGGGCATTCTCAACTAGATTCAAAGAACATATAAGATGTTATAAAAATAAAAACACCTCTTCAAAATTCGCCGAACATCTCTTAGTGAATAATCACGCTCCACTTAAAAATAACCAGCCAAAACCATTACATATGGAACGAAAGGGTCTTAGATTAAATTTGCTTGAACAATTAGAAATCAATAAACGAACGAATGACCCCAACATAACGCTAATTAATAAAGTAGGAAAAAATATTTATTCCCCACTACTTAGTATGTTTACCAAACCTAAAAAATATAATGCACTTAAATGAGTCATAGCAATAACGTCATTCTAAATCAATTAAGAAAACCCTTACACTTAGTGCAAGGCAAACCAAAGGGAAATACTCCAAATCCCACATTAGCACTCTCTCAATTAGTGTCTCTACAAATTGGTTAAACCGGTAATAAATCAACTTAGACACCTTCAAAAATTGACATTTAAAATCTTATAAATAAGTCGTCCGTACGTGGCTTCACCACAGTTTGAAAATGACCTTACAAGTCGAAACAGCTGTAACTAAAACACTAACCAAAAAACTTGCAGAACTCGATAATAACATTATCAAATTTAATTTTAATTAAATTTCTAAAAATTAAAATGGAGTTCTACGAATTAAACACAAAAACAATTAGAGATTGTAATGCATTAAGGAATGGTTAAGAATTTTTTTAAAGTTCACAGTGAAACAGAAATGTATTAGAATACTGGTATGATAATGGTAGGATCAGTACGATTCTCAATATACTGACGTCAGTAATCCCATACAAGACGATTTTAATGTACAATGGATCTCAAAAGAAAAGCCTGTAAGTATTGCTATTATTTTGAGTTTTTTTTTTAAGAGAGACAAATATTCCCGGGTTACGAATAACCCAACAATATTTGAAAATCTCTTACTGCCACACTAAGCGGAAAATGTTGCTTGTGTCGTAATTTAACCAGCTGAGAAATCGAACACGCGGCGCGCGGGTGAGACCCAAACGCGATGCCCACTCAGCCTTTCTATAATTAGATCGCAACGTATTTCTATAATTAGATCACAACGTTTATGTTTGTAGCTACCAATCTTTCCTTTTTGAGTCATTCAAGGCCCGATTTCTTTTTGCGTACCCTTGTGGAAAGTTATTTATTTTTGGTGTGATATGTCGTGCTTCGCTACCTCCTTCTTTAGCCAACGTTTTTGACGGCGTTACAGAGTCCATCATCGGGGCAGATTTTTTTTATTTTTTTTATTATGATGTGTCTGTGTCAGATGTGTCACACATTTGCCCTGATGATGGACACTGTAACGCTGTCCGAAACATTAGCTAAAGAAGGAGGTAGCGCAACACAGCATAACACCACAATAATAAATAATGAAAATACATTTGGCCGTGATAATCTAAAATCATATCTTTATTGCTGTGGAAGTATTCCACAGCAGATCATCTAATGCGTACGCCTCTGTAAATTTCGCTAGGACGTTTTCCTTTTGCGGCGGAAGGAGGCGCGACATCGCTGTCCCGCATAGCTGATTCTTGTCTGTAGAGAACTACGCCCTACGTCTTCCATGGATATACTAGGTCAATGATGGCGCTAGAAATACTGACGTACTGAGTGAGGCGTAGAGCAATCAAAAGCATCAAGTACGCGCAACAGTATCCCAACCACTTTTAGGTACTGAAATACTGATGCGAATACTGACACGTGTAATGGTACGATAAAAATATAAGTTTTTATATTTATGTTGTACAATAAAGCCTGGGTAAAAAAGCCCAAACTGGTCTAGAATATTAACAAAAATTAAACGAATGCTAAGCTTGTTTTAAATTAATATGTTTTAAAACCAATGCCTTTGGTCTTTTCGTCTGCTGACTTAGAATTTGTTAGCATTGTTTTTGTTTTATATATGCCTTCAGATATAAGTACATCGACTTTGGTTGTAGGGCCGTATATCTTATTTACATACTTTCTTGAAGAAAAAATCTTCTAAAGGATCAGGCCGGACCAATTGTCACCGGATCAACTGTCCGCCGGATCAACTGTCCGCCGGATCAACTGTCCGCCGGATCAAGTGTCGCCGGATCAACTGTCATGGAACCATCTTTAATATTTCGTACAATTTTAATAATTTTATTTATCATTTCATGGGGCTATTTTTCTATTGTCAATAGATTGTATTTCATTTGTTGGGTAAGCCGCAATGTTTGGAAATTAGATGGTACTGAAAACCTTGAGAATTTGAATAGCAAAATCATAAGATTTCATCAAAGAGCTGAAAATGTTTTTGTATATCTCTGTATTATTTTACAAAATTACATATGTTTTTATGCTTAGTACTAAGTATATACGCCATACTATTAAATAAACAGACGGAATAATAAATTAGTGTCTGCTGGTCCGTTTACTATTATGAAAATAAAATAACAGGAATATAATGGGCACATACTATATCAAAGTAACATCTTAGTTGAGTGCTGGCGAAGACCCGGGAAAAATCACGGTGTATTATAATTGTAGGATTTAAGAAGCTGAAAGAAGGTAGTCATAAAAATAATACTTGCAATGAAACAAATCGAACAAAACATGTAGCACCACTTATGAAAAGGAGAATACGTGAGTACGAATGAAAAATTTATTACTAAATAGTCCCCTCCCACGCGCGCGTCGCATTCATCGCTTCCAGAAGCTTCGAATTTAGTGAAGCCAAAGCCGTAAGTTTTAAATTTTTAAAGTTAAATTTCGGTAAGGTATTTCGTATCAATTTTTTGCGGGCTTCTCTGACCCATCGTCACTACTTACGTGACTTTTTTAAAGCTGATTTTGACTTTATAAGAAAATATACTTTAATAAAAAAATTACTCAAGTCTTACATATACAGAGTGTTAAGGGACGTACTTGACTTACTTTAACCAGTGTTTCCTGACATTATTTGGAGTAAAAAATTAAAATGAAATTTTGGTCTGCGGTGACTTTTTTAATGAGGTTTTTTTTGTTAAGATTTTTTTCTTTAAAATCAAACAAAAAAAAAACTTCCACATTTCGTCACTGGTCACGAGTAACCGAGTAACCGACCAACCCCTTACCCCGTCTCCAACTGCCAACACCTACTATTTTTTTATATATTTGTAGAAAAAAAAAACGTCATAAATTTCAGCGGAGACCAAAATTAAATTCATATTTTTTACTCCAAATAATGTCAGGAATCACTGGTTAAAGTAAGCCAAGTACGTTCCTTAACACCCTGTATAGTTTTTTCGAGACACTATTAAAATATCAATATAAAAAAGAGTTCATTGTTTTTATTTAGTTTAATAGATAATACATACTTATTTCTGATCTCAAGTGATTTTTGCCGAAAATTATTATATAATATCCAAAATCGTCAAATATAAGTTACTTAACAATAAAAAAATATTTTATTCAATTATATTTAAATTGTCCAATCTTTATCTTTACTATTACTTTTATTTATTTAATTAAATGAAGACAATATAAACGAAACTCAATCGAAAATCTGGAAACAGAAAAATCAGAAAAAGATATTGACACCTCTGGGACTTGAACCCTGCCCCAGAGGTGTCAATACCCTTTTCTGATTTTTCTGTTTCCATATTTTCGATTGCGTTTCGCTTATATTATTTTTATTTAATTAAATATTACAATTTGAGGTTTTACTCATAAAGTTAAATTAAAAAAACAAAACTTTTATTTATATTTTTACTAAGTATAAAATGAAGTCGCTCCCGCTGTATGTACGCTTAGATCTTTTAAACTACGCAACGGATTTTCATGTGATTTTCACCAATAGATCTAGTGATTCATGAGGAAGGTTTTTAGGTATATAATTTCTCAAGGTTTTGTGTAAATTGGTTAAAATTCATAATTATCTGGCCAATCGGCAGCGGGCAGCGTGGTGTGGATTTGATTTAACAGATAGCGTTGGATATAAAGGTTTCGTTAGCCACAACAACGTGTGGACGGGTCAGCTTGTAAATAATAATTTAGACCTCAACATTTTCATGGATTGCCGCCCAGGACCCCACGTCAGAGTACCTATACGTAAAAAATCACGTCAGCAGTTTTAACACACAGGATATTGTTACGTTATTAGTGACCAATTCTTTACATCCATAATCAATTGCAATCATAAGAGATTCGCCACAAGAATAGTGATATTGATGTGACAATTCCCAGTGGGTAAAGCCCCGGAACTATTTGCATAACTCGCATAACAGCTACTTGGTATTTGATATTCCATGTATGTTTACACTTTACGGGGTCCGATGCACGATTGTTCCACATGTTGTTTGGGCTAATGACCAACCAAAGTTTGCAAGCAAATATTTTAGCTACATCAAACGTGTTATTTATCCAACTAGCGCGGATAGGAATACTCAAGTAATTCTGCGTGAAATCTACATATATGCCGGGATTGGGGGCGAAATTGAGTATTCTTATGTTGCCTGTTGTATGCTGACGATGCGGTGCTGATTCAGTCTCTAAAATATCTTCAGTATCTCGTGTCTAGGATGAACGAAGTATGTATGCAAAAAATAGTAAATGATTGATGAATGTAAGTAAATCTAAAGTCATGGTTTTGAAAGAGAGAGCACGAAAATAGTGTGCAATATGGTTGTGAATGATGAATACTAAGAAGCAGGTGGACGAGTTTGAGTTTCTGGGAAGTATGTTTACGATAGATGGGATGGCTGATAAAGATGTTGAATGAAGGGTAATTGTAGGTAATTCCTTTAATGAAGGTCTGAATGCCGTTGGCGCTAACAAAAAACTATCTAAAGAAGCGAAGCTAGCTAGTCCACAATGACGAGCTAGAGAAAGAGGAAGGGTGAAAGTATACCGAATGCTGTATAAATGAGATCCCTCAGGTGTATGCGTGTAAAACCATGATCGCGTGAGAAATGTGGAGTTCTACAAAGAATGCAAGGTTGATGTAAGCGCAATGAGTAAGATTAAAAAAGGGCCCCTCAGATGGTTTGGGCATGTAGAGCGAATGAACGAAGAAAGGAGTGTGAGGCGAATATATTACGCAAATTTGAATAATAGAAGAAGTAGGGGACGCTCGAGGAAGATTTGACACCATCAAGTGAATCAGATACTTGAGTCGGGCAATATCAAGAGTCAAAATATTAGAAATGTATGAGACAATGTGTGAATGTGAATGAGGCAAAGAGGGTGTGCCAAGACCGCGTTGTTTGGCGATCCGTCCTCTCGGCCTGCCCTTGTAGTGTAAAGGCGTGATAGTTAACCTACAATGGGCTGATAAATCCTGCTCTTTTATTCATAACCCATTAATATAATTGTAGTTTATTTTTTAAACCTCGGTTTTTACGTTTTCCACAGTTTATTAACTTTTTGTTTCCTTGAGTTGAAATAATCTTCGAAAAAAAAAAATGTTTTCAGTTTCCTTACTTATAATAAATTTTTAAATGAGTGGGTAACAACATAAATAAAGAAGAAAACTAGAAGTTCCTTCTATACATATTTGAATGGAAACAAATAATCCATTTATCATGCACTCGGTTTCACTTACACTCGCCCGACATAGTAGATCTCAATTCCATCTGAAATTCGAGAACACAGTTTTGCATTGGAAATTTAAGAGTAGTTTTCACACAAATTTATACTAAAATAATTCAAATGTGGGAACCCATGTATGTTCCTGTGTTTTAATTAAAATTACATTCACTTGAATTTATTATTAATTTCAGTGCTTAATTATTTTGATTATGATGCTGCCACCTTAATTAATTGCATTTAAATAAAATATTTACGTTTTATTTTTAATTTTTAACTTTATGAGTTAAACCTCAAATTGTAATATTTAAATAAATGAAGACAATATTAGCGAAACTCGATTCAAAATCTGGAAACAGAAAAATCAGAAAAACATATTGACACCTCTGGGACTCGAACCCAGGACCTCTTGCTTTCCGGGCAAACGCGCTAACCACTGCGCCACGGTGTCGATATGAAATTCGGTCATGTTTAACTGTACCATACTTCGACTAAGAACCACCTACATTATCTTCATTTTCTTTAACGCATATATTATTGGCAACTATATTTATGTATGATTGCAAGATTCAAACCCTCTAGATAATGTCTGGATAAATCTTTATCCATTTTATTTAATATGCGACATCTATCGACTTTTCTGCAAGTCTAGGATGAATATTTTATTTTTAATTTTTAACTTTATGAGTGAAACCTCAGAGAGCATTTAGTTCGGGTTTGAATCTTGCAATCATACATAAAGATAGTTGCCAATAATATATGCGTTAAAGAAAATGAAGATAATGTAGGTGGTTCTTAGTCGAAGTATGGTACAGTTAAACATGACCGAATTTCATATCGACACCATGGCGCAGTGGTTAGCGCGTTTGCCCGGAAAGCAAGAGGTCCTGGGTTCGAGTCCCAGAGGTGTCAATATGTTTTTCTGATTTTTCTGTTTCCAGATTTTCGATTGAGTTTCTCTTATATTGTCTTCATTTATTTAAAATATTTACGCCTTCAAAGACATATATAATTGTTTTTTATGTAGGTAAGTTTCATAATTACACTAGGCGAGTATGCGCGTCACGCAATATACAGGGTGTTAAGGGACGTACTTGACTTACTTTAACCAGTGATTCCTGACATTATTTGGAGTAAAAAATGTAAATGAAATTTTGGTCTCCGGTGACATTTTTGATGTTTTTTTTATTTATTTTTTCTACAAAAACATAAAAAAATGGTAGTTGTTGAACAGTTGGAGGCGGGGTAAGGGGTTCGTCAGACACCCGGCTGAGTGACCAGTGACGACGTGCGGAAGAAAATTTTTTTTGTTTGATTTTGAAGAAAAAAATTTTGTAAAAAAAAAAAAAAAAGTCGTCAAAAAAAGTCACCGGAGATCAAAATTTCATTTACATTTTTTACTCCAAATAATGTCAGGAATCACTGGTTAAAGTAAGTCAAGTACGTCCCTTAACACCCTGTATATTATCACCATCACAAAGGGGCTTGCTTATTTATTATTTCAGGTTCAAATATACCTTGCATTCGGTTAAAGATCATTTGAATTTCTATGTGTTAAGTTTGACAGGGTCGAAAGTCTAAAGGGTCAGGCGGTGAATGTGGGAGGGAACCCGAACGCTTCTAGGCTCCATTATGCGTTTGTATTAATATCCGGTTTGCGGGCCGCCTTTATACCCTAAACTCCAAAATATACAAGTCCCTACCACTGTGCGCCGCATAAGCAGAGCCAAAGTAGTAAATAGATGGCATAAATCAAGTTCATTGTCTTTGTTTCGTGTTGTTGCACGAGTTTGTTGAACTCGTTTAAATGCGAAACGCAATCTAATAAGTTTTAGAAGCGTATTAGCGTTACTACTTTAATCTGAGAACCAATATAAATTTACTCGTATCTTCCTGGGTTCGCCTGAGTTCTTACAAACCTTTTTCGTTTATGATAATTGGAAAGTAAGGAACACAGAATACATTTCATATCATTGACAGTAAGTTAACTCCGTACTTCGTAATTGTAATGAGCGTAGGACTGTATCTTGTATGCGAGAGACGCATGAAATCGAAGAATCTCTCCTCTTTATTAGGTACCCGTTATGCGAGATCATCTTGTTAATAACATTTTATTGACTTTTCCGCCATCCCAAAATCACATTAAAATTTAATGTAAAGGGTCACAATACAAAAGACAAAGACAACGGTTAAGGAACCAAGTTCCGGAACATGGAGGTTCTCCGGATCTTTTTTTATACATTAACGCAACTATGTAATCCTTGAAAAAATCCTTCAGAGCCTATTTCATATTTGGAGATACTTTGTCGATGGTCTTTTTAGGAAAGGAAGGAGAGGAAGTTCTGGGAAGGAAAAGGGTATTAGGGGTGGGTATGATCTGGGGTCAGTGTATGAATCCGTCCCTCCCACTGCGGTGCAAGGTGATGCTCCGAGAGAGTACGGCTGGGAAGTCAAAGGGACTCCCTCAACCATTTTCTCCCGATCCTGGCTGCCAAGCAGCGGTCACCAAACGTAGTGAACTACTATGGGCGACCTATGGCAGAGGCGTTGGTTATCCAATAAATGGTTCCCGGGTAGCGATACCCATACACGCCCCTCAAATTGAACGAGTTGAAAGTCAACAGGGTGATTAATAACAAGCTGCTCACGTACCTCAACAACAAAAACATCCTAAGCAATCGGCAATATTATGTACTTCGACCGAACCGATAGTGTAGCGACTGCTCGGATATGTGACGCATATTAGGGGTGGTACTTGAAGCGTTTTGGAGAAACACAAACCGTCGAGTTGGATAACTCCAAAGCCTTTGATAGGGTCTGATATTCGAACAGCTCAAGAAGTTGACCACCACCATCTCGAGACTAAAACTTGACTTCCACCTCGAAAAGGTTCGAGGTGAGGTTAACCTGGTCAGTTTCAATGTCTCGAAAATCTAAGCGTATCTGATTTCGGCAAAGAGGGAGATCAATGACTGTCTGGTGCAATTTGATGAAAGCACCCTCCCCAATAAAAACTCCATTGCAATGCTTGGAGTAAGTATATCATACGGGCTAAAGTTTCGGGGTTTTGTAGAAAACCACGTAAGACTGAGAAGCTGGGTGTCTTGTAAAGGGCTAACAGATTGTAGAATAGTGACCAGTTGTTATTCCTATACAAATATAAAATACGGCCAACTTTGAATATGAGAACCACCTATGGGCTGGAACCCCCCCAATACTTAATAAACCTGATTGAAAATCAAAAAATGCAGTGCAAATTCCATCGCCAGAGCTCACTGTTTTCGACATTTTAAATAAAACAGATAATCTGCATTATTTATTCTCTGCATGAACTAAAGTGGTACTAACACTATTCATTTCGTAAAGTAAGTAGTAAAGTTACCATTGTGAATCTACCAATGAAGCTTGAATCGTTTCGTTTACTACCTACCGATGACAATTACTTTTTAATGAATATAATAATATCCGTAGATTTTCATATTTGTTTGACCCACTTCCTTGACATTATGTAGCCCTAAAATCGGTATTTTTTATGACGCGAAAAGCCTTTGTCTCAACTGTCAAACTTTCAATATCATAAATGGAAGGAATAATTCATAAGTTCATGGCCTTTTTAGCGTTTTATTTAAATAAAGATCCGAGGAACGAATTTATTTAAGGGCATATCAGACGAGTAACTTACATCTAGGTAAACTATTTATAAAACACGTACTCTACCACTTAATTTTATCGCCTTAGAACGTTGAAGAATAAGAGAAAGGAACAAAATAAATTGTATTCGAGATAGGTATTTAGATTCAGTCCCAAAAGAGAGCGAATAAATCATCAGGCAAGTTCGGGTACCGAAATGAAAGAACACCTTCCACCAAAGCGATACAATTTTATGTTACACCATTTGAGAAAACGTACAGTTTATTATTTGTCGAGAACACGATTCAGTTTCAAAACGGTTCTCCAATTGCTTTCTAACTTAACTCTCTTTTTCATACTTACATCGAACGTAATAAATCTGGTTTAAGTGTGTTTCTTGTAAAAAAATCCACAACACCCTTATTCTATTACATATCTGTTGTGGAACTTTCGTTTTCTGATATCTTATGTTTGGTATATTTTTTCGGAAGCTTGTGAAAGTTTTCTCTTACCAAATATACAAACGAGGGTTGAAATATCCCAGGCAATTTGCAAACCACGTGGGGATCGTAGCGCCTCGCGCAGAAATTGATAAGCCGGGAAAACTAGAACCATGCATTTGTAATATATAGAGAAACCCGAACCTTCACGCAATTAGTTCTTCATCTCCCATGGTGGAAAATAAAGGGATTCAATTGGAAAAGGCCTTGTAAAATATTTCACAATGCCAACTCCCAGCCCTTGTAAAAGCTAAACTTCGATTAAATGACCAATAAACTGCACATTGAAATTAATACTATATCACGCGAGCTTGTATTCAACCATGTTGTTAAAATAAGTCATAGATTGTATCTTCAATTTGCAATTAGTGTTTATATAGGGGTGCTGCGTTGCCCTCTTATACAAAGTATGTGAAGGGTAGTTCAGTTATTTATGGACGATTAAAATAATTCAGCTTGTGACCATAGATATAAATCATAGAAAAAATCGGAGTAATTACTCAAAAACTGGGAGAAAAAAACACGAGTCAGTTTAAATACTACTCGTTGCGTGAAGCAACATCTCACAAATACGAAAACTTCGATACAATATTTAATATGGTTGAAATTGCAGGTTTCCGTATACGGGAAAGAAACGAGGTATTCCCCAAACGATAGTCTTCATCAAAAATGTAACGCGCGATTCGCATGAACAAATGTTACTGCAAACCTTCGACCAAAACCAAAGGTCAGAGTCAGAGCTGTAGGAAACGCTAGACCGTAATTTACAAAGTAATCGAAAAGGTTTTCATAAAGCAATAATCTTGCATTTCAGATCACACCAAACATTTCAACATTTCAATTTGCTTCTCCGATTTCTTTGATATGCGAAGCCAAATATTTGTTCCTTTGGGAGGAAAACACTTTTTGAAATCTTCTGAATATTATCTTAGGCAATTCAAGAATTATGTAAGATCTCGCTTAGAAACTAAATTAATATGCCTTTTAACTGTTTGTCCTCCTGGGTATCTAAAATTCAAAACTTTTAAGCATAGTTAATTAATTTTATAAATGCTTACCATTTCCTTTTAATAAAGCTACATGTAAAATGTGTAGTTCTTTCAAAAGTTACAGTTCATTTCAGTAGTTTGCGTTCACAATGTGGTTGTACGTATAAAGCAACTATTCCTGAAATTCGCACAATTTGCTCGGTCACTAAATGTCCAACAGTCGTGGATTTCTCGCATTTCAGTTATTTACAATTATTTCACCCATATTTTAACACAACACGTGTCGTGTTAAAAAGGTTGGTTAAATTTTGACGTTCGGAAACAGTGTCGTTAATCGTGTAATCATTTTTCTGAAAAAAATGACTCCCTCATGGAATTCTGCAAATTTTTCAATATAAAACTTGAATTCGATAATGTGACTCGCGCACATTTATTTAAATGGCTTGCGGATTATCCAATCCGGAATTATTGAGGCATAATGAAACAAAATGAATGGCAATAAAATTGATAATTTGACACTAAGCGATCGAGTTTCTCCACTTGACTAATAAATCAATCTATCATTTCGAACTCCAGCTGTAAAACGTGAAGTGGATTCTGGAAGTTAAGTCTGAAAAGGGAACTTGAAAATGGGGCTGTTTTTTTATTTAACAGTCAGAGTTATAACTAAAGAAAAACACTCGCATGGAAAATAATTTATTTTTTAATTTTTTATAAGAAAAACTTTTAAGGTTATTTTTATAACTTTTAAGGTTATTCCCATCAATGTAATATATCATTGAAGAAGAAGACAACAATATTTATTTTATTTTATTTCGAGATTTTTGTTTATACATTACAAATGATAATATATGCAAGTTTATAAAATGATTCATATTTTATTCTACTACTCCATAAGTTAAGCTCTAGGAGCTCGTGTTTATGGGAGGAGTATTTACATGCAAAAAAATAATAATAATGTCCTAATGAATTGTGTAAACAATTATCAAAGAACTTATGAAATAAACATCTTTGATAGGTCTACAATTTAGACAAAAATTGTTATATGAGAACAATAACAATACATATTTTTTTAAATATTAAATATTGCAGTTTAAGTAAGGGTAAATAAATTAATTAATTACATTAAGGGTATATTGCATTAAGGGTACAATATGTCATTATCCAATTTTAGGGACTTAATTTTTTTTTTTGAATAATCATGTTTCAGTTTTTCTGTTATACTAATTTTGTTTTTGGATAAAAATATATTGTACCATCTTACACCTAAATACAAATAGTGGTGCTGAGCCGTGGTCATTCTAAGCATATGGATGACCATTAAGCCATTAGTTTTAAATCTATTGCTTATAATAATCTAAAAGAAAATATGAAAGAGAACAAGACACAGAAAAATAGAAGAAGATAATGGTTGAAATAATATTGTTAATTCTAAAATTTGAAATATGAGATTGACTAATATGACGGTTTGACAGATTGAAGATTGCAATGGCGGAATTAGTGAACGCGCACGTCCCGGTTGCGTATTTACAAAACCTATACCGGTTCAGTCGTTTGGTTAGTTTACATTTTAAGTACACCTCTATATTGGTTTGCAAAAATCTAGAATAAATAATCTTTCCAGTATGAAGGTATATTAGAAATTAAAAAATTTATTTCCAAATATTTAAATTTTGATATTATTTTCATATATTGTAATATCTATAATGGTTATTTTTTAACACTTTTTCAAAAAAAAAATTGTTCTAATATATAGATAAAATAATCTTTTCAATGTATATAAGTACGACTGAACTGGTGGTATCGGTTTTGGAAATACGCGTCAAGGTTAGACGAGGGTTCGAGTCCCAGTTGCGACCATTATCTTTTCTATTTTTCTGTGTTTTGTTTTCTTTCATATTTTCGTTTATTTCGTTTTCTTCTTCTTCAATAATTAATTTTCAATTAGATAATTTAAGAACCATCTCACAAATTAGAAAGACCGGATTTATTAATGAGACGATAAGTGCGTACAAATATTTACCAGAATTCATTTTATCTTTATCTATAAAAATGATTAATTAACTTATAATTGTAAAAAGTGTAAAGATGTGCCATGCTTTCACCAAATACAAATTAAGTGGGTTTCTTCGTGAAAAATACCAAAGTGGTTTACAGAAAATCATGAAAAGGAAGACCAACTAAAGGGCCTCCTGCTAATTACTAAGAATTTTCTATTTAATTCAATAAATAATGGTTCACCAGCTTGCAAAATTAGTTGATGAGATAAACATAACCAGGGTCTACGTACGTACGAGCATATTCGACCATAATTAAAAGGTAAGTACGGTCCATTGGTAGTCGGTGCTCTTGGGATATCTGTTCCCTTATTCGAATTTATTGGTGCAATCACGACAAGTGTTCCCCCTTTGCGTGTAAAAGTTTTACCCATATTATTATCACACGGCACACCAGGCTTTAAGGACTTTAAAAAATTTCCTTAGAATAAATATCTTTTAATTACAGTTTTGAAAACCTTGGATAAAAACCAAAAAGAAATTTTATTAGAACAACTCTCTTTTTATAACTGTTGATAGTTATTCCCATGGAACTATAGTATCCATACTCTAAGTGTGTACCCATCAGAGAATAATAGAAAAATCTAATTTAACTGTAATTTTAGTAACGACAAAGTTATGCGTAGGTTTCTACGTACATATCAATTTACGATATCCGTTATGCTACTTACTATTTGTATTACGTACATGGCAGTAGAGCTTTGGTAAAATCTAAATTTATTTTTCAAGCGATACCACACTAAGTTCCAACTGACCAGTTGGCGAGAAAATGATACACTGCATTTTCAGAACTCCAACTCAAAACCATATTGTATGTGTGAACTCTGCGTGTCCATTGCATGCAAAAAAATTGAAAACATGTTAAATTAAAAGAATTTTTTTCTTTTGGAAATCATTGGGCACTTAATCAACTTATTGTATCCTTGATTTTCTTTCACAATTTATAAAACACAAGTATCCAATCAATGTAATATATAATTGAAGTAGAAGATAACACCAATAATCTAAACGCAAATACGAAAGAGAACAAGACACAGACAAATAAAAATATTACAATCGCAAAGACCTGGGTTAGTACCCAGGACCTCTCGTCTTACCGGGATAAGCACCTTATCCAATTAGGCCACTGCCACCTCTAATCGAACCGTCATATTTCAAATTTCAAATTTCAGAATTAACAATTTTATCTATCGAATATTTTTTTCCGTATTATTGGTAGCTACCTTTTTCATTGTCCCAGTTGCGACCGTTATCTTTTCTCTTTCATATTTTCGATTGTAGTTAAGATTATTAGTGTTAAACTAGTGTCTTCTTCAACTATAAAAAACCATATACTTGAAACTTACCTTCGAAATAAAAATAGGTACCTACCTATTTTATGATAAAAATTTGAAACCTAAACCTAAATCTGAACACTGAAGACATAAACTGATAGAATCATTTTGTAGGCGTGTCCTTGTGCCCGAAGTAAGCTATATTTTTTCTTAGTTCTGACAAAATTCTGCAAACATTTTATAATAGGTATCAAATTTCTTCCTTCGGAACAGTGGTTCCCAAAGGGGTCCATACGGAACCACTCCTTTGCAGATAAACATTTCCTTTTACCTGTCTGGAGCCAATAAGTCAAAACGTCGTATGTAAAATAATTAGCTACATTATGTTTCTTTCAGATCTGTATAGATCTGCTCAGTGATGATAAATTACATTCATGCGATTTCGCTCCACCAAATTGTACCTAATGGTAAAGAATATGTGGAAGGAATATATTTTTTTCGCATGAAATAAATGCGATTTTGATAGATAAATAGAGTGCACACTGTAAAACATCTGATAACACTCGTATTTGCTCCGCTATTTAGCTAAGGTAGAAAATCGTATATTTTGACGTTAAACCATCAAAATGACATCAATATTTAAAGTGTCTACTCTCAACACAGGATTTCCTCGCGTGACAGGCACAGCACATCCCTCATGTACCAATGTACTTGAAGTTGAAATTAATTTTTTAAAATTCAAACTTCTGAAGAGTGGTTAAAAATAACTGAATATGAAAACGATTTGATAATACAAATGTTTGGCTTTAAAATGAGAATATGATATGCTTAGTTCCTACCGGGATGTAATTTATACAGTTCTTACCTCTCCCTAACCATCACCTTGCTGGAAAAGTATTTGAATTTTTTCAACAATGCCAAGAAAATAGTAAAAATAAGACGGATTGGGACTACCTAGGATGTTGTTGGTATTTTGCGTGTACATAACCTCGTTTTGAAGAAATTTGACCATCTTGGAAGTACATAATATCGTTTGGTAATAATTGGTATTGTTGTGGCAATAATCACCTCGAAGCATAGCAGTGGAACTATAATATAACTAGGTATATTGTGATTGTGCAGAGATACATTAATAAGTGATTGGTCATACCTTTTTCCTTCCATACCATTTTCTTTCATCCAAAAATACTATCAGCCATCAGGGTTTTCCTCGATGTTCCCTGGTTAACCCTGCTGAGGTAAGAATTGCTTACGAAAAATATTTGTTTTTTAAACAAAAAAGTGACTAAAACTAAGTATTTTATTCATTTTTGAATGAAGAACCTTGTTGTTGTCGTTTGAATACAGAATGTTCTGTGCATGATGCGAAACATTGAAAGGAATAATAATTAATATTATAGGAGGCATGAAGCAGAAAAAATGGACGCCTGAAATCAAGCGCCAATTTTAATTTGGGAGGCGGGTATGGGTACCGCCGCCCCGGGAACCTTTTTTGGATAACCAACACCTCTGACATAGGTCACCCCAAGTTGTTAATTACGTTTTGTGATTTAGCAGGGCTGCCCGAGTTGATGGGGTGAGGTTTGTCTAGGTCTTGGAGGCAGATGACTAGGACACACTGAACCCCAGATTCCTACCCACCCCTTAAACCTTTTTCCTTCCCAGAACTCTCCTCTACTTCCTTTCCTTAAAAAAACCCTTCACACAGCATCCCCAAAGATGACATAGGCCCTGAGGGAAATCATTTTCCTCAGGGCCTCCTGTATGGAGCTCATGTAAAAAAAAGCATTAATAATGTACATTCGAATTGTTAGTAGCCGAATGCACGAATGCTTCGGTTTTCCAGGCGATGCTGGTTTAACCCTCCGCTAGTTCAGTCAACAAGCATCATTTTTCTATTTTGGTGATGGAAGTATTAGGGGGAATTTCAATATTGTCAGGTTATTCATAGCTCAGGAATCAATGCCTTAATTTGAAATAATGATTTTACGCCTATATAACACAATTGTGTCAAAAAAATGGTAAAAAATTGACTCGATATTAGCAAAACTTTGTGTCCCGAGTACCCGTATCTGTTCAGCTATTTTCTAAAATATTTAATTTATCAATCACCAACCAGTATGTAAAACCTCGTAGAATCTTAAATCCGTTACCTATTAACTCTTCCAATAATTCCACATCTCTGCACAAGCATTGCATTTTTAATTTTCAAAATTGGAAGCAAAAATCTGAAAAGACGAGCGATATAGTAGATACCAAAATATTTTATTATTTTATTATTCTTTATTTGAAATGTTTATTCCTTTTGCTATATAAGATCTGATTTTTTAATGTTTTTTAAAGTTCGTTTTGTCCCTCAAATTATTTGTCAACTTATGTTATAACTTTATAACTATTAACTTATACAGGGTGTTAAGGGACGTACTTGACTTACTTTAACCAGTGATTCCTGACATTATTTGGAGTAAAATAAGTAAATGAAATTTTGGTCTCCGGTGACATTTTTGATGTTTTTTTTTTTTTTTTTTCAACAAAAACATTAAAAAATGGTAGTTGTTGAAGAGTTGGAGGCGGGGTAAGGGGTTCGTCAGACACCCAGCTGAGTGACCAGTGACGACATGCGGAAGAATTTTTTTTTGTTTGATTTTGAAGAAAAATTTTTTGAAAAAAAAAAAAAAGTCACCGGAGACCAAAATTCAATATACATTTTTTACTCCAAATAATGTCAGGAATTACTGGTTAAAGTAAGTCAAGTACGTCCCTTAACACCCTAAATAAATACTTGCTTTTAACCGCGGCTACGCTCTTCGGAAAAATCATTAATTTATTAATTTTAAACGCCCTGGTGGGCTTTTACAAAATAATTTTCTTTACATTATTTACTTCACAATACAGAGAAAGCAAAAGTTAGTAATACGTAGATAATAAAAAATTAACACAACACATGGTAGACATATAGTTGCATTTAAAAGTGTAAGATATACTACAAACAAATTAAATTACCGTGGAAAGAATTTTCCATGGGAAAGAAATTTCCATGTTTGTTCCGGAAAAAGTTGTCAATTCCCAGTCCTCCTACGCAAAAAAAAACACTTCATGGTCGCTTTATTGCGACGTGAAAGAAGTTAAAAAAAAACAAACACACTTTCGCATTTATAATAATATTGGTTAACTTATTTGTTTTCTAAACAATTCCATATAACTGAATGGAATTATAGTTCCGGACCCAATTACGTGCTTTTTTCAATTAATGTTTACGAGAATTTAATAGCCAGGAAGTATGAAGCCTTCAATATTATATACATTGTTAGAGCAGCGGGAAAAGATTACTCCCTTAGAAATATGTATAGGCCAGTGCAAAAGCCATTTCGACTCTGTAGAAAATGTTGTTAATACGAGGACGAACCATTTACTTACGAAATTTAAAAAAAGTAGGAAAACAACATCTTTTTTATATTATTAAAAGCTTTTTAGGTTTCTTATTCTAAACAAAGCTCTTAGAAAATGTTGAAATTCACTTATTTTTCAAGCATATATAAAATCATTGCGCTTATATTTTATTTTAATAATGATTATTGTGATATATTCCAGAGAATATTTTAAGGATCTAAACGTCACAAAATTTATAAAATTGGGAAGACTTCGGTGGCTGAAACATGTAGAGAGAATGACCGAGCATCAAGCACCAAATTCCCTCCTGAACTCAAGACCGATAGGGCGAAGGAGCCCGCGAAGACCAAGATTAAGATGGAGCGACAACGACTCGATGGAAGACTCTTGAGTAGGCCAAGACACACCAAGGTTGTAGAGCCAAGAGTGATGACGATGATGATATTTTCCAGAAGGCATGCAAGGGGTAATAAATACAGTGCAATGCATTCCTTATATGAGAAATAGGTAGTATTAAAAAATAATAAAAAATACGTAAATTAAAAAAAAATGAAATTGCAAATTTTCTAAAAAAATCTTATCTTCGCCAATAATTAGAAAAATCCAGTCCAATCTTACAGTGTGTAAATTACGTTCTCCGAAACCATCATAGAGACTTTTCGTGTGTAAGACTTATGTTCGTGTGCAATAAATACGGGAGTGGACATCTGAAGTCATGCCGGTGGTACCTCCACTGCAATCTCTCTCTCTCTTGTAGTTACAATGGTGATCTCAACGGCAGAACCATAATGAAATATTCACATTCTGCCTTATTTAATAATGGAGGGTATAAGTATAAAGGATGCTTTAATAGCTCAGTGGTCGCTTGGCTAATGGAAGGTCCCAGTAATAATACCGGTCCCAAAATACCGTTTCCGACCATGACCTATTTTTCTAGTGTTTTTTGGTATTGCTTATAATTTGATAATAAAATTTGCACATTTTCTCGTATTTCCAAAAACAATCCGTAAACAACAAGTTTGTAAATATTATTTTGAACTACAAAAATTGGTGAAAATCAATTTAAAAATGGATTGAAAGGCGTGTAATCATGTGTTGTTAACTTGATTATTTCACTAATTTCTCTTACTTATTACATAATAAACTTGAATCTGCAAAAAATGCATTATTTTACATTCTTCCAAAATCCAGAAACATCATTTGATTTATTTATCAAACTTAGGTGCCTACTACTATCGGTTGTCTGTGATATGTGAAATCTTGTCCGATGAATCCAAGTTTGATTTGAATTTAAGTGTCATTTTCGAAGGTGGAACTGATTATGTACATAATTCAATAAACGAAAAATTACGCAGATTGATTCAAATGAAACTTTACATAAAGGACACATCTGCCCTGATGATGGACACTGTAACACTGTCCGAAACGTTGGCTAAAGAAGGAGGTAGCGCAACACGGCAAAACACCCTAAAACAAATAACGAAAAAACTTATATTATGCTTTATCCTTCATAATACACTGTCTCCTGTTCCCCGCTTTTCTTCGTTTACACGGGATCATCCTTTGTTTTCGTTCTCGTGCTGCAGACAGTTCCTTATTTTTTTTCCTTTGATCGGTCTTACTTTTCTGATAGTTTACTACAGAGTAGTACTACTTTCTGGTAAACTATCAGAATCATCAAAATTATTTTAGGCAAATAATAAAAAATCTGAATTTGTTGATAAAGCTTTAACGGAACTTTATTCGCTCTTTGCACTTAAATGAATAAATTACTCTAGTAGTCGTGTTATGGACGCATATCAACAATACCCTGTAAAGATGGTTAGAAAACTCGTGCTCAGTCAATTGAATTTTTGTACGGAGTGAAAATTTGTTCTTTGTGTCTGCTATGATATCGGGAGACAAATATTTATAAAAAAAAATTGAGAGAAAAATCATCATCAGGCAAATCAATTTAAGGTAAATATGCAGTTAGTCCACCTCACGGATAATACGGAACGTTCGTGTTGTCGAAGTTTGATGCACGGATGATACGGAATGTTCCTTTTTTAAGTAAAAGACAATCAAATATGACATTTGTCGGAAGTACCAATCTTATAAGATAAATTCTCTAAAATAAACTCGCTTTTCATCATACTTTTAAAAAACATCCCAGGTTTTGAATGGTTGGTTTGGCTACGCAGGGTTTGTCTAGCGGGTTTGTATAATTATTTTAATACATTTCTTTCCATGTTCTACTGTTATAAATACAGGTACAAATTTGTCAATGATGCATTCACTTTGTTTTACGCAAAAATATTTTTTCTATGATTGCCAGCATTGTCTATGAAATGTTAAAATTAAAACGATGGATAAACAATGGCGTAACCGCGAGAGTGAATTAATTTTAACAAAATTAAAATGTTAAATGCATATTTCTTGCATGTTTTTTGGTCTCCCCCGACATAAATACTCACTTTTCGTAATAATAAAGCTAAATCTAACTGTTTGGATAAAAAGTATTCCGTATTAACGAGTAAGCGGTTTAATGCATAAATAATCAATTTAATTTTACTTTTGAATGTAGCTATAACTTTTGAATGGTATTTTATGTTGTGTGAGTGGATTTATGTGTTCGTGTCAAAGAATGACTGGCGAAGGACCTTGATTTTGTGTTACTATCACTGCTTAAAAATGATAAAAATACATGTTGCATAGAAAGGAGAGGACTCACCGGAAAAGGATAATAAATTGTAGGCCGGCAATGCACTTGTATGCTCCTTTCCCATCCAACAGGAACAAAACAGTAATAGTCGTGAGGTTCGTTTATTTTGATAGTACACGGCGGAGTTGTTTTGATAGCGGATTAACCGAGAGCGGAAGCACAAAATGGATATATGCGGCGGGAGTTTATTGCAGACTGAATAAGATTGGCGGGTAGGCAAATAGGGATGGGTAGGAAAAGGAACTTGCAACAATATTAATACCAATTCCAAACAATGACAGTATGTATGCATGCTATGTAGGTGTGTGTATGTGTAGGTATGTGTATGGACGTAACCAACTTTGTCATTATCCATTATAGATAAATTAAACAATTTAACTTTGTTTGAACCACTTTTATATTTGAGTAAATCCGACCGGTTTCAGAACGACCGTTCCTTCTTCAGGGCAAATATATACTGATTTGACAGTTTTGAAATATGAATGTATTATACACATTATTCCCATCCATATTTCAAAACTGTCAAATCAGTATACATTTGTCCTGAAGAAGGAACGGTCGTTCTGAAACCGGTCGGATTTACTCAAATATAAAAGTGGTTCAAACAAAGTTTAATTGTTTCATTTATCAATTTAATATTCTTCAGTATTAGCTCTGTGACAAATTCCGTCCTTTTCCATTTGTGATTCAGCAATAAAAAAATAATTTCCCTTGGTCTTTTGGAAGCACAACAATCTACTTCTTGGTCCTAGTTGTCTTTGCCGACGCACGGTATAATATGTTGATGGTGCCAGCCTGAGAAGAGAAGAACGAAAAATGTGGTTAAGACACAATTTAGGAATGTTGTCATAATAGGCCACTTGCATGGATTTCATAACGACTTGGAAAAAATCGTGTTGATAGTTTTTTTTACTAAGATTACGAAAATGTTCGTAAAATTTTTTTTAAATGTACAGTTTTTTTTTTTAAATAAATAAATCCATTATTTGGGCTCGCTACGTCACTACATGAAAATATCCCGTCTCCGAAAATGTTCCTATTAATTTTTGTAAAATTCCACACTGATTTATTTTTTTTGTATGGCAAAACTTTGATTTCAGGCGAATTTTTGAATTTGATATTTAACGTTCACTAGATTTATTGTTTGTTCTCTGCGAACTTATCATTTGGTTTGACTTTTTGACAGATGTTATGAAGATGTTTTTTTAGAGGTATAATGGTAATTGTGCTGATTTTAACAAAATCAAATTATTATAATTTACAAGTACAAATATTTTGCATTGGATTTAGTAATAAAGACGTTGAACATTATAATAATTTATGATCAATAAGATGCATCGAGGAAAAAAATATTTATGCGGTGTAATATTTTTGGTATGCCTCATTATTCTCCTGTGCCATTCGTGTGGAAAACGTTATTTTTTAAATGATTTTCGGCTGTGTAATTATCATTTTTTCGCACCCATAAAATTATGTCCCGTCTTTCCGGTCTTACAATATTTGCCTAAACCGGAAAAAAAATTACAAAATGTGATGCAAGTGGCCTGGTTTATGACGTTGGGCACATTTCCCATAAAATTGTAATTGTAGTTCCACTGAACGTCTTTCGCTTACCTTTTGTGTTAATCTTGAACTTTATATAATTGAGTTTGATCATCAGCAGCACTATCAGAGTTGAAACTGCCGAGTAGATGAAGACGTTCTATAAATTAGTCAAGAGAACGTGAAGTAGAAGAAAAGTTAGGCGAAAAGAGAGATCCACGCAATTCGTTTTTATTGTCAGCATCGAAAATATCCCTTGTTTCGGAAAGCGCTTGAGCTCTTGGTACAAAGGGCTAATATTTTTGGCCTCGTGTCATCTGCAAAGGAGGCAAAAAAGAAACAATAGCACCACAATATACCCGATTTTGCAATGTTGACCACTGTGAATACAGGAAGTTGTTCTGAGACGGATTGACAACGTTCGCAGTGATGAAAAAACAACTTTATAAGTGTGTACAAACTCGAAAATTACATGAAGATATGGTAAATTGTTTTGCACTTATTAATAAAACATTATTTAGCAAATCAAAACTAAAATTTAAAACGAAAAAACTCACTTTGAAGACAAAAAAATAAATAAATTCATTACTTCGAATAAGACGATATGCAGCGAACCAACAAAAAAAAAATCATCTTTCTGGATGAACAGTGAACAACATCGCTCAGTATCGCCCTGGTGTAAGACCACCATTCAGAATTGAAACGTTCCTTGAAATGGCTTTAACCGTGTTTGGTAACCAGATCTGAATGGCCAGGTACGTCCCCACCTTCCTCTTCCCCACTAACTTCAGCCTCACAAATTGGGGATGCCATAGTCCCACTGGCTCCAGACGGGAGCAGTTGGGACTCTTGTATGGTATTTATGTAAAAAAAACATCAAAATAGGGGTACATTTTTAATGTTGGTTTTTTAGTCAACCAAACAATGTATTGCTTTTTTTATTTATCACGAAGGATAATTTTGTTATAATGAACATCAAATCACTTTGTTTAAACCACAATTTAACTATCACTGTCCACATGTTTCAATAACAACGTTATCTTCATCAGGACGAGATGTTATTTTCATTATATTATAATGATGCCACAAAGTATGTTTGCTAAGATTGAAGAAGATAATTTTGTTTCCTGGAGGAAGAAAACTAACGTTTTCAGTACCATTTGGTACTAGCCAATTATCAACAAAATAATACAACATTACTTTCGTTGAATTCCAAATGATTCCCAAAATCTTTCAGTAAAATTCTTACATCATAAATTTAATTAAAAATAAATATTTATGAAAAAGAACTCAATAATCCATTCCTATATTTTTCTGATTGGCTCTAAATCATTCACAGAGGGTTCTATTTATAATCTGTATACCACAAAGTGCTTCTTAGAGCAATCTCAAGGAATCGGTCAATGAAATATGGTTTCCTTATTTTATCGGTTTATTATTCAATCAATGAATCTCGATACCAATATAGAATTTCAATTTCGAGGCCGACCTCACGTCCAAAAGAGCTTAACCTCCCCTGGTTGCTTATTGATTTCAAATAAAGCGTGACAGGGATAAAAGATAAAACATGGCCGATTATTCCGAAACAATGAAATAAAAATTGAATCGAACCTTACAGTCAGACGTATTAATATGTTTTACGACTTTGTTCGAATATTCGTTGGAGCGTATTAAACAAAATTAGTTCTTTATTCAAATTTTCGCACAGGAAATACGCGTCATTGAAGGCTGTGATTGGCCTGTGGTATGGTTAGGCATCACCTGTCATGGACCTTTTCACTAACAGTGGAATTGATAACATTATTTCTGTTATGTTCGTATCCAGAAAAGCGTGTTACCTCACGCCTATCACAAATATGACCAACGACCAGACTGGGCTAATTTTGAAAGCGAAGAGCCGCATTTAACACCGTAAACATTGGTTATGATTTTAGATTTTGACGGCCAAAAGTATTTTTGTTATTTATTTTTGGGGTGTTATGCCATGTTGCGCTACCTCCTCCTTTAGCCAACGTTTCGGATAGCGTTACAGTGTACATCATCAGGACAAATTAATGTGTAATTGTTAGTGGTGAAATATGTGCTTATGTAGAAGCGATACCGTGTCGCCAGCTCCATGTGTAACTGTAAACATTATATATTAAAAAAATACTGTGATGGAAAAAATTTACTTCACATGTTTGCTGTCGGTTGGTTTTGGAAAAACCCCATCGTTTGACATAAAACGTTGGATAAATGCACTACAGAGTGAAGCTTAATCAAATTAAAAATAACAAGTTGTTAATAATAATTGATTGACACGCTCGATTTTATTTTAATGCGTCTACTGCAGAAAAAAAGTTTATTTTGAACAATCACTGCGGAACTTCTAACACTTTTGTGATTTACAGGTGATGAAATGAGTTGTGTTTAATAATTAATGTTGAGTGACCATAAATCTTTCTTCAACCTTTCTATAATTTTTAAACGCCTGGTTTACAATTTTGATTTAGACTGAGATAAAATGAAATTTTAAAATAATTAAAATTACATAAAAGAAGCTAGGTACGTGATAAAAATAATGTTTCTCCTTATTAATAAAGGGTGTTAAGAGAAACCGGGCGGCGTTTTGTCCTCACAAACGTGTTCTCCTATTTCCTCTCTGGATTTTGACACCACTGCAAATATTTGTAATACAATATAGATATCGGGTTACAGGACAACTCAGAATCAACTCGACTCATTTTAAAAGTGGTGAAAAGAATATTTAAAAAAGTTGATTAAATTGGTTAAGTTAGGTTAGGTCATGGGCTATTTTTCATTTTTTATAGCTTTTGATGAGTTTTCAAAGAGGTGTTGAGATGAGTTGATTTTAAGTTGTCATGGAACCAGATATCTACCACAAGCGTGTAGGTAAGTTTCCCTTTTTTTGATAAGCTACTTCTTACAGGAGTTAGAACCCTAAAAAATAGTTAAAAATGCCTGGTTTAAATGCCATTAACAGACGTTCAGTATATAAACTAGACAATGTTTTTTTTTATAAGAAAAAACGAATAGACATAGAGTATTTTTTTCTAATACAATATTGAAAATAAACTTTTGAAGGCGAAAAATGGGGAATACATGTCCTCGATTTTCATGGTTTTGTTTAGGTATTTCAGCATGTCGCAGTGCATGGTGCCCATTTGCTCAGTGTTTGGGGGAGTACGAGCGACAGTGAGTACAGTGACAGAAACAGTTTGGTAAAATACCTAAGTATACCTAATCTTTGTGAATGTTCGTCATCATTGAATAATAAATAACTTAATTTAATTATAATAAACACAATAAGATAACTTTATTTCAATTCCACTTTATTATTTCTTAATCTAACCGGTTTCGGTTCATCCTGAACCTTCCTCAGGGATTTTACTTTACCTTACTTAATTTAATCAAAGAAAGAAGTATAAAAAGAATCACAGGACGCGAATGGGTTTGATAGAAGAAGTCAGGGACACCCAAGGAAGACATGGTACGATCATGTGAACCAAATACTTGAGTGGGGTCATGGCAAGCATCAGAATAACAGACGATCTATGCGTGTGAATAAGGCAAGAAGTGTGCGCCAAGACCGATTTGTTTGGTTAATTTTAATTTATGAAAGTTGTTAATTCCAATGTGAATGAAACTGAATTGTTTACTAAGTAAAGAAATAAATTTTTATTTTATTTAATTAATTTTGGCAATATGGGTACTACACATACGTATAAACTGATAAGATGTAAATAAGTGTAATTTGTTAGGCGAGTATGGGTACCGTCGCCCCGGGAACTTTTATTGGATAACCAACACCTCTGCCGTAGGTCACCCCAAGTGGTTCACTACGTTTGGTGATTTAGCGGTGGTGTCCGGGTTCATGGGGTGAGGTTTGTCTAGATCTTGGAGGCAGATGACCAAGACACACTGAACCCCATGTTCCTACCCATCCCTTAAACCATTTTCCTTCCCAGAAATCTCCTCTCCTTCCTTTCTTTAAAAGACCCTCCATACAGCATTCCCAAAGATGACATAGGCCGTGAGGGAAATTATTTTCCTCAGGGCCTCCATGTAAAAAAAAAGTGTTCGATTTTCCGAAAATGAATTAATAAAGAAATAGAAAACTGATATAAAATAAACAATCCATTTAAGCCGTTTTACTAAGTACTGACTATTTACCACAATCATCAGGGTACTTTTCTCATATTTTTATTGCCTATTAATTTTCTGGTATTTATATTGGCAACCCTGGGGTTCGGTCAACCGTCAAAAGTGCCACGAAAGATAATATAATCCTGAATCCTCAATGGGGTTTGTGCTGTGTCCTTTAACACTAAGCCAGCCGTATACATAACAACGTCTTGTGGCCAAAAAAATAAATAAGCCAGCTCTCCGAAAAGATTTATTTTGCATAATCTTCACACCTTTTTTCGATTTATTTTCGATATCCTAAACCCCCTGACCAAAATTGGTTCATGTGATGAAGCAAACTATGCTGACGAATCTTAAAAAGTTTTTACATAAAAATCAATTTTCAAATTAGCAAAATATTGGTTTTTATAAATAAAGCTGTCATATATAAATACACTGTTAAAATGCATATATAAATACGTGGACATAATGAAACATTATTGAAACTACAAAAAATCGATTTATAAATAGACGAGACGTTAGCTGCAGAAAAACAGCATAGGTTCTGTGGCTGAACAGACCGGGATAAAGAACAATATGGAGTTCACGGTGCCTCTTTTTTAAAATTTATTTTTCCTACCAAAAAATATAAAATACACTTTGCCCTACCATTGAAACGATGGCCAATAACACACGGGTGTAGATGAAAGCCTGAATCATTGAAAAAATAAAATTTATACCTGCATTCATAACGTGTGTAACATAGAATTTAATATGAATTTAAATACTATCTAAATTCATTTTTATTGTTATTTTCACTGATGAACCGGTATTGCAAAAATTTGACTGTACTAAATACGGGAAAAATCTTCACGATTTCACCTATTTCATTCGTCTTTTTTAAAAAAGTTTTCTAATACTTTGTAGAAGGTTCATACGGAAACAAAAATTTAAAAAATTGCGCAGGAAGTTGGATAATTTCAGAAAACTTAACGACTATTTTAATCTCGCACGTTTGACAGTTCGCGCGTTTAAAAAATGTGAATTTAGCAGGCAGCTGTTTTCTTTTTGGAAAATTGGATGTGGATTTTTTTAATTTATAGATATTTTTTCAATAGTATACCTATGTTAGGTACCAAATTAGATTGATTGTTCTTATAATATAAATATTTGTTATATATGAATAATGTAAATTTGAATTAAAAAAATGTAATAGGTGGCACGCGAGCTGTTTGAAAACTGAACGTACTGGGACTGAATATATGGAACGCGGAAGAGGGGATGGCGGGACGGGGGAGCGGGAGAGGGGAGAGGGTAATATAATAGTGGAGAAGGTTGAAGGGGAACGCGGGGGGGAAGGGGGTGCGGGAGAGGAACGGGGACGCATGGGAAAGAACATGCAGGGAGAAACAATTTATTTCTTTGAATATGGCTTTGCAACGCATGCCGGGAACCAGCAAGTTCTACATATTTGTGCATTAAGGTTGTGGTTCGGCGTGTCTCAATAAAACACATTTTCATCCATTAATAAGTTTAAACCATCTTAATTGACAATTATTTCTCAAATTGATTTTTATGAAAACATGGCTGATACTATTTTTCAACAAAAATGGGTAACTGAGGGTTAAGTTTTTATGGCGCAAAGAAAATGAAAAGATTTTCAATATATTGTGGCAATAAAATCATTCTTATATCTGCCAACATGTTGAAATATTTAAATATTTTATTCCGATGCCTGAAAAAACAAGTTATTGAAGAATTTGAAATATTTACATACATATTACGGTAAACTGAAAGAGTTTTAGGCTCATGAAATTCGATACAATAAAGAGAGCAATCCATTGTATGATGGAACTGGCGGGATAGATATTCTATCGGAATTCACTATATTATGACCGACACGTCTCGAGGCTTTTATCCGATATCTGAGGAACGAAATTGTTCACCAAACGATATTTCTTATTTTGTTTTGGTATGTCACTCCGTTTAGGTCACATAAATGGAAACACAGAATATGGACCGAAAGATATCCCAACATCGTGTGCTCGGAAACCTTCCTGCCATTGGAGTAGTCGTAAAATTATTCCAAACTTTACAAATGTTCCAAATTCGTCTATAAAATTGTTTTAACGATTTTCGTACGACGGCTCCAGTTTTCATTGGACCGTAATATTACGGTAGTCTTTTTTCATGCTCAATTCCGTTTTAATATGACCGTCGTCGCTGAATTAACCTTTTTGAAATATCATAACTGACCTGTATTATGTGCTTTCATAATATATGACATATGAGTGTATTCACACCGGGACACAGTTACGTGAAATATAGTAGGTACCAGGTACCAGTACCCGATTCTCGTAAATGGTGGGGAATGTAGCAATTTAGAACTTACCTTCACTTGAAATGTATTGTACAGCGTAAATGTATTGTATTGTACATTCTGAGTACAGCGTGGTTAATGTTTACGATAGGACTACGATTGAAATAATATAATATTTTAGGTACGCCTCATACGTCATACACATGTCTGGTAATGTTATATTATCGTGAAAACATGCGAGTCCGAGTAGTCAGGACTAGGAGAATCAGAACGACGTTAGAGAGAGGATTAGTTACTGTGTAGTTACTACGAATATGATATGCGCAGCAATACTGTTGTAATAAAATAATATGTTATACAATAATGTTGTTGTTCTTTTGTCCAATTTTATATTTTTCTCTTTTTTAATTAAATTAATGTTATATTTTGTCTTATTTTTCCAATATCTTGTCTTAATAGGACATATGTGTATATCTTCAATTTTCACCAGAATACGCTTCATAAAATGCATGTTTTTCTTACTTGTTTCGAATTTTGTTATATGTTATTTTCTTACCTTTAAATTTAATTATTTAAATCTAATATATAAAATTCTCGTGTCACGGTATTTGTTATCATACTCCTCCGAAACGGCTGGACCAATTTTGTGTGCTTATCTGGTAGGTCTGAGAATCGACCAACATCTATTTTTCATACCCCTAAAATTAAAGGGTGTTCCACTCCGAATTTTTATTTTATTTTTTTTTGGACAAATTTTTAATTTTTTTTTATGGTGAGGCATTAAAAAATACATGCAACCCTAAATTTTCACCCTTCTACAATTAACCCCTATTTTTTAAAAGTGATATTAGTAATTCAAACCGGTGTCACTTCTGACCCGATGAGAACGAAGCCGGCCTCTTTTCTCTAATTTTAATTTTTTTACTAATCAATTACTGTTTGATATTGTTACTACAAACATGATTCACGGTCCATGCGGTAATTTGAATCGTTCATTGCCTTGCATGGTAGACGGAAATTGTACAAAGGGTTTTATTAAAGATTTCATCAACGATACGGTCACACATGTTGAAGGATATGCTATATATCGTCGAAGAAATACCAATAATGGCGGACAATCATTCTTTAAAAATATCAGTAACGTAGATATTGACATTGACAATCGTTGGGTGGTACCATATGCACCTCTGTTCAGTAAAAAAGTGGGAAGGGAAAAGGCATGAGGGGTGGGTAGGAATCTGGAGGTCATTGTATCCGGGAGTGAATCCATCCCTCCAACTGCGGTGCAAGACCATTGTCTTGAGCGGAATTGACCTTTTACCTTGACCTTTCCATTGGTCGAGAGAATCCGGCTGGAAAGGTCAAAAGGCCTCCCTCAACCAGTCTCTCTCGATCCGGTCCGCCACGCAGCAGGTGGGCAGATGCATCCGCCGCCAAGATCCGGAAAAAGTCACCCTTTCTAAATCACCAAACGTAGCGAAACCGCTTGGGGTGAACTATGGCAGAGGTGTTGGTTATCCAATAAATGGTTCCCGGGGCGGTGGCACCCGTTCCTTTCAAAAATTCCCGTAAGTGGAAAAGTAATAAAATCACAAAAAATATAAATTCATATACAACGCCATCTCTGATACTGACAAAAACAAAACACGGACAGTTGGGCATCGACAATTGCTTCAATGTGTAATTTTTAACTTAATAAAAATACTTAATTTAATTCAACAGTTATTGATTCTGAGGCGGTACGAAGTTCGTCGGGTCAGCTAGTTTTTTTATATAAATATAATTGGTTTATTTTGGCCATACAATAAATATGCATTAACTGATAAAATGTGTATTGAGGATAACGCGAATATTATTGAATAAATATCACTGAAGAAGAAGATAACAATAATAATCTAAACGAAAATATGAATGAGAATAAGACATAGAAAAACAGAAAAAGATATTGGTCGCAACTGGGACTCGAACCCAGAACCTCTCTGTCCGGGACGTGCGTTAACCAATTTCAAATAACCTTCAAAAGTTATGAAAAGAGAGTTTTTCTTTAAAAAAAAAATTAAAAAAATTAATAGTTCACTGCTCAGCTGTGAAAAAGTGTATTGGTAATTGGGAAGTTATGGTTAGAATGGTACACGTGGGTGTATCGACTATTTAAGTAAATATAAGAACTCCAGCGTTGAATTTCGGAAAACTTTTAACTACGTAGATAAATTTCAGTATAAGTTAAGGCCATTCACGGCTCACAAAAATTATTTATTAATACATTGTTTTGCTTGTTGTAATGTAGAACAATAGTTTGGGTGGAATTAAACTATCCGTCTTCGGTTGATCTATAGTCTGTGCTCTCTTCCATTTGTAGCAATCCGTGCAATCTCTACTATGCAGACTGCAGTTATGGTAATATCAGACGGTTCATTATTCACTCGTTTTGAGACGTCATTCCGCCTCTTTCCCTAGAAATGACCCGTCTGAACATGCGTTGAAACAAAAGTGATGAGTGATGTGTGACAGAGCCGACTGAACCATTCTGACAATGTTGGATATCGGTCTTCATTCGCAACCGGAATAACGTCACGATACGACATCTTGACGCAAATTAACTGTGTGAATAGGGTTTCATTCCGTGAATCAGTCGGCCGGGCATTTTTGTGCTAGAAGACCGTCTCGACGGAGCGCGCGAAACATAAACTTAACAAAATACTATTTCTCGTAGAAATCGTTATTTCTCACTTACTATCATAGTGAAAAATATGATCTAAATGGTATTGGAAAGAGAAAACTACACGCTATACATTCAATCTAACAATTAATTGCAAAATAATTTAAAGGCACGCTTTTATGAAACCAACATTTCAGACCAAAATTTGAAAAATATTGTGAAACTTTGTGAATTTTTTTATGAATTATTTATATATGAAACAAAGTGAGGTCATAAAAACGTTTATAATTCAATAATTAAATTTTATTTTTTTTTTACCTGTAACTTTAGTTTTACCATTATTAAAACTTTTAAAAGTTTACATTAAAAATTATTCTATTTAAAAAAATACAGGATTATTTCTAATAATAAAAATTGGAAGCGTATTTTATCATCTTTCCAAAACAGTTTTTAGTTTTTGGATACGTTCACAAAAATTCCATTTATATGGATTTTATTGCAAACCGGGGCCCTATGTCGGAATTAACATTTTTAAATAATGCAAAAAATACTTGTAGACTGGTAGATGTTAGTTTTCAGGTTATTATTTAAGCATAATATGTTTATTTTATGGTGTTGATATTTATTTACTGTTTATAAGAACCACCAATTTCTCGTTATTTAGTTTGACGTTATGGGAAATGTAAATTTGAAATCGTAAATATTCCTGAATTGAATGTTCGCTGTCAGCGCGCGCCGCCGGCCAACGCGCGCGACCGCACTCAGCGACTTGTAGCCGGAATGGCGAATGAACATTTATTCTAGAGAACTGTCTGAAAATGCAGTGAAACGAAGATGGAACATTTGCTCGAGTATGACGTCACGAAACGAGTGAATAGTGAACTGTCTGATATTACCATTAGCAATAGTTTAAAGTTTCGAAACAACGAGGCGAAAAACTCCACCGTGGTTGGAATTCTTTTCCTGCATTGTATATTTGTCTTAGTTTTCTCAATTATGTATCGGGAACGTTATGTTATGAATTTCTGAGGTATTTGATTAAGAGCCTCCACCTCTACAGCGGACACCTTGTGGGTGCTTTCCTTGAGAATACTATTGAAAAGGTATCTACGCTGTTCAGAAGAATATATAAGACATCACAAGGAGCACAAATGAAGAGGAACTGAAGAGAAACGTCTTGGAAATGCTGTTATCTATTTCAATGCGAACCCTTAGCTAATTCAAATGAATACTATTAGTCGTCAACCCTAGTTTATAGTAAGTAATTATCGATTTCTTACATATCTCCCTTAAACATTTGAAGTTTTTAAGCTCTTAAAAAATATATGTTATTTTTCAAATTCCTGTTTTAGACAACCTCCACGATATTTTTCCTCTATTTTAAACGAGTCGTATTTTATTAAACACTTTCACGATTTTCGCTTAATTTTTACCGTTTTAAATATTAGCGCGCTCTCTCCAACATTCGTATTTACATATTTTTCCATCTTCTTCTTTTTGAGCAGGGATATGGTGCCGTAATATATAAAATGTATGTTTCTTTCTTTGCCCTTATGCAATCCTAAACAATTCACCGATTGCGATGAAACTTTAGTGATTTGATGTGAGCGTGTCCGCGATGGTTTATATATGTATATATATATATACATATACATATACTGGCGAGCTCTGGCGTTACTAAATTATTTCATATACTATTCATCCAAAAGTGACGAAACTTTGGTGAGGTGTTGTGCGCACTCCCGCGAAATTTCTGTATATGTAATGGTGAGTTCTGGCGTTACTAAATTTGTATACATTTTTTGCAATAGGTGGAGTGCGAGTTGTTTGAAAAATGAGTGTATTTCATATAGTTAATGAGTTCAAGAGGGGAACGGGCCGCTGGAGGGGAAAGAGAGGGAATGACGAATGGGAAAGGACAGGCAGGGAGAAACAATTTTTTTTTTCATTTAAGTGGCATTCAACGCATTAGTAACTTTCAAAAAATTAAATTAATAATTACTCATTAACAAAATAATGTTAAAAAAGATCAGAAACAAAAAATTAATAGACACTTCGATTCGTTGTTGGTAAGTGTCGAGAAATAAACATTCAGTCCTATAAAGTATTGTATGTAAAAGTACGCCAATGGTTGCTGCAGTTTATCTCGTATCCCGGTCACGTTGTGGCTGTCTCTATATGATAGTGAGAGGGATACTGCGCCGGTGTTGTAAGGGGAAATTCTCTACATAAGCGGATATCTTTAATACATTTTTATGAACGGAGGAAATAGACTGTTCGTTTTTCCTCGCCGCAATAAAAGGGTTGAATATATTATCTTTTCAATACCTCCCCAAAAAGGTCCTTAACTTTATTGCCGAGGTGACTCGAGCTTTTAAAGTAAAAAAAGTTTTTCAATCATTTTTCATAATTTATAGTGGGTCAGGATAATTTTCTTGGGGTTAAAGGAAAAAGATTGTTTTTAAATTGCTTATTAAATTATTTACTAACCTGCCTACCTGAATGCATATATAAGTAATCGATTTGTGTTGGTTATCCCCTGTTAATTACGGCGTTAATTTTTCTGTTTAATTCACACAGTGAAAATAACTTTTCATAATTTATTTTGTGAGTTTATTTATTGTACTGTTATTCGTGGTGGAATTCTATTGTATTAAAATTGAAATTGAAACACTTTTTAACTTTTTTTCACTTATTTATTTCACCAGTACCGGTTTCATCCTATTATGGACATCTTCAGGCTGGCAATTGACATTCTTTTGTTACAGAATTCATACAAAATTAGGTAGTTAGGTACACAATGTTAAGGTAGGTACATATGTTTGGATTATTGCGTTACAACTGCTCTTTAAGGTAAATATATGTCATGAATAAGAAATAATAATATTTACATTGGGAAAAATATCAAATAAACTTTCAAAATTTGTCGACGTACCACTAAATGATATAAATCACAATAATGAACTAAACGTTATCAAAACTATTGCAATAAAACAATGGTCACGATAGCAGAATAATCGATAATTTGATAAATTAAAAATAATGAATTGTCTTGCATATCACGTAGGACAAACCGGAAGAGAAGAATCAACCTGCACAAAAGAACACCTCGCTAGTTGGGCAAATCAAAAAGGGGGGGGGGGGGGGGGTTATGATCTATTGAACAAAATCTTGCATTTACCAGAAAACCAAAATAATTTCTACAAATCCAAAGATGGAGATGTCAAATTTATTTTGACATGATTTATTTTATATTAAAATAATTGTGCAGAATGTAATAAAGGGTGCATTTTTAAGATAAACACAATTTATGCATTTCTGGTCATTTATTTAATGTTCAACAGAAAGTATCTGTGTTATATATTAATTTGGAAGCTACGTATGGGCACCGCCGCCACGGAAACCATTTATTGGATAACCAATACCTCTGTCATAGGTTACCCCAAGTGGTTCGCCATGTTTGGTGACTTAGCAGGGGTTCCCGGGAATATGGGGTGCGGTTTATTGGTGGTGCCCACAAACTAACGAGACCGGTTGGGAGACCTTTTGACCTCTCCAGCGGGACTCTCTCGGAACATCGCCTTGCACAGCAATGGGAGGGATAGATTCAAACGTACGTCATTCCTGGACAGACTGACCCCCGATTCCTACCCACCCCTCATCTTTCTCCTTCACACAACCTGCTCTTTTATTGCATTAAAAAATCCTCCCGACAGCATCCCAAAAGATGGCATAGGCCCTGAGGGAATTTTTTTCCTTACAGCCTTCTGTGAGGAGATAGTGTAAAAAAATATATTTAAAGACAGCCCGCCCCTTTGGAATAGTAGGTACCTACATACTCATAATAAAAAAAAAACTATTAGTTAATAACAAAAAAAATGTTAATGAAATGATACATTTTTAGTATTTTCGTTATTTGTTTTTGGGGTGTTATGCCGTGTTGCTCTAACTCCTTCTTTTGCCAATGTTTCGGACAGTGTTACAGTGTCCATTATCAGGGTAGATGTGTAATATTTATTTGCCATTCAATATAATGTTTGAAATAAAATAATTATTTTATCCATGTCTTTATTTTAATAACAGCATTAATAATGGGTTGTTTAAAAAAATAACAATTCATCAAATATTTAAAGTTTATTTTCACGAAGTTTCATGAGAAACTGGCTTGTAATGATATAATAACAGAACTTACACAAAACCTGAAAATTAACTTCAAATTTTTTCAAACAACCAGTAGATACTAATTCTAATCTTCTATTAGAACAACCTACTGCCGTTGGTAATGATCAACGGAGTGGAGATGCATTTATCAGAAAATTTAAAAAAACGTCATTCAAACGAAAACTTTATAAATACACGTCGATGTTTGTAACAATATTTTTCACACCTTACGGTTTTATTTTTAAACTAAGTTAACATTCAACTTGAATAACTGCACAAGAGTCTCAACTGCTCCCAACCGTCTGAACAGTGAGACTTTGACATCTCCTATTAGGGTATGTTGTGAGGCGGAATGCAATGGAGAGGGGAAGGAGATGAGGAAGAGGACGGTGGGGAAGTTCCTAGCTAGCTATTCAGATCTGATCACCAAATACGACTAAGATCATATCAAGCAACGTTTCAATTTTAAATGGTGGTCTTACACTAGGGCGATACTGAAATTATCAACGTGCAGCCTAACCATATATATATAAATTAATAAATTGCGAAATATCACAAATAAAACAAATAAAATTTACTTGCGCACGACGACCTGATTGCTAGTCGGGAACTTTATCCCTCGACTGCGGAGGCCGTCAAACAAGTAGATTGTTTTTTGAGATTGCTGGTTCAGTATAAGTTTTAAATAATTAATTATTTTATTTATGACCTAATTAAGTTTTGCGCTCTTATTATTATGAGATGAACATAAATATAGGTACCTAAATACAAAAAATGAGTTTACGTAGCTTAGAAACGTTTAATTCCCATTATATGTTCTACCGAGCGATTCTATACCTTTTGTGGAATCGTTATGGAGATAACAGACTTGGTCTCCTGTCATTTTTCTGTGATTTTTACATATTTTGTGACACATATTTTAGTGTAGATCGTTTTTAACACAAATTCCTGCAAGTATGCATGATTATTTATTCATTTAATATACGTTGTACAGAGTAAAAGCAAATAAATCACACAAATCTGAGAGGAGATCACGTCCGTTATCTCGATAACGATCCCACAGAAGATATAGAATCGCTCGGCTGGGTTAAATAAAGTCTCTCTGTATTGGTGAATGTAAATACTCGGATCATTTGAAGGAGATTTAAAAAATGTAACTCTTTGGTACTATTACACGTTATGTATTAAGGGTTTTCAGATTTCAAGGCGTGTTATGAAAATAAGAATCCCACTCTTTATCTTACGATTTACATATGCGCCACGCAGGGTGAAACTTTCTTAAAATTAGGTTTTATGCTTTCATAGAACAAAGTTTGTTTTACATGTATTGTACGATAGCATATAATATTATTTTCAACACGTATGGCAAGCGTATAACAAGGCCCCTAATGAATATAAAACTTTAGGCAGGAAAACGTGAAATAACAAATAAAGGAATAGACTTCCAATGAAAGTTCGGCGTTCAATGATTTTCTGTTTATTTTATACAACTTTGTTGTTTATTTTTCTTTTTTTAAACCAAATATTACAATTTTAAAATTTCTGCTAAGAAGTGTATTTATAATTTTGCAAAGCAGGTGGTTTAATCATAACATTATTCTTTTAACTGATATAAATTAATCGGCATTTTTGTGTAAAAATCAGTATTGAGTTAAGAGTTGTAGGTAGGAGTTTCATGGAGCCGTTTAAACAGAGATTTTTTGGTTAGACAATTTGCGTAGAAGATGTTAGTAGTTAAGATTATTTAATTTGACAAAAAGAATGCCTCCTACTGTTTAATTGTATAACTTTTTAGAACTGCCTAATTATACTGAGGTTCGTGTTTTTTAATGACGAGTTTTACGACCAAATCTTAAAACCATTTTTAAGTATACTATAAGTAATTTAATCATCTTTACCATACCAACAATGAATTAGTCAGTCGTAATGCTGAGTGATAAAGATCGCAATTTTATCTATCAAAACATTTAAAAAACTATTACAGTAAATAAGCATCGACGAACTAATATTAATGAAAATATGAAAACAGATCAAAATATTTTACGTAACATCTATCGATGATCTCAAATCAAATAAATTACTAAAAAATGACTGAACAATTAAATATTTTAGAATCTTCCTTTTTTATCAGAGACGTTACTCACGTTTTTTAACAACATCTTTATGAATATTTTTACGATGATTCATACCAAACTTACGGCCGGTTGAACTATACTAAAGCTTGCAGTGATAGCGCCGAATCTTTTTGTTCCTTTTATTGTGAAATATTCGTGTTAATATTTACGTGAAAATTTATTCATTATTCGTTTATATCAGCGCTCGGCGGGCGATTTGCATTTCATATGAGGGCGGCCAGCGCACCGCGGGCGGGGAAGGGAAACAACCATTTTGTAGAATGACCACTGAGCTAATATTTACGGTAGCAAACTTCAAATGGAAAACATTTAAAAAATCTACCATTCCCACTGCTTTAAAATTTTAAAAGGTTTTGTAGTTTTTATAGTTTTCGTATAAGTAGTGGGTATATGGTAAAACACATTTTGAAATTCACAGTAAATACAACATACTTATTATTTTTACTTGTTAAACTAACGTTTACGACAAGATTTTTATGCATAGCACAAAGGGTAACAATTATTATAAGCAATAATTATCAGCCTGAAACACTCATTTGTCACTCATTTGTCTCGACGCCATCTAGCGAGGGATTTAACACTAATAGTGTCTCTCTCGCAAAAATAAAGTTGGTTGTTTTCAGGTGGAAAAAATATAATAAGCAGTAATTGTTGAATGAAACACTAGTATATATTGAATCATTTGGCGGGTATAAAATAAGCCTCCATAGCTCAATTGGGAGAGCAGCTGACCGGCAATCAGAAGGGCATGGGTTCAATCCCGTTGGCGTCATGTATCTTTTCTCGGAAGATTTTTCAATGTGGATGAGTTTTTCAGGCTGATAATTATTGCTTATAATAATTGTAATACAACATACGTTTATTATTTCCTCCTATCATTCTCGGAGTGTTATTATTGAGTGGCCAATATTATTATGTGAATGAATGGTAATTTCATCAACAATAGGTACCTACCTATGTCCTGACATTAGATTTTGCATATCATTTCGTTTGATATAACCATAAGAACGACCCAGCAAAGTGAATTGATTGTTTCAAAGTATTTTTTCGTGTAACTGTCATTTGCGCGAAAGGCTTGCTTTTAAATACTGGTTAAAAATTAAATTTTCTTAATATTGGACTATATAACTAAGGCTAACAACTAAGGCTAACTAACAACTATTACATTGTGATTTTCACGTACATAATATATTTTTAGTGCCTATTTACTAAATTTAAATAAAAATCTCGATATCCCTAACACGAATAATTTAATACACAAACCATAAATAAGACCAAAAACTTTCTATCATCGATATTACAATCACACATTTTCCCAAATAAAATCATAGACTTCAAACTTTGAAGAAAATACAGCATCTCCTTATTCCCAGTTTTACGCAGTCACGTTTTTCTTCCAAACGTGTTTATGTGTTCGATCTAGAGAGGGCTTAAATCACGGTTGAGATATCTCCTGAGAACCTCTGAATGACTAAATACAATAACAACTTTATTACGTTTAAGGCATCGCGAAAAATGGAAGAGGTAAAATTTTTCTTTGAAAAAAAAAACCTTCTTAAAAGTTAATTGAACCGAGTGCAATTGAAATCAACAAATCCTTTGAAGGCCTACAATGTGAAATAAATTATTTTCAATGTAAATGTTTACAAAAAGAGTTGGTTTTAAAAATTAAAGAATCATCCTCGTGCAAAGATATTGCTTAAAAATTGTTGGAAAAGAAGGGGTGGAATAACTTGAGTATTTCAAGAGTTAGGATGTTTTACAAAAGCAATAATAATTATATAAAAAATTGTAAGCAATTGTAAAGAAAACAAATAATGCTGAGAACGGTTTTTGGATAAAAACAAAGATCGGTAAACGGAAATACATAGATGCGAAGAAATCGAAGATTTCCAGAATTTTTGTTCGAAAAAGTATGAGTTCGATTATATCCTAGTGGTAATAAAGAGGACAGCGGAAGGGCAGATTTTACGGAGTGGAAAATCAGGTAGGAGATATTATTGGCCCTTAGCTTTTTCAGTGCCACCTGCTAAACGGTTTAACTATATAATGTAAGGGCATCATAAATATCTCAGCTTGATTACAAGATTATTTTAGAACTTTTGCTTTTAGCCTGGAATTCGCGAGTTATACAATTCGCAAACATGTATCGGCTCACTGAAATAATGATTTCAAAACAATTACTTTAATTTAAACGATACTTTCCGTAACACCTTGAAGAGAGAAAAATGACATAATGAAAAGTGACCAGATTTTTTTTTTTTTTACATTAACTCCACACAGGAGGCCTTAAGGAAAATAATTTCCCTCAGGGCCTATGTCATCTGGGATGCTGTGTGGAGGGTCTTTTTGAGGAGAGGAAGGAATAAACATTGGTCTTGGAGAGACCTATGTTGTAGGAAGGAGGAAACACAGAGGCCGGCAAATCATTCCACAGCCGAGGTGTTGAACATAAGAACGAGTCGAAGAAACGACCCGCTCTCATGTGACAAATGTCAACCGTGTACAAATGTTGGGCACGCGTTTGGCGTGTTTCCCGACTATGCACCGGTGCCGAAGGGATCAATGATGCTAGTTCCTCGGAGCATCTTCCATTGTAATACCGGTACAACAAGGATAGCATTCCCACCCGACGCCTGTGCTCTAAAGATTGCAATCCGTCTGTAAAGATGGGAGAATCTATCAAACGGACCGCCCGTTTCTGCACAGAGTCGAGGGTATTTTTCAGGTATTTTGGAGCTCCAGACCAGAGGTGGCTGCCAAATTCAACTGTGGGGCGCACTTGCGATTTGTACAGGGTTAGCAGTTGTGCACTATTAAAGTATCTGCGGGCCCTATTCAGTCCGCCCAATTTCTGGGAGGCTAACTTTACTCTGGCTTCGATGGAGCCCCCATACCTGAGCTGGTCACTTAGGGTTACACCAAGCATATCAATGGAGGGCCTGTTCGGAAGATCTGTGTTATCAGTAATTTCGATAAATTTGACCTGGGTAAGCACTGTCCTATGTTATTGCATAATAGTAGATATTACCCAAATTATTAATTTTAAGCTGCTTATTGAAAACATTGTAGATTGCTTTTCAGGATATATCATGTAAATATCTGTACGCTGAGAATGAACGTTCTTTACTTTCATTGTTCGTGTGGGATAAATATCAAATCAAATAATATTTTTTAAATACATGTACAGTATGTACACATTATGATAACCCGAATGTCAGTAAATATCTATGTCAAGTGAAGACCTACTTCTTGATAATTCATTACTAGACTCTATACTCATGTATCACTTAGCTTTTCCAACACACGTCAAGGCGGCAGTATTGGCGATAACATCATATAGAGCTTATCATATCAAGTTTTTACTCAGACTATCATTAATCCGATGAAAATTCTGAAACAACATAATATCAAGTATCGGATAGCGACATAAAAATACATTATTGAATTTTACCATCGATTCCCGTTTTTAAAGCCAGAAGAAATTTCGCAAGCGTCAAATTGACTTGATTGATATCGTAATAAAATTATAATATTGGCCTCGTTGTTTTGGAGTGGCCTTCAAAAAGGTATCGAAAAACAAGAGGTATCATTTCCACGGGGGTCTGATTTAATTTATTGAAAAAAAATACGCGATCGCTGAACATGACGAGGTAAAAATGAATCTCCACGATACATAAATCATCCCCTGATCACGTGACGCGACCCTCGCGTGTGTTAAGGGTAGTTCATGGTAGGGGTTTACGTCACTTCCGCCAAATTAGTCACGGCTGATTGGGGCTATCTTTATCTACAGGATATTACGTTTCTATGTTCCGACTGCAAGTGTAATAATATTAATGTTTGTGGTTTGTTATTTGACCAGTGAATGAGCTGATTCATACACGCGTTCATTTGTATTATTACCAAGAAATTAACCACCTGTTTTTGCATGCATGTTAATTTTACAACAAAATTCCGCATTTAATTTCTCTTAGTCATGGCATTGGTCTAAAATAAGCTTTTACGTTTCTAGAAATATAATGGTACATTGTAAATAATAACGATAGCGTATCGCGCAAATCGCCTAAGTTTGTGAAAAACTCTTGCCAAGTTGAACATTATAAAGATTAACATAACCACTGGAATGACAGCCGAAATTGAAACTTTTTCTCGAAATTTTTTGATGACCGTTTTGAATATTTTCCGCCCCCCCTTAAAAAAAATCATACCTCCGAATTTTAATACGGATACATACAAACTGATTATAGTTCTGTATAGCCAATGAATTCACCTATCTTTTATTGATTATCACATATTTATAGGATTTATAAAAAAATATATATAAAATCGTAAACATTTGAAACAGAAATTTTCTCAGGATTTTCTTCTTATAAACTCTCGTGGTAAGTTCAATTTCGCGTTCACATTGAATATTTTCTATGAAGTTTCTTTTAAGTCATCTTTTGGATTATCACAATCTACAAATATATATATAACAAAACTGAATTTTGATAAGTTGTGGAGTGTTTAATGTTCCCCTTGAACAATCTTTCGACAGAAATTATGGTCGAGAAATGGCGACACTTTAAAATGGATTAGCATGGAATTTATAAGGTACTTACCAAAAATAACAGCAGCAACTCAAACAGATACATTAATTTTATTAAATCCACAATACTAATTAACTCGATTATTGGTTTATTTATTGAAAATACTGCATTATAAATCACAGTCCGATAGGCAAAAAATACGCAAACATAACCAATAAAATTTTGTTTTTCTAATATAAACTGAATTTTGAAGATTGAAATACGTTACAACACGTTGAATGCATTACTTATTTAATCATTATTACACTTGTATACAAATATGTTAGAAAATCCACTAAAAAGCGTTAAAAAGCTGCATTTTACACTAAGGCATTTTGACTGTTAAACCTTTAAAGCAAATCTACACAATCCGATTTTGTAAAATGAGATAATTCGTCAATAACTAGAGTACACTGCCATCTGTTGAATATGAATATAAGTAGTATCTTTCACCTACTGAAAAACGTCAAAATTGAACCGCGGGCGTGTTTGAACGTATTACAATTTTTTTTATGTATCTAGAAAAAAATTGCCAAAGTTCAACAGCAAAGCACTCCCAGGTATTTAAAATAGTGCCATATTGTGGCAAAAAGCGCTCAAGTGGTTATAATTAACTTAGTTATTTTTGTATTTAGTAATGTACGAGTATTATTCTACCTAAGAAATTATAGAGATGGATTTGCAGCGTAGTAAGTTCACTTACATGCTCGGTGCCCTAGGCCTAAAGGTAAAGAAGGTAAGAATTTTTAGAAAGCATTAAATTATGTGCAAACAAAAAACAATGTTTTAACCGTAATTTTGACAGTTGAGTGAGTTGGCGATAAATGAAAGCTAAGATATCAGCTAAGTCGTCAAATATATTATTAAATAAAATAATAATTGTTTACTTCTTCAAACATTGCAAATACACTTTGTGGCGTCATTTTCAATTAAATGAAAATAAACAATTTTGTTAAAATACCACTATATAATCAAAACGATTAGTGATTGATATTATCACGCTTTGTTTCTGAATCTGTTTACCGATCTTTAAGATATTAATTTTTTGGGAAAATATTAAGAACAGTTAAGTTACCATTAATACCTTTTCTCTAAGCAAAACTTAAAGAATTTTTAATATTTTATTTTCATTTTAACTTTATGAGTCAAACTTCAAACTGTAATATTTAATTAAATGAAGACAATATAAGCGCAACTCGATCGAAAATCTGGAAACCGAAAAATCAGAAAAAAGATATTGACACCTCTGGGACTCCCGGGTTCAAGTCAATATCTTTTTCTGATTTTTATGTTTCCAGATTTTCGATTGAGTTGCGCTTATATTGTCTTCATTTAATTAAATTTTTAATCAGTATGTTCATTTTAAGTAAATTTTTGAAAGCATGCTAAAATATTACAAGAAGAAATCTGTAACTAAATATGTAGAAGAAAACGTACATATGCATTAATCTTAGTTGGGTTGCAACATTGTATCCTGGGTCCATTATCCATATCTTAATATTTCTTTCGTAGTTGGTTATTTTGTCAAATAAAAATAAAAAATCTGCGAAGTATTTGCTTTGTATAAGGGTAACAAAGATACGATAAATCATTCTGTGTGTATTTTTTAAGATAAATTAAGAAAATATAGTGATTTACATGTTTGATGTTTATGGTAATGTGAACGTAGTAAAAAAGAAGAAAGTAATCAAACTTAAAATTGACTTGGTGAAGTTTGGTTAATAAGTTTCCAGACAAAGTGTTGGGTAATCGAAAAATTGAAAGATGGATCCCATTTTTGAGAGTTTTGGGCAAATGGGCTGATCTTTTCTACAAGTATAAGCTAAAGATATATTACAGAAATATTTTTTATGTATTTGCTTGCATTATTGCTTTTAATAATTTAGTAAGGAATCGAAAGATATGGAAAAACGAGTAAGAAATTCAGGACTTAAACACTGATTTAAGACGTTGTGTAAGAGTTTTGATATGACCTAGCTATTAAGTGGTATTCCAATATTTTTTTTAATGAGTTTTAGTGATTGTTGATATTTAGAAAGAATAGAAAAAAATTAATGGCATCACAAAAAAATCAAACTATGTTGTTGTTAATAAAAGAAAATAATTTGCTGTGTAAGACTAATTAAATCCAGATAAAGCTTTTTTAAGCCATCGTAAATCATAATAGAGTTATTCTATATTTCTCTATGAGTATAAGTACCTACGTTTTAATCATGGCAGCTGTTACATCTTCCAAAAGCACTGACAGACGATACATTTTATACCCAATTTTCTGTCTGTTTGTGTATTTTGTTCTTTATCTCTTATTACGAACTAGGTAATCGTGCATAAGTACGTAATCATTTGCATCGCCATGAAAAGCGTTCGTCTGTCAGTGCCTTGACTATTGTTTTACAGAAACATCAGGTAGCGTAACGCGTTAAAATAAAGATAATCTACTTAAATTTTGAAACTTTCAACATGCAGTGAATAACTATTACTTTATATAAAATCATTAAAACTCTGTATCGATCCGGTTGTCAATAATAATTGACCAATTTGTAAGCTGAAAACCAAGCTTGAACTAACAGAACAACTTTCGATCGTTAATAATAACCAGCTTAGGATCACCTTGAGAGTTGAGAGTATCGAACTGCTGCGACAAAATAAAGTGTTTCGATTTGGCTCATATTTTTCTTTGTAAGTTCGGAGAACCTACCTGAAAACTTTGGAAGCCAGCTGTCATAAAGGGAAAACTATTCTAGTGGGGCTCTTGTAAGTCTTTCGGTTTCACAAATGTGGCGTGTTTTCAACAAACTTTGCCGGAGCCTTCAGAACTCTATCGGTCGCTCGAGATTGTCCTTTATTATTGACAAAACTTCAGCCTTGCAATGATCATCGTAAAGATTGATTTTTGTTGTTTGGATTGATTCAACGTTTTTTATTTTATTTCAGTAGCTGACACAAATCAACAAAAAAAATCATTAAAAAAATGACAGAAGTGTGTAAGGTATTAAATAAGGTCAACTTTTGCACTCTTTGGGTGAAATAATTCAAAGCATTTTAAAATATGGAACCTCTTAAGAGATTTTTTTGCCTTGCCTATTCGGTGACTGGGAGTCTAATGCTCTTACTATAGATTTTATCAAAACCGATTTATAAGTAGGTATGCGTTTCCAATGGAACTATGCTGATTATGTATTATTTAAAACATTATGTTGTTTTAAGTATTTTTGTTAAAAACGGATGATGTTGCGCTGCGCCACTTATTAAATTTGCATTTCCAATGGAAAGATGATGATTGTTATTTTAAATGTAATATTGTATTGTTAGCTGTATTTTTATTATAAATTATAAACTGCTCATGTTTTAAACTGCGCCGCTCTCTATACAGGATTTCGAAATAAAACGTTAAAGCATATGACTAATATTGTAGTCTAAATTTACATAATAAAGATAAAAAAATGCGTTAAATGTAAATTGGTGACATCGTTATTTTTCAAATCGGGATTGATCATAGTTCTACCGATTTTCTGTTCAGTGGTTGTAGTACAGAGGGGTCAGTGGAAAATAAAAATGAAGTATAAAATAAGGTACCTACATTATGATATTTGATTATTTAAAATTTACACGATAAAAAAATCCTTCAGAGCAGTGAAAACACATCAATGAATAATTTACCGCTTAATTTTCTATTATATGTGATCTTGATGTACCTTGAAGTGGAAATGTTCAACTTGTTTTGTTTTTTAGTTAAATACTGGTGTCCCAAAAGAAAGTTTATATTTGTTTTGCTTTCTGTGTGAATGCAACTTTTCCGAGGGACGCAGGGGTTATGTCAATCAGTAGTCTGGCTCTTGGGAATTTAGTCACTATGAAGCATTTCTCAGGAGCGACCGCGCGTTGTGGCGATTCGGCGACTGAAGCGCGTAGAAGATTCTGCAATATTTGAGGTTTTCGTTAATTCAATGATGCGCCAAGCATTCTTCTCATTCGAAAATGGGTCAAAAAGTTTGAAGAGATAGGTACAACGCTGGCAAAACCAAAATCCTGGCGACCAAGGTCATCGAGAATTGTAGAAAACGTAGAGTGTTTATCAGTTTTTTCGTGACGACTCAAACCTTACGATTCGGAAGCGCGCAAGTGCTTTAAATGTGCATAGATCATCGTTACACAAAATTTGGAACAAATACCTAATGCTGCACCCCTACAAACTTACTGGCTATAACCAAAGAACATGGTTCCAACAAGACGGAGCAACATCACAAACGTCTCTGCCATGAGTTCGTGAAATTTTCCCTCGCAAATTGATCTCCAGGAGAGGGGACATAAATTGGCCTCCTCGTGGTCCTGACTTAACCCTTATGGAATTTTTCCTGTGGGGTTATCTCAAATCTAAAGTGTACGCCCAAAATCCGACTTCGGAAAGGAAAATATCCGTCACAAAATGGCAGCCATCACGAAGCCTACCTGCCGAGCCATCATAAGAAATTTTACTCTTCGATTAAATGAATGCCGCGAACGCAAGGGTTTACATTTAGACGATATTATTTTTAAGAAATAAATTCCCAAATTGTGTATTTTATTATTTAGTAAACATTTTTTCGACAGAACCCTTACTTTTTTAAAAATCGATCTACTAAATATAAACTTTCTTTTGGGACACCCAGTAATCATATTGGCTAGCGCGCCATTGTGTAGTTTTATTTTGTTTGTTTTTGAACTCGTTTAGGTAAATTTATTTATAAATATATATGGCAAATAAGATTGTCAAAATTTATTTTCAAATTTTCGTTGATTTTGATAAAAGTAACCTTCAAGGTACCTCTAGTACCGGGCCTTTATAAAATAATATCATGATATGGGCAAATCCATCTTCCGAGAAATTTGGCAAAATAATTACATTATGTACAATTCTCACAGACCTCTTCGACTAAGCCCACACGTCGCATTCAGTAAGCCTAGCGGACCCACGGAGTTAATAATATCCAACCACAGGTATGTTTTTATTTAGGAACTGGCGAGTACTCGGCATGCGTTGCGATTCCATTCAAAGAAAGAAAGTGTTTCTGTTTTAATTCTGTTTGAAGTGCTTTTTTAAATACATTTTTTTTTTGTTTTCCGTCAGGCGCGAACGCGCATAAATAAGTTTTCGGCGAGATTAAAAAAAAAAAAAATTATAATGAAAAATATGTTAACAAAAGCACCTCTGTCTGCACAGTGTAAAGAGAAGGGAAATCTGTTGGTTGGAAATCTGTGTTTTGAGGCGGGTTAAGGCGGTACACAACCCTAATAATTTTTGTTTGATCATAACTTACATTTTAATCATTTCCGGCGAATTCGTAACTATAATAACTTTTAATTTCAATGCCGCACTAGAAATGTGAGTTATTTATATTTTAGATTAATAAAAACAGTACCTTACCATTAATATATTTTAAGTACAATGATTTCAAAACTTTATAATCTGTTTTTCAACTATAAAGTTAGCGGTAAGCACCAGATTTTATTTTTCTAGACGATGAATTAATAACTTCGGGAGGACAATATTTGATACATTTTAAATATTTGTAACACGTTCTTCAGAATTAATTAAAATTAACGCGGCAGAAAGGTCGAATCTTCAGGCCAGCTAGGGGAACGTACCCATACTACGTGACCAATTTTTTGCAATTTTTAACCCCCCCCCCCTCATTTGTATGGAGCGTGACATTTTGAAGACCCCCTCCCCCCTAAACGTGTCACGTAGTATGGGTACGTTCCCTAGAGTGAATTCGACCGACGCCTTTCTTCACTTACGTCGTTAAGATTCCCACATTATTTTTCTTCTTTTCTTTAATACGGAAAATTCGACAGTAGTTCCGTCCAACACACGGGTCGCGAGTCGCAATTTGTATACATGGCTTCTTTACTTACGTCGTTAAGATTCTGAATATATTTTAGGGCATATTGTCGTCTTAAGGCAGGAACGACTTCCCGGCCTATTTCATGCGAAACTTAAATTTTGATTATGGTGAAAATACCTAATTATTTTTTATTATTATCATAAATACTTAATAATTTTTTTTTTATTATTCAAAGAAGTAGCAAATGTATATCGATTTTTAAAGATTGTGCCTATAGGCAATTTTGGCAATCAATATTTGTGCTTTAATTATAATTATTTACCTTATTATTTTACCTTACCTACTAGGTAAATAAATTAAATAAAAAAAACGGATTTGACGTTTGACTGTTTAACGGTATTATGGGATTTCAAAGGGTAGTAGGTACATATCTGCAGGTTCTATTTTGGTACATTATTTATTTATTTGGTCTTTGGTGGTTTTCGAAGTTCTTTTTCCACGCATTATCAACCACCCATTCGATTATTAAGATCCAAACACAAAATGAAACCTTTTCCGATACCCCCAAATGTAATAAAAAGGCTTTATAAGACGGTAAAATAAATTTTGATAGTTCTTAAAAGGAAAACTTTTCTCGTTGGTTTTATTACCGACGAATTGATTACTACCCTCAGACGGTTATTTTATTGGACTATTTCTCCCCAAATTTTACAACGTAATGCGGAGAAAATAATGTCACGTGTCTTCACTTGATTTCTAGATATTGCAGTAGAATAGTTTGCAACAATGAATGCAAGAGGTATAGTTTTGATGCTGTATCGGATGTCTTGGGTTATTTTTCTTTGTTAAAACTTCTAAATATCCATTATTTATTATATTCGATTCTTACAGAAATATTCATGTATTCGAAATAATATTGTTGCGAATTCTGATTATACATCAGTGTTGCAACAGAACTCTGCTTCAACTTCCGCTTCTGCGGAAGTTCCGAAAGTTTTTACACCTTTGTTTCCGTTTCTGGTTCCGCAAACTTTATAATAGAACTCTAAACGGAGAATAATTTGCGATTGAAGATATCGAAGTGCAGCCTTCTACTTCAAAATCATCATCATCATTCCAAATATTGGAATCGATGTTAAGTATAAATGAAGACCAGGAGGAGAACTCTTCTACAACTGACGATGGGGACAATTTATTTTTAGAGATACAGTCACACCTTCGGGAGTACAAGAAAGAGAAGAGACTACCTCTCCATGAGGATCCCCTTATGTGGTGGAAAGTAAATGCGCGCAAATACCCCATCTGTTGCCAACTGTCCGCCAATACTTGTCAGCTCCCCCCTAGCAGTGTAGCCAGTGAGCAATTATTTAGTGGAGCTGTTTTAATATATGAAAAACTCCAAAACAGACTCAAAGATGTAAATACAGCCAAATTACTTTTGATTAAATATAATTTACCTCTCTTTAATTTCGAGTACTAAAAGTACAAAATACAAATTTAATTTAACAAATCTTAAAAAATTAAATTGTGCTTTTTCTTCGTAGTATTAGCACTTCCGCTTCCGGTTCCACTTCCGCTTCTGCTTTCGCTAAGATTTACTTTTGACATCTGTTTCCGTATCTGCTTCCGTTAAGACACTTCCGTTGCATCACTATTATACATAAAACAAGCTATCTGAACGGTACATACCTTCGCGTTGTACTGTTCGGAGTGTGGTCAATTTATCATTTACTCGCTCCTTTATTGCTTAGGACCGTGACCTACTCCAATAAGAAAATCCAGTGAATTACCAGTAATTAGAATTTTTTTAGTTATATATGTATGTTATTTTCATGAACGGGAACGACGCGCCTCCTTTTTAAGTTATAGCAAATACTCGTATCTAAAATCAGATACGTGCTATATTTTTTTGACCTGCTAAAAATATTCCCGAGGCCTGAGGGGTTAAAAAAATTATATACGTAAAAATGAATGCCTGTTTCCCTTGGTGACGCCATAACTTCAGAACAACTTTAGCAATTTCATTCATCTTTTTTTTAAAGTTTTCTAATACTTTGTAAAATTGCGCAGAAAATTGGATAATAGTAGAAAACTTAACGACTATTTTAACTTCGCACATCAGTTCGCGCGTTTAATAAATATGAATTTAGCAGGCAGATGTTTTTTTTTGTTACAAAAGCATTGTCTATGGATTTATTAAATTACAGATATTTTAAATAGGTAGGTACCTTTGTTAGATACCAAATTTGATTGATTGTTCATATAATATACAAAAATGAGTATTTTTAATAATTAAAATTTGAATAAAAAAATTGTAATAGGTGGCACGCGAGCTGTTTGAAAACTGAATGTACTGGGACTCAATATATGGAACGCGGGAGGGGGAGAGGATATGCGGGACGGGAAAGGGGACGCACGGGAAAGGGCGTGCAGGGAGAAACAATTTACTTCATTGAATATGGAATTGCAACGCTTGCCGGGAACCAGCTGGTATAAAATGAAATTTGAGCGAGAAAATTACGAAAAACTACTTCCGATGACAGATTTTTCGTTGCGAAAACTAGTATTTCTGCCACTGATTTTAGTTTTCATTATGTACGGCAGACCTCATAGGTACCGTCTAGCACCGGCATCGGCCCCGTAACTCAATAGAGAATATGGAGAGGAGACTCGCTCTCGTGAGAGGACCGGGAGCCTGATTGGATTATGTAACCGTACAGTAAAGTTAGACGGTGGCCAAATATAAAATTCGATAGATAAATCCATATATTTCCTCATCTCATTCACGGGAGCCGAACAGAGTGCCTAATCAAATTGTCTATACGATTTTTCATCGAGACTTAATAATAGACAATTCGGGAAACTACCGAGATGAGGTTTTTAATGTTTTCTTGATGGAAAATTCAAAATTGAATTCATTCGTCTTGTCGAACTACGATTTAATTTTTAATGAAAGTATTTTTCTGAAAAAAAGTGCTGTTTTAAAAAATCTTGAAATAAATGAAATTTGTATCCATGCATTCAATTAAATGTAGGTAAAATCGATAACTGTTATATATAAAAAAAAAAAAACAAAAAACAAAAAAGATGCAGTAAACATATTTTTGTAAATAATAACATATTAAAGCAGTATGGATAAAACGTTTTTATCCCAAATAGGAACCGATATTACTGTTATTTTGAAAGATGATAAAGGCTATGATTGACTATGCATAGCGAAGTCCTGTTTTAACTCCTGTTTGTCTATCTGTAATTTCTTTGAACCTACGCTTCGTATTCAAGTTAGTTCAAGATGCTGGCAGTTTTAATGCTTCTGATGTTAGCTAGCTGATTTTTCGAAGATGAGTTTATTTGGACTTTCTTATTTGCATTCAATATTATGGTCCTTCCTGTCCGAAGAAAGTTTGGAAAATGATTTTTTTTGAGGTGCCTTTTTTGGATAAATTGTATAATACCTTATTAGGAATAAACAATATTATCGTCATATAAAAATATATTCATTATTAAATGGTTCATAATTTTGTGGTAAGGAATTTAAGTAACTTTCTTTATGTGCTCCCAACCGCCTGGAGCCAGTGAGACTATACTATCCCCAATTGGGATTATGTTGTGAGGTTGAATGAGGTGAGGAGAGGAAGGAGATAGGGAATAGGAAGGAGGGGTAGTGCCTGGCTATTCAGGTTTTGTCACCATTTCAAGCAACGTTTCAATTCTGAATTGTGATCTTACAACAGGGCGATACTGGGAGTATCTTTCACTCTGGGACGTGCTGCAAATTCACCTTTTATTATTTTTAATGATTTAACTGTGAAATGGCATGAATCAATAAAATAAAATTTACTTGCTTATGCCAGAATTTGAACCCGCGACTTTTGTATTGTGAGTGGTGAGTCTTACCCTTCGACCATCGAGGGCCTACTTACAAATCTTCAGAGGACCTACTTTCAAATGATTTCAGAGAAAATTTTCCTTTAGATTTATAAAACAAGAGAAAATTATGCACAGTCCTTTTTGGACGTAAGGACTACTGTTTATAGAACTACTAATTATTTTAAGTATTTACCAACTTTCTAATAAAAACATATTTTGCAAATATTTAGGTACATGCAAACAACATTATTATAAAGGAATAAATAAAAATACCTAATCTTGAGGCCGTGAAAAATAGAATGTTAAAAAAAATCTTTTCGAAAACTGACGTTAACCGACGAGTTTATCGAAAATCAATTCATCGAAAGCAAATTCATCGAAAACGGGTTCCTCGAAAATCAATTCATCGAAAATCGATTCATCGAATGATCAATTCATCGAATCGCCAATTCATCGAAAAACATTTTTTTGTAGATATTAGAGCTGTCAAAATTAAATACTCAAAAAGGTCTGTTTAACTGAGTTAAATGTGTTCTGTCAGTTTCGTAGTGACAATGTAAAATTTATAGGTTATCTCTTCTATTTCCGATTGTCTGATACTGCAAAAAAGGGATATCTAAGGAACGGAGACCAGACAACTCATAATGAAACCAACTCATAAACAACTCAGAAAGGTCATTAAGAGTGATGATAAAAAAATATTTAAAAATGGGTTAAATAGGTTAAGTTAGGTTAGGTTAGGTTAGGGTAGGTTAGGTTAGGTTAGGTTAGGTTAGGTTAGGTTAGGTTAGTTTAGGTTGACCAATGCTTTTTTACCTTCTCGGTCCGCTCGGCATTTCTCTCAAATATCAACAAAATATTTTTTTTCGATGAATTGGCGATTCGATGAATTGATCATTCGATGAATTGGTTTTCGATGAATTGATTTTCGATGAATTTCGATGAACTCGTCGTGAAATTATAACTATGTGTAATTAATAAACGTTGACCGCGAATTCATAAATTAACTTCACAGCGCATTATAAAAAAGTATAAAATAACATCTATATCATATAAAGTTATCACCAAAGCTGATCAATGTTAAGTGCACCAACGTCGTAGCTCTTAATGACGAATCCAACTCACGGAAGAATTATTGTCTGAAAAGCACTTACCAGCAAATTGGCGCTGTCTTTTACGAACTGGACATTAAAATGGTCTGGCACTTTTATGGGCGAAATGGAAACACAGCAGCTGTGAGAAACACACAGCAAATTTGTGTATAAGGACAACCAACTGACCACGCTCACCTGTTTACTCACCTACATTTAGTCCCTCCCCACTTTCAACGTTTCAAGTGAGGGTTAATTTTTTATTGTCGGGTAAATTTGGAATTGCGGACGCGGCTTCAGTTTATTCTTGGTTTATACTCGGTTCATTCCTACCCCATAAAACATCCCGGATCCGGGAAACAATCTCCTGTGTTTTATTCCTTACCTTTTTATTGGCAAGGATTCTAGATGGAATCGGGAATTCTTCGATTACAAACATCCTCTCAAGAACTGATCGATTAAGTAGGTATACGTCGTAATACATCACACATACGAAAAAAATTATAAAACATTCACCTGTGAAAAAAAGTATGTAGATAGTCACGATTGTATATGATAAAGAAGGTTGAATTAATATTAAATTGGTTTGGAATTGCATGTAAATATTTAAAGAACGCATATGAATTCATCCTTGAAAACTACGGTTTCAATAAGTGGAACTCGAAGTAGGTAAATAACTAAAGTAATCAAACTAACAGGTCACAGAATGAAGAACATAAGTCAAAACAATGATATCATCAAGTTAAAAACATATTTTTAAAATCACTTACTTATGTTGATTAAAACTGCCACGCCAAATATCCAAACGCTGAGATGCTCCATAGTGGATTCATGGATGTTCCAATTCCTTTTGTAGTTCAACGCCCACGTTTATATTATTTAATAAAATTAATATATGGAACCATTGTCCAAAAAGTTTTAGCAGCACTCTTCTACTATTAAGCTATACTGTCTATGGGAAAAATGTTAGGAAGGTTATAAAACATGCAATTTTATTTTATCGGATTCGAATTTAGTTTCAAGGGCTAATCCATCACATGTGTGTGAACAGCCACTTGAAGTATCTTCAGTGTTCATCGGGAGCTATCACCAGCAGTGTTTCTGCCCAGTCAAGTGACACACTGTGTCCTGTGTCCATCCCGGTTCGGACTTAATCATTTTTAATTATACAATAATTAATGTCGTAGGAGGAATAGACCATGACGTCAATGTTTAATTTGTAATCTCATCAACCAATTACGTATGGCTTAACAGATGAATAGAAACCGTCAGCTTATGTATGTACTTGTATTAGCTATTTATTATTATTGTATAATAAGCATCTTTGGTGGCACTAGATGTATTATTACCAATTATTCTAGATAGATGATAAACAAGTCGAGAGAGGAAATTCCAAACATGTTTTCATATGATAATTTGAGCGTGTTGGTATGTTGACACAGAATTCTGAATAGATTTTATAATTGTGTAAGCCACAATTAGTGGTTAAGGAGATATTTTAAGATCCTGGGATTCCGTCTAACTAACCACATAAGAGCTTAACTCTTAAAATAAATGGATAGGGAGTATTATTTGGCTCGTGCTGGAATGTTTGTATTTCTTCATGTAAAATAATTCTCAACATGTCTGAGATTCCGAGTATATAAAACACGGGGAGAAAGCTTGGAAATTTTTCAGAGTAGAGCAAAAGTTAAGGAACACGAATGACTTTTTTTTCTGTTGCTTTAACCAACGATTTAATGGTTGGATGTTTGGTTTCTGTGGTGGTGAGGGAGATTTTCGATATAAAAAAGTTATCAACAACTATTAAAACTTACCCATAAATGTATTTTATAATTTTTTTTCTACGAAAATGAATAATAATATGAATCATAAACTACCAAAAAAAACACTCAAATAAAAAAACTTCTGTTAACATCCATAAAAGAATATTCGATTCGGTTATAATATTACTACAATAAGAATGTTTTTCGTTAAAAATATTTCGAATTTTTACCTGAGTATTGTATCAAATAACCCTCATCAAAACGTAGGTGATATAAATCGGGTTGTAAAAGCTTTTATCCCTGTTTCTCCTTTACATTTTCTCGCCAGGCAGACGAGATAGATCTTTATTAGTAATTAAGTAGGTAGGTGACGAAAGGACAAAAGAAGGAATAAAGATAAAGGAAAAAAAGAATGCTTGTTTCTTGTCAAAGAAAGTTTGTTAGGAAACAGTTAAGTGCCGTGTAACGTTGTCATACTATTAATCAATCAAATAAATGTTTAACTTTGAATTATTAATTATAGGCCTTTTGACCATTCTCCCGACTCTTCGCCTTGCACTGCAGTGTGAGGAATAGATTCATACGTCCGTCACTCTTGGCCACACTGACCCCCCAGATTCCTACCCACCCCTCATACCTTTTTCCTTCCCATATCTTCTTCTCCTTCCTTTCCCTTAAAAGACCCTCCACACAGCATCCTCAAAGATGGCATAGGCCCCCAAGAAAAATGGTTTCCTCGGTGCCTCCTGTGTGGAGCTAATGTAAAAAAAAATAATAATAATAATTCTTGTGAGAATGATTTAAAAGTATTGAAATATATTCTTTATGCACTTTGTTATAACATTATTTTAATTGCTAAATTACAAAATATTATGAAAATAACAAAAAAATTAAACAATACAACTTTGTACAAACCACTTATATAATGCGTATATCCGGCCGGTTTCGGAACAAACGTTCCTTCTTCAGAGAAAGCTTATATTAATTAATATAAGCTTTCCCTGAAGATATAATGCGTATATCCGACCGGTTTCGGAACAAACGTTCCTTCTTCAGGGAAAGCTTATATTAATCAATATAAGCTTTCCCTGAAAAAGGAACGTTTGTTCCGAAACCGGTCGGATATACGCATTATATAAGTGGTTTATACAAAGTTGTATTTCATTTTTCTATAATGGATAACCACAAATATAGCTACATTCAAAAATATGAAAATAACAATTTGATCATTAAAAATATACACCTAGTTTTAACAATGATAAATTATTGCAGTTTAATTTATAATTAAAATTTGAATTAAGGCGAAAAACGATAACGTTATATATGTAATGATTATAAAATGACAACTATTGGCCAACAATTAAAAGGAAAATTGGCAATTATGTTTGGAAAATCCTCTCATTCGCCGGTTATCAAAGCCATCTAATCCATTGAAAACACCTGAAAATTGAGCAACTTGAGTGTGGAATTGTGCCACCGTGTCCATCCTACATAATGACTGAAACTATTATCTTTTGTTATCCAGTGTTTATCCAATCTAGTACAAAACTTCCACCAATAGAATTCGTGTGTCATTCAATAGAATAAGTGTTTCTTTATAGACTATGGACAGAGAGGAATCAACAACAGTGCAAAGAGACTTTGTGAACTGAATGACCTGCTCAAGTGTTAAATGGATGATTAGCAAATTCCGTGCACTTGATTTTCAACTGCACTTCTTACGTCGAACTGAATTGAATAAGTGGATAACCAAGTGCATCATTATTTCACGGAGCAAATACCTACTGGATAAAAACCCATTTCGGATATTTTCGTTATTTGTTTTTGGGGTGTTATGCCGTGTTGCGCTACCTCCTTCTTTAGCCAACGTTTCGGACATCGTTGGAGGACATCGTTGATCTACCGGATCTGCCGGATCTGCCCTGATGATGGACACTGCAACGATGTCCGAAACGTTGGCTAAAGAAGGAGGTAGCGCAACACGGCATAACACCCCAAAAACAAATAACGAAAATGCTTTTGGCCGTGAAAATCTTAAAACTTATCCCATTTTGGATATATTTAAAAATACTTATATTTGCACTTTTAAACACAAATTACAATCGTAAAAAGTCGTTAAGTTTTCTAAAAGTTTTTTTTAATATTTCGCAAGTTACTCTAAACTACCGTAAACAACTGATTTAAGCTGGTTATTACTGTTATTTAGGCTGGTTTATACCGTCGGACCTTACTTTAATAAAAGTTCGGCAGAAAGTTTCCGCAACTAAACATGTTGTCATCCGCGAACTTTAGCGTGCAGCGTGATAAGCCGGCTCTATGTACCACATTGCACGGTTAGTTTGTTGGCGGATTTGCTTGCGCGCGCCGCCTGTCAAATGCTGTAACGGTTGGAGATGCCTATGACACGGGTCCACCAAACTCTCCCGCGCCGTGTTCGCCATCGGACTGACGGCGTTATCCTTCCCGAGCCGAATTAACCCCCACCCCGACCAGCCAACCAACGTGTACCACTTCCAGACCCGACCGCAAAAGCATATTTTCTCTCTCCGACATATCAAAATTCCGATACACCTTCGCCGCTGCCGTCTTCCTCGCGCCTGCATTTTCTCAGCAATGCATTTGCTCTTATCACTGGAAGTATTCTTAGACAAAAAGATACGTAACAAATCGTCAAGTTTAATCCCGGAGATTGAAAGCGATGGGGGTGAAGACGTCATACTTTATATTAGTCCATGTTAATGATTCCGAAAGACGGGCGAAATGGGGTCGTGGGAGCAGTGCAACGCGCTACATGCAACAACCTGAAGAGTAGAAACGAGAGGGGTACATTACGTAAAGTAACCCACGTTCGGGGCATTTTTTATACAATTTTAATCTTGTTATCATATGAGCTATGCTCGTTATTTTCTCGATTCTTTTTTTAGGTCTTTAGATCTTTGCAGCTGGTTATTATTTACGAAATTAGACTTTTAACAGAACTTGAAAGAACACAAATAATTGCTGGGAAAAATAATGCTGGGAAACTGAGAATGTCTTGTCAATAAATCGCGATTGAAAAGGGAAAAAAATACATCATTAACTTTGATTTTATTTACGTCACTTTTATTTTTAAATGTGTGTATTAACTATTGGAATACCTACAAACTTGGAATGTTTTCGATACTGGTTTATGCTCGATTAATACAAAAATATTAAGTTATTTGTTTGTTAGAAAACAGTATAACGATACGTCGATAAAATTAAATTAAAAATAAGTGTATTGAAGCACAGATTTCCTTAATGGCCGTCCTTAATCCAACACAATAGATCTCTTTTTTATCGTCGAATTAATTCACATTGGTCCGTAAACCACGCGGAAGAAAAATCACGTTCGTGGCCCTTATTCTCACAACTTAATTACAGTTAAATTATCCGCAAAAAAAATTGTGTAACAGACGGAACAGTTCATCTACAAATATAATTACTACTCTCGCCAACAGCACCGTCTTCCCATTAGCTTTTCTGTGGGTTTCATTAGCTAATGATCTTCGCTTTCACCGGATTGACAATACAGTCCAACGCTGATTTGATGGCATTACATTCCGTCAATAATTGAAGAAGGTGAAAACACATTGACGGTTATTCAGAAATATATATATATAATATTATTAAAACCAGCTTATTAAACTACAAAGAAGTATGGATACCTACTTTCAGCTTCCATTAATTTTGATCTTATAGACATAAATTTTCCCTAGAATTTCATATTATTGTCGTCATAATCTCTGTAAATCTAAAATCACCCAACCACAAAACAAAAACATTTATTTTCCCTTTTTCTGTGAATATTACCTATTTATAAAACACTGGGCCTCACGAATATACTGTGTTAAAATTAGTTAACCAATAAATTTTATTTCCCATAGAAAAAATATTTATTCGTATTCAGTCAACTAACCAAATAATGTTTGTCGTTTTCGCTATTATTTACATTTCTTGAGTGCAATGCAGGGTTCAGATGAAGCAACTCATATAATTTGACGTGTATTAGATTTGTAAATGGAATGTGATATGTAATTTCCATCGCTATTACACATTCTCTAAGGATACAAATAGAAAATATATTATCGCCAACATGTTTTAATGTATCCACACCACATCCTCGATCTTGGTGAATTGTATTTATGTGTAAACTAAACATTTTGGGACGGTGAGCGCAATTCGCATTTTACCTTCAGTTAGAATTTTTAGATCCCATTTTCCTTTTCCAGTCATTTACTTCAATGTGTTTAGCGTCCAACTTTATTAATTTTATAATGAACATGACACAATAAATGATTCATTAAATTTAAAAATATATTTATTTTTCGATATGAAAAAAGTTTTCTCATGTTCAATCTTAACAACTCGAAATGTAAAACCAGTGATTTTAACTAAACAGCATTTTTATATTTACTTTAGTTTTTTTTTTCATTTTTATAAGTAGTTGACTAAACATTTTTCATCAGGTCAGTAGCAAAAATGATACCTACTGATCCAATTTGAAAATAATAAAATTAAAAAATTCTCTGCATATTTAAAAAATCTAATTAACATTAAAAAACCATGCAAACTATATTCTGTTGTTGGTACATGGGTGCGTGCATGAACATGCAGGTGCATTTTGCTGCGAAATTCATAACATTATTAAAATTCTATGAACTTTTAATTTTCAAAATTGGAATTTTTTATTCATTTATTGCTTTGATGGTTACATAATTTTTTTAATTTTTCGACCACCATGGTAGGTACCTACATGCCCGTGTAAATTATATCGGACAAGGGATAGAATAGGTAACAAACTTATTTTTTTCGTAATTTTTTAAGTTTAATTCATTAAAAAAATATTTGCTTCATAAATTTTTATCCTAACTGCTCTCAACCGCCTGGAGCTAGTGAGACTATGGCATCCCCAATTGAGGTATGTTGTGAAGCTAAAGGTAGTGGGGGAGGGGAGGAGATGAAAGCGGGGAAGTTTCTGGATATTCAGATCTAGTCTCCAAACACGACTAAATTCATTTCAACCAACGTTTCAATTCTGAATGGTGGTCCTTCACCAGAACAATTCTGAGAGTATTTTACATTTTGAAACGTGCCGCAAATACGCAATATATTATTTTTAAATGATTAATTTGTAAAATTACACTATTCAATCAAATAAAATTTTCTTGCGCACAAACTGATATGAACCCGCGATCTCTGGATCGCAAGTCGAGAACTTACCCGTCGAAGACAAATGCTATAAAATTATAATATCCCATGATTTTTCATGGGTCTGTCCTAGTACAAGAATATTTTTTGTCTTTTATCTAACAAATTCGTGATATAAAAACGTACAATAATTTCACATTCACCTAACTTCTCGCTTAGCGACGCCAAAGCCCAACTGAGTTGCGATTAATATCGTACGTTTCCCCATACGGGATAAGGGATACGGGAAGGAGCCGCCCCTTACAGTGCCACCCAACAGGTCGGGGGAGCTGGATGATTAATTGAAGCGCATTGATCGAAAAATCTTTCCCGAATAAAAATAAATCTCTCTTTTGTCATGTTTATTTTTCAATTACAAAAAAAAACAACTGGAAAGCGTGATTTAGCCTGTAACCGGGGTTTGACTTCGTGCAAAATAATTGGATAAATGTTCTTGTTTAAAGAAAACAATTTTATGATTTCAATATTTTTTTATGATATTAAATGTTTCTGATATCTATTGTAATGTCCCAAAATCTCTTACTTCTTATTTATTTATTTAAACGCCCGTAGGGCTTTGACATAGAATGCAGTACATTTTTTTAAATTACAGTGAAAAGAATGGGTTTACAAAATACAAGTAACATAATATATGTTAAAAACAAAATATAGGTTACATAAAATATAAGCGTTAAACAAAAAACAAAAATTAGGTTACATAAAATATAAGAAAAAAAATATAGTCCATAAAATATAGGAGTTGACATAAAGTAGGTAATGTTTAAAATTGTTGTTCACATTAGTTTATGGGATAGGTAGAAATAAATAGTTGACTCGTATGGCGTTTGAAGTTTGCTAAGTTCGAATTGTTGTCAAATACATTCATATTATTTAAGTATTTGTTACCAAGACTATGTAAACGTTGTATTGGAGAATGTAATTCATAGTTCGAATGAGATGTACGTTTATAAAATGTCAATGTTTGTGTAGTTGTTCGTGTAGGTACATGTAGATTTATTAATTGCAGGAGTTTGCAACTGTCGAATTAATTTTAATTAAAAGGTTAGATCGTATATTTTTCGTTTGTTTTCTAATGTTGAAATATTTAAAGTATTCATTAACGACGGGTAATTTATGTGCTCTAAAGGGATGTTAAGTTTAAAATTTACAAAACGTCGAAATTTTTTTTTAATTCTTTCAATAGTATGAATATGAATTTGGTAGAAGGGCGACCAGACTATGGAGTTATATTCTATTAGGCTTCTAACAAGGGATGTGTTTAGTAGTTTAATGATTTGTAACGATTCAAAGTTTTTAATTGTTCTTAATACAAATCCTAATGTTTTCATACCCTTATTTGCAGTTTGTTGAATGTGAACCGTGAAGTCTAGTTTCTCATCCATTATTATGCCAAGATCCCGCATTTCCGATACTCTTTCTTAATTTATTTTATTTATTGAATAAAAAGTTCAAAGTTTTGCATTTTTCTACATTTAAATACAGATTATTTTGTTCTGATTGTTTTTTTATTGAAGAAATTCACAGTGATTAAGGATAGTTATTTCTTTATATAATTTAATGTCATCAGCAAAAAGCAATACTTTGACGTCTTTAAAGCAGTTGACTATGGCGTTTATAAAAACAAGAAATCAAATTGGGCCAAGATGACTACCTTGCGGTACGCCACTAGTGGCGGAAAATGGTTTGGATATGAAAGATTTTATTTTTACGAATAAAGTTCTACCTGATAAGTAACTACTTAGCCATCTCAACATATTTGCTTATATAATTTTTATTTCATAGTTACAACATTTTTAAAAGGCTTGGTAACATATTAAGTTCAATTACCAAACCAATAATCGGTTTTACACTTGAATACAATTAAGGTGTTTATTATCAAAAAAATGTATATTCATATAAAAATAGTAGAAAAAGAGATGAAGACAGTTTTTCGAAACTTGCTTTTATATAAGTAGTCTAAAAATTTTAACCTAAAAATCTGATAAAAGTTATTAGATTATTGTAAAAGTACGGATTGCCTCTGAAAATGTAATATCGTAATGTAAAACGATTTGTTTTTAATTAACCACTTGGACCCATAAGCTTGTTTAGACGACAATGTAACAATACTAGACATACGTATGACGTATGAGACGTACCTGAGTTATGAAGTTGGTGAAAAAGGATCGGTACCTACTGGATAAGCGTCAGTAGTGTAGGGTTAAGAGCACGTTTAAGGTCACGAGCAAAAGAATAAATAATATATTTTATACCCCACAAACCAATACTAAATTATTGCAAATACATAGCAGTTTCATTGGTCCTCGTACATTTAACCTTCTACCACTACAAACTCAAATGATAAATAAAATGATAAAATATGTAAAAGAGGTAAAATTATGGTTGAATAATGTTGAATATTGAAACGCTTTTTCTATAAATTTATCCATCCTTCTACAACTCATTTGCTGTAACTGTCTAAACTGTAGTACAATATGTTTTCTGTTTATTTTATTATTTATTTTTTATTTTTATAATAACTAAAAAAAAAAAAATGTATGTTTTTCTCCATATTTTTATTTTATTTTTATAATAGCTGAAAAAACCTTTTTCACTTATTCTACCTATGTAATACAAATTTTTTATACTATCTTTATATTTTATATGTTTTTTTAAGTCTAATTTATACTTTGGGTACTTGGAAATATAGTATGTTGTTTTAATATTACCCACACTCAGGCAGTGCCTTAGTGGGTTTTCATTTCTTGTTCATAATTGTTATAATAAATTATGTTATTATATAATATTTGCTATTATACATTATATGTACAAAGAAATGGGAATAAATAAAGTTTTAAAAAAAAGGTCACTTAATGTTTTCCTTATGAATCTTCTAAAAAGCAACTTTAATTTTGTAATGTTCTTAAAATGAAAGAAAGTGATTGAATTGAATTGAATAAAATTTTATAAACATTAAATTGATTTACTTTCATATAAGCCCTTGGGGCTTTTACATTGGCTGTATAATATATTTTTCTTTTTACACAGTTAATTTACATGTTTAATTTTTTTTTATTAATGAACAATGAGTTACAAAAATAATTTATTTCATTACAGTGGTTTAAAATTGGATAAAATTTAGAAGAAAAATAATGATATTAAAATTTAATTGAAATTATTATCAATGAAATAAAACAATTACTTTGCTTATAATCACAATGAATTTATTCAATTATTTTTAATACCGATTGGTTTCGCTTAATGGTACTGACAGCCATGCTAATGAGCAAATGATATATTATGAAATCGCAATGTAAAATTATTATTACTATACAAATTTATAACACATATTACAATCTCGTAAGTTTTGATAACCATTTAGTACAAAACTGTAATCAGCGTTTGTAAATACGTTCGTAAAATTGCCAATTTATTGTTTTCAATTTTTCGTAATAAAAGGCCTGCGAGAAGGTACATAAATCAGAACTCACACATCCAACCTCCTGAAATAGGTCAATTCAATTGTCGGACACGATACAATGAAAAAAAAATGTTAAAAATCATTCATACAGGGAGAGATTGTACATTTTTTTCATAGAGCTTTATTGTTTTATGATTGAATAACACGGTATCTGCATTATTAAAACAAATTAATCATTCACAAAAAAACATAAATGAATTATTATGCACTCTAATGGTCGGTTTCTTCATTTACCGAGAATGATAAATGCAATGCTAATTGTAAAAGTAAACGGTCAAATGCATAGAAATTTCGTTTAAATTTCGATCGTTTACTTTTACAATTAGCATTGAATTTAGCATTCTCGGTAAATGAAGTCTTTTAAAAACTGAACTCGACTGTATTGTTTTGACAGAGGCCCATTTTAATACAGAAAATATAGATAATATACCACAATTACCAAACTTTACATGTATTCCCACAAATATTCCCGAAAACGCACATTAACAAGAATAGTGGCAAAGTTATTTACGTTAACCAAAAACACCAAGATATGTCTTATAAAGAAATAAACCTCACCCTAGCGAACTGCAATTAAAAGTAAATAATCAGACTTATCAAGTTATTGCTGTATACCAAACCCACGGTTCAAAAAACTCAACAATGTATAGAGAACCTCAAAGATATAATTAACAAAAACAAATGTCAAAATACTATAGTGACGGGTTACTTCAATATAAACATAGGTCAAAATTCAAACGGCTTCGAAAAAAATTATCTACTTAATACGATGGCTGAGCTGAACTTCATTTCATGTACATATAAACGATAACACTAGCATTGTGCCCCGACAAAACCCATCATGTATTGATCACATTTGGACTAAGGCTAACACAACTACACAATTAACACCTGTATTTTAGAAAACAAACATTACCGATCACTACACGTGTTTCTTAATACTTTGATTTAAAAAAAAACATTAAACTTTTGCATTACAAAACTGCATTACAACAGTATAACACAAAAACCTTAAACATACAACTTCTTGAACAAAAATTGAAATTGGAAAAATGGGAAGAAACACTAAACACCGAAGACGCCGAAAAATCTTCAATTTTATTCGAAAAAACACTTCGCGAGCACATAATAAATGCAACTAAATATAAAAAAGTCAAACTAAAATCAAAACATAGAAAAATTAAGCCCTGGATCACCCATGGAATAGTTACCTCAATTAGGAATAAAGAAAAACTGTTTTATCAAACCCGAAAACAACCTAATGACTTAACTTTTTTTTTCAAGTGCTCCACACAGGAGGCCCTGAGGAAAATAATTTTCCCTGAGGGCCTATGTCATCTTTGGGGATGCTGTGTAGAGGGTTTTTTTTAAGGGAAAGGAAGAAAAGGAGAGTTCTGGGAAGGAAAAGGTTTTAAGGGGTGGGTAGGAATCTGGGGTTTAGAGTGTCCTGGTCATCAGACTAAGACAAACCTCATCCCATTAACCCGGGCACCCCTGCTAAATCACCAAACGTAGCGAACCACCTGGGGTGACCTATGGCAGAGGTGTTGGTTATCCAATAAAGGTTCCCGGGGCGGCGATACCCATTCCCGCCTCCCAAAAATATAATAATCATATAAAAAAAAACAGAAACAATCTTACAAATTTGATTAAAAACACAAAAGAAAATTACTTCAAGGTAAAAATTGAAGATAGTAGTAAAGATAACAAAAAAGTCTGGGCTACAATTAATGTCATTATTGGCAACGGTAATAAAAATAAACAAATAAATAAAATAACTTATGACAACGAAACAATAGACCCAATAAAAGAACCAACTAAAATTGGAAACATTTTCAATAACTACTTCGCTAAAGTCAGAGAGAATCTAGCTAAAAAAATCGACTCTTTCCAATCTAAAAATACTTCCAATATATCCACACAAATCTGCCAAAATATTTTCGAAAAATTTGAAAAATGCTCTTAAATAGAAATAGAAAAAAAGATAATGAACCTGCGAGTGTCTGCGAGCCCTGGTTTCGATAATATCACAGTAAATGTATTAAAACAAATGAGACAATTAATATCAAAACCAATTGCACATAACATTAATAACAGCATACAACAAGGAATTTACCCAAAAATATATAAAAATTCAATAATAACCCCGATTTTCAAATCAGGAAATACATCTGATATCTCAGACTATCGTCCCATATCTATTGTATCTAACGTAACAAAAATATTTTAAAAACTCGTAAAGTCACAATTAACTAAACATATCACTTCAAATGAAATTATTAATTTTTTTATTTTTTTTTTATTTTTTATTTTTTTTTTATTTTTTAAATAAAACATACAACGAAGTTGCATTCCCATGAGTTATCAAAACTCATTAAGGAATCGCCAATTGGTACATTTGAAAAGATAAACCCAACCCAACCCAATATGCAGACACAATAAATAAAGAAAAAATTTACAAAACATTTTACAGAAGCAACATACAGACACAAACATATGAAGAATCACTTTACAAATATTTCACAGAAACATGTCTTATAAGATTTTATGAATAATAGTATAACCACTCATTTGATTTATGTACTGTTGGTGTCACAAAGTTAAAATCAAGTATCCTCCATGATGGACTATAGAAATGCATAAAAAACAAATCAGGAAAAATACAATAAAAGGTACATGCTCAAAAATACACAGACCTAATACAAGATGTTTACATAAAAAATACATGATAAGATTTTAAAAAGATATAAACTGCGCCCATCATATCTGGATGTACAAAGTTTGGTACTTGGAGTTAATCAGGATAGCTATCAGAACAGAGTTTGTACCTACTTATGACTCGTTTTCCAAATAACATTTGAAAAAATAGGATTTCAATATATCGTTTCGAGATTTGTTAGAGGCCTGTCTTAATTCTTCAGGCAATTTGTTATAGTTAGTGTACGCAATGTATTCTAATGATTTCAGTCCGAACTTTGTTGAGTGTATTTTTGATAAATGTAGTTTGTTGTGTTGTCGTGTATCATATTGGTGAACGTCGTTGTTATAGTTCAGTTTTATATTTGTGTGGGTGTTGCACTGAATAATATTTAAGATGGTGTTTGTTATCTCAAAGCTAGGAATAATCTTAAATGGTAATACAAGTGCGTGACGGTAAATATCTTTAACATGTGTATCCCAAGGCAAGCCAAAAATGTTACGTAGGGCTCTATTTTGGATTATTTGTACCTCCGATATCAATTTTTTGGTAGCAAAACCCCAGATACCCGAAAGGTATGCCAAGTGGGAGTGAATCATAGCATAGTACAATGATCGCAGTATGGCTGTGGGAAGCAATCTACGTAGCCTGTACATTACACCGGTCACCGGAGCAATCTTTGATTTAACATGGTCAAAATGATTTTTCCATGAAAGCCGTGAGTCAATTAAAAGTCCTAGATACTTTGCGACATCTGTTTGTTCCAATTTGTTTAGTCCAAGGGAAATGTTTAGGCGTTGTTCTCTCTTATTCCCGAATAGCACATAGTGAGTCTTTTTAATATTAAGACTAAGTTTATTAATTCTCAACCACTCGGCTAGATGAGCCAAATCTCTTTCCATGTCCTTTTCCATTTCGTTTAAATTAGTATTATGATAGAATAATATTGTGTCATCAGCATAAAGTTGAAGTGTACCTTTCACTCCCCATTTTGCAATATCATTTATATAAATTAAAAATAATAATGGCCCGAGAATCGAGCCCTGTGGTACACCACATGTTATATTTCTATGATCACTTGAATCTTTTCCAATAACAACCGAACAGCACCTACCCGTAAGGTAACTAGATAAAAGTTTTAGATTGTTGCCCACGATGCCCAGATATTCAAGCTTTTTTAACAGAATCTTATGATCAACCGTATCGAACGCCTTTTTGAGGTCAATGAAAATGCCCGCTGCATATTTTCCTTGATCTAAGATAACCAATTTGGCTTCAGAGAAAATTTAGGTACGCAAGATGCGATTGCATAAATAACCTCTATAATATATAATGCTACTGACTCGGGAAATAAATGTTTTAAGTATATTCATCGATCTAAGAAAAGCATTTGACAGTATAAGCCACAGGAAGCTAATAAAAAAATAGAAAATATTGGAATCCAAGGAATAGTTAAAGAATGGTTTAAAAGTTTTCTTCATAAAAGACACCAATACGTAAAAATTAACAATATATTGAGTGAACCCACTTATTCCGAATTTGGAAATCCTCAAGGGACAGTTCTAGGTCCAATATTGTTTATCATTTACGTGAATGAAATGCTTATAGTACTAAAAATTTGGAAAAATCATATCCTTCGCCGACGACACAGTTTTAATCATAGAAAAAAAACTTGGGAAGAAGCCTATCGAACTGCAAATGTAGAAATAAACAACCAAAAACAATGGTTGGATGACAACTACCTTTCCTTAAACTCTGACAAAACCTATTTCATGACTTTTACATTATTATCAGACAAAATCCATCCAACAATAAATTCCAATATAACTATTCATAACTCTTGTAATAATTATACGGACAGCTGCAATTCACCTAAATGCTCAAAAATCTCCAAAAAGCGATATTAAATATTTAGGCATAATTATAGATCAACATGTTAAATGGACAGAACATATTGCACAAACTGTAAACAGAATACGTAAACTTTATTACGTATTCCTCAAACTAAGAAATATCCTACATAAATCTATGCTACTAAGGGTTTACTGTGCATTTGCCCAATCAGTTCTACAATACGGAATAATCGGCTGGGGAGGAGCATATAAAACCAACTTAACCCCACTTGAAATAGTACATAGAAGACTCATAAAAAATATTCTAAAGAAACAATTAGACTATTCAACCCAAAAAATATTCGATGAATTCAAAGTATTACCTCTAAATAAAATTAATCAAAAAAATGCATTACTTCAAATCCACAAAGATAAACTAACAACAAAGTCATTTAGCACCAGGCCGAGAACCTTAGGACAAATAATAATCCCTAAACCTAATACAACAACAGTCCAACATCATTACACATACTCAGTCATAAAATGCTTTAACGAACTCCCTAAAGAAATACAATCCAAAAGGAATTATGAAATTTTTAAACAAAAACTTAAAAAATATTTTACTAATAACTAGATTTAGGTATGTGTTACGATGTGCCAACTTATATTTCCATTATGAACAAAAAATGCCAACTAATATTTTCTCTGTGTATGAAAATTCACACTATGTTTCATTATGTATAAAAAAAAATGCCACCTTTTTTTTTCAGTGTGTATAAAAATTTTCCATTATGTACAAAAAAAAAGCCAACTTATTATTCATTATGTATAAAAAAAAGTAGTTCTGCATACATCCAAATTGTAACAACTGTTAAGTAGGTTTCTATAGTACTGTCAATCTGATAGTGCTCCCCTCTAAATACGAGAATTTCTCAATTAGGGAGGTACCTCTTAGGGAGGTATTGTTACCACTTATATATAATAAACACACATATAACTTCTTGTTATATGTGTGTTTACTGTATATAATATTAGTGGTAACAGTAGCTCCCTAATTGATATTATATATATTGGTTAATTTTATATTATGTATATATATATATTGGTTAATAAATAATAAAAAAATCAATACGTACCTTTTTTTCTTCGGTGTGGATTTAAAATGCATTTTAATTAATTTCAGTTTATGTTATTCCAATGTGATCATCGAGAAGTCAATGACACCAGATATTTAATTTCATCGAATACTCCAGGGAACCGAATAGATTATTTATCAATACTAGCAGTTTAAAAGATGCATTTACCTCCCAATTATAGAACCGTTAAGCTGCGAAACTTTATTAATTTATTTAAACTATGTATAATTGTTCAAATAGGTATAAATAAACGTATGTATACTTTATTTAACATTGTTTAGTTGCATAAAGGCACATAAATAGATACATGGGCTAAATTTGGCATTCTTGTTCCCAACACCTGTCTAAGTAGATGTTGATTACAAGATAATTGTACCTGCCTATACCTCTAATTACATATTGTACTAGTAGGTAAAATAAATATTGAGTAGATAATACAAAGTTTAACAGTATTATTTCTTTTTTCAATTTCGTTTATTTTATTTTTTAATGCCCCTTTGGTCGCGACGTTAATTTAATGCTTAGTCAGTAAGACGTGTGGATAATCCGGTTCTAAGGGATAATGTTTGAGTTAGTTTCTTTAGAATCCATATTTTGTGAATCCGGTATATTGGATAATTTGGGAGGCGATTATAAGTAGCGCTGCCCCGGGAACCATTTATTGGATAACCAACACCCCTTCCCCTGCGTTTGGTGACTTAGCAGCGATGTGATGCCCGGATTCATGGGGTGAGGTTTTGTGTGTGTGTATGGTCTGCAGATGTCGGGGTGAATTTAGACAATGTATGCCCTGATGATGGACACTATAATGCTGTCCAAAACGATGGATAAAGAAGGAGGTAACACGGCATAATATCACAAAAATAAATCACGATTGTACTTTTGGCCGTGAAAATCTCTAATTAATTTTAAGAAAATGTCCATTCCGAAAATCTTACTTGTCATGTGCCTACCATATTTAATAAAATGCCAGTGCACGTAAAAATCTAAAAATAAAATTTAAAAATTATTAATAAATAGATCAATATTTTTATATTGAAATTGTTTGTAATCTTATGTATAAATATGACTATATGACTTATATGCCTTTGTATTGAAGTTACTTAAGAGGAAATACTAGCGGCGTTTTTTCCATACAAACGTATTCCCCATTTATCTCTCTGGATTTTGACCCTAGAGCAAAATTTTTTTTTAAATAAAATAGATATTGACTATTAGCGTGTCGGTAGGTTTTGCTTTTTTGATAATTTACTTCTTATAGAAGTAAGGACCTTCCAAAAATGAATAAAATTGCCTAGTTTAAAAGCCGTCAAAAGACGTTCAGTATACAAACTATACAATGTATTTTGAAAAAAAGCAAAACCTACCGACATAGAATATTTTCTTCTAATACAGTTAGTGAAAAAAAAATTTAAATCGGTCCAGTTTTGGAGAAGACAAATGGGGAATACAAAACATCGATTTTTACGATTTTATTTAGGTATTTTCGGCCCGATATGCAGTTGTCCCTTTCGCTCAGTTCCCCTGAGGGGAGCGCGGAGTGGAACAGAAGACATTGGTTACAATACCTATCGAAGATATTTTTAAATGACCGGCATAGCTCTTAAAAGTTATTCTTCCTTATCAATTTTTCATGTTATCGATTCTTGTTATATGTGTGCTTTAGCGTTATGTTAACATTGTTAAATTGAACAGCTCACAAACTGTTTTAGCAGTTTAGCAGGAGCTTAAAAAGAAGAATAAAAAATAAAATCGAGTGCAGTTCACACGCTGTACAAGTGAAACCTTCATCACACAATCTCAACCAATAGGAGCCTTGAAAAGTGAGCTCATAATCGAAGCGCCCAATATGGTAAGGTTTCATTCTATCTCATTCTCTGGCGGACTAAATCCTATAGATGTGTGTGTTTGTCTCTTTTTAGTGTCGTTTCCATTCCATCGGTTTTAAATCACAACGGTGCTAAAGATGTTTCACTTGAAAAAATAATAAAAAAACACAATTTTTACGTCAGTAAATGTTTTAAGAATAACTTTTTAAAAAATCCCAAAAACTTAAATGCGTTTCAATTTTCATAGAATACCTGTCGAGCTTCTGGACATAATTTTATTGGCTTGGCGGCAGTTTTCAGTATTTGCATTATTTCACCGTTAATATTGGTTCGGCCGTGATCAATATGCTTTCTGCGTTTTGGCCTGCGGAGTATGATAAATATTTGAGTGCCGCTTCCAGCCGCTGCAGGCCAACTGTTGTTTTGGAACTTGCAGTACAAAAGCTTATTGCAATTATTCGGGATTGCATTTTCCGCCATCGAAATGCCGTATCAGACATTCATGTTGCCCTTTGTTGCATTGTGGTGACCCACAATTCATAAGTAAAACTAGTGTGTACATGGAAGCTCTTTGTCTAATTTAGGAGGCGGTCATGGGTACCGCCGTCCTGGGAACCATTTATTGGATAACCAACACCTACACCGTAGGTCACCCCAAGTGATTCGCTACGTTTGGTGACTTAGCAGGGGTGCCCGGGCTCGCATCCGGGTGACGTTTGTCCTGGAATTGGCGTCGGATGAGTCTACACACCAACAGCGTGGCAGGCCAGATCGGTAGAGACTGGTTTAGGAAGGCGTTTCGACCTCTCCTGCAGGCCTCTCTCGGAAAACTGCCTTATACCGCAGTGGAATGGACGGATTCATACGTCCGTCACTCCCGGGCAGACTGACCCCCAAATTCCTACCTACCCTTCATACCTTCTTCCTTTCAAGAACTTTCTCTCCTTCCTTTCGTTGAAAGACCCTCCATACAGCATCCCCAAAGATGACATACGCCTTGCGGGGAATTATTTACCTTCCATGTGGAACTAATGTAAAAAAACCTACGCAACGCGGAACATTCGTCGTAGATAATAATTATTTTATTGGTAAGTAGCAATTAGAAAACGTATGTCTTTTCTCGCACGGTTACAATTATTACCAAATTATTTTGCATTCGCCTCTACTATCCGTCAAAATTCGGAAAATCATTTGTCCGTTTTTTTTTTACATTAGCCCCACGCAGGAGACCCTGAGGAAAATAATTTCCCTCAGGGCCAATGTCATCTTAAGGGATGTTGTGTGGGAGTCTTTTTGAAGGAAGGAAAATAGAGGAAGTTCTAGGAAGGAAAAAGGTATGAGGGGTGAGTAGGAATCTGAAGCCAGGGTGTCCAGGAGTGTAGAATGAATGAATCCATCCTTGAATATAATATGAATGTTTGAATCCATTCCTCCAAACTGCAAGACGATGGATCAAGAGAGACTGGAAATGTCAAAAGACCTCCTTCAACCAGTCTCTCTCGATCTGGAACATATCGGAATATTGGTTTGCAATTCGTTCTTGCAGGCCTAGAATGCACCGCAATGGGAGGGATAGATTCATACGTCCGTCACTCCTAGACACGCTGACCCACTCCTCATACCATTTTTCTTCCCAGAACTTCCTCACCTTCCTTTCCCTAAAAAGACCCTCCACACAGCATCTTCAAAGACATAGGCCCTGAGGGAATTTATTTTTCTAAGGGCCTCGTAAGTGGAGCTATTAATGTAAAAAAAATGATTCGAACAACAACTAGTGAAAGACCACCATTCATAATCGAAACGTTACTTGGAATTCAATTCAATTCAATTTATTCATTTTTAAAACATCACAAAATAAAATTTCAATGCGTTTTAAAAGAGATAAAGTATTAAGATTCAAACAGATTTAAGCAATTTATACTTCAATGAAGCACAATTGTACTAACAACAACAAAGCTTGTTGTCTGAATTGTGCTTCATTGATATTAAACGTATTGATATTCGAAGTGATTCTATTTAATAACAAGACAGCTCTCCCGACTGGCATAACCATTCTCCTAAAATAAATATTAAATGCCTTTAATCGTGTTTGGTGACCGGGTATGAATAGCCAGGAAGTTTCCCCACCTTCCTCTTCCCCACCTTCATCTTCCCCGTCTCCTTTCCCTTCCCACTACCATCAGTTTCATTAGATACCCTAATTGGGATGCCATAGTCTCACTGTCTCCAGACGTTTGGGAGCAGTTGGTACTCTTTGCGGTACTCACAAATATAATTAAAAAAAAACGATCAAAAAAGATTAATGTTTCAATATCAATATGACAAAGGAATTCCGCCACGAAATACAAGTTTAAAATAATAAAAATATTCAAATTGTATTACACAAAAAAAAAACTTTTTTTTGCGTGTATTTATTTTTATCTCTTCTCCTGTACCGACAACAATTTTAAAGGTTGCTCTGTTATAAATTAGGTTTATCCAAATAACGAAAAACATTACTGGCTTTATACACGACATTCAAAAATACAAAACGAAAAATGTCAAATTTATTGATACAGATTTTCATTGATATGGCTTACATTGAACTGTTGTCCCCAATTCATTACGCGCCGCTACGGGACAAAGCACAATATGCCAAAATAAATAAGCGTCGCCATGACAAAAACGAAAAGAGTTTTTAAAACAAGAACAAAGCTCCGTAGTCTCCGTACTCTATACGTCTGTATGTACTATTTAGCCACCGTTCAATATTTCGATACATAGTACTAAAAACCTATTGAAAACGGAGCTCGCTCCGCTATTGTTTGTCCATTAAAGAGGATGAACCTTGCTGCCATTCTGTTTTAATCAAGGAGCAAGAATAAACCCGGTTATCCGTGCCCCATCTACTGTAAAGTGGATCGAAGTAGCCGCGCAAACTGCGAGTTACTGCATTGAACAGGAGCATTGAACAGCGAACAGGGAACAGGGAACGGTACCAGAACAGCTACTGTCGCTGTCTGGTGGTACCTCGTACTCTGCTCTACACACGACGGACCTCGGCTAAACGATCGCGCTAACAAGATTTCACCAACTTATGCAAAACACTTCGTCGAACCGAGATTAAAATCTAGTGATTGTTGAGTAACATTTTTTAAACGGGCAGAATAGTGTAATCAACATTGTACAAAGATAAAATTGGTGTTTTTTTAATTGTTTTTATTTATTTATCTCTCTATATAAAATTTAGATACAGGTGCCTATTTAATGCCTGTTTCATTAGGATATGCCTGTGTTGAGACAGGCGTAGGAGGTACATAAATGCGTACAAACGTGCATTTATAAATTATAGGGTTAAACACATGATTAATAGTGACCGACCGAAAGTTCGGTTTCGGTTTCGGCAAGTTTCGGCAAAAAAATCTAAGGAAATCTGCCGAACCTTCAGCCGCACCGAAACTCTGCGTTCGTGAATTATTCGGCTAACTTCGGGTGAGTTCGTGGATTGTGTGTCACCCGCCATCATCATTTGAGTGCGCTGGCTGGTCTGGCGTGATTGTTTTACGAGTTTAAGTGATATTTGTCGCGCGTAGTTAGTTTGTTTTATAGCATTAGTTTGTTTTATAGCAGTAATATCAAAGAAATAAAAATAATTATTTTTTCACATACTTAAATATACAAATGTTGTGATTTTAAACGCAATTAAAATTAAAGTACTCAATTAATGAGGTCCTTCCTTTGTAAGTGTTGATTATTGACAAATTTTTGTTCCAAGAAGTAGTTAAAACGTTTCGTTATTTTTTATAAGTTTTGTTTGTTTTATAGCAGTAAACTATAATAAAAATTTCACATATTTCAATTGTTGTTATTTTTTTTTTTAAATTTCATTTAACACGTATTAATTGTCTGTAGGTGTAAAAAATAAGTCAAATTTCAGTAAATAATAGATTTTTAACATGTCTAAAAAAGTTTCGGTTTCGGCCGAAACTGAGACAGATACCGAAGATTCGTTTTCGGTTTTGGTTTTGGTTTCGGTAGAAAGTCCTGTTTCGGTCGGACACTAAATTGATTAATACATAAAAGAAAGGTAAAAGGAAGTGTGGATTAATTTTATAAAGCGTATAGTATTACAAATGAAGTAAAAGAGATATTGAAATAATAATTATGTAAGTTATATTTGATAGGATTATATTACTTTATTTTTCTTATTTAGGTTAAGTTGTATGTAAATTGATATTCATATCTAAGTGCGATTTAACTAATAATATAATATCAAGAATAATCAAAATGAGCAGACAGATTATATATATTATTATTATATATTAACATATTTCTGAACGACGGCCTCCGTGGTTGAATGGTTACGATCCTTATACGAGAGAAGTCGGGGGTTAAATCCAGAGTATAGATTTTTATTTGATTATTTTGTGTTATTTTACAATTTATTCATTTAAAATAATATATAGTGTATTAGCTGCACGTTTCAGAGTGGTAGATACTTTCAGTGATATTTTCACTTTTATCGCCCTGGTGAAACACAACCATTCAGAATAGAAGCCTTTGTTTAAAATGGCTTTAGCCGTGTTTGGTGACTAGAAGAGCCAGATACTTCTCCATCCTTGTCTTCCTATCTCCTTCCCGCTCAACTTCTTCAATTCTGTGCTTGTTTGTATGACGTCACCAGTCTCAAAAAGCATAGTTTTTATAGCAACAGGCACTGTTTTTTTTATACCTAATGATACCGACAGTCAACTTTAAAAAAAATTCTAATAGTGTGTTGTAATTTGACGGTGTTAATAGTTTTTGAAAGATGATTTATAAATATATCATTGAAGAAGAAGAAAACATAATAATCTCAACGAAAATATGAAAGAGAACAAACACAGAAAAATAGAAAAAGACAATAGTTGCAACTGGGACTTGAGACTCTCGTCTAATCGGGATGTGCGAGTTCACCAATTTCGCTATTGCCACCTTCTGTCAAACATATTGTCAATCTCATATTTCAAATTTTAGAATTAAAAATATTATCTTCAACTAATTCTTTTTGCAACTACCCTTTTTATTGGAAACAATCAATCTAAGATTTATTGGAAATACCAATCCGATATGTATAGAAGGTTTCACTCAACGGAAACTGGATTACTACGTGTTTTGTCGGATATAACGCTTGCTATCGAGTCGGGTAAACTGGCACTCCTTTCAGTCTTAAACATGAGTGCCGCTTTTGATACGATTGACCATGATTTCCTTATTAAACGATTAGAAGAATCCTTTGGTTTAAACTGCGGTGTAAAGGACTGGCTGATATCTTATTTGGCCAACCGCGTACAAGTCATAAAAATGGGGAAAAAATAACCAAAATATGCAGCCTTTTCATCTGGAGTTCCCCAGAGGTCTTTTCTGGGCCCACTTCTAGTAATATAATAATTTTTATTTTAGTAATTTGTACATTTAAGTTTACAAATTTCTAATTAATTATAATATTTCATATTCACTATATTTTTTCAAGTTTTATGTAGCTCCTACAATACATCTTGAACTTTCCAATTGGTGTGGACTTTAAAGTTTCTGGTAGTGTGTTATATAACTTCATTCCTTTGTACAGTAAACTGTTCTGCGTATTCGCTTTGTCCTTTTTTGTAGCCTAATTTCCTTGCACGTCCTTGTGTTATATCTGTGAATGTCCTTGTTGTATACAATTTTATTTAAGAAGTATTTTGGTAACACGTTGTTCAATATTTTCTGGATAAATATCATCGTGTTCAAGGTCAGCATCTGTTTCACGGTTAACCAATTTAGTTCCTTTAACATTTTAATTATTTTTGAAAATCTATTTCGTCGAAGTAATATTCTCATTGCCCTGTTTTGTAGAATTTTTAACTTATTTTGTTCTCTTTCGTTACATAGGAAAAGTATACTCGAGCAGTAGTTGAAATGTGGAGCGAGCAATAATTGAACTGTAAATGGTGATTGCAGTTTTTCTAGAAATTTTTGGCAGAATTCTTCCAAAAAAAGATATCTTTATGCCAATTTTCTTTTGGGTGTATTCAGCATATCTATTGAAGTTTAGTTTGGAATCTAATATAACTCCTAAGTATTTCATTTCAGTAACATTTTCCTTAATTTCACCATCAATTTCAATTTTGCTTTCACTGGATGTCGTCGTGTATCCAATCACCATACATTTTGTTTTTTTTTTGTATTTAATTTAAGCTTATTTCTTTTTAGCTATCTTGATACGTCATTTAGTTCATTATTAAAAATGTGTATTAGTTCTTCATAGTAATCTCCAACTAAGTATATTAGTGTATCATCGGCAAATAATCGTACTTTGCATTTTGAAAATATTTTCACCATGTCATTAATATAGAGTGTGAACAATAGAGGTCCAAGGACCGATCCCTGTGGTACTCCTAACTTATTTTCGATTGGTTTTGAAAATTGATTATTAATTTTTGTTACCTATTTTCTGTCTTTCAAATACTTATTTAAAATAGTTATTTGTTTATTTTTATTTATTTATTTCAAATAGTCTTTAAAATAGTATTAATTTAATGGCTAATGACTAATTTCTTTAAGCTTTCTTATTAGTATTTCTCGATCTATAGTTTCGAATGCCTTTTTGAAGATCCAAAAATATTGCTAAGATAAATTTATTATTATTTTTTTTTTATTGAAAATTTTTGATACAATACATATAAAAGATACATAAAAAAGTAAAGTATATAAAAAAGCTTAATAGAATACATGAATGAACAAAAAAATCCCACAAAGGCAATGCCTGTGCGTGGGTATGACATTGATTTTTATTTTTATTTCTATGGTTAAAGTGAAGATTTTAAGTATATACATAAATTAATAAATTAAATTATATATAAATTAAGTATAATAAATAGTAACTGAATAATTGCGATTAAAAACTACAACATAATAACAGTCTGCACTGTTATTATCGCATTTGTGAAAGTTTTACAAGTGCAATTAAACGACAAAAAAGCAAACATTATAATATATGTACTCTAAAAGCTCTCTAATGGTAGATATAATTAATGGTTTCATAAAACTTATAAGAAAAAAATATCTATTTCAGTATTTTTTAGCCAAGTTTTGGTATATTTTTTATAAGACTGAAGATTTTGACATGTATTCTCTTTAAAGGTTGTACATAGTAAATTATACATTTTTGGAGCTATAAAACTAATATGCCTTTGGGACAACCTAGTTTTGCAGTGGGGTACAGCATTTCACAGGCACCACGTCTTTGGCTGGTACGATTTGAATTTTTTAGAACGTTGTTTGGACGCATATAAATAAATTTAAGACATTGAAAACTATAGGTCTGTCTAAAGTCCAAGATATCGGTTTGCTTAAACAATTATTTAGACGGATAAGATTTAGTTTTCTTGTACATGATCTTAATAATTGATTTTTGGGCAATTTCTAAAGGTTTTACATGATTATTGTAAGTTCCACCCCAGCCAATTATTCCGTAGGAAAGAGATGAATGGACTAATGCATCATAAACTAGTTTTATGGTTTTTATATTTACTATGTTACACATTGTTTTAAAAATATAATTTAAGTATCTGAGTTTGTTAACAGTATTTTCTATGTGGTTGGTCCATTTAAGTTGACAATCTATGGTCTGTTAGGAGCGGGCCCCCAAACATGTCCCAAGCTAGCTCTCAGGGGAGGCATGATTTACCCTCTATTCAGGTGGTGGGTCGCTCGAGGCTTCAGAAATTCCTTCGCATCTCAGTCGTCTGGCAGGATACTCCCTCTCTAGGAAACCCTCCTGCCGTAGCAGAATAATAACAGGATTGAGTTAAATAGATTCATGTATTGCAAATTTAAAACACAGTACATAGGTCATTACAGTACAATTCAACACAAGAAATACATACTACACAATCCTAGCTATCGTGTTTATAACCTCAAGATCCCTAAACGAAACTCTCTGAGTGATGGCTTTGCGCGGGAGTTTACAGTCTATCGTTAAAGGACACAATCAAATGAGGAAACAATTGTACAGCTTACATGATGTTGGGGGGTCTTCGTCTTCCGGCTTCCAGGGGCACCTCCCGAGTTTAGGACAGAACCGAAGTTTACACAGGCATGGTGAAATATCAGCGCTAAACCCGTAGGTTATTGAATTAACATTGCAGGTTATATTTGAGTACAATTCGAGCGATAGTACGCCGGGCGCGAACAGTGGGAATCAACGCGCGGGCTTAACGTGTGCCCGAGGCGGCTCGCAATTCTCAACTGGTGGAAGGGATCGCGTGCGTGTGGGCGGATGGGATAGGAAGTAGGAAGCAGGGAACAGGGGGGAGAGCAGGGTGTTGTGTAGTTTGCGGCGAATTAGGAGTTTGAATTCTTTGTCGTTTGGGCGTACCATAACACTTCCCCCCGCGCTTGGAAAAAAAGCGACGTGGCAATGGAGCTGTAGGGAAAAAAAATCCTCTTATGCTTCCATCGGGGTTTTTGAGAGATTCGTTGCTTGAGAGATTTCCTAGCTAGAACATACAGTTTTATGCTATAGTTTGGGTCACAATGTTTGTAGGGAATGGGTGGGGGTACATACAATGTTTGGAAAAGACAAATTTGGGAAAAGTACATGGTGTAAAACAACATACAAGGTTATGCAATTGAAAATAACAATACACATGGTTATGCAATTGAAAGAATGACAATACACATGGTTATGCAATTGAAAGAATGACAATACATTTGTACAAGAGAAGAGAAAAAGTGTGTGATTCTAAGGTTTCATTGGTCTTGGAGCTAAGTTTGTGAAGCGTGGATTTGTTTGGTTTCGGAGAATTTCGAAGAAAAGGACGTGACTTCACGGATTCTAAGGATTACATTATCACTGTAATCAGACCCATTTGAGACAACGCTCAGGAGTACACTTGGGCCTTAGAAAACACTTGGTTTTGTCGAAGACGTCGAAGTTCACGAAGTGGAGACTGTGGTTGCTGTGCCGCGACTATGGTTACAGAGGTCATTGAAGAGAAGAATCCAGTATCTGCAGACATGCCAGTGCGAATCCTAAGTGTTATTATGGTAAACACGGATCGTATATAATGGTTATTGAAGCATAATGTAGCTCAAGATAACTTGTATTGGTGCGCATTCAGCGAATACTGGTGGGTCAAGGTAATGATGGTTTACACATGACGATATATGCGTCACTGCATGACAGAGCAAGAGACGACAAGGTTGGCATTGATAGCAAGAGTAAGAACAAACCTAAGAGCTAGCGTGCCCAAAAGGTAGTTTAGAGTGTCATAAAGTATAGTGGGACAACTCAGCTTGCTGTGGCACGACAAGACAACATACGTATGGGCGGTATGGTCTGTGCTTTCAGGAACAAATGCGTAGAAAATGGCAGCAGGAGAGACCTTGTAACCACAGCGCGTGCTGTCAGGAAGTGAAGCTCAGCTTGGCTGTTGGTGATGACATCCGCCTGGGCTTCTTTTTAAATCCGGGAGGAATTATTATTAGAGCAAAATTCTTGAAGTTTACCTGCCTAGGGACCAATGAAGAAAAGGTTTGGAGAGAAACAAAATGTGTCCAGATAATGAAATAACGAAATTTTAACCACCGACCCAGAGAGTGACGAAGAGAGATTCCTAACTAAATTGTGATTACATGAACATTTTCTTTTGCCAGGATGACTTGGCGTTTGCCTAGTGACAATATGTCTTGGTTAAAAAACAACCGGCCCTCTATGGCCTATGCTAACATGAGATGGTAACATTTTCGTAGAATTTCAAAGAACGAGACAAAGAATCGTGAACTAGTCACGGCAAAGGGAAACCAATTCATGAATAAAGGTTGTCAAAAGGAGACAGACGGTACGCCAAGTGCATATCGTACATATCCAACATTCATGAATGTGTTTCGTGGAATTGAGAAAAGAGAGAAAAAAAACTGGTGAGACATATGCAGAGATTGAGGGGGAAAACCTGTAGATAACCGGACAGTTACCTATTCGAACTCCAAGTGAGGGCGAGATATGGTCAACGACAGATTTTTCACTTCATAACATAAGTCTGAAACATGGGGAATGGGAGGAGGAGGGGAGAAGGGAGACGAGTTGCGAAACTTGCTAGAGACTGGACCAATTTCCGATTCAAACTCTATGTGAAAATGAAACATAATCAACCAGCAGATTTCCTGACTCTTTACATTTATCAAAAAGGATGAGGAGACATTTGAATACACATTATATCAAAGAGGCTAATCTTTCACGTGTATTGGGCAAAAGATTAGGGGTCATTTTAAAAACTTCTACATGATTGTGAGAAAAGACAGACCCTTGCTCCAATTTCACAAACCTGGGGGTTTTCTTGTTCGTTCTCCAGACAACGAGTTAGGTGGTTTTTGTGCTCAATCGATTAACTCCCACAGCACTATGCCCCATAATTGACAGTGAAGCTGAAAACTAGTCCTTTTGGGATAGTAGATATTCCTGGGCTTCTTTCCTTTTTGCAAAGAAGTAAAAAAACAGGAAGTCCACGGGCATTGGCGTTGAATGACAACAAAGGGTTGTGGACTACATTTCGTAGATTGCACACAAAGGGTTTGATATTATTTCGTTCGCACGAATCACGGTAAGTGTTTTAACGTCTCCACGTATAGTGTACAAAATATGTAAGTACATACAAGATATAACTCAATTATAGACAGAAGTCAAAGAGTTTATACAATGCATCCTAAAGAAGATAGCAAAGCCGATATTATGTCGTTCACACGAATCACGGTAAGTATTGTTATTACGTCTCCACGTCTCGTGTACAGAGTTTATACACAGTTATACATAAAAGCGGTACTCATGACAAATAAATGACACACGACCGGAACAGGTTATACGAAAAGGGTGGTACTCATGGCAAATGAATGGCACACGACCAAAATAGAACGTACAAAATGGTTCTCATGACAAATGAATGGCACACGACCAAAATAGAATGTACAAAATGGTTCTCATGACAAATATGTCACACGACCAGCTCAATAACATTTAGCTATGAGAAAAAAGTGATTATGACGAACTTCTCGTATCGCGGCAGGTATTTTAAGGATCCCTCCTATAATGGTGGATGTTCTAAGGATCTCTCCTATAATGTAACAGGGTTACGTTTAAATACAACACAATAAACGTTAACTATGCTTGTTTTAACACAGTTTATAAAGATTTGTTAGATTAACTAACTCCGTAGCCCAGGAGCGTACGATAGGATAACAAGGAGGTAAACAATTTAATGTCACTTCGTATGTTATAAAGGCGGGGTGATGACAGAGTACATTTCTGTTTACACCATGTGACAAACAAAGACAGACCTACATGGTTTTACATACTGTCTATTGCAGCAAACTTCAGTGGGGACAAATAAAAGGGACCAATTGTGGTTTTACATACCCTTTGTGCGGTTACAACATACCAGGTTATGTGCAATTTAGGTTGCAAATACTTGGTTAAATGGCGAAACAGGAGTTGAATGCCTATGTTTGTAAAACGATGATCAAACAAAACATTGATGATTTACGTTAAACTGCGGTTATTTATGTACGGAAATCAGGGCTGCCGTTAGGTTTTATTAACCTTTTCCGTAAGGGTTGAAGCATGTAATACAAGACATACATGTTGTGAAGAGGGACCAATCGAGGACTTCTTATAACAACAAAAGACCGAGTATTTGGTTTTACGTACTTTAGTTGAAACGAGTCCATGAGGATTTGTACAAGGATGGAAAGACCAATTTAAAGGCTTTTCCTTTATTTATATACATATGATTTCAAAATGGATGTGTCAAAATCCAATTTGTTAGCAAAGAGCTCGGGTAGGACGCCATCAATTTTTTGACATTTGAGAAAAAATTGAAAACTACTATACACAAGGAATGTGATTATGTGAGTAACCACTTATCTTTACCATGATGGGTAAAATATGGAGCATGTTGAGATGGTTTACTAGTCCTGGGTCGTGATTTAACGCTTTGGAGTTTACCAAATCGATTATAGAACGACGCTCCAATATTTACAGAACATAAAAAGAAAAAAAATGAAGAGATTCCTTCCGATATGATGAAAAAAAAACAACAAACAAAAATGGTGAAAATTACAATATTACATTACATGGCAAAGCGTGCCATGGCATGAACGTTGCGTAGTGTGAGGGGTTGAGAGGCAATGATTGGGTTCATGACTTCCCGAACACTGTCACTCGAGGGGTGTCTCTGCTCTAAAGTGATCAATTTTGGAACAGGTGAGAAAAAAGAAAGAAAAAAAATAAAAAAAACGTGTGAGACAAAAATTACGGTGGTTGCCAATTCACGAACATGAACGGGGCAAACTACACCGTGGATTGTACATAAATTTACAAAAATGATTTTTTAACAATATTCGTTTTATCAACGAAAGGGTGGGCATGTAATTGACACTTTACACGCCAGCCATTGTAAGACTTGGTGTGCTTACAAAAAGGTTGTGGTGATACACACTGGATCATTTTAAGTTTGCTGAGATAGTGGGGGCAGTTTTACTTGACTCCTCACTTCCAGATTTTGCGATATCCTTAATATGGTAATTACCAATGTGTTTTCCAGAGCAGTCAGACAAGGAGTACACTAGATCTGATATCTTTTTTAGAACTTTGGCCTTCACGAAACGTGGTGCCAGCTTGGCAGAGAAATACATGGCTCCTTGGGAAAGTGTGTTGTTCTTTCTCCAAACTATGTCTCCTGTATTGAAGGTGACATGTTTCCTACGTAGGTTGTATCTGTCCGCACTCTTTTGATGAGCCAGGAGCAAAGCATCAGTGACTTCACTGTAGATGGCCGACAGTTCTTCCAGACGATGGGCATAGTCCGCGGTAGGGTTGCTTGTGGTGGCAATTGACGTAGGAAAGTTTGTGTTCCTATGTAGAGAACCATGAACGACTTGTTCCATACCGTGTTTTAAGAAGAAAGGTGTGTAACCAGTGGCCAGATTAACAGTGTTGTTCATTGCAGCCTGAATTTTATCTAGGTTTTTACACCAAGTACGTTGATCTTTATCAACTAGAATAGCCAGAGCTGTGTTGATTGTTTGGTTATAACGTTCGACGGTGTTATTTTGTGGAGTATACAAGGTATTATAGTAAATATCCTTGATTCCGTATTTGGCAAGAAAATCTTTGAATTCTTGGGCAATAAATTGTTTTCCGTTATCAACAATTACGGTTCTGGGTGTTCCGTAAGGTATAAAAATGTGTTTTTCCAGAAGTTTGATGATGGCGGACGCGTTGGCTCTTTTTAAAGGAAAGATCCAACAGAATTTAGTGAAAACATCCACTACACTAAGTATGTGCATGTGTCCGGCATAACTTCGGGGAAAGGGTCCGACGAGGTCCATTGACAATGATTGTAGGGGTCTGTCGGCACGTTTGGGATTACCCATTAGGCCGGCAGGTGCTGCCGTGCTATGTTTATAGGCTTTACAAGTTTCACATTTAGAGATGTAATTGCGAATTTGCTTGAAGAGACCAGGCCAGTAATACTTCAAGGAGATCTTTTTATACGTCTTGAAATTTCCTGGGTGTATGGAGTCGGGAGCACTATGATTGTCAATAATTATTTGTTCTCTACCTTCGAGGGGAACGACAAGTTTCCACGAGTAATCTTCGAGGATGGATAGTGGTACCTTGCAATTACGGTATAGTTGTCCTTTTTTTATGATAAAATTAGGAAACTTTTGTTGGTTATTTTTACAACCTTCGAAGATTTTCAAGTACCATTCATCTTTTGTAGATGGAGGGGGGGCAATTGTGTCAACATTTAATGAAGCCAGTTCAATTCTTGAAAGGGCGTCGGGGACAATATTGTCCGCGCCTTTACGGTGAACAACATCAAAATTGTATTGAGACAAACGGGAGGACCAACGAGCGAGCCTACCGGAGGGATTACTTAAAGAGATCAACCATTTCAAACTACTATGGTCTGTAACTACAGTAAATTTGCTACCGTCTATGTAACCGCGGAAATGGTGAACAGAATCCAATACAGCCAATAACTCTTTCTCGGTAATTCCGTAGTTTTTCTCGTGTTTGTTTAATGTACGGGAAAAATACGCTACAGGGTGTTCGCCATCTGGGAATTCTTGAGTAAGGACTCCACCGATTCCTACATTGGAGGCATCCGTGTGGAGGGTAAAAGAGAGTGCAAAATCCGGGCAATTCAGAACGGGAGCTTTTTGAAGGGCATTTTTTAGAGTTGTAAACGCTTCTTCAGCTTCGACAGACCATCGGAAATTGCTGACACCTTTACGGATGCCGGTAATTTTATTTAAGGGGGCTGCGATAGTGGAAAAGTCTTTGATGAATCTCCTGTAGTAACCTGCAAGTCCAAGGAAACCTTTGACTTCCTTCGCGTTTTTGGGTCGGGGAAAATTTGCCATGGCTTCCACCTTAGCGGGGTCTGTTCTTAGACCTTTTTCGTCGATAATGAATCCCAAATAACGTAGACGGGACTTACAGAATTCAGACTTCTTCAAGTTGATGGTTAAACCAGCGAACTTGAGTTGTTGAAAAACTTTTTCCAGCATTAATAGGTGTTTTCCAAAGGTATCGCTGACGATGATGAGGTCGTCAAGGTAACAAAACAGGCTGTTATCGACTTCAGGACCGAAAAGTTTGTCCATCAGTCTTTGTAACTCGGCGGGGCTGTTTTTTAGACCAAAGGGTAATCTTTTAAAATGGAACATTCCCCTACCAGGTACCACGAAAGCAGTTTTTTCGCACGATTCTGCGTCCAAGGGTATTTGCCAAAACGCTTTGCTGAGATCGACAGAAGAGATGAACTTGGCGTTACGCAGCTTGTCTAAGGTTGCGTGAACGTGAGGTAAGGGATACGCATCAGCTTCCGTGCAAGAGTTTAAACGTCTACTGTCGAGACAGAAACGTGCAGAGCCGTCTTTTTTAGAAACCAAAAGAGTTGGGTTGGTCCATGCACTTCTGCTGGGAACCACCACACCCATTTTTAACATTTCATCAAGTTCGTTTTCTAAAAGTTTAAGTTTTTGGGGGGCTAAGTTGTAATAACGTTGCTTGATGGGTGGGCCATTGGTTTTGATATGGTGTTCAACCAAATTTGTCAAACCTAATCCACATTTTTCGAAAGATATTGACTCGAATTTATTGACCATTTCTTTTAGTTGGAGAGCCTGGTCCGTGCTTAAATTTTCGTGAGGTATTATTGTGCGGATCTCACTAATTTGAGCAGCAGTGGAGGTTTCGCCAAGAGTATTAAATACTTGGGGAGCAACATTGAATGCCTTCCAGAAGTCAACGCCAAGGATGAAATTCTGGGATATAGAGGGCACTATTAGAAAATTGATTGTAACTATTTTATTGTTACAATTAATTGGCAGGGCAAGGGCACCGATGACCGGTTGGGAAACATTATCCGCAGTCGTCAGGTGTGTCGATTGGGGCGAAATTCTAAAATCACTGTTAACAAAAGGCAGGTGAGCATTGTTGCCAAGACAGCTGACAGATGCACCACTATCAAGTAATCCGGAAAAGGGCACATTGTTAACAGAGAAAAAAGCATAGGGTCTCCCATCTTTAGCTTGTTTGCAACAAACCGAAGAAACATTTAAGGTCTGGTTAAAATACTTAATGTGTGCTAACCAATCAGTCCATTCTTTAGACCTTGGTTCAGAATGGGTGCCTGAGAGGTTATTATTTAGTTTTTTGGCCTCTTCATGTAGAAATTTGGTGGGGGCTTGGAGAAATCCACCTGAGGTCTGACATCGCTTGGGTTTTGTAACCTTTCCATGTTGTGCCTTGATTTCTTGAAAATGTTGCGCAGTTCGTCGCTTGGAGGAGAGCGGTCCCTAGAGTGATGCCTCTTGAAAGTTCGGGGTTCCTTAGATTCCAGAAACCTTGCTTGCTTGAAACAAGTAGTGGCCAGATGGCCTACTTTTTTGCAAAAAGAGCACACTTTTTTGTTGTTGAATTCTGGTTTTAAACCCGACGAACGGCTTGGCACAACTACATTATTTGACACATTCTTTATGTTTTTCCTATCCTGGTACGATTCCAGAAGGAGACAGACTTCGTTTAGCTGGGCTAGGGATGCAATTTTCTGTGAGGTAATGATGTTCTCGTATTTGCTTAAAAGGCCATCAGTTATGACTGGTAATAGTTCAGCTTCCGAAACAGGATGTGAAAGCTTGATGTTAATGGATTCAGCCCTTTCTATGAATGTTGCTACAGGTTCATTTACTAGCTGTTTAATAGATAGTAAAGATAATTTGATCCGGTGCTGGGCTTCCGTTTTTCCGAAGCTCGAGATTAGGGCAGATCTGAGTTTATTCCAATCTTTGCATTTAGTTTTTTGAATGCGGTGCCAGGGTATCAATTCTGGGGAGATGAGTTCTATGAAGTTTTTTCGTAGAATCTCGAATGGGATATTTTTGATTGTAGCCGTTTCTTCAATACGGTCAATGAAATCCAGTACATCGGAGACGCCATTATATTTGATTTTCCACGAGGATAAATCGTAGGTTTTATCTTGTGTCAAGGTGGGTGCGATGTCCTGTTTTATCATTACTTGTGGCATAGGTTCTTCGTTAGGAACAAGATTATTCAAAACTTGCGTAGCCGAGCGTGAATTATTTTCGCTTGAGGGGGCGAGGTTTATTCTCTTAATGTACTTTTTGTTGAATAAAAGTGCATAAGCCTTTAATGTAGGTTTAGATTTGCTTGATGGCGAGAGTCCTCTATCCCTTAAAGCAGTTTGTAAGTGAGTTTTGGATAAGTTGTGCACGTTGGGAATGATGCCCAAATTGGATGATGCCATAGCTTGATTGTTTTCCATTGTGAGTTTCCCAGGTGGTGAAAAAAATTGCCAGGGGTCTTCTTTAGCAAACGCAAAATTAATTTTGTGAGGCACTTTTCACTTGGTAATCACTGGTTGGTATTTCTAAAATAGTTATAGAAAACTGTATTCCATACTACAATTTGGTATATATGACACCAGAATCTTTGTCAAAGGAAGGCACAAGAAAAAATTTTTGCGTGGAAAGACCTAAGTAGTAAAGGTTTTTGAGTTTCACTGACCACTTTTGAGAAAACTTGTGAAATTCACAAGTATTTATTTTTTTTCCAAAAAAAATTTTGCCAGGACTGACCTTTAGAAAACGGGTTTTTTATTTTTCACAAACCACTTTTGAGAAAACTGTGAAATTCACAAGTATTTATTTATTTCCAAAAAAATTTTGCCAGGACTGACCTTTAGAAAACGGGTTTTTTATTTTTCACAAACCACTTTGCACTGAGAAAGGCACTAAAATTCACAAAAGGCACTCTTCTGGCAAATAAGGACAAACTTCCGGATGAAAATAACTGAATATGGGATTTGTTACGAAACCACATTAAAATTATTTTATTTTTTCATGGAACCAATCATTGGTTTTATTATAAATTTCACTTTTTTTATGTAAGGAAAAAAAACAATTCACTTTACACTTATGCTGAAAAAAATGCGGTACCTATAACGTAGAATGTGGAAAGAAAGTCATTATTTTGTTCATTTGGTGAAATATACGTGGTACTAATTTGACAGACACAACAAGTGGGCCGATCGGTATATTGTGCAAGAAAAACGTGAGTGTGAGATTTTTTAATTAAAGAATCCACTAGGTAATTGGAATTCCAAAACCAAATTTACAATAGCGATCTCCATTGCTTCCGACCTTAGTGACAGAAGGGCGATTTTATTATTCAAAACACTGCATAGTGACAGGGAATTGTTCTGCCTGATTCAAACGGATTTTTGCCGTTGGAGTTTGGCGCGATAAACGCACTTTTATGCTTCGATGCGCGTGGGTGCGCGCGCAACTCAGAGATTAGGTATGTATTTACCGCGTGAAACATCGGGCCGTTGATTTGGCGCGAATTACTGTTGCTCGTCCGCTGCTTTGTGAACAAAGGGGTCGGCGCGTGCGCAGTCAGATTCGCGGTTTAAATGCTGCCGTCTTTCTGGTTGATTACAAAATGGCCATGTTTTCAACTTTGACGCAATTTTTTTATAATTGCAATCAAATCTGCGTTATGGACTTAACTTGCACATGGATTTCTGTGGTTTCCCACAGAATTCATTATTCACTGGGTATAAAACACCAAGACACAGTACAATCAATGTTTACAAACAGTTCCTATGCGGGGAAGATTTCGACAGGGAGCACTCCGTAAGGCGACTGAGACAATGGCAAAAATGAAAAAAAAAATTCTGGGCCCCACTATGGACGCCAGTGTTAGGAGCGGGCCCCCAAACATGTCCCAAGCTAGCTCTCAGGGGAGGCATGATTTACCCTCTATTCAGGTGGTGGGTCGCTCGAGGCTTCAGAAATTCCTTCGCATCTCAGTCGTCTGGCAGGATACTCCCTCTCTAGGAAACCCTCCTGCCGTAGCAGAATAATAACAGGATTGAGTTAAATAGATTCATGTATTGCAAATTTAAAACACAGTACATAGGTCATTACAGTACAATTCAACACAAGAAATACATACTACACAATCCTAGCTATCGTGTTTATAACCTCAAGATCCCTAAACGAAACTCTCTGAGTGATGGCTTTGCGCGGGAGTTTACAGTCTATCGTTAAAGGACACAATCAAATGAGGAAACAATTGTACAGCTTACATGATGTTGGGGGGTCTTCGTCTTCCGGCTTCCAGGGGCACCTCCCGAGTTTAGGACAGAACCGAAGTTTACACAGGCATGGTGAAATATCAGCGCTAAACCCGTAGGTTATTGAATTAACATTGCAGGTTATATTTGAGTACAATTCGAGCGATAGTACGCCGGGCGCGAACAGTGGGAATCAACGCGCGGGCTTAACGTGTGCCCGAGGCGGCTCGCAATTCTTAACTGGTGGAAGGGATCGCGTGCGGGTGGGCGGATGGGATAGGAAGTAGGAAGCAGGGAACAGGGGGGAGAGCAGGGTGTTGTGTAGTTTGCGGCGAATTAGGAGTTTGAATTCTTTGTCGTTTGGGCGTACCATAACAGGTCACACCTAAGTACTTAATCATTTTTCCTAATTTCATCTCTTCACAAGAAGAGCATGTGGTTGGGCTACAATTTATATTATGAAACTTTAAATTAAGGTTAGTTTTGGGAGTGTGTGTTATAGAAAGTAATACAAAGAGTTTTTTCGTAATTCAAAGTAAGAAGGTTTCTATTAAGTCACTCTTTGACAATAGTAATACATTTGTTAGCTTTATTAGTTGTATCTTCCCATGACTTTCCTTGGGCTGTTATTGCAGTATCGTCAGCAAATGAAAAAATTTTACCAGGTATAACAATGTTGCATAAGTCATTTATATAGATTAAAAAGAGTAGCGGCGCTAATACAGTCCCTTGTAGAACACCATGTTTTACTGTGTCAAAATTACTCAAACATGTTCCAATTTTTGTACATTGTTGTCGATTTAATATGTAATTTTGTAAAAGCATGAGACATTTATTTTTGATTCCAATGTTGGATATTTTCTTTAAGAGAGTTTTATTGAGTGTGTCAAATGCTTTCTTTAAATCTAAAAAAATTGTTAGAGTTTTAATATTTGAGTCTAGGTTTGAATAAATACTGTTGGTTAAATTAAATAAAGCATCATCAGTACTGAATTTAGTCCTGAAGCCATATTGGTTAGCTGATAGGAGTGCATGAGATTCTAAAAATTCGATGATTCGTTTTTTTATACATTTTTCTAATATCTTAGACAATTGAGAAGTTAATGTGATTGGTCGGTAGTTGTCTGTTTTACACTGAGGTCCTGATTTGTGTATTGGAATGATGTTAGCAAATTTAAATTTATTCGGAAAAATACTATTACTGATGCATGTGTTAAATATTATGGTGTAGTGTTCTGACTATATGTTTTTTCATAGATTTAATTGTAGCATTACTTAAGTTGTCAGGGCCATTTACAGACCTAACGTTTATGTTATCAATATGGTTTGAGATTTTGACTTCTGTTATTTCAATAAATTCAGATAACTCAGAGGTACAATTTTTAGTCTCTAAGAAGTCTGAGGGTACTTGCTGAGAGTGTAAGCTGAGAGAAGGATTATTGTCTATTAGGGTAGAGGCTATGTTAGTGAAAAAGCGATTGAAATTGTTTGCGATGTCTTTAACATTTTCTAAGATTATATTCTTTTCAGTAACAATTTTTTGAGGAATTTTGTGTTCTTTTTGATTCCTGTTTGAAATCTCATTTATGATGTTCCATGTTTTTCGTGAGTCATTATGTGATTTTTGGAGTTGCTCAGAATAGTACTGTTGTTTTCATTTTTTTTATGAGAGTGTTTAGGTAATTTCTGTATATAATATAATGGTTCCGTATGTTGTAATTGTGTGTTTTATTGTTGGATATGCAATGGTTTTCGTGAGTTTTGTAAGCTTTGAACAGTTTATTTCTGTGTTGAATTGAGATTATTAGACCACGTGTAATCCATGGTTTATAATGTGTCTATGTTTACTTTTTGGTGTTGTTCTTGGTTCATAACAGTTTTCTATATGATTTTGAATTATCTCATAAAAGTTATTTAGAGATATATTTGGGTCATTATTAGAAAGCACTGAGTCCCATGTTTCGGTTGTCAGTGAGATATCTAGAGATAGGTAGTTAATTTTAATTTTGATTTGCTGATGATTATTGGGATCTATATTGTTAGGTGATTTTGTAGTACAATGGCCGTAGAAGGTAGGATAGTGGTCTGTAATGTCAACTTTTAAGGTAGCAGATATTTGTAGGTAAATTTTGTTTGATTTTAGAAAAATGTGATCAAGACATGAATCATTCTTTCCTTCCATTCATCGACAATTACGTTTAATGCTGTTTCACATGAGTTATTAGATCTGAACCCTGACTGTTCTTGGTATAAAATATCGTGTTAATCTAAGTATTGCAAAATTTGTTCTTTTATTATCACTTCAAGAATCTGCTCATATTTTGGTAAGGTGTTTTTATATCTAGAGATAGGTTGTTTAATTGGTCGAAATTCTTCACATTTTCTGGTATTTTTAACCTTTGGAACCGGTATAATAGTAGATAGTTTCCATGACTGCGGAAATTTTCCTTCTTCAATCGTTTCATTAATAATATTTAATAGAGTAGGTCCTATTACTGGAAAATCATCTCTTATTATACTAATAGTTATCCATCTGAAGTATTCTTTGATTTAGTTTTGTTTAAAATGTTAAATAAATATTCTGCATTTCTTTTTCTGAAGACCAATAACTCTTTGTTTGAGTCGTTATTATCATTTATTAATTTGAGAGATGCTTTCAATAAAATATTTGTTCATGCTATTAGCTATGTTTTCTTCGTTTATCTCTTTTGGAAAGTTTACTATTTGTATGTCATCTTTGTTTTCGCCATGTACTTATTATTTTATGCTCTTCCAAATTTTTTTGGGATCTCCTTCTTCTGAGTTTATTTTACTTTTTATGTACTCGTTCTTTTTATGTCTTTAGAGTATTTGTTTCTCGCTTTTTTGTAGTTATTCTATTTTCTTCATTTTCTTATTCTGTTCTCTTCATCCTCTTCACAAATGACGTCGCTAAAATTATCGAATCATTTGGTCTTCTATCTCACTGCAACGCTGATGACCAGCAAGTTTACTTCTACTGCTTACCAAAGGAAATAGGCAGTCTTAAAACTCGCATAACCAAGTGTCTAGAACCTCAAATAGATTGAAACTAAATCCTGCAAAGACTGAGTTTTTTTCTGGACAGCCACAAGTAGACGTCAGCGTAACATTGATAACTCCCCAATAACCATTTCAGGAAGTGACATCACTCCAAAGACATGCATAAAACTACTAGGCGTCAATCGGGATGCTAATTTTTCCCTTAAAACTCAAGTGAACAGAGCTGTAAGCACGGGATTCTTTCAATTAAGTCAAATTAAAGCAGTACGGAGAAACTTGACAACAGAGGCAACTAAATTACTAGTCAATTCGTATGTTGTTTCACGTCTAGATTATTGAAACGGAATATATGCTAGTCTCCCAAAATATCAAATCAACAAATTACAATCTGTGTCCAATGCTGCGGCAAGACATATTCCCATATTTCTGAGCATATCAAAAATCTTCACTGGCTTCAGTGCCCCGAGAGAATCCAGTTTAAGCTATGCTGGATGGTATTCAAGTCCCTTAACAGAATGGCTCCGACTTACTTATTGGAAATGTGTATTCCATAAAATTCCAATTCTCGACAATCAACCCTCAGGTCAGCAGCAACATCAGCGATCGGAAGGTTGAAGGTACCAAAGCGCAACCAGATACTAAATTCGGTGAGCGTGCTTTCGGAGTGTCAGGACTTAAAGCCTGGAATGGACTGCCACACGAGTTAATAATGATCACAGATTCAGCGGAATTTAGAGCTAAACTTAAAACTCATCTTTTCAGACAGTCGTATCCATTAAAAAAAACCTTTTACCTCGGCTCGCAACATTGTAAATAACTAAGTGTAAAAATAAAGCAATATTCTTAAATTTCTCCAGACTTTCAAAATAAATATTGACTCAACTTTGGCATTAATCTTCTTATAAATATAAATGTAAAACCAACAGTGATGAGGGTAGCAAAGGTAAAGTCATGCTATGTCCAGTGTTTTGAATATAATGTCCTACACGTGCAAAGTCGTATCTTCCCCAAGCATAAACTTTCTAATAAAGTGTGTTTTATTGGAAGTGTCCTGCAGGTAAGTATGTTTCTGTATCCATTTGTAAATAATAAAATTAGGTAGAGCCTAAGATTCATAATAAATTGTAAATTATCCAATTATTATTAATATTATTATTATTAAGAATTGGTTTGTAACCTGGATAGCGTCTCGAATAAATATTGCAAAGTTATAAAAAGAGAGTTTTTCATATGAAAATTTACAATTGATTTAACGTATGATAACATATTATATTCAGAATCAGCGTTTGTTGATCTATATGAATATGTATTGTAAACCGTGATATTTTTTACTGGGGATGTCGTTTTCTTAATGGTTTTCTACCGGTAGGGAGCAGATGGGATTTTTCGTGCGGTCCCGCGGATTACCTCCAGGAAAATATTTTATTTGGGGATGCCGAATGAAAGCTAATTCAACTCTGAAATAAAGGCTGATTCATAAAATATACGAAACTATACATACATGCATATAAAACTAGTCTTGCATTTAATTACTCTTCCAAAAAAAGGTTAATGAAATAAAAATCAATGACCAAATTTTTCTATAATGTTAATTTGTAAATCTGAAAGATTTAAACGTACACAACAGGAAACAAAACTATACATACAAATTATCATACTGACTCATAATAATTTTAAAATCTTGATAGATACTAAATTCCTACCACACAAAAAGAAGGGTATTGCCTATCTTATTTTAAATTTAAAAAATAGATATGCAATCTTTTGAATTCTTGGAGATTTTAAAACTAAAAGGCGAATGAAGTTTTGTTATATTTAGGTGTTATATTTTCAATTATCAACGATGTTAAATGTTGTGAAAAACAATAAATCTACCAGACTTAACGGTTCCTTTTGCTTTTTCATTGATAATCACCCAGTTCAAAGGAATGTGAAAAAACGTGTTCGCATTAAGGCCGAATGCTGCTTTTGTTGTTATCAATGCCAGCAATCCTGTAGTTAATTGAATGAATAGGACCATTACCATTACCATTACCACCGTGTGAATGCAACAAATGACGAGCTTCTTGCGTTGGCGCTGGTTGGTTAGAAGTTTAGCCCGAAGCTCGCGTGACAAAAGCTCCCCTTATCGCAATCATGACTCAAGCCCGCCCTTGTTTGACTCGATGTTGATTTTGTCACGGACGTGACGTCATCGCATGTCTTCTACTTTAGCAGAGCCTTATCTTGATCCGGGAGCAAGACTGATAATGCAAAAAACGGTTTCGCTTTCGTTCTGCTAAGCAGAATACTCGTGATGAGCCTTTGAAGATATGACATAATATATGGACTTTCTCATATGTTGTAGCTACTCGCATATATCAACTTAATGTCATATTTTACTGTTAGGCTTTCATTCGGTTGGTGCCAGAGGGTGAGTTTTACTTTAAAGTTTATTACTTTACCACTCGGCTTCACCCGGCAATTTTCTTTGTCTTCCAATTCACAACATCACTTTTTTCGCGTGGAAAGAACCTAACATAACCTAATGACTTCTAATCTTATTTCGAAGTTCAATGGTTATATCAACGCTCCCCGGATTATAATAGAGTTTTTTTATCGATTAAAATGATGTTGCACACTACAAAGACTTCATAATCCTTAACATTTTTACGCCAAGTTCTTTATTTTAGTGTTTTTTTTGCTTCAATAGGTACCCAGATTTTTCGCTTTTTATTAGAGATTGTTATGTTGAAATTTATTTGATTTGATTGATTTTTACTCACTTGTAAAAACTATCGTTCCGATATCAATTCGTTTGGGGATCATCAAAGTTTGATTGAAAGAAGAAGCGAAATTGGGGATTTCAAGATGTATTTTATGTATTTTTTTTATTACAAAGTATATGTCTATATATTGCACAAAAAGCGGTTAATTGGTATTTTATTCACTAATTTTAAAAATGACTTGTTTAATAGCAAATATGTTTGACAGCTGACTACACATAACAAGGCAATGACTAATATACTCGATGCGTATTTTAACACGTAACCCGTTGTTCTGAATCAACTCGAGTTTATGTATCACACAATTATTTTATGCGAGGGTTGGAAAAACACCTGAATACATTAATTCATGACACATAGAAAATTATAGTCGACTTTGATAGGGAAGTGACTCGTGCGATGAAGGCAAATTGGAATATTTTTGGCAAAGTCCGAACCTCCATCAAATTATTCATTCCCTCCCGCACATCTCGGCCTCATAAATAATAATGTGATAATGTACAAGAAGGTACAATATACACGAGTGTTTCCTTAGAGTACATAGGATATAGTAATACCCTATCTATGTGTGTACCCATCAGAGTATAATAGAATAATCTAATTTAACTGTAATTTTAGTAACGACAAAGTTATGCGTAGGTTTCTACGTACATATCAATTTACGATATCCGTTATGCTACTTACTATTTGTATTACGTACATGGCAGTAGAGCTTTGGTAAAATCTAAATTTATTTTTCAAGCGATACCACACTAAGTTCCAACTGACCAGTTGGCGAGAAAATGATTCACTGCATTTTCAGAACTCCAACTCAAAACCATATTTTATGTGTGAACTCTGCGTGTCCATTGCATGCAAAAAAATTAAAAAACATATAAAAGATTTTTTTTCTTTTGGAAATCATTGGGCACTTAATCAATTTATTGTATCTTTGATTTTCTTTCATCATTGAAAGTTTTATAAAACACATCGTTATCCGCATCTTGTTTGTATAGGTAAAATTTAACAACTTCGCAACGGGGAGTTGGTATATCAACTTTCAAGTGGTAATCTGTTTAGGTTTTAACTGAAATGTTCATACATTTAATCTCGAAGGAAAATTTTTGACTAACGGTCTTTAATTTTAACTCAAGCTCGAAGCATTAAACAAAATTTTCCGTTCTTATTTCTGTGTAAAGTTTTACTCTAATAACCATCGCTCTGAAACTTTCAAATTTCCTAAGTGAAAGTCGTACTAATGATCTTTCACCTTTTCATCTTGCCAAATTATTATCCAACATTCCTTTCAAGAAATGGAAAACTCCTTCTTGGTAGTGACAGGGCATGAAATGATATATTATTTCCTTGTGTTATCATAAAAACCAACAAGCGGAAATTAAATGACAAATATCTTCATTATTTAATGTTTATCGTATATCTATTAGTCTCTTTGATAGAAGATTTCCTCTTCCGTGAAGCTCTGCGACAAAGCGGTTGGCTACATACATTCTTCAGATCCAAAGGCGAGAGATTAGAAACTCACGCGACGTGTGAAAATAAAACTTAGTGTGTGCATATGTATTTAAAACAAAGTTTTATTGACAAAGAAAAATACTAGAGAAACAATTTCAGGTTCAAAAAGAGGAGATGAAATGTGATAGAGAATGCGGTCGCCCGACAAGCGATAGATTTTGGTTCAAGTCTGGGTGGAACCTAAAATATATGTTATTTTCTTTCTGTTTTCCTATTTTTTCATCGTAAATAAAATGCAAATAATGTAAGTGTTTTTGTAATATATTTATACAAGTTGATTTATTTACCTACAACTTTTATCAAGTTATTTATTTTATCTTTTCTCTCTTTTATGTTTTGGTGAATAATTTGAGTGTTTCATTGATAATCGTAAATGCCTTTAAATACAAAATTAAACTAATTAAACAGTTAAACTTTCTTCTAACGAACGGTAAATCGTTCTCCCAGGATTTAATTATCATAATTCATTATTCCCGCTTACAAATAAGAAAACAATCAAAACAGTTAAACACAAACATGTAAACACCAACAAAGTGAAGGGAAAATTACAGGGCTTCATGGTTTAGGACAGTTTAGCAAGGTGAGTCAACGTGGATTTCACAAAAGAAAAGGCTGTTCACGAAGCTATTGATTTCATTAAAAGTTCGGGAGGATTATTAAATACAAATTAAAACTTTCTCTCATTAAAGTTTAAATTTCCTTCGCTTTCATTTGAGGAAGTTTCGGGGCCGGCTCACTTTGAAATTTAATAACGGAGCTCGACGGTCGGTCTTTTCTACCAGGCCATAGCAGTGACACGGTGCGCATACCATGCCACACTGGCACTGTATCATTTGGCCATTATAAAACTTTGATGTATGTAATAGCCGTTTGGGTGCCTGGCGGTTTGCCAAGAGAAACACAGGATTTATTGGAGAAACAGACTAAATTTTCTGAATTGTATCAATCATTTCGTTAATTCAACTAAATTAGTTTTGGTTTTTTGATAACACACTAATTTAGGTCGTCGGTGAATGCTGCGAATGAAGTATTGCTGCGTGGTGCGTAAAATTATTACAGTAATTCAAGATTATTGCTTTATTGAATTGAAGTTCAATTAAGTTATAATTTTTAAAAATTTTAACTGATTATATTATTATAAATTATTATATTAAATCATATTAGACAAGCGGTAATAAAAAATATTTTTTTGAAGTGGGTATTTCGATTGTTGAAATGTTTGTCAGAGAGATGTTATAATTTTCAAGTTTACTAAGGATCGGTTGTTTCAAAAGATTTTAACAATTCATAAAATATTTAAGGTCAATTTTCACGTTCTGTGTAAGTTCTAGTAGAATCACGATCTCTTCTAAACATTGCATATCTGTCATCAATTAGTTCTTTACTAAATACTTTTGTGTTCAATCATGTTTCGGAAAACAATTTATGTCATAATTATTAATTAAAATTTAAATTGTTGCCATTAAAATTGTGTGTACTTGTAGTCTTGGTACGAATACTCCTTACATGTTGATGAAATATATATACCTTGCAACAAGACTTTATAAAATTCTTCCAATTAGTATAAAAAAATGTGTTTCACAAAAAAATTAAAAAAAAAACATAAAAGTTTGGATAAAAAATAATGATAGGGCGTTTACCGGTGCACTCACCCAAATTCGAAATTAGTAATGAACCAATGCTGTCACTATTGTACCTATGTTATTGTTATTATTAATGCAACCAATCTATTGTGCGATTATTTTCTAATATAGGTGTAGGTATTTTCACAGAATTATAAATTGACGTAAAATTACTGCCTCAACACAGGCTAGCCTAGTGAGGCAGGTTACGAGAAACCTACGTTTATAATTATTCTCTATTCTTTAAGTACCTACTGTTATATGCATATTGTTTACCATTATTAACTTTTGTACTTACGCAACTTTTAAACTATTGTATACTTTTTTTGTAGTTATAAATCTTTAAATTTTTGTTCAATAAAGATATATTATTATTATTATATTTAATGCATCAATAGTAAGAACCTCACCATTTTTTACGGTATAATTATATACCAAAATCGATTGTGTAGATATCCTTTAATAAAGCAGACGGAAAGGAAGGAGAGAAAGTTCTGGGAAGAAAAATATATGACGGGTGGGTAGGAATACGATGGTCAATGTGTCCAGGAGTGACGGGCATATGCATAATCAATCTCTCTGCAGTGTACGGCGATGGGTCTTAAGAATCTCATTGGAGAGGTCTAGGTTAGGTCTTCCCGAACCAGTCTCTATCGATTCAACCCGCCACGCAAAAGGTGTACAAACGTATTCGCCACCAAGACCAGACATTTCCCCATAAAACACGGTACCCCTGCTAAGTCTCCAAACGTAGCAAACCACCTGGGGTGACCATATATGGTTCCCGGGGTACCATACCCGCCTACCAAATTTGAATTGGTTGAAATCAAGTTTTCTTAGTATGAACAACAGCTTGTTGTGTTATTGTGATTGTAAGGTATACCTACCTACTAAAGTCCTAATAAAAAGATGTTATAATGTTATAATAATTGTTGTTTACAGGTAAACAGGACTAAACTGGAGAGAGCTGGCACAAAACCGAGATGAGTGGAGGAAGATTCTTGAGGAGGCCAATCCCACCAGGGGTTGTAGAGCCAATAGTGACGATGATGATGACAGGTAAACAGGTCATGAACAAAACATTAGTAAATAAAATAGTCCTTTAACAGTTTCGTAATTGCCTTCTAGTCAAAGCCCCACTCGCACCGGTGCAATAATATAAAGCTCGACGCTAATTAGTTGGAAAATTCTATGTATACTTTAGGACTCAAATTCCGCAACGCAAAAACTCAATTTAAATGCATCCATATCACCCTGCAGCTTTTCCATTAAACCCACACGATCTTTGCATTGACAAACAGAACTACGGAATGTTCGCAATATTCATAGTTTCACGTACAAAACTCAATGAGTTTCTGCTCAATTTGGTTCGAAGCTAATTTAACCGATCGAAATATGGGAACGTTTTAAAATGATTTCGTAAGAATATCGTTTAACAAATTGTAGCGAAATATTGATGTATTTTTCTCTGATTTTCCATTTTACACTGGGCCGTTAATCTTTTTGGATGTGTTTGCCAGAGTTCGGAATGGGAAATTCGTCACGAAGGTGTACAAAACTTAATCTGTTCACCCTTGTAATACGAGAATACTAAACATATCATTAAATGGCCCATTATTACCAGTATTTCGATCGTAGGGGTCGACTTCCCTGTTTCGTTACAGTGTAGCATTCGCGGCAATTTGCTTCCATATGACTCAGGTTATAAAAAAAACTACCCCATTGTTAGCATTAGTATTGTTAGTTTATAGGTCGTTGAATACGTGAATGAATCATATAAACTTGAGGGGCGATTTTTCTTGGTAGCTAGGTAATTATGATATCATGCATCACGATTCATTTTATTAACCAATTGCCTTGCTCCCGTGCCCCTTCCGATTGAGATTGAATCTAAAAAAAAATCATATTTATAGATTAAAATATACATTAATAGATTAGGATATAGGTTATTCTAATCTTAAAATGAAAAGCGGTTTCATAGAACATAATAATGTATTAAATCTATACACAAATGGTGGGTTTCTTCATTTACCGAGAATGCTAAATGAAATGCTAATTGTAAAAGTAAACGGTCAAATGCATAGAAATTTTCAAATTTCGATCGTTTATTTTTACAATTAGAAGAAACCCACCCAAAAGGTATACTTTTTAACGGTCGTTGGCAATATCATCCTTCTGATACTTTCGCCAGCCAATCTTTCATATTCAACATTCTTATCCTGATAAAAAGCAGTGGCGACTCGTGACTTTTGGGTGTGCTAGGGTGCTAATATTAAAAAAATGGCACCATGGATGTTGTCATATGCGAAAAATATATATATTTTTTTTTTTCAAAAATCGGTGTTTTGAATGAAGATTTTTCAGGAAATCGGTACCGCACACCGCCAAACTGAAACTTTCTGAAATTTTTCATACAAAAAAATGATTTTCAAAAAAATATATATTTATTTTTGGCTACAACAACATCAATTATGCCATTTTTTAAAAAATCAGCACTCTAACACAACCAAAAGTTACGAGCCGCCACTGATAAAAAGTACTTTTTATTTCCCATTTAAAATTAACATCTGGCATCTGACAGTTTCTGGTTTGATTACATCTCTAAAACCTGAAATTAAATGCAAAAATGTAAAAATATAGACTTCAATAAATCTTCATTTACTTTGAATTTTTATTTTGTGCCTAGTTATTGTGCTTTTAATGAATAATACACAAACGTCTGTGAGACTAGTTAAAATTATTTACTTACTACATTTCAATTTTTACATCAATAGAAGATGCATGTAAAATGTATATGTTTATTAAATAGATATTGATTATATTCGTAGTCCTCCTCACTAGGAGATCCTACACTGAGGGGGACTATGTTTTGGAATGTAGATTCTGAGTTACTTAATCCAAGATTTAATGTCCTTAATATAGTTTTTTTTGGGTTCATTTGTTTGATACAGTGTGGGAGTTTGTTAATTACCTTTAATGCGAAAAATTCAGAGCTACATTATCCACAGGTAGAATAACACTTTGATGTACATATATTTTTTATTATATACATATATTTAAAATACGTATAAATAACAGATTTAAAAAAAGAAAATACATTGTTCTTAAAACTAATTACAATAATTTAATTTCTTGTTAACGAATCTACCCAACTCAAAAGAGAAAACATTTCTCGTAATTGAATTTGGGAATAGCGCCATCATAAAATAGATTAAAAAAAATATATTTTTTGAAGTAAGAAATAAATAAAGTTAATGGCATGATAACAAGTCTTCAAATTGAAACTTGAATAACATAAGAGTTTAATTTAAATGAAGACAATAATAATAATAAATTTGGACAACTTATATAGCGCTGTTTTTGCGAAAAATTGCCTCAAAAGCGCTGTGAATATTATCGAAACTCGATTGAAAATGTGAAGACAGGAAAATCAGAAAAAGATATTGGCACCTCTGGGACTCGAACCCAGGACCTTTAGCTTACATGGCAAGTGCTCTACCACTGAGCTAAGGTATCAAATTATATCAAATTAGATATAAAATTCGGTAACTTTTAACTGTATCCTACTTCGACTAAGAACTACCAACATTTTCTTCATTTTCTTAACGCACATATTATTGGCTGCTATCATTTTTTATGATTTCATGAAATGCTATCTAGATAGTGTCTGGATAAATTTTTATCCATTTTATTTTTTGCAAGTCTAGGATTTTTCTGCAAGTCTAGGATGAATATTAATTTTTAATTTTTAACTTTATGAGCAAAATCTCAAATTATAATATTAGGTCCTTACATATGAAATTGGCGTTTTGCCGTACTGGCAACTTTGATCTCAAATATCTTCACTTTGGTTAGGAATTACATATTCAAATTTATACAGCTATTTACTCATTTATTTGTGTTTCGAAAATTATAATTAATTTGTTTTTTCCTTAATTGTTTTTTTTTCTTTGCGTCACTTAGTTTACAAAATGGAAAACTTGAAATATCGCGTTATTTATGAGTACGAGTTCCACCGTGACACCAGTTCTGCAGAAACGGCTCGAAGGATTAATTATATATATGGCGACGGTGCCGCAAAAGAAAACACAGTGCGTTTTTGGTTCCAACGTTTTCATTCTGGAAATTTCGACCTTCAGAACAAGCCCCGTGGACGGCCGGAGACCAAAGTTGATAATGAAGAATTGAAGGCTATTGTGGAAGCGGATCCATCGCAAACTACGTCCGAGTTAGCTGCAGGCTGCGGTGCTAGTGATAAAACTGTTTTAATCCACTTGAAGCAAATTGGGAAGGTGAAAAAGCTTGAAAGGTGGATACCTCACGAATTGAGCGAAGCAAATCAACAAACGCTCGTTGACCGCTAGACCACACACTGCACAACAGATGGCTACCAAATTAGAGGAGCTTTAATTGGAATGTCTAAGATATCCACCGTACTCTCCGGACCTTGTCCCAACAGATTACTATTTTTTTCGAAATTTGGATAACTTCTTGCAAGGGAAAAAATTCAACTCCGATGGGGCAGTCCAAACCGCCTTCAAAGATTTTATTGATTCCCATCTGATTGGTTTTTTTAGTAAATGGATCGATGAACTACCTATGAGATGGCAAAAGTGCATAGATAGCAATGGTATACATACTTTGATTAAATATATATATTATATTAAAAAAAATCGACTTCATGTTCCTCCCATAGAAAACGCCAATTTCATATGTAAGGACCTAATATTTAATTAAAATGAAGAAAATATTAGCTACTAATATTGTCTAATAATAGAATAAAAGTAGTTATAACTAATATTGTCTTCATTTTAATTAAATATTATAATTTGAGGTTTTACTCATAAAGTTAAAAAATAAACATAAGACTTCCTAAAATTAGATACACAATATAGATAAATCAATTAAAACCACTCGAGCGGCAGCGCGATTTAAAACTTTTTCCTCCGATTGCGTAGTGATTTTTTTGAATATTTTCCGGCCACATTAAAAAAATCATATCTCCAAATTTTAATATCGAGACATAAAAACTGATTATAGTTCTATATAGCCAATGAATTCACTTATCTCTCATCGATTATCACATATTCGTAGAATTTAAAAAGAAAATATTATAAAATCGTAAACTGTGGGCCATAAAAATTGTGGTCCAATTTTGGACCGCTGTCAATCGCAAAAAAATAAAAGCAGCCCATATTTTGACCTTAGTCGCTCCAGAGGTAAAGAAATAGATGTTTTGAAATAAAATTAATATGATTACATTTACTTAATAGGTAGGTAGTAGGTGGTAAGTACATAGAGTTGGTTCAAACATTGATATTTGGATCGGGAGAGCTTACAATATTACATATGTCTGTTTTTTTGGCTGTATTTATGAGTGTGTGGGGTGTGAGTGTGAGTGGTGTTTGCCTCTGTGTTTTTGAGGTGATGAACCAGAATATTTTTGGCCTAGATTTTTTGTATTCTAGGAACCGCAAATATGGCGCCCAATCCTTGATTCGTTGAGGTCTTGCTGAAGGTCGTTTATGTAGACATTAAATGGAATGAAGAAGCACTTGCACATTGAAAGTATTTTTTCCGCTGTTCGTTCCAAAAAACCAGCTTATTAACTTCTGCTGCTGGAACAGGATTAGGATTAGGGAGCGTGAGTAGGATTTTTTCAAATAGTCTTAAAATCGGTGTCGCCAAGGAAATTGGTCAGTAATTTCTTAGTATCGATGCATCCATGGATTTCAAGATTAACATGATAATGAATCATGTCCACCGGCATGTCCATATGTGTGTCTTAGGATACTTGAGTTGGTATAGGATGGCTAGAATAGTATGGGTTTGATCTTCTGCACTATGCGCTCAATACTAATGCCGTTGTCCTCTGGACTTTTACCGAAAACGGTTTGCTTAATCACGCATTCATTCATTTCAGGTGTGACATTCATGACCAGGTCATCATTGGCTGCAGATGGACATGTCATTGTTGATGGTTTAGTGGTATCTCCTTGATCCTCGCTTAAAGAAGAAAAAAACTGTAAATTGGTTGGTTTTTTTTTCATCCCTTGTGATATTGTTGATGCTAATGGTGTTGCTGCATGACGTTGTTTTCAGATTCGTGCTTTGTGGGAGTCGACACTTTCCGGCTTGTTCACACCGCGTTACGTCAATGTATATAATATTACTAGCAGACCCGGCCACACGTTGCTGTGGCTAACGAAACACAACGCCATTACCCAGCCTTATAAAATCCACACCACCGGCTTGCCAGCTGCCCGTTGCCCGCTGCGAATTTCTCGGCTTTTCTCTACTATAATAAGCATGAATCATACATATAAACCTTCCTTTTGAATCACTCAATCTATTGGTGAAAACCGCATGAAAATCCGGTGCGTAGTTTAAAAAATCTATGCGCACATAAATTTTGAGCGAACTATGTAATGCAATTCGAGCGATCGCCACTAACTGTACAAAGCTTGCAATGCAACACTGGATATTTGAAAAGGGAAAATCAAATACCTACTTACTCTAGGACCTCTATTTTCCAATTTCTTCTGTAGAACGAATTTCAAAAGTGACTATAGTACGGCCCGCCAGCCGTTTTAAATATCACAAAAATATGTTTTCTTTGAATTTCTCGGTTTTTCTCTAATATAATTTGCATGTATTAAACATATAAATGTTCCTCTTCAATTACTCTATCTATTGGTGAAAACCGTATAAAAATCCGTTGCGTAGTTTAAATGCGCACATACATTTTATACTTGATTGTATACCTATTTGCTTACGCATTCATCTAAAAAAAATCAAGTATGCTTCCCGAAGCTCGACAACATTCAATTGTCCGAGTCCACAGATGTCTTCGATGGCAATATAAAGGGGAACCCCCCTCTACAGTAAATCAATGACAAGGAGCTAGAAGTAGTGTAGGCCATCCATCTGCTGAGCGTTGACTAATGGTCGGTACCTAACCTGCGCACGCAGCCGTCACGTCCTAGACCATCACTCAGTACGTTAATAGACAGCAAGCTTAGAATTACCATGGAGTTATTTTGGATGGATCTTAGAAGCAGGATTGAGAATAGGTCCGGGACTGGAGTTAAAATTAGTGTAAAATTCAAATGAGGTATCTTTAAATTTTCAAATAAGTATTTGTCAATATTTTCTAAGATAATGTTACTAATTTAGCCGTCTGCTTATTTAGGAATAAATACATCCCAAAACACCTAATCGCGTTATACTTTCATAAGACCAAAAACGTCCAGAGTGACCTTACATATATTTTTAATTTTTTTTTATTTATTTATCTATAATAAAATATATTTACCATGGTTTTATTTGTATGCCTGTCTCACTAGGGTATACCTGTGTCGAGACAGGCGTACAGGTATATAAATGAATAAAGTAGTTACAAGGATATTTCAGGTAAAATACATATTATGAATAGAATTAAAACAGAAGGGTGATTGGAAGGGTGGTAAATCTTTTAAAGAGAGTTATTTTATAAATGTTGGAGATGGAGTAATGAAATAAATTCTGCCTAGTCTATTTATAGATTAAATTTGACAGGATTCCATTATTTTCATTTGTTTTATATGGGTTAGGTTGTATGTGAATAGTTATTTCTGTTTATGTATGATTTATTTTACAGATATTTGTGATAGTGTGGCGTCCAATACTTATAATCCATTTTTTAATATCTTGTTTGAATTTTGTAAAGGAGTCACTTTGTCTGATCGTAGTTGGTAGTGTATTGTATAGTTTGCAAGCTTTGTATTTAGAGTGTCTTTGCCCGAAGGTGGTTTTGAAAAAAGGAGTTTGGAGAAGTTCGTTGTTTTTGGCTCGGGTATTGTGTATTGTTTGTGTAGCTTTGTATGGTGTTTTGTTGTTTTTGTGTAAATTAAGTAATATGGATCTTGAGTAGAGCTGTTTTATGTCCATAACGTTGAAGGAATTGAAGATAGTATCAGTGCTGGTAGTAAGCGGCATTTTAAGAATTATTTTTATGATTAGTTTTTGTGCTTTCATGATGGGATCAAGGGCATTGGAATATGCATTACCCCAGGCTATAATTCCATATTCGATGTGAAATTGGCACAATGAGTAATATACTGTTTTTTAAAGTTTTAGGTTAAGGAAATTGCGTGTTTGTTTGAAAAAATATATAGATTTTCGGATTTTGTTAGTAGTATTATGTATATGTTGCTTCCAATTCAGGTGTGTATCGAAAGTTACTCCTAAATATTTGATAATGTTTACTTGCTCTAGGCATGGACAGTCACAGTTCCGGTTTAGAGATGAATTTTTACATTTGTGTATTTTTAATGGCGGGGCTGGGTTTGACTTTGGGATATTGGTGAGACTAGACAGTAAGTATTTGGTTTTCTGTACATTTAGAGTTAATATGTTCGAGTCAAGCCAATATTTTACCTGTTGAATTCCTTCCTCCGCTTTGGAATATGCGGTAAGCCAATCTTTTGCTTGGAAGAGTAGGACAGTGTCATCGGCGAAACTGACAATAGTGGCATCGATATCAAGGTTGCATAACTCGTTAATATATATAAGGAAGAGCGTTGGACCTATAACACTGCCTTGAGGGACCCCGTAACTAATGGGCAAATTCTGGCTCTTTGTGGTATTGAGTTTAACGCATTGATATCTGTCAGATAAGAAGCTGGAGAGGAGGCCTAATTCTTTGTTCCTAATACCTATATTAAACATTTTGCGTTTTAGTTTGCTGTGTGAGATTGTATCAAATGCTTTACATAGGTCGAGAAATACCGATAGACATTTCAAGCCCTCATCCAGGTGGCCAGAAATATGGTCAGTGACCGTGGCTATAGCATCATTGGTGCTTTTATGTTTTCTGAATCCAAATTGCCGCGGCGATATTAAGTTATTGGTTTCCAGATATTCCATGAGACTATTATTGACGATCTTTTCGAATACTTTTGAGAGGGAATTTAGCAACGTAATAGGACGATAATTACTAATATCAAGTTTGGAGCCAGTTTTAAAAATAGGGATAATGAGACCTTGTTTTAGAATGGTGGGAAATAGCCCTTGGCGGATGCTAATATAAAGTAAATGCGTTAATGGTTGAAGTATACCAGGGGCAATTTTTTTAAGAACATTGTTAGATATTTCATCAATGCAGGTCGATGAAGAGTTTTTGAGCGAGTTTATTACTATAGAAACTTCTTTCTCTGTAATCGTTTTAAGAAAAAAGCGGGTTGGGAAATCATTATTGGTCGCGTGGTCACTTGGACCAAGCGTATCGTTATTTATTTGGATTTTTTTGCTAGTTCCGGACCTATGTTTGTAAAGTACTGGTTTATGTAATTGACAATCGTGTTGGGGTTCGATGTAAAGTCTACAGTGATATCTTTGATATTGAGAGAGTTTAAGGTGTCGGTGGCTTTATTTGAATTGGTAGCTTCCTTGAGGACTTTCCATATTTTTTTTAGGGTCATTGTTGCATTCGGAAATTTTTTTGTTGTAATATAGATTTTTGGCTTTCCTAATGACTTGTGTGTAATATTAAAAGCTATATATCTCTCTTCCTCTTATGCAAACACATGTATTTTTTTCTTTTTACCAGAAAGAGAACAAAATAATGCTTCTTATTGTCTTTGAAATATGAAAGCTATCTCGCATAGATATTTTACAATCTCGATCCAAAATGACGGTTTCAGAATTTACACATAAAAGTGAGGCTTCCGGATTGTGAGGTGCGAATATATTGAACCAAGCAGACGGGTTAAAGATATAATTTTTTTGTATTGGATTCCACGGAGTGTATATAGATAGGTAGATACTTACACCAGATACGCATGTTGACTAAATAGATTTCGAAACATTGCAAAATTAAAAGGGGCGACGCGACGCACGGGGCTAAGCTGAAGCTAAATAGTTCTCGGTAAAAGATTGGAAGGCTACACCGACACTAAACGCAGAAAACCACATCAACGCTTGCAACACGATATCACTTTTACACACACGCATTTCATGATAATCTACACAGTTTCTCTGGCGGTGGGCAGTCGGAGAGGAGAAAGCGCAACACGGCATAATAACCCAAAAATGATTAATTATGAAATTGTTTTCTAAAATTGCCTCCCGGCTGTAATTCCAATAACATAACTTTTTGTTATACTTATATGGCGGATAGGTGTGAAGTTTTCAAATATAAAACAATAAAATAATAAAATTAATAAAACGACCAAGGTGCTTGAAAAGATTTGCGTAAGGTCTTTTGATTGGAATTTCAAGTTAAACGCAACAGTGTGTTCAACTTACCGCATTATTTTCATTAACAGCTATGCTGTATTTAAATACGCATTAAACCGTCAAATCTGTTTATGTAAAATGCTAGTTACCTAATTATAACATCCGTTTATGTAATTATAACATCACCAAACACTGCTTAAGCCCTTTAAAGCAACGTTTCAATTCTGAGTGATCCAATTTGGAAAGTGCCCACTAAATATACGCGACGGAAATTTGAAAACTTGACCTCCGGATTTTTAGTCAAGAACCTCACCCTTCAACCACGGAGGCCGCCAGTATCACTGCTACGTGGCAGTTGAACGTTATAAGAGATTTTCATGAAGACTGTGCCATATATGCAATTGAAAGGTTCAGCAATACATATATCCGAAGGGAAATAAGCACAATATCTAAGTTATCTGGTTAGTATCTGGGGCACCATTACTAAGAAACAAATATCTGAAATACAAGTAATCCAAAATAGAGCCATAAGAAATATATACCATCTACCATGGGATACGCATGTCAAAGACATATACTCACTGACACAAATTCTTCCCTTTACCATTCTGCCAAAATATAGCATCACCACTGCCATCCTACAAATAATTCAACACTCGTCACACACCACCACTAAACCAGCCTTTAATTCCGATATACACCAGCACAAAACACGATCACAAAATCAAATACACCTATCGTCATCTACACACACAACTAAATTTGGAATTAACTCCTTACAATACATCGCACATACGCAATACAACGCATTACCTAATGTCCTAAAACTACCAGAATCAAACAAAAAAATATTGGCAAAGGCTCTAAAAGGATATTTTCTCAGCAACTTTATTAACCAGTGACGAATTTATCTGTCTTCCTTTGTAACTCTTGTATATTCTTCAATTACCTGTATCAAGTGTGTCTAGTCCATTTAAAAATCTATGTATTGTTCATTGATTTCCGTGTTCTTATGTAAAAATAATTTTCCTTTAGATGTATAATGTTGTCCTTCCCAAAATGAGTTTTATTAAACTCATTGGGAGTAATGTATTATAAATTTTATGTAATAATTTTGTAATATATTATCTCTAATAAAAATAAAAAAATAAAAATATGACATGCAGATCGATATACACAACTATGTATATATTTACGCATAGTGCATACACTGCATATTATAAAAATAAAGTCTTGAAAAAATTTCCAAATCATCGGCCCGAATAATTTGAAAACGTGAAAAAAATATTATTTACCGAACGAAATAATTTATTATTTTGATATTACTCACGGAAAAATGTAAGATTGTCATTTTCTATATGCTTAAGAGAAATGTTTTCGCGACCCGTTTCATACAAAACTTAATTGAACTAACTAACTGAACTGTATGTTTGTAATCAAAGGCTACTTTATTTTATTTTTTATTTTTTTATTTTTTTTTTTACAGTGAATGCCGCACAAGAATCTCAACTGCTCCCGTCTGGAGCCAGTGAGCCTATGGCATCCCCAATTGGGGTATGTTGTGAGGCTGAAGGTAGTGGGGAGGGGAAGGAGGTGGGGAAGAGGAAGGTTGGGAAGTACCTGGCTATTCAGATCTGGTCACCAAACACGGCTAAACCCATTTTCAAGCAACGTTTCAATTCTGAATGGTGGTCTTACACCAGGGCGATACTGATAGTATCTTCCACTCTGGAACATGCCGCATATATACTATATATTATTTTAAATGAATTAATTGTGAAATAACACAAATTAATCAAATAAATTTTATTTGCGCATGCTGGGTTCGAACCCGTGACCTCCGGATTTTGAGTCAAGAGTCTTATCCACTGGACTACGGAGGTCGTCGTTTTGCTTTAAATTATGAGATTATTATGATTTTAGAGGCAACTTGGTTAATTATTAGTGAGTAAATGATATTGTAATTGTAATTAAAATAAAAAATAAGCATTAATAAAATTAATCATTATGATTGATGTAAATTTAAATTACAAATTACCTATTTTCGTTGGAACAAAAATTTATCGTTTATATATTAAAATTACTATCCAGAGAAATGAATTTTTATTAAAAATTAATTTTTGTGTTGTTTTATTTTACGTCATATTTTTATAATAAATATGGTATAATTATTATTTTAAAAGGTTTTCATTTACTAACAAATATAATAAAAAAACGCTAAAAATTTTAATAGTGTATGTCTTATAATTTGAAGCAAAAATAATAAAGTAGCTCACATCCGTATAATATATTTGATATACCTCGTCATTACAAAAGTATTTTCTTAGTTTGGCTAGGTATTTTGATCTCAAATCCAAAATTGAGTTTTGTATGAAAATGGCTGAAACGAGCCACGCGAACATTCTACAAGGCGATTAAATTTATATTAAACAAATAAAGGAATCAATGGAGTATTCAGTGAAATTACCTACTTCAAACCAATGTACTCGTAGCATTCATTGGGCAGCATTCTGGTTAATTTCCTTTCTCAGTCAAATATCTAGATGAAAACGTAATAATATAATCCCACTGCATTTTGTTACAAAGAGACCTTTGCAGCTTAATCAACCAAATCGTATCGCTCACCATTTAGAATAAAAACGTTGCTTGAAATGACTTTAGCAGTGTTTGGTGACCAGATCTGAATAGATATTCCCCCACCTTCCTCTTCCTCATCTCCTTCTCCTCCTCACCACCTTCAGCGTTTTGAGACACTTTTATGGTAGTCATGTAAAAAAAAATCATGACATTTTTCTTCTGAAATTATCAATCCAAATTTCCTGTTATCCAAAATAAAACCAACTCTCTTAAAAAAACTGGCGTAAAACAATACAATAGCCTGTGATAAAAGAAGAAACAAAACGATTCTCTAACTCTAAAACATACAAGAATATTACATTGTGATAAATATAACATAACATGTATTTTTACAAATATAAAATTTTGTCCCATCATTGCACTGATGTCGTAGAAACCTGAGACATGCAGTCTCTCCTTATGACCCTGGAAAACATGCTAGCACCCTAGTACCCACGCTTGTATGAAAAATTAAAAGGTGTAGGAAGCGACAAAAGCTTCCATCAAATGGAAACTGTGTTTGGCGGAAGACTAGTCAACCAGTGGAATGGTGCATTTCATTGAGATTACCTGCCCTCAGGGAGACGATATGACCAATACTTCACAATGTTTACACGCCTGTCATCACCTATAACGTGCAGCGGCACCTATAGCGGCGTGCAATCCACCATAACGATGGATTGCACGCCGAAGAATTTTGCATTCCAAAATGAAAACCGGCACTCAAGGACCTCCCTGAGAGGAATGAGCAAAACAAAATAATGTTTTAAACCATTTAGCTTGGAGAAAAGCACCGGAAGAGTTAAGCCATTGACGTGTTCCATCAAACAAAACATCAAGAAATAACCTAGAAAGATTTACCGTTGCCTCGCAATATTCGAAGTCATGGGGGAAATGCACCGAGGAAATAATTGGGCAATGGCGTAGATAATAACGCGAGAGAGTTCATATGCCTCGCCATGCATCGAGGAGTGACTTGCAAATATGACCGAAGAATCAAAGTTTTTCACCTTGAGCGAAGCACTGTGGAAAGAATTTGGCAGTGGCCCGGAAAGGTTAACCAAAATGCCTACAATGAATCAGAAGTGTATCAACATATATTTCATCATGAGGCAAAGCACCTATATATTGTAGTTGAGCGGAGAGCGACTCGGAAAGACCAACAGCATACGGTGAATAGGTATTTACTTGCATTTCAACAAAATAATCTGCCATTAGAGAGTGACCCAGAATGAATCACCGGTGCACCATGATGTTTATAAGTCTTTCATCACGGGGCAAAGCACAGTTGCGCAGAGAATAGCGCGGAAGGGCACATATACTTTATGCAGGAAATGCGATACTTAACGGCCATTAGTGTAACAGAAATGGGAAAAGTTACTCCCCAAACTGCCGCCGTCCAATGAATCCGAACCATTGTAGCTATACAAACTTTTTCCAAGTAGGAGTCTCGTTTTGGTATGGCGGTTTAAAGTCGCCAATTTTATTAATCGATGTCGCATAATGGCGGGTAATAAGATTTTTTTCAAAAAGGTTTTTTAGTCGAGTCAGCAATTACTGCTACGAAAGTTAGTGAATTTTTCGCTTCTATTTTTTCTTTTACGTTAAACTTTACTAAAATCATATTAATTGAGGTTCATAGTACGAGTACGCTGGCTATTTTCAATCGTTTTGTGGGTATGCACGCTTTTAGGCTTTAGACATATTGACCCTTTGAAGCACAAAGAATAGTGAAAAAAAAACAATAGCACAACGTCAACACTCGCTTTAGCCGCTCAAATTTAATAAATTCCTCTCCTGAACAATTCATTACAAGGGACATAGCATCTTTGTGTTCCAAAAGGTTCGATATATGTTATATATAGATGTCGCAGACAAATCGTAAAATCAGATCGATCGTGATGCGCCTGAGGCACTTCACAATCTACCGCCAGGCACTTTACGAAGTAGCCAGGCGATTTGATTTGCCTCATTTTACGATCGGCTGCCAACATATACATTATATGAGAAACAATTTCATAGGCGAAACGCAGACACTTTTTAAAGTGATAATTATTTCTTCTTACATACATAACGAGTGTTCCAATATCTAAAGAAATCATTTAGCAATGAAAAAGACTATAGCAAGAATAGCATATTGAAAATTAAGGCCCATCAACCAGAGGTTGAGAGCTCAAATTGCAAAACCTTTCCAGCGTTCAGCAAAACTGTACAGTGCGATTCCGAGGAAAATTATTGATTATTCTCCGTACCAGCATATTCAATTAATAACTTAATATCGATTAAATTTCATTCAAAAGTTGCTTTAATATATTATACCTAGGTTCAAGTTAGCAATAAAAATGCTCAATAAAAGTTTTTTTTTTTTAAAGTGAAACTTCTATATCCCCGCCAATTTGCCAACGAGCAACCTTACTATAATAAAAATTAACATATTTTTTCAATATTAAAATAATAACGTTACTAGAAAAAATATAAATCTTTAGAAATTAATTAATATTTTTTTGGTAAAAACAGTCGATACTTACAGAATTTGATTTTAAAATGACACATTTACGGTTGTGTCTGGTTATTCCCTCTTAAAGGTTTTTTGTTATTCAATGATACTTTGATTTAATTTTTCGTTTTTACTTCTCGCATTTTAATCCCCCATGCTTTGAATTCAGCTATTTTTACGCATGATAGCTATTGTGCCTAACGAATGCATTTAGATTTCAATAATTGTAATAGTAAGCCACAAGGAAAAGAAAAACACACCACGCGCCCCTCCTGTACGAATGAATCACTTCAACGTGAAATTATAATGCTGTCGTGTATAGGTATACTGTCTTATTAGAGGTAGAAATATAGCCCAGTGGCGGAGCATGAGACGGAAACACTTTGCGCGCAACATTTAATCTGATTAGGTTTATTTTTATGCTCTCCAGTGCAGATAGGGCCCGAGACTTGCACCGCGCCGCTATACAAACTACTGTTTATTTGCTCCCTCGTATAAAAATCTTCCCAGACGAGGAACTAGCGGGTGATTTAAGCCGATGTTTTGTTGCTGGCAAATAAAAATGGCTTTTCGAAATATCTTGGAAGTTATTACATAAATTCGCTTTCTAGCTCTGCGTTCAGTATTTATTTTGTTTTGTCTTTAAAATATGAAAAATCACCGACACAAAAAAATGGGCATAATTATGCATATGCCAAATATAACGGTTAAGTTCTGTTCCATGCCAATATGTAAGACGCGCGAGCCGAACCTGCGAGCCGAATTACGAATTATGGGAAAGGAACGAAGCAACTGCAAACGGTGCGAAACGCTACTCGCATTTTCATAACTCATAATTTGTGGCTCGGCTGGCGGTTATGTTCGCAAATATATATGCAGCATCACATGAATGTATTTGAATAAATGTGAAAAATCATCTTTGTCTTCAATGCGCTTTCTGGCATCCATAAATAAAATCAGTTATGTTGATTATTGATGGCTCTACGTAAGTCGTCTCATCTATGGATGACCTTAATTTTCCATTCCATGTAAATCCATCCGATGAAGATGGAATTCTAACTGTCATTTTTAACTACGATTAAAGAAAACGAACAGATCTTATTTAATGGTTCGATTACGAAGTTGTAGAGCTTAAAACTTTTCGCATTTTTTCAATTAAAGAGATATGTTTTTTTTTGGTTAATGTTCGAGAATAACTACCATTTTGACCGGCCTTTTTTGAAAAGGTCTCCTACAATTTGAAGATTTATAAGTATTAATTTTAGCAGTTACTAGTTAAATGCCCAAAATAACTTAATTGACTTAATCAATCCGAATTTTTGTCGACAGATGGCAAAAATTCCGATTGCACAATTGTCAATCTAAAACATATTTATCCAGTCTGCAATCGAGTTGTTAATATATCATGTGAGCTCACTTTGCCAATTGAAGCGATATCAGTATGATATTTAATCTGCCATCAATATTTCCAGGGGTGTGATTATTATGTCAAATTCCTGAACCTTGTCATTACATTCGAAGAGCTGAAATCTAGACTTTTGAAGTTTGCTTTAGGTAAGTAATTTTCACAATATTGTACAATGAATGTTGAAGGATTGTAGTGCCAATTCAACAACTGACCGGTTAATTTAATTTTATCCTGACGAAAGAACCATTGGTTTCAAAACATGTCTGATAATTTTCATTTAAATCTTAAATAAGTGGTGAATACAGAGTGATTTGTTTTCATTTAATTAAAATGACGCCAAAAAGTTAATTTGCGAATATGATGATGAATGTAGTGAAGATGAATGAATTCCACCCCCCCATACACACAAGCCCTGCTTATTTATGGGGGTACATCAAATACATATATTATGTAATTAATTATTGTAAAAAATATATTATAATTTATGTATCTTTTTGTAAATAAATTTAAAAAAAAATGTAATAGTTTTTTATTTAATTTCCAAAGTTGAGAATGGCACCACGCTTGAAAGGCTAAATAATGCGGACTATTGTCACGTCAGTACATCACATGATTTAAAAAGTTACATTGTTTAATGAGAGGATCTTTCAAGAGCTAACACAGTCAAATGGCTGAGGAGTTATATTATTCATTTCATGTTGTTCCAATTTTAGTATTTTCCATACAAATGTCGCGTTACACAAAAGTGTAAAGCTAAGCTAAAAGCTAATCACGTACCATGTTTTGAACAATTTGGCAACGGTTTGAACTAACGAAGCTCTTAGAAATGAAAGAAGTGGTATACGCGATATATAGACTTAAATCAAGGCGTAATATAAGACGCATCTAATGCGTAATCAATTTATTGCGTTCGATATTTGAGGAACGAAAATGGTTGAAATATGACTATAGACTTCTTATGTAACTCTCTTTTGTTGTAAAAAAATGCGAGTTGCCAATTCATATTTAGTTTAGTATTTCAATTCCACTTTGCCAATTTATTCATATGTTTACGCAAAAGATTGGCGTTGGACTTTTCAGGTTGTGAATTCGTAGACAGATCCGCCAGTTTCGCCAGCGTATATCGATGAATTATTTATGCCCTGTCAATATCGGTTCGGCTGTCAACTTTGAAACCGTGCTAGATATATCAATATTAAATCTTTGGAAGTTACGTCTGTCTATCCGATATTGTAAAGTTATTGATTTCTTTGTGTTTGACCCCAGGTAGGTACAAAAACGTATTTAATAATTGTAGTAGTCATTTTCTTTTCCAGACATTTCCATCCATTTTAAATAAATATTGAAATGTGTGCGTGTTTTTTTAAACCAGTCACCATTAGTTTTTCACATATTGAACCTCAAGCGAAAACTTGTAAAAGCAATAAAAAAGAGGCAAGACAAAAACATTTCTGATAAAGTAAAATTTGGAACATTGTGCAATGAAATGTTATTTTAAGAGCGAAGATAGAAAAGTTTTGTTTTAAAAAAAACTTTTTTTTCTAATGGTACATTTTTCCGTTTCCTTTCTATTGGTTTAACAATAATTTTTCAAGATGAGGCATTTTATTTTAATAACTTGAAAAGTTTCTTCGTGGAATATTAATTTGTGCACGAAATAAATATTGAAATAAGAAAAAAGAAAAAGTTTGATTTTAAGTCAATGAACATAGTAGATATTTAGCTCTCATTGTCTTGTGGGTGAAAAATTAAGTTTTTTTTTTAAATTTAAAATAATACCTACATTATTTTCTCTTAATCACAGGGAGTATTATGTCGTGTTACGCTATAAAATGATGTTCATAAAATGAATCCGTAACTTTTAACACACATAAAACAACTAATAACACTCTAATAAAACCCTTAATAAATTACCCTACATAATTTATGCATTTTAAAAACATCACGGTGGGTATGATAGTATGTCGAGAATACTGTTGAGCAAAATAGTATTTCTTTTTGATTTTGGTAGCTTAGAGTTAACTTTTTGAAAGTACAAAACTATGATAAATTTACGAATACGTAAAATGATTATTTAATACCACGTTATGAAGTTAATGATGAATTACGTGATTTTATGTATTTTTGTTGTGCGGAGTTTTTTGTGCACAGTTTGGTGACATTTTTTATTATTTTCCTTTACATTCCAAGAAGAATATTTTGCGTAACTTTTTTTTCAAGAGTAGATATAATAATGCAGATATGTCTACCTAATTTTTAGCCATATCAAAAATAGTTTTGGCGGTGAAAATCTAAAATCATATCATATCAAAAATATACCGTAACGACTTAAGTTCAGCCCGAGACCCGCCACTCCGCCGGTATTGGAAGTAGTGGGTCCAGTCAGTATAAATATGGGTGCACGGCCCTTTCCGAAGCACTGTAGGCGGCCCCTAGACGATAAATTATATTGCTCAATATTACGAATTGAGCAAAATTATTGACCGTTTAGGGTTAATATTGAAGATTGCTCAATGATTGAACAAAAGTTTGAGCGAGTTTAATTTTAAGGCGGCCCCTAGACGCTACAATAACATTGTACAATATATTGTACGATGTTATTGTATCATCTAGGGGCCGCCTAACAATCTAAATAATAATCAATTCTTTTTGAAAGAGAAAGGGGCCTTTTTGGCCCGGAGCTCTGACGCTGGTATTTCAAAAGTCGAAAGACTTACGCCACTCCTACCACTCGCCAACTGTTTTTCTTCTTTACTCCACGTCGTGCCTGACTTCTTCATGCCTACTTCTACCCTAGTCCTTACCCAACTCTACTATACCCTTGACTTAGATTTTCCCGTACTTGAATACACGTCCTAGTAGAACTCGTAAGTTATTTTTCTCCTCGTAAGGGATTGATATCTAGCAAGGCCCACTACAAGCACGGTCGTAGCAGCTTCCATACGATTGACCTACCCACTGATATGTTTTACAGTGCATCTACATAATATATTCCATCTCAGTACTTTGGCGTTCTTTAATGCCCTTCACTGTGTTGTTCTATAACCTAATGTTGTCAGAGAAATTCTCAATTTAATAACTCCAACTTCAACTAGGTCATCTATGTTTTCATTTATTAGCAAACTAATTATTATTATCAACAGATTGCTTATAGAAAAAAATCAAAAAAATATATTTCAGGGCTACTACGGCAAACAATCGTATGAAGAAATTATTTAAAAACATTGATCATCAAATTCGACAGACATAGTTTATTTTTGTAGATGGTATTATTTTTTTTTAAATTATTTAATATTTTATTAATGTAAAAATCTACATAAAAGCTAAACATGCGTTACGAAGGCCATTTTGACCCGTACTCGTCTGAGATAAAAGCTTTATTTCACTCCATACAGGCAAGGTCGAGTGAAAGGTTGTTTTCGGTACGTCCGGTTTTTCTAATACGGTTATTATCGGTTGGTTGCACTCAAATTTATTCATCGAGTCATCGAGTTATTTTATTGTTTTAGTTTTTAAGGTTGGAGAGCTGTGCCAGGGGACTCATTGGATATAATTATTTTTTAAATTATTCAATGTAATTTTTTTTTCATAATGTTTAAATGCTATTAATGGTTGTTTTCACATGATTAAAGGTTTGCTTACAAAGTGCACCCAAAAGAATATTATACTTTATCGAAATTATTATTTAACTTCAAAAATATTGTGATTTATTAGTCCGTCTTAAAAATACGTTGGATATGTTTTAGTAGTTTTTTTCTTACTGACAAGTAGAAACAACGGTTTATCCTTTGAAACGTGCTACCAATTACTAGTTAAAATCATCCATGACACTTTATTTGACAGCTCCTCCATTTGAAATGATTTAATGTCACCATTCATAGCGCTCTAAGTGTTTGAGCCGTTTCTAAATATAAATCGTCTTGCCTTTGTGAAAGATACTACAGATTTCGGAAATACTTCAGTTTCGTGCCGGCAACCCGAGCGTTTATTTTATTTTCAATTATGTACGTAGGTACTTAGTTTTTTTTACCCGCCTCACTAGTAAGAAGTCGAGTAACGAGGCGGGTAAATAACATATTACATTTATTAAACAATTCAAAGTTACGAGTTTCGGCAAAATCAAACATCTAATAGAATATAATTATTTATTTTGTAATGTTAACTTAACCTCTGTAGTCGAAATACTTGACCAAGGCAATATTTTTGATCAGAAACTCAATGCATTGTATATCATATAACTTCCATCGCTAACAGGGCTATGAAAATGTTTGGTTTTAAGGTAAGGATCTGCAACGATTTTAAAATTCTTCGAACTAAAAATTCTGTTCATATCTCTCGTTAGGAACATTCTAAAATATAACTCTACAATATGGTCTTCAAAAATCATGTTAATTTTATTGAATGAGTTCTTTTGGGAGAATTTTTAGGTGTATTAATTTCTATATTTGGAATTTCTTTGGAATCAATAAATAATGATCTTAATTAAAATTTTTGAAGTTAAGTGGCTGAAGATTTTTTTTGATTTTTGCGTTTTTATATACAATTGTATATTATACTAGCTTTTTCCGCGGCTTCGCTGGCATGGTGTAAGGGGGGTTCCCACTCCGCCTCCTCCACCTCCCCCCTCCCCCCCTTCTCACCGCCCTCCCTCCCCCCTCACCCCTCGCCAGAACTCACCGGAAGTTTTATAAAAATATAATAAAATATAAAAACCTTGTCCTGACAATAACGAACACAAAAAATAAAGAATTATCCAATTTGGTGCAGTCGTTCGAAAGTTATGCGCTAAGCAACACATTCAGCGATTCATTTTTATATAGTAGATATATATTTTTTTTTTTTTTTTTTTTTTTTTATTAGTAATAGAAGGTACATAAATTACAAATAAATTTTATACAGTATTTAATTACATGGTAGATATATTTGATGTACCCCCATAATTAAGCAAGGCTTGTGTGTATGGGGGGGTGTTATTGTATTGCTTTTTTTATATCATTCGGTTTATTTATATCAAATTTAAATTACCATTTAAACGAAGTTTTCAGTATAATTTTTAAGGTGAGTTTTAAAATGTTTTATATTGGTATTCATGTTTCTAATTTTTTCTGGTAATGAATTAAAAAATTTTGCTCCGAGATATTTATGACTCAATTGTCCAATTTTTTTTTTACATTTTGGAGTGGGAAGTATTGATGTTTGTCTAAGACTTCTGTTATTTTTAAATGGTGCAACTTGGTTTTTAATATTATCTTTATAAATTTGTAGTGTTGCATGATAAAAGTATAATGCACTTAATTTTCTGACTTTAAATTGTTTGAATAAAAGTTCTGACGAATATGAGTAGGGTTTTTTTAAAATTGTTTTTATTATTAGTTTTTGTGATATGTAAATTGTTTGTGTTTGATTTGTATATGTACCGCCCCATCCTATAATGCCGTATTGTATAATTGATTGACAGAAAGCGAAGTATGTGGTTCTAAGTAATTTTTCGTTTAAAATATCTCTTAAACATCTAAATATATATGTTAGTTTCCTTATTCTGTTGTTCAGAATATTTATGTGTGGAGACCATTTTAAACGCTGGTCTATTGTTATGCCCAGGTACTTAATATCAGTTTTGCTTTCTATTTTTGAACATGATATATTACATTTGTGGTTTTCTGTATTTGTCACAGAGTGGATTATTAAGTTTATTTCTTTAGGTGTTTCTTGTTTTTTAATGAAAAATGGCAAATAATAGGTTTTTTTAGAATTTAAAGTCAATAGGTTTTTATCAAACCATAATTTTAGTGCATTGATATCTGTATTTGCCATTTTGTTTAATTCAGACCAAGTGTTTGCTTTTAGTAGTAGGACTGTGTCGTCAGCGTAGGAGACAATGTCTCCATATTTAGAAATATTGAATATATCATTGACATATATAATAAATAACAATGGTCCCAAAACTGTACCTTGGGGTATTGAAAAATCGCTATATTTTGAATCGCTGACTTGATTTAGTAATTTTACTTGTTGTGGTCTTTCATGTAAATAACTAGCTATCCATGCTAAAACTTTCCCATTAATTCCTATAGATTTTAATTTATTTATTAATTTTTTATGTGATATGCTGTCGAAAGCTTTTTTCAAGTCTATAAATATTCCGATACATTTTTTATCGGAATCTAGGGCCGTATATAAATAGTTGGTTATTTTTGCTATCGCGCTATAAAAATGTAAAATCAAAATAGCCAGATACAATTATGTCAGACAGCCCTGATATATTAATCTCGATTCACTTTCATGTTCCTATCATTAGATCAAGGTTCCCTAGTATGTAATATTGTGACGATTTTACAATGGTTTCAGGCTATAATGCTGTTATAAAGAGATTACAAAACAACAACATAGACAGATTGGAAACTCCTTTGCGAATGTTGCTGATGTTTCTAATATGCCTCGGTTGAAGTTTAATTGGGTACTAATTAAACGCTTTAGCAGTGCAAACTGAAAACTTCCTGTAAAATCAAAGAAATTGTCAATTTGTTTGCAGATTTTTTCAAGAATGTATAAGAAACAGTGTTAAATGCGTAAATAAGCCCCACGAGAGGCGGCAGTGTTAAATGTGTGGAAGGTTCGCTAAAGGGCCCCACGTTGGGCGCCAGTGTTAGATGCGTAAATAAGCCCCATGTTGGGCGCCAGTGTTAGATGCGTAAATAAGCCCCACGAGAGGCGGAAGTGTTAAATGTGTGGAAGGTTCGCTAAAGGGTCCCCACGTTGAAGACAGTGTTAAATGCTGCAAGCAAGGCTCCCAGGTGGAAGCCAAGGTTAAATACTCACAGAAGTGCCCCCTTGTGACCAGCTCAGTTGGAAGGGAACATGGACTCTCCCAGGGCAGGGAGGTCGACCGCAGCAGAGTCCACAAGCATCAGTAATGACGCTCCTAGACTGTATCGGTTAGGAACTTCTCAACAATTAAAGACGGAAGGGTCGATTTACATGGTTTATTCAATAACTCAGGGAACAAGTACAATCACAGTAGTTACATCATGGCAAGTGGGGTATGCTACGAATCGGGCTAGTCTAAGTTAAAAGGTCTCTCTCCGGAATTCATCCTCGCGGGTCAGCGAAAACTAAAGGAAACAGCACGTTTAAAGAGGGTAAAGTAGGTTAGCTTACGGGGTGATGGTAGGCCGGGGTCCCACGGCGTGGTCTAGGTGGGGTGCGTGAGAGCGCCCCCGTTCAGAGCACAGTGGTGTCGGTGTCTTGCTTGGAGTCCCGAACCGTAGAAAGGAATTTAAAGATGGTTCGCACGATTCGGCCAACTTAGCCCGACGTGGAGTAATGATTCATATCCCGTGGCAAAACTAATGCGCGATTGACGAGCGCGTGCCTCGTGCAAACCGCAGCAAACAAGGGTCGCGCAATGTGCGACTGCTCATGGTCGGGGCCGGCGGCGCTGCGGCCAGTAGCCTACTCAAATGCCGCCGGCTGCGGCGGTAATTTTCATCTCGCAAGTCTGCAGTCTGCGCCATCTGTTGCTTGATTTGACTGTTCACCGATTTCGTACCCCAACACCATATATCCCTGAAGAAGACATTCCAAACTTCGAGTCAGATATAAATTTACAACTATCTCTGATACATATTGAGATTAAAAAAATTGCAGTTTGTATCATGTATCAAACTACTGGAACCTAAATCTTGCTCAGGGCCAGATAAAATTCCCCCCGTATTTCTAAAAAAAATGTGGGGGTAGTGTCTCTATATACTATACCTACTATTAATTTAATCAATCACTTTTAACAGGCAAGTTCCCACAAATAGCTTTCTCACTCCAATATTTAAAAGCGGAGACAAGTCTTTAGTTGAAAATTACAGACCAATATGGATACAATCGTCGATACCAAAAATTTTTGAAAAGTTAATTCTTCAAAAAATGTGTTTTTGCATAAAATTTTATATCTCATCATTTATTCGCTGATTATTTCAAGTCTGTCTATGAAGAGGATATACCTGATAAGGAAATTCACAAATTGTCGACGAATCTTAGTCTGAACATATCTGAAATACACATTGAAATTAATGATATTGAAAAGCATGTAAATTTGTTTTTTTTTTTTTTTTTCAATTATTTCTGGCTTTCACCCTTCAAGGGTGTTCTAGGCCATCATTTATAATTACAGAGAAAGGAAAGGTGAATTTATATATTAATTTTATTTAAATGTGCAAATTTCAGAATTTTATGGAAGATTGGAGTAGAGTTCAGACTTAGAAGAGATGAGATGTTGAATGGAGGAGAGGCAATTTTTGATAACGCTTGATAGAAGAGAGGATATTTATTTAGAGAGGGACAATCAAAAAATATGTGATCTAAAGTTCCCACATCTAGACCACAGAACGTACAATCTGGGGAGTCAAGCACATGAATTTTATAAAGGTGAGAAGGAACGGAACAATGTCCGATTCTCATACGAATAAGTAAGGAAATTTCTTTTTTGGAAAAATGGGGGAATTTTTGAAACCACGGTTTTGATGGGATAGTCCTTTGTATTGAGGCGTAGCGGGCACCCTTGGATTGACTAGCAATGTTCCAATACTCTGTCCAAACATTGCGGGATCTATCTTTGATGATGGAAAAAATATCAGACAGGGGAATATGGTTTACGAGGGTAACGGTAGGGTTAGACGCTCTTTGTTTTGCCAAGGAATCAGCAATATCGTTACCCACTATGCCAACATGTCCAGGAATCCAAATCAGAGTGACAGTTTTTCCAGAGCTTTGAATGGAGGTTATCAATACTCGAATAAGACATACAAAGTGATCATCAGGATGAAGAAGAGGACTTGTTTTAAGTTTTTGGAGGGAACTGAGAGAGTCAGAGAGAACAAGAGAATGTTCAAAATTATTTTTTATTATATATTTGAGAGATTCAATAATCGCAATGCACTCGGCAGAAAATATTGAAAATTGGTTTGAAATTGAATAAAATATTCTTTCATTAGAATTATTGTGGTAAATGTTAATACCAATACCACAGTTAGGAGAGTCCGGAGATTTGGAGCCATCAGTAAATAAAAGAGAAGAGTTGGGCCATTTAGAAGAAATAATGTCATTGAACATATTATTGACAGTACGGACTGGGAGATTGGAATGACTTTTAAGAATGCCGATCCCTTCTAATATCGTTGGGGATAGGGTGACGTGACTATATTTTAATTTGTACAAAGGAAGAAGATCATTTTTGATAATTTGAAGCTCTGAGAGAGAGCGAAAATTTTTACAGATGGCAGGGAGAGGTTTAGTTCGAGCTCTGATTGTAGATGAATGTGTTGAGTCGTTGATCAACGAGACTCTGGGAATAATCTGATGACTTTTAGAATTTAAACATTTAAGAACAAATTTGTCAGCAAATAATTGACGCCTTAAATAAAGAGGAGGATCAGAACATTCTACTTGAAGGGAATTGATGGGCGACGATTGCATCGCGCCAGTTATTATTCGCAATGACTTAGATTGAATTTTGTCTAATTTACTGAGTGCATTTTTGGATGCAGTACTAAAAAGTGGGCAGGCATAGTCGAGATGACTTCGAATAAGTGCATTGTAGAGCAACTTAATGCAGATAGGATGAGCACCCCACCAAACGCCAGTCAATGATCTGATAATATTTAAATTTTTTTCACATTTAGTAACTATATTATTAATGTGGGAAGACCATTTAAGTTTCCTATCAAATGTTACTCCCAAAAATTTTACTTCGGAAGCATTGGGGATTGGAGAGTTTTTAAATAAAATTTGAACAGGGGGGTTATTATGACGATTTGAGAAGGTAACACACTGACTCTTTTGTACTGAAAGTTCAAGACCATTTAAAGTAAGCCATGTGCAAAGGGCATCCATGGCTTCATTAAGATATTTGACGGCGGATGGAATGATTTTGGATGATAAGAAGAAAGCTATGTCATCTGCAAACTCAACAACTTTTACTTGAGGGGGAATGGTGACATGCATATCGTGTGTGTATATATTATACAGTAAGGGGGATAATACATCGCCTTGGGGTAAACCCTTCCAAATTGACCTACTCTGAGGAGTAACATCTGGTAGCTCAATGAAAATTTTCCTATCGAGAAAAAGATTAATAATAGATTGGACAAACATGAGGGGTAAACCAAGGCCTAAAAGTTTTTTTTTTAAGAATTGGGATGGAAACATTGTCAAAGGCGCCTTCTATGTCTATAAAGACTGCAAGACATACTTCTTTGTTAGAAATGGATAAATTAATATCAGTGCTGATGATGGCAAGGTTATCTTGTGTAGATTTCTTTTTCCTAAATCCAAATTGGGATGGAGAGAGAAGATGATTACTCTCGACAAAAAATTCTAACCGGTTTTTAATTAATTTTTCATAAATTTTACTAAGGGTGGATGAAAGAGCAATTGGCCTATAGTTGGATCCAGAATTGGGTGATTTGTTTAATTTTAGAATTGGGATGATTATTTGAGAACTCCAGTCATCAGGTATTATGCCAGTCTGGAAGATTTTATTTAAGATGCTTAAAAAGTGATTTAGAACATTATCATTACTATTTTTGATAATGCTATAAGGTATACCATCTCTGCCTGGAGATGAGTCCTTGACTGTTGATAAACAATTTTTTAATTCAATTAAAGTGAATGGAGAGTCAAGCCAATGATCAGACATAGGAGTGTTGTGGATTGGAGTTATTTCATCTAAGTTAGGTACAGAAGGGGGGGCAATTTTGTCCAAGAACTCGTCTATCCATTTAGAATGAGAAGCTCGAGGAGATGTTGGACTGAAGGAGGATCGAAATCTTCGAATCATAGACCAAACTTCCGAAATTGGAGTGTTCGGAGATACTGAACTGCAGAAGTTGTACCACCCGGATTTTTTTTTTGACCTCAATACCCTTTTGGCATTGGCTTCGGCATTTTTGTATATGAGATAGTTCTCCATAGTCATATTGTGACGATAGGAAAGAGATTTAGCTTTCCGAATTCTCACTACTTTGGAACATTCCTCATCCCACCAGGGAGTTGGAGGGAGTTTTTTGAGAGATTTGGTTTTAGGGGGAGGATTTGATTTATTGATTGCAGTTACGAGCATTGATTTGAAGTTATCGTAGTCATCTTTGACAGATAATGTATCGGTATAGGATAAATTTTGTATAAACTTATCCATATTTGAGTTAAATTCGTCCCATTTGGTGTGTTTTGTTTTAATCTTTGTCGAAATATGGGACTTGTCTGAATGGAAAGAAGTTTGATAAGTGATGGTGATCGGGAAATGATCACTGGAGCAAGGGTCGGGGGACACCACCCACGAGGAGAGAGGTGCCAGATTAATAGAGCATATGGAGAGATCCACTGCACTGGGGTTTGTGTTGGGGCGAGAGATTCTAGTAGGAGATCCGTCATTCAAAAGAAAAAGGTTGGATTCATCTAGGAAATCCATCACACTTCGACCGTCTCGATCACAGAAAGCAGAACCCCAGACGGGGGAATGGGCATTAAAATCACCCAATAAAAAGAAAGGAGGGCTTAGTTGACGGACAATTTGCAAACACGCTTGTTTATTGAAGTGCGATGTTGGGGGAAGATAGATAGAAACAAAGGAAGTGTCCTTTATTTTAGCTGCAACCATTTGAAAGTCAGCATTGGGGGGTTTGATATTATTTATTGGGAAAACCGGAAGGGATTTTTTAATAAAAAGGGCAGCACCACCGCCCGTACCTTCCGGGCGATCATCGCGGAGACAGGAGTACCCTCCCACATTAAAGTGGGTGGATGGAGTAAACCATGTCTCCGAGACAGCAGCCACAGAAACAAGGTTTGAATTTAATAGGTTAAGAAGGTTTGATTTGTTAGAAATAGCACTGCGGCTATTCCACTGAAGAATTCTGACATCTTGAAGAGCCATTTTGAATAAATGATTTTAATGTGGAAATAATAGAAGCAGCGTTGGACGGTAGATTAGTTTGAGAAGAAATTAGGTCAATTAGAAGCATAATAAGAGTTTGAATAAATGAAGAATTATCTTGGGAGAGTTGTTCAGAAAGCTTTTGATAGTTTGTTGAGGATGAATTATAATTGTTTGCACACCCATTTGTGGCGTGTGAAAGAGGAGAACCATTGGGATTTAAGAGAAGTGAGTTGTGTTGTTGCTGATCGTATCCACGAGCCTGTTTAGTGATAGGGTTTTTGTATGTGAATTTTGTTGAACGGGAAGATGTTGAGGAGGAGGCGAGAGGGTTGGATGAAGAGTTACTGGATAAAACCTCGGAAAATGATTTTTTGACAGGCGGGAATTATTTAGAAGCCTGCAGAAAAGACAAGTTCTCAGAGGCCATAGAAATTTTTATATTTTTTTGGCGAGATTGTTCGGGGCAAGAAGAGTTAATGGCGGAATGAGCGCCTAAGCAGTTAAAACATTTAGGTGAAGAGAGAGAAGAACATTGGTCAGCCGAGTGGTTTTCTCCACATTTGAAACATCTGGGAGGGGATCTGCATGCAGCTTTGGTATGACCAAAACGGCAGCAGTTGTAACATTGAGTGGTGGGATAAGTGTACATTTCAACTGGTAAGGAGTTGAAAAATAAATAAATATGGGAGGGAAGAGATTGTCCTTCGAATGTGATGACGACAGATTGGGAGGGCTTCCAGGAAACGATGCCCTCAGAGGTGTCCTTATAATTTAGCCTCCTGGCTTTTATGGGATTGCCGATATGTTGGGGGGTTGAAAGTGAGGACAGGATTTCTGGAATGGACAGATCGGTCCTGACCAGGCCCATTCGAGTGACATTGAAAGTTGGGATGTACGCCTTGAATTTAGAATTTGATGAAATAAATATATTTTTGATAAAGTTGTTGGCGGCTGAACCCGACAGGAATTCAACAGAGATTCGGAAGCGACCCTCGGCTTTAACACCTCCAGGTTTAATCGAAAGGTTCTTGTTATTTGAAAGAAATTTACCAAATTCAAGAGGATGGATGATTTTACCTTGTTCAGTTTTTTGCGCATATACAATGTAGGGGCCACGGGAATGAGTAGAGTAAAAGATTGTTGGAGGAGGTTGAGGAAGAGCTGGAGGGGACTGAGGAGACAAAGGCGAATCATGTTTTTTTGGGGAAAGGGGACTAAATTTTCTTTTTTTAATTGAGGTTAGGATGACAGATTTATTGTCTGAAATGTTTGAATGTTCTGAAAAGTCTATTTTATCTGAAATGTCTCCATCTGGAGGGTCAGGAGGGGGATCTGGGGGCTTTGTAAGGGGTACAGGAGGGAAATCCTCCTCCATTATTCAAAAAATTACAGCAAATATTAAAAGTGACAGAAGTAAAAAAATTATATAAATATCTGAAAATGAGCAGCAAGAGTGACTCCTGGAAGATCAGGGGGGAGAAGATTCCAACACACTAAACTTTTTACAGCCAAAACACAATAAAAAGATTGGTTTAAGAATATTTTTTGAAAGAGCAAAACAAAAGAACTGATGACAGCCAAATGTTATTGTTGCGAGTCTATCAAAGTCATGTAAATTTGTTAGATGTTAGAAAAAGTCCTGGACCTGACAACATTCCACCTGTGTTAATGTCCTCTTTGATCAATTTTTAACCAATTATTAATGACAGGCTGTTTCCCTTATATATGGGATTATAGTTTTCTTACACCTATTTTTAAAAAGGGAGACAAAACGAATGTTACAAATTACAGACCAATATGTATCCAATCAGCGATACCTAAACTTTTTGAAAAAATTGTTCTCGATAAAATACCTACAAACATAAAAATAATTATAACCCCCCACCAACATGGCTTTTGTTCAAATAAATCAACTTTAACTAATTTACTAATATATGAAAACTTTATATCAAAATCCTTAGCAAACAGATGCCAGGTAGACTCAGTATACACTGACTTCAGCAAGGCATTTGACAAGGTGTGTCACAAAATATTACCTAATCAATAAATTAGCAAAACTTGGAATTTACGGTAATTTACTAAATTGGTATGCTAGTTATTTGTTTGAAAGAAGTCTTAGTGTAAAAATAAATGGCACAAATTCATACCAATTTATGGCGACAAGTGGAGTGCCGCAAGGCTCTCATTTAGGGCCCATTTTGTTTATAATATTCATAAATGATATTGTTGATGTATTTACTGATATAAACGTTCTACTGTTTGCAGATGACATGAAACTATATAAAGAGATCAAACACATTAATGATTGCATTACACTATAAACTAACTTGAGATTTCTTTTTGAATGGTGCTCTATCAACAAATTAGCATTGAACATCAATAAATGTCATTTCATTCATTTTTCCAAAATAAGTAATCCTATATTATTTCAGTATTCATTAAATGATGTAAATTTAAAGTGTGTTAGTGAAATTATTGATCTAGGTATTATATTCGGCAGTAAACTCACCTTTGTATGTCATATTAATAATATTATCAATAAGGCCCTTAAAACTCTTGGTTTTGTGTTGAGAGCTGCAAAAGATTTCAATAATTTAGGCACATTTATCATGTTATATAAAACCCTTGTCATATGCCAACTTAAGTATAACTCTACGTTATGGTCTCCCTTTTACAACATTCATTCAGACAACATTGAAAAGATTCAACATAAGTTTTTAAGGTTTATAAACTATAAACTGCATATTCCTATAAAAACATTGATTACAATTACCTCCTGGATAAAATGTCACTATTGAAACTTTCGGAAAGAAGAATAAGTACAGATTTAATATTATTACATAAAATACTGCATTACAAAATTGACTGTCCTGAATTACTTCAATTTATCAATATCCATGTTCCCAAAAAATCACGCCGACATTTATCACCCTTTTACTTCAATAACACCAGGACACTAGCTTATCATATTATCACATTGATATAATAACTAGTAAAGCAATGAAAATGCTGGGCTTCATTTTAAGTAACGGGACTTGAACCCGTGCCCTTCTTATTGCCGGTCAGCTGCTCTCCCAATTGAGCTATGGCGGCTTATCTTATAGTGTTTCATTCAACAATTAAATTTTTGAATGAAACACTAGTATATATTGAATCATTTGGCGGGTATAAGATAAGCCGCCATAGCTCAATTGGGAGAGCAGCTGACCGACAATCAGAAGGGCACGGGTTCAAGTCCCGTTGGCGTCATGTATCTTTTCTCGGAAGATTTTTCAATGTGGATGAGTGTTTCAGGCTGATAATTATTGCTTATAATAATTGTTATTCTTCATTTTGTTGTACTATTTATAAGTATGTCAATTATGTAAATGGCACGTGTTGTGCCGTATATGTGTAAATAAATAAATATCCTGCATAACAGGTTTTTATGTTTCTGTTTCTTCTTCATTGCTTTGACTACGACAATCAATAACCACGATGTATGTTAATTCTAAATAATATTACAAAATATTATTTTAACTTTCTGTAGTGTTGTTTTGAGTTTTTTAGAATTCTGGCGAGTATTTTATCTGCCCGAGACCAGGTGGTAAGTAGTATACTTACCTAGTACCTGACATTGTATAGTATTACATCTGATGCACTACAAAAAAGCGATCTCGGAACTTATTATCTGAACTACGCTTTGGTTTCTTAACTCTTGGAAGCTGGTAATATTACTAGATATATTACTAGATATAATATTACTTTATATGGCATTCTAAGGATTGCACAGTTTGAATAAATAGTGCGATCCCATTGGGTTTATTGTTTTTACTACAATCCAGTATTGTGTATTTTTTCCAGTAAATTTTTTTTGGAGATTATTTGTCTACCTTGATAATTTCCCCAAAAAAAAAATTTAAAAACTTCCTTTCTTGTGATCTTTTCGAAACCTAAATTTAGCTACTGAAAGATACCGAATATTGAATAGGTACCAATTATGGTTTTTTTTAATATCTTTTGTGTACATACTGGATGGCCTCCGTAGTCTAGGGGGTAAGGCTCTTCGAATTTTATTTTATTTTATTTTTCTTCTTCTTCAATGATAAATTTTATTTGATTAATTTGTGTTATTTCACAATTAATTCATTAAAAAAATATATATAGGTACCATATTTGCGGCACGTTCCAGAGTGGAAAATGTTCTCAATATTGCCTTGGTGTAACACCATTCAGAATTGAAACGTTACTTGAAATAACTTTAGTCGTATTTGGTGACCAGATCTGAATATTCAGGTACTTGCCCACCTTCTTTCCAATCTTCTTCCCCTGCCCACTACCTTTAGCCTCACAACATATCCCAATTGGAGATATCGTAGTCTCACTAGCTCCAGACGAGAGCAGCTTGGACTCTAGTGAGATATTCACATAAAAAAAACATAGGTACTACGAAATACTTCTAATAATTTCAGAACTCAAAAAATTTGCCGGCAGAAATGTGCTTTTTTTAATTCAATTGAGCCATCATTGAAAATACAGTACCAGTGTAGCGTGGGCTCCATTATTGAATTTGGCAGTCACCTCTGGTCTAGAGCCCCAAAATGCATGAAAACCCCCTTGACTCTGTGCCCAAATGGAAAAAAAAACAGAAATTTGATCCTGTATTAACGAACCAATAAAGCAAAGGCATAAAGTAGGAATGATGCCCTTGTTCTACCGTTATTACAACGGAAGATGCTCCGAGGAACTAGCGTTATTGATCCCTTCCTCACCGGTGCATAGCCGAGAAACTGGCCGAACGCGAGCCCAACATTTGTACATGGTTAACACGAGAACGGGTCATATCCTCGTTTCTGTCGTGTCTCCGTTCTTGAGTTCAACAACTCGGCTGTGAAACGATTTGCCGGGTCTTCCATACCAGACCCATGTTCACTCCGTTCTCTCCCCAAAAAGACCCTTCACAAGCATCCCTAAAGATGACATAGGCCCTGAGTGAAATTATTTTCCTCTCCTTCTTGGAGATTATGAAAAAAACGTATCCACGCTTTCTCACAATCATCATTTCAAATGTACAACGTACCTAACTCAAAACTATGTCACATAAATTATTCATCCTCGTTGCAACCGCTGCAGGGCTCGCGTTTGTATCGGAGAATACATAAATACCAAGCGAAATGCGGGTTTCTGCACTAGGAGTTCTGCAACGGGAAGACTACGAATTCAGTTTATCCAGAAGCTTAATATAAAAACACCAATTAAAATAAGCTCTTTAAACTATTGTTATTTTACACAAGCAGTTACTAAGGAATATGTCAGCTTTCTTGACCTTTTATTGGCAATTTAGGTCAAAAAAGCTGATACTTATAATATTTTCAGGAACAGTTAACCTCAGAAGAAGTATGCAGTGTTTATTAATTTATCATTTAAATTAAGCTGAAAGTGCGCCCTGCAACTAGCGCTAAGATTACGGTGCAAGCGGAGCAAAGCCAAGAGAAGCGCGGTGATCTTTGCGTGATAATTTCGGGTAAGTTGTTCGGTTACAATACAAGCTTACTCGTGTGGCACATAATGGCTCATGCCCCGTGCTACCTATTCGTGTTTCTAGCGCACAAAAGAGCTTCGAAGTTCATTTCATCGGTAGGTACATCCAGCACGGAGCGCATAAGAACTTTGAAGTTCAAACATCGTGTTCATTGCACATGAAAAGGCTACGTTCTAACTTTGATCTAACTATTATCATCATTACTTACGGTGGTACCCTGTAAGTGTGAAATAAGGCTTGCAATCTTAATAGGGGCTGATACAATTGTCTAGACTCTAGACGGTTTGCACTGATATCCGAGTAATTGGACTTATGGTTACGATTGAGTAAATGCTAGTTAATTTAAAGTTGCTGCCAGTTTAGGGTTCACTTTTGGGTCATTAGAAAACTGACAAATATTCTCTTCGTTATTTTTTTTTTTCAAACTTTATTTATTACCTTTTTTTTGTACATATAATGTATAATAGCAAATAGTGTACATATAATAACAAATAGTATGAACAAGAAATGAAAACCCACTACGTCACTTCATTTGGATAGGGTTCTAACTGACATTTTTTTCAAAAATGACCTTTGAATGCCAAAGCATTTTTTTGCCTATTTCTATAACCAAAATAATTTTCAGAACCATCTGTGTTGTATTTTCGTAGATATAAGTATGACAAAGTTCTAACTTCAAGCTTTTTCAATAATAATTCATTTCACAAGGTTCTAACATCACTTACACTCTCTATTTTGTTTTGTATCTGATAGTTGATCTTAAATACGAGGCACATTATGGTCCGTCATTTTATTTGGATAGGGTTCTAACTACGTCTTACCATTTTCTAAGGTTTCTAAGTTTCCAAAGACGAATTTTCGAAATCTATGTAAGAATTTTAATTTATGTATTTTAGTTTATTGTATTTTAATGGAAAATATTTTTATAGGGCTTGGCCCTAGCTAGGAATAGCATTAGGGTAATGTAATTGGAACCTTGTGCAATGAATTATTATGCTCTAGCTGGTTGCACAGGGTTCTATTTGTATATTTAGATATGTTCTAAAAGGGTAAGTTTACGTCCTCTTTAAATACTTTCATTTAAAATAAGTTCAATTAAAATACTTTACACAAGGTTCAACATCAAAATCGGAAATTTGTAAACAGATTATGAGAAATTATCTTTGCAAACTTTGACACCTCATATCTCAGAACAAGGTGAAGTGAAGTTAGAACCCTATCCAAATGAAGTGACGACTAAGGCACTGCCTGAGTGTGGGTAATATTAAAACAAAATATTATATTTCCAAGTACCCAAAGTATAAAATAGACTTATAAAACAAGTATAAAAAGTTATTAGATTAGTTTAAAGTTTGTACAATAGAGCTATGTTAGGATGATTTTCGTCGGTGTTTTAAATGATAAATTATCTAAATGAGGTCGAACCCTCTGGGCAAACTGTTCCTCAAAATATTATAGATGCACATGGTAACAGAATTTCGTCAAACAATTATGGCAATTAAATTTGTTTAGGAATGTTGAGAGATTTTTCATAGTAACTGCTTGTGTAAAACTGCAATAGTTTAATAAATTTTTTTATTGGTGCTTTTTCAATTAGCTACTGGAAATGCTGAATATCTAAAAGTTTAAAAAGCTTTGTGGTCAGTTTCTTGATGGAAAACTTTCCAAAGTACAGTACAACATTCATCAGTACAACATTAAATCATTCTACCTCCGTCGAACATGAAAACATATAGTTTTGTGTACAAATACCTAGAATAATATTGTGTTCAAGTACCTAGAAATTATTATCACACATTATGATCATAAACTTTATAATAATTAGCATTTTATAATAATTAGGGTTTTAATATTAAGTATTATACTTTTATGAAATTAATTACTTAAAGGTATATATTATTGATTAAATAGGAAAAATGAGAGATTTCTTACAATAAAACTGATTGATCAGTTTTGTAAGAAAAAATATTGTAAAATTAAAAACTGAATAAACAAACTTAAAAAAAAAAAAACACATAAAAATTGACTAAAAGGGAGGGCGCTGCCGTCTATTACGTAGGTAACTATGCTGGATATGGTTGCCAGATTAAAATATAAAGATGTAGCGTCAGTTTATTTTCGCGCCACTGCCAACTTGTATGTGCAGCACTGTAGATCATTTGTGCATTGTACATTGTGCGAGGCTAGTTTTGGTATTGTAAATCTCCATTTTGCAGGATGAATAACCTACGTCCAAAATTCATAAAAAAGTTAGGCACTTTGCTATGGTTATTTTCACTGACTCCAAAAAGTTGGAACTATTTTATAACATCACATAAATATGGTTAAACTAAAAACATACGCAAATTTAGTACTTTTACTTATTCCAGAATGTAACTGAGACAACATGTCTGAAATACAAAGAAACAGCCAGGATTGTATTAATTCGAATACTTGAATGTTATAAATGAATTAAAAGTGGTTAATGATTCATAAAAATTGTAATTTGCGAACCCTACATCAGAAAACCCGTAATCAATTATTAGCTACCCTCTGACTCACGTATGAGGAAGCTTCTCACCCCTCGATAAATAAATTCATATTAAGTGTTGGAAACAAAGCAGCCCCACGATTAAAAATAAATAATATCGAATGGACAAGGGTCGTTGCTACGTTATCTGTATATCTTCCGACCCTTGATAATGTTAACACAATATAAACACTATCGGGGAGTATATTAAAAGTGAACATACCCCGCCGACCATCTGTAACTAATAGTTTCGGTCCGAATCCCTGGTGCATTCTTTCCTCTGCTATCTGCTGTTTATTCATGCTGGGGTCCTAGTAATTACGGCGTGTATTTGATCACTTTTACTCCGTGCGATCCGTTTGCGCTGGTCTTACACATTTAATCCAAATAACCGTGATACTCTACTTTAGATAACCGAAAGCATTGAAACGAAGGAATCAAATAAGGTTCGAACTACTTCAGACATTTCAATTATTGACAAAGCAAAGCGTTGACTTTGTGTCATTTTGAGAGTACACCATTATTGTGGAACTAAATGATACTTAAATACATCTGACAATGAGTGATATATAATATTATTACTCGTTTAATACATGTAAAACATGGTTGAGTCACCGCCAAGTAGCCATTTAACGGAGCACTAAATAATTATGGTTTTTGCCATTCAATAGCATAATCCACACCCTTTATCGGAATGTTCATACTAACATTGTAATGGCGCTATTAAACAAATTCCTTAAATAGTGATGGTAGAGAATCAACATTCAAAACACAGAAATAATATTTTAAAGTTAGAGAGAAAATATAATGTCATCAACATCATTGTAGAGCTTATGTACCTAAGTTAGTGACTGATTAATTGATATGGTAGTTAATCTCAAACTTGGATTACGAATGCGAGTGGTCAGATGCTACGTGTTTTCGATATTATTTTATGGAATGGAAGCATGGACGCTTACTGAAAAATGAGATATGCATCTACAGAAGAATACTTAAAATAAGCTGGATGGACAGAGTTACGAATAAAAATGTTACGGTTCGGATGAATAAAGAAAATTAAGTGAGTAAAACTATAAAAATCCGAAATCTTCAATTTCTTGGACATATGATGAGACATCCAGAGAAGTACGAGGTCTTACATCTCATAATGCAGGGAAAAATTACCGGAAGAGCGGGCCCTGGAAGAAGGAGAACTTTATGGCTGAAAAACCTGAGACAGTGGTTTGGCTAGTCTACTGCAGAGCTGTTCCGGGCCGCAGTAAACAAAGTCAAGAAAAAGAAGTGGTAGTGATAAAATTTGTTCTTGTAACCTACTTAATTAGCCTAGTACCGTAAATATGCCCGACTCGCTTGAAAAATCACGGGTTTATTTAATTCCAATTTCGAAAAAGACAATTTAAATAATTTACTGTATGAAAATTGAATTGAAGGTAAGTTGTGCTTTATCGTTTGTCTGAATTTGTACAAACAAATAGCCACACAATTTGAAAATGACACTCTGGTTTATATATAGAGTTCATTGAATCCAAGTTTCAGATACAACCGAAATGAGAGAGTTGTTAGTTAGAGGTTGGCACGTTAGATTATGGAATAATTAAAAATAAACTTTTATACCAAATGTCAAAATCGAGTGTTCTGAAGCCAGAGTTTTATCGGGAATTATTTTTTAAAATGGTGCGATTTTTCCATGGAGACAAGGGTAGTTTTTATGTAAAAAATTAGGGTTTTAATAAATTTTGGCGACATCAAAATATAATTAAAAAGTAGCCTTTATAAAATGATTTTAAAGTAGAATGCGTAATGCTATCAATGAAATGCTTAGACGCACCCATGTCAAGTTAAACCAAAACTGTCATATCTAAAAGTTTTAAAAGGCCCTTTTTTATTTACGTGAAGGCATTAATCATGCAACATTGTCCTTTCAACAAACAATGTATACAAAATAACATATTTAGTAGGTTCAAATTTTCAATTCAAAGGCATTTTTCTTTAAAACTCTACATGTCGACGTAATTTATTTTTAACATAAACCACCGCTGATTTATTTTTCAAGAACAAGTAGAGCCTTCAGTATCTTCAAGTACTTGCAGGGGTGTTGAATTTAATAGTTTGTTTCGACCAGTGTTAAATTTTATGTCGAAAAATCATTGTATCAAAAATGTAAGAAAGTTAATGATTTCTCTTGAAGGAATGTTTTAAATGTTTAATTTGACGTTTGTGAGTGGAAAAATTATGCATTGATTAAAATCCTTAGATTATTTAACTTCATGGAGATTAATTCAACCGTATCGAAGAGGTTACCAAGCCGAGTTTTTTAGATTTTGTAAACTCTCCTGTTCTTATGTATGGTTCGGAATGCTGAACAATCAGTAAGGGTGATGAAGGAGCCCTAGAAAGTTTTGAAAGGAAGGTGCTGCGAAGGATTTACGGCCCAGTCTGTGATAATGGAGAATGGCGTATCAGATACAACCAGGAGCTATACGATCTTTACGAGGACCCTAATATCTCTAAGGAAATCAAAACTGGAAGACTCAGGTGGGCTGGACATATCCAGAGAATGAGCGAAGGAGATATTCCAAAGCGAATTATGGATGGTGCACCTGGGGGTCGGAGAAGAGTTGGAAGACCAAAGCTTCGATGGCTGGATGGAGTGGTGAAGGATGCAAGCACCATCGGCTTCCGAAACTGGCGCAACGCAGCACAACACCGACAGTCATGGAGGCAGGCTCTGCTGGAGGCCAAGACCCGACCTGGGTTGTAGAGCCACAGATGATGATGATGAAATTCTCTTGGTAAATTTAACCACTTAGGCTAATTTGTTCGCTTTACGGAACAACTCATATAGGTCTCATCCAAATCTTTGTTTCCCCTTACTATCGTGGTGAGAAATATGATCTTATTTTTACCTGAGCTCCACGCAGGAGACCCCTATTAAAATAATTTCCCTCGGGGTCTATGTCATCTTTGGGGATGCTGTGTGGAGGGTTTTTTAAGGAAAGGAAGGAGAGGAGAGTTCTGGGAAGGAAAATCGTTTAAAGGGTGGGTAGGAATCTGGGGTTCAGTGTGTCCTGGTCATCCGCCTCCAAGATCTAGACAAACATTCCCCATGAACCCGGGCACTCCTGCTAAATCAACAAACGTAGCGAACCACTTGAGGTGACCTATGGCAGAGGTAATGGTTATCCAAAAAAAGTTCCCGAGCGGCGGTACCCATTCCCGCCTCCCAAATTGTAAATAGAAAGCGGTCTTAGAAATAAAAAAAAAACATTACGCTTTAAATTGAAATCAAAAAATTAACCACAAATGGAGTAAAATGTATCTATACCTTTATAAAACCAAACTTTCGAATCACAATTAGAAATAAATTAAAAAGAATTTTTTATTCATTATTTTTACATGTAATGACTAATGACAAAAAAGTTAGGTGACGTTTGCAATACATTTGTCTAATAAAATATGGAAGTGTTTTTATTTTTTTCCTTATCAGTAATTTTAGTTAGAAAAAACGTAATGTGAGTTACGTCACTTTTTTATGTTTGCTTGCAAAATGTTTATATTTCAAAAATTGTTTATTTGGAAACATAAAATTTGAAAGCGTATTTTAACAGTATTCAATTTTTTTCTTAGTTTTCGGATACGTTAAGAAATATTCCATTTATTTGGATATTATTGCAAAGCAGAACTATTTTGACCCTCCGACCAAATATGCTCGAGGCTAGAGGGGTTAAACTTTAAAAAATCAGAGTGTGCAATTCACACCCTGTAGAAGTGAAACTTGAAAGTTTTCTTTTGCCTGTTTACTTTAAAGTAGTTTGAAGATTAGAAATTGATTTTACATAAATAGAAATGTTTATTTTTTTTGATTTGGTAGGTTTTGAACCTCCGTTCCCTGGATGTCTCTCTGGGCCCTGAGAGTCAGGAGCTTCATACCGCGGCGTTATTGCAGGCCCGCGCGTAGTCGTGAATTTACCGCATTATATTAGAACCGAGGACCGTCAAATAATACATTTTTGAGACGCATTTCCGTTTCATCCGAATTTCAATTCACTAACGGGGCTAAAGAAGTTTCACTTCAAAAAATTAGAGTGTGTAACTCACATGCGGTAGAAGCGAAACTAGAAAGTCGCTAGATGTCTCTTTCTTTTCTTTTGCCTGTTTATTTTAAAGGTTTGAAGATTGGATTTTGATTTCACAAAAATTAAAAAAATATATATTTCGTAGGATTTGCACCTCTGTTTCCTTAAATCTGACACTCTCTGGCCGCTGAGACTTACCAGACGCCTTCCCACTGACGGGCCCGCGTCGAAGCGCGAATGTACCGCATTATACTAGAACCAAGGACCCGCCAAATATTAAATTCGTGACGCATTTTTGTTTCATCCGAATTTCAAATCATATAACGGCGCGTTAAAACTAAGTTAAACTTATATTAAATATCCTCGATCTGGATCAGTCGTTCGTACTGCCCTACCTACAAATAATGTGATAGCCTTCTATTAACCTTCAACTATCTTCTAGGATCTATCTATAAAATATAAGATTCCCGCAGTTTATTACTTTCGCGTGTTGTACTCGTATAACGGTCGTTGCCGTAATAACATGCCAGGTACTGGGTCCGGCTGATACCGCGGGATAAATCCAGCCTCCGGGCGCTAAGCCCAATTTGTAACACTCTTGACAGTGCGTTCTATTTCACTTTGCTACCCCCGCTATCGTGTTAACACTCACTTCTATCCTTCCTAACTACATTATTCACGTTTCGTTTTCGATATTAACAACTTTTTAGCTGGTTATTTTTTTAGATGAAACATAATTTAATTATTATTTTTTAATTTATAAACTAACGTTTAGACAAGATTTTTATGCATAGCACAAAGGGTAACAATTATTACAAGCAATAATTGTCAGCCTGAAATACTCATTTACATTGAAAAATCTTCCGAGAAAAGATACTTGCCGCCAACGGGACTTGAACCCGTGCCCTTCCGATTGCCGGTCGAATGCTCTGACCACTGAGCTATGGCGGCTTATCAAATACCCGCCAAATAATTCAATATATACTAGTGTTTCATTCAACAATTACTGCTTGTTATATTTTTTCCACCTGAAAACAACCAACTTTATTTTTGCAAGGAAGACATTGTTAGTGTTAAATCCCTCGCTAGGTGGCGTCGAGACAAATTATGTCTGCATTTATTGGGGAAATACTTAAACTTGTTAAATATTAATTATTATTTTTTAATTTATAAACTAACGTTTAGACAAGATTTTTATGCATAGCACAAAGGGTAACAATTATTACAAGCAATAATTGTCAGCCTGAAATACTCATGTACATTGAAAAATCTTCCGAGAAAAGATACTTGCCGCCAACGGGACTTGAACCCGTGTCCTTCCGATTGCCGGTCGAATGCTCTGACCACTGAGCTATGGCGGCTTATCAAATACCCGCCAAATAATTCAATATATACTAGTGTTTCATTCAACAATTAATGCTTGTTATATTTTTTCCACCTGAAAACAACCAACTTTATTTTTGCAAGGAAGACATTGTTAGTGTTAAATCCCTCGCTAGGTGGCGTCGAGACAAATTATGTCTGCATTTATTGGGGAAATACTTAAACTTGTTAAATATTAATTATTATTTTTTAATTTATAAACTAACGTTTAGACAAGATTTTTATGCATAGCACAAAGGGTAACAATTATTACAAGCAATAATTGTCAGCCTGAAATACTCATGTACATTGAAAAATCTTCCGAGAAAAGATACTTGCCGCCAACGGGACTTGAACCCGTGTCCTTCCGATTGCCGGTCGAATGCTCTGACCACTGAGCTATGGCGGCTTATCAAATACCCGCCAAATAATTCAATATATACTAGTGTTTCATTCAACAATGACTGCTTGTTATATTTTTTCCACCTGAAAACAACCAACTTTATTTTTGCAAGGAAGACATTGTTAGTGTTAAATCCCTCGCTAGGTGGCGTCGAGACAAATTATGTCTGCATTTATTGGGGAAATACTTAAACTTGTTAAATATTAATTATTATTTTTTAATTTATAAACTAACGTTTAGACAAGATTTTTATGCATAGCACAAAGGGTAACAATTATTACAAGCAATAATTGTCAGCCTGAAATACTCATTTACATTGAAAAATCTTCCGAGAAAAGATACTTGCCGCCAACGGGACTTGAACCCGTGTCCTTCCGATTGCCGGTCGAATGCTCTGACCACTGAGCTATGGCGGCTTATCAAATACCCGCCAAATAATTCAATATATACTAGTGTTTCATTCAACAATTACTGCTTGTTATATTTTTTCCACCTGAAAACAACCAACTTTATTTTTGCAAGGAAGACATTGTTAGTGTTAAATCCCTCGCTAGGTGGCGTCGAGACAAATTATGTCTGCATTTATTGGGGAAATACTTAAACTTGTTAAATATTAATTATTATTTTTTAATTTATAAACTAACGTTTAGACAAGATTTTTATGCATAGCACAAAGGGTAACAATTATTACAAGCAATAATTGTCAGCCTGAAATACTCATTTACATTGAAAAATCTTCCGAGAAAAGATACTTGCCGCCAACGGGACTTGAACCCGTGTCTTCCTTGCAAAAATAAAGTTGGTTGTTTTCAGGTGGAAAAAATATAACAAGCAGTAATTGTTGAATGAAACACTAGTATATATTGAATTATTTGGCGGGTATTTGATAAGCCGCCATAGCTCAGTGGTCAGAGCATTCGACCGGCAATCGGAAGGACACGGGTTCAAGTCCCGTTGGCGGCAAGTATCTTTTCTCGGAAGATTTTTCAATGTAAATGAGTATTTCAGGCTGACAATTATTGCTTGTAATAATTGTTACCCTTTGTGCTATGCATAAAAATCTTGTCTTAACGTTAGTTTATAAATTAAAAAATAATAATTAATATTTAACAAGTTTAAGTATTTCCCCAATAAATGCAGACATAATTTGTCTCGACGCCACCTAGCGAGGGATTTAACACTAACAATGTCTTCCTTGCAAAAATAAAGTTGGTTGTTTTCAGGTGGAAAAAATATAACAAGCAGTAATTGTTGAATGAAACACTAGTATATATTGAATTATTTGGCGGGTATTTGATAACCCGCCATAGCTCAGTGGTCAGAGCATTCGACCGGCAATCGGAAGGACACGGGTTCAAGTCCCGTTGGCGGCAAGTATCTTTTCTCGGAAGATTTTTCAATGTAAATGAGTATTTCAGGCTGACAATTATTGCTTGTAATAATTGTTACCCTTTGTGCTATGCATAAAAATCTTGTCTAAACGTTAGTTTATAAATTAAAAAATAATAATTAATATTTAACAAGTTTAAGTATTTCCCCAATAAATGCAGACATAATTTGTCTCGACGCCACCTAGCGAGGGATTTAACACTAACAATGTCTTCCTTGCAAAAATAAAGTTGGTTGTTTTCAGGTGGAAAAAATATAACAAGCAGTAATTGTTGAATGAAACACAAGTATATATTGAATTATTTGGCGGGTATTTGATAAGCCGCCATAGCTCAGTGGTCAGAGCATTCGACCGGCAATCGGAAGGACACGGGTTCAAGTCCCGTTGGCGGCAAGTATCTTTTCTCGGAAGATTTTTCAATGTAAATGAGTATTTCAGGCTGACAATTATTGCTTGTAATAATTGTTACCCTTTGTGCTATGCATAAAAATCTTGTCTAAACGTTAGTTTATAAATTAAAAAATAATAATTAATATTTAACAAGTTTAAGTATTTCCCCAATAAATGCAGACATAATTTGTCTCGACGCCACCTAGCGAGGGATTTAACACTAACAATGTCTTCCTTGCAAAAATAAAGTTGGTTGTTTTCAGGTGGAAAAAATATAACAAGCAGTAATTGTTGAATGAAACACTAGTATATATTGAATTATTTGGCGGGTATTTGATAAGCCGCCATAGCTCAGTGGTCAGAGCATTCGACCGGCAATCGGAAGGACACGGGTTCAAGTCCCGTTGGCGGCAAGTATCTTTTCTCGGAAGATTTTTCAATGTAAATGAGTATTTCAGGCTGACAATTATTGCTTGTAATAATTGTTAAACATAATTTAATTAACTACTTACCTAAAGGCGCTCATGTCTGCGGTATGTGGCTTTCAAAAGGAATCTTATAAAACTTATATTTGTACAAGCTGACTCGGCAAACGTTGTTTTGCCATTTAAAGTATTTTTAGTGAATATTTTGGTTGTTAAATAAAAAATAACGAATGTTAAAAAATAACGCTGTAGACGATACCCGCCGATAAAAAAAAAAAAAATCAACCATTAATTTTCTCAATTCAATGTATTTCATTAAAGTAACGGACGTACATTCATTGTTTGATCTCTTAAAAGTTAAATATAAATTGAAAAAAAGTAATATATTTTTTATCCTAAAGTAGGTAAATTAAATAAAGATAATCAACATTAATTTCGAAGAGCAATCGGATGAACGATAATTTTTGTCAGCCCGTCTTTAGCCAACACAAATAAGCTCGATGGTTTGCCCACGCGAGAACATGATGCTGAATGATATATCAAAATGACGCGACGCTTCTCGTAAATGTCTTGCGCATGTGTCGATGAAAGTTCATTGAGGCGGATCTGTCATTCAACGACATAAAAAAATTCTTTCTGTTTGAAATACTAATGACGGTTAAATTTGTTCATACAAAAATACTAAAATCGCGATTAAAAATGGGAGGGTCACGATTAAAAAATGGTAGGGTGAAGGTAGGAGGGTGAAAATTCGGGGTTATGGGTATTTTTTGATGCCAAATAAAAAAAGCACAAAAATTAATTTATTTTTTTAAATTTGCTCCTCAGGAGCAAATCTAATTATTTTGTCTACCTACATTATATCTTAAAATCACTATTCCAATTCAAACAATGGTAAAATATCACAAGCAAAATAATGAGATTCATAAAACAGTGAAGGTGTATTGATTTGAGTGATGGTGAACCACCAATAATTGGCGACCTTTGACTTAGTCCCTTGCGGTAACTTACTTAATATTCCACCTCACCAGTCTTGACCTCTGCGGCGTCGCAAATACCTAGATTTTACCAAATCATAAATTGAATTTCACGCAACAAGTTCAAGAAGAGATTCGTATTTTCACTGAAGGGAAATATTTATTTTGTTTTTGAAGAGTTTTATATATCAATGTATGTTATTATATGTCACAATTTTTGTAATTATAATAGTAGTTTTGCTTTGGTTTTGTTAATTTCTAAACAAATCTACTAAACTTAACAACTATAACAATACCACCAATGGATAAAGACGTTACAATATTTTGGATCCGTTTGTCTAAAAATTTAACAGCTAAAGAAATTAGAGATAGTCCCCTGACAAAAAATTTAAATGTAAAACAAAAAAATCACAAATGGATAGTCAACAAAGGCGTTGCGGACAAATTTCTATACTATTATAACAACACACTCCACGCCTGCATTTTTCTAGTATTCTTCTCATTTATTTTTATTTATTTCTTTCGTTTCTAAACTATTTCTAACATATTTTTTCTTTCTTTTCTATTTATCCATTCAAATTTCTTATTGCATCATTTCTTATCCAATAAAATTATATTAAATTCCTGCCACTTCGGAACGGACTCGACCTAGTGATGAGTTTATTCCCATAAAAAAACATATTTGCTTATATTATAGTATCGTGGTTAATACATAATTTTTTAGATATACCACCTGCATATTTAAATTGTTCGCATCCAAAATTACCATATTTTTTAAATGAATATAGTTGTTAATAAAATAATAGCACCCTCTAAATCGCCATTGCTAACTACGCTTCGTTCTTTTGACTCATCGGTCTCCCCCCTCTAATTTATTTTTATTTTTTATTATTGTAAAAAAAATTACATACAATGGGAATTTATATCCGCTAAGCTACTGCAAGTAGCTTGTCAGCAGGAGATTAGTTCCACAGATTAATTAAAACAATACATGAAATAATCCTAAACGCGTCAGCGTGGCCACAACTTACACGTATAACAGCATATTAACCATAAACATATTTGTATATATACACTAAATATTGTGATGATGTGATATTATATGCAATGTTGATGATAATACAGAGACTGTATTTTATGGTGAAACAATGTTGATTAAGATTTTTTTTTAAATATCATTAGACAGTTGAGAATAACTAGTCGTTAATAACATAATTGCAAATTAGTACATGGTGAGAGTGAGCAAAATATAATCTTAATACATAAGTTTACTCCCTAATAGCCATGATTTTAACATTAGTCAGAATTTCGTTAAAGATCAATTATCTTTAAATTCGTATGGCAATTTGTTAAATATTAATGGTATAATATATTCAAGTGTTCTTTGACCGTATAGGTTTTGAAACACAGGTACTTTCATTCCTTTATTTTGTATGGACGAGTATTGTGTGCATGATCCACCATTGTTTTATATGGACTGCCGGATATATGCTGTAATACAATTTTTTGCCACATAATAGTACGTACAGGTAATACATTGAGTGATTTATATACGATACTAATATCTCGTCTTTGGTTAAAAACGGTTTTGCTTACTAGCAATTTTACCATGCCGTTCAATCATTTGTAGAGGAGATGTACCGAATATGGCATACGTTCCAAATATGAGATGGTGGTGTTTCTCAAAATTTAAGTAAGAACAGCCTCTGTAACCCAGCCTTCCCGATTCCCCACCGACCGACCTTGAATATTCAGGACTCGTCCTGACGCCGACCACACCACACTCACCTGAGAGTGTGATTAAGTTTTAGTGACTCACCGATTATATATTTATGTAAGTTTCAATTAATTCTTTCTAAAAAAAAATTTCTCCAATAGGCAATATCAATATTTAACTGATAGACAATATTATTATTTAAATTTTATGTTTTCATAATAATTTTAAGTTAAATTAAAGTAGATTTTATTCTACGAATATATTTGTTTGTATTGATCTTGTTTCTAATATGGGATTTCTTGATGACCCTAATACGGAATATTGTCTCATATTAGGAAGGGTGTTTCCAAATTGGAATTCTAGTAGAACTAAATTTCTTCTTGCTATTCCAGGTTGTATTTTGGCCTGTCGTAGTCGAAACAGTGTGAAATAATGTCGTAGAAGAAACAGCGGAAGACGTGGGACAAAAAAATGATAAAAGTCATGGAAGCTGTAAAATCGAAGACCGTGGGATAACAGAGGCGAAGAGTGGATCTAATATTTAGCCTGCTGCCATTGATGCCATTTCGGTGTTCGGGAACCGATAATATTTTTTAAATTTTTTTATTTATTTATTTATCTATATAAGGTATGTTTGCATTACATTATTCGATGCCTGTCTCACTAGGGTATACCTGTGTTGAGACAGGCGTAGAGGTACATAAATGAGCATCATACATAAGAATATTTAATTATAACATAAGAATATTTAAGGTAAGATACATACTGACTTATACAATTCATACAGAAATATGATTTAAATTGAGGGTTAATACCATAAAGAGAGCATTATATAGGTGAAGGATGAGATGAATAGAGTAGTAAATCCTGTTTTTGATATCGGTTTTTTCTTTTGTTTTACCCTTCGTTTAAAATGAAGACGTATGTGTGTTTCTCTTATATTTCGTTGACATTTTAAGTTCTGTATCTATATTTCCAAAGATTTTAATGTATAATCTTAATAAACGATTCAATTATAATTAATTAGATTTTTTTACCTACGCTATTCCATATTCGGTACATCTCCTCCACATGTTTTGTGTTGGTTTTACATGATTGACCCCAAGAAGTTATCCCATATCTCACAGTTGATTCTGCAAGAGACAAATAAATCAATTTCGTAGTTTTTATAGGTACATAACATTTTATTTTATGAAGTCTACCTACAATAGATCGAAGGCGCTTACAAAGTTTGGCTATGTATGCATCCCACTTCATGTTACAATCTACTGTAACTCCTAGATACACATAGTCGTTTACTAGTTAGATACTTGTACATGAACACGGCTGTGTGATGTTGTTGTGAATGCAATCAAAAGAGTGAGATATGATTACAGGTGGATCATGTGACCACTTTAATAAGGAAATAAAATCATATTTAATTGCAAAAGACAAATTTTCAAGGGATATGATAAGTGCAGCATCATCAGCGTATACAAAATATTTAGCAAAAGAAATTATTTTTGTCATAAGAGATACAAAGACAATATATAGTGTTGGTCCCAAAATTGACCCTTGTGGAACTCCAGTTTTGACATTTTTTATTTCACAAAATTTATCAGATATTTTCACCTTGATTTGGCGGTTAGTTAAGAAGTTTTTGAATAGTTTGAGTACGTTTCCTCTTACCCCTATTGCCTCCAAAATATTTAAAAATTTCATCGTATCCATAGTGTCAAATGCCTTTGAATTGTCTGTGAACAGTACCAAAACATGTCTTTTGTCATTCAATTCGTTATTTATATAGTTCCTGGAGTAACATTTCGGTACTTTTTTTTGGAAACCATATTGATTGGGATCTATTAAAGAACAGCAATCCAAGTATTTAGTCAGTTTTAATGATATGTATTTCTCATGAATCTTTTCTATAGCGGGTAATATATTAATCGGTCTTTAGTTTCCTACATCAGTATGTTTTCCACTCTTGTAAACAGGTCTGACAATACAACTTCACCATCAAATCACCTCAAAGCGGTGATTTGATCCCATCTAAAAAATTATAATTATTTCTTTACTCGTAAGTTACTATAAAATCAGATGAACATGTCAAAACTGGTGGTGAATTATAAAAATTAATTAGTAAAAAATGTACCTACATGCATTGTAGAATAAAACTCTTCAAAAACAAAATCGATCGCGTTTTTGTTAACATATGTACAATGTTTATTGAATTTATTATGTGCCATTCTAATAAAAACATTTCAGTGTTTTTTTTCATTGTATTTGAATTTTATTAACACACTAAATTAATGCATATTTCCATGTCAAATCGACTTTAAAGGGCCCGAAATTACATGTTCAATCTGACAAGCAGTGATTATCCCGTTAAATTGTTAAACTTTCCAAATTGTATGTGCAGGTAACTGAAAAAGCTCAAAATTTGATAAATCCTAGCATTTGCCAACATCATTATTTGGGACAGTCCGAAGTCCGAAAAAACAGATTTTATCGGATAGGTACATACACTTGTTTCGGTATATTCTTTCTATAGGTTTGGTTAGCTAGGAGACTTACCATTATTTTGGGACCAGCAAGTCACGAGCTCATTGTTTATTTCGGATCGTTACCAATAAAATTGTTGTTGGTAAACGCAAGTGACAGTGAAAATCGAAAAATTTTCGGACTTTTACAGTCATATTATGTGTGTTTTGTCTAGCTCTGGATTGACTTTCCTCGGTTTTAGTCCATCAAGTAGTATTACTAGACTTTCCATAAAACTGTTAAAATGTTAATTTTCAAATCACACGAATGTCCAGAAGTTTGATCCAATTTCGGCACTCCATAAAAAACCCGGAATCATTTGCATCCCCCGCTGGAAGTTGGGTTCGAATAGGACTTTTTTCTGCAAGGAATAATTTGCTGAATTATTAACCTGGACCGACCGAGTCCGGAAGGCGAAAGAATAATTCCATGACAAAAAATACAACGAGATTAAAACAGGCAACGGGAGGTCTTCCTCTGCCAAAACCGCGGATCTCTTAATCGCTTTTTTATCACGGGAATGTTTTGTGAAATCCGAAAGTTTATCTCGTTCTTCGAATATTTTAGGCTTAAACATATTAACGTGTTTGAAAATAAATCGTGGATTTTAAATTTGTTGAATATTCAAAATCGATGTGATGATGAAATATGTTTGAGTGAATACGTAAATATAATAATTGTATTATAAATGTTTTCATTCCATATATATGTAGTAGATATCAGAACTATGATTGACATACATGACTTTAGATACCTACCGTAGTAAACGTTAATAAAGAGATCAATAAAACATAACTTGACTTTGTCATAACTACCATTAAAACAAATCAAGAAACATGCAGTACAAATATATGAACCAATATTATTTAGGTACATTTTAAGATTTTCACGGCCAAAAGTATTTTCGTTTTTTGTTTTTGGGGTGTTGTGCCGTGTTGCGCTACCTCCCTCTTTAGCCAACGTTTCGGACAACATTGCAGTGCCCATCATCAGGGCAGATCCGGTAGATGTGTTATTAGTAGTGGTAAAATGTGTGCTTATTTACTTGGAAGCGATACCGTGTCTCTACTAACTTTCACCGGTACAAAATTACCGTGACAAGCAGTGGCGTCATTGCCGCGGAATGGATTAGAACATAAATGAACTAATACCTAGATCGATATCTTCCGGCTTTTTGTTCCCAACTGGTTTCAACACATAAATATACCATTTCAACACTATTTTAACTGTCAAAATGAAAATTTTATTACTCTGACGTCACATACCATCGACAAGAATATAGAAAAGTAAAAAAAAATATACTTCCATAAACAATATAAATCCCTACCCAATTTATCAGCCTAAAAATTATTTTAAAAATAAAATGAAAAACTCATAATTGCATGTACCATTTTATTAAAATAAAATACAAATACAAAAAAACGGAAATACAATCATGCGCAACCTCATTTAGAAAGAACTGATTACAATATCTTAGTAATTCACCTGGAATGGGAAGGTTTTTAACCTTTAATATAAAAATATGAACAATAATAAAAAAGGAATTTAGGATAGATTTTTTTTTATTAGCCCACACGGGAGGCCTTGAGGAAAAAATCTCTCAGGGCCTGTCATCTTTAGGGATGCAGTGTGGAGTCTTTTTAGGGGAAGGAAAAGGAGGAAGTTTTGAGAAGGAAAAATGTACAGAGCGGTAGTTAGGAATCTGGGAGTCAATATGTTCAAGAGTGATGGATCTATGAGTCTATCTGTGAAGGGGATGGGTCGACAGAGTATGGCTGCAGAGGTCTGAAGATAATGTAATAACAGAGTGTGCAATTCACACACGGTACAAGTGAAACCTTCAGAAAACTAGAGTAGACAAGAGTGGGGAGGCTACGAAGCACCGCACAAATAATAATAACATAATATTTGTATAGCGCAGTATTGTGTTATTTCACTTCAAGTGCGCTTAAATATAATCAACTTAAAAGTAATTCTATAGTGTTCCTTACGAGTCCTTACAAAATATTGATAAAATAATAAGAAACAAAGAATATACAGTATACACAAATCAATGCCAAGAGAACAAAATTAACAATAACCGTTCTGTTTTGGCACAGGTGGGTGGCACACATAACGATAAACTATCTCAATCAACAGGAGCCATGAAAAGTGAGCTCATAATCAAAGCGGCCAATGCGGTAAGTTTTCATTCTATCTCATTCTCTCACAGGCTAAATCTTATAGTATTATGTGTTCGTCTCTTTTCAGTGTCGCTATTTTTCATTTTATTGAGTTTCAAATCACAATGGTGCTAAATAAGTTTTCACTTCAAAAACAGGAAATACAAGAATATAGAACTAAAATATGATTGTGCTTTCCTACAATAGAATTGAATTATCTATCTATCCACTATCCGTTATTTTTACCATCCTCTTGAATTGCTCAGTTGGTATGAATCTGTAAGCCTGCACCAAATTGTCCCATGAAGCTAACTTTTTGATACCGTTCTCATAAAATGTCAAATCCTTATCTAAAAGGTTGTTACGAACACACTTCAAAAGGTGGGGTGCGTCAAAGAAGGGAAAAATCATGTTTCCATTTACCATAAAGTATCCACCCCTATATTCTGTTTTATCCCTTAGGCAACTTGTTCGAGTGTCTTCAAGCAAGGCTTTCACCACCCTACTGTTAACGGTGCCTTGGTCACACACAGTTGCAACGGGCTTGAAACCACAATCCAACAATTTGCCTAAAACAGTTAGAAGAATTTCTTTCAAGTCAAAATAATTAGTTCCACTTTCTGAAAACGAAAAAAAAACTGGCTGCTTATAAGGAACGGTCAGGCCTTTAATCATTAAAACTAGAGCATGATCAGCAAATTTTTTTCTTCTTGCATCACCTTTATCCTCTAACCCTTCAATGATTCCACTATGTACGTTGTGGAAAAATACTCATCTCATCAAACATTAAAATGCAGAATTTGTTTATGTCATCCATAGAATCTGCTTTCTTTTTCAAAAAGTTAAATAAATGTTGGTTAATTCCCGGTTTAAGAGATATTAAGGACAATTCTTTTTTTAAAGTTAGAGGTGATGGTAAAGCAAACATTTTTGAGAGTAATCGATAACATTTTGGCCCTTCCTTATAGATAGCAAGTGCCAAAGACTTATCCGCGCATGTGTATCTTCGACCTTTTTTTAAACGCGGGCTAATTTTTGCTTACGAGAGAACGAATTTACGGAGCACCGGATTTAGAATTGAAAGAGCATCTTCCAAGCAGGTACCCTTCCTAAAGCGCGTTTCAATAGCGAGGCGTTTCTTGAGTGTTCTATTTTTCTTTTGTGCGTATCTAAGTTGTCGCCTTATCACCATCATCTCCAACCGCATTTTCTTCTTTCTTGGAGATAGCGTAGCGATTGGCCCAGTAAAAGAAGAGATTGAGCGACTCTGAATATCTAGAAAACACAATATTTCAGGCCAATGATTACATGATTCAAAACCAAAGGTACCGAACAACGCTGATCAAATAAAAAGCTATAAATATGCTTACTTCGAGAACCTTTATTTTTACGTGAAGCTGAATTGCTGCTGGGTCCAGGGGGGAACATGTTTAGTTCTGAAATAAATATATTCATCACATTAACCAAAGTTCGCAAACAAAACATAGAATATTATTTCCTTAAATGAAATATAAAGTGAAACCCCTATTTTACGTTTTTTAAGGGACTGAAAAAAAAAACCTAAACGGAGGGAAAATGCAAATGGGGGGTATTGAAGAAAACAACCTTTTAAATTTTATCTTTTAATAAAATCATGTATATTGAAGAAAAGAACATTTTAAAATTTATTTTTTATTTAAAAAATCGTGTACCTACATGAAAAGATAAATGTTAAACTAATAAAAGAAGAAGCAATACGTACTTCGAGGGTCTTAAAATATATTTTTCCAGCATTGGTGGCGTTCAAGACGAAACTTTTAAATGTCTACATGATTGAAAAAGAATTAGAACAGAAAAAAATGCAACAAACTACCTAATCTACGTGATTTTTCTAATAAAAAATAAAATGTTCCTTTCTTCAATACTGGGGGTAGGTATAGATATTCGAAGTAAATTTGTATATATTTCCGCATAAATCGAAATTTCGCGGCCGACTCTCTAAATTCAGATACCTATTTGAAATAAATTTGTAAAAATACCGCAATGTCCGCGTAAATAAATTTTCGCGGCGGATTTGTAAAAATATGATAAAATTTCCTCGTAAATCGAATTTTTGCAGCTAATTTCCGCCACAGTCGGCCACTTAAAATTCATACATTCGAAGTAAATTTGTAAAAATACGACATTCCAGTGTTAACCGATCCAATATCAACTAACCAACTCGTTTTTCGAGAATGTTCCCTTTCTCGCACTGACCTGACAGTTTTTCTTTGTCGAGACATTACTTAAGAATGTAATAAACTTATGAAAACAAAACAAGAAACGTAAAAACTAATAATAATGCCGGAAAGAATCAACACAAATCGAGTCGAATGCCGATGACAGATGCGTAAATAAACAAACTGAGAGATGCTGTAGCATTTTACACATGGCTAAAATTGAAAGATGTCGGCCAATCACCGCGTTGCGCGCCGTACGCCGACCAATCACGGCCGGCTAAAATGGAAAGATGTCGGCCAATCACCACGTTGCGCGCAGTTTGCCGACCAATCACGGCACCGCCGTGTCAAGCGCGCGTAACTCACGTATTTTGAATATTTTCGACGTAAATTGCGGGAAAAAAACGTAAAAAGCGAGTAATAAATGTACTAAAATATATCGGGACCAAAATAATTACACGTAATTGGCGGGAAAACGTTAATTCTGGGGACGTAAAATTCGGGTTTCACTGTACAGATGTATACCTCCATAATCTTCCACTACTTTTTTGGCAGCAAGAGGCATGGTGCTGGGTTCAGGGGGGAACACGTTTGGTTCTGAAATAAATATATTCATCACATTAACCAAAGTTCGCAAACAAAACATAGAATATTATTTCCTAATGAAATATAAATAAAGATGTATACCTCCATAATCTTCCACTACTTTTTTGGCAGCAAAAGACTCGGTGCTCGGCCCAGGGGGGAACACGTTTGGTTCTGAAATAAATAAATTCATTATATTACCCAGCCTCATCCAATGAACTATATCCTACCAGTGCAGAGTATAAAAGAGAAAATAAAGGAAGAACGATCGCGCGTCTCGGATACGCCTGTCATTTTAAATATCTTAATAATAATGGAATTACTGTGTTTGAAGAAATAATAAATGTATTGAATATCTTTATTATAATAAAGACTCGGTGAATCAACATCTATCTCTCCACCTTTTAAACTGTAGTTGTGGTCTTGGACAGCACGATTCGTGCTGGACAACACTCTAGGTAGAACATGTAGTCTCCTACGTACGTTTACCTTTTCTTTGGGTAAACCCCCATGTTTTCCGATTCCAGGAAGATTAAGGGTCGGCAAAGCGTCTTTTTTTAACGTGCCATTGGAATTTTTGCATTTCTTAGCGAAATGGGAACCACATACATACCCACAACTTCCCAAAATCGGGTAAGCAATGAAGTCTGATCTGCCGATTCTCCACGCCCATTTCCGATAACGACTCTCATTAGTTTTGCAGCTTGGTACTCTGTGTCGAACTGAAACACTATCCTCACAGCCTTCAACACTGCAACGAAATTTAGGAAGCATTTTTTCAAAATATTTACTTCGATGTTGTTCGGGACAATGTGCTATTTTGACATATAATACCATAGAATCCTACTAGAAATACTACTCAGTTCTAAACAGTTTTTCTATGGAAATTTGGACCAATAAAATGATATGGTCATTAATCATACGTCACACACCACGTGATCGACACGAAAAAGTTCGGAGTTATACCCCCCTGGATTAGAATGTTCACTAAATCGTGGTATTTATGCTAGCCTGGGGCAAGTCCCTTTACGAGTTGCCGACGGAAGGGGCTCCATCTTTTAACAAATTCTGAAATTAGAAATCATAATGGTAAGAAAATTAGAATTACAATGGTTAAAGCGAATTTAGTCAATATAAAGGTATAAAACAAAATGGTGTACCACGAGCTGGCATAAATGTATACTAAGACATGGTTTTTGCGTTAAGCTTTGGTATAGCCGTCAATTATCGGATACCTAGAGCTATTGAGCTTAGTTCCGTCGTCACTATTAATATTAAATTGATTTTTGTGGATATTAGAATTAGAATTACAATGGTTAAAGCGAATTTAGTCACTATAAAGGTATAAAACAAAATGATTTACCAAGAGCTAGCATTACTGTATACTTAGACAGGGTTTTTTGCGTTTAGCTTTGGTGTAAACGTCAATTACCGGCCTACATAAACCTTGCCACATCCGGAACAGCTGAGTTTATACACTCCATCTGCTTCCAGAGGAAACTTAGTCTTTGCAGACCTCAGAAGGTCTTGAATTTTCAAAACACATCAAATGATTTATATAACTTTAAATAAATCAATTAAATATTTAACAATAATGTATTTTAGAGTTCTTGCCTAAAATGACTCATGAAACCTACAGGGCCAATATTGTAACGTCAAGGGACCTAAAGATGACAAAAGGTATGATGTATACCAGCATTATACCTTTTGTCATGTCATGATGGGCCAGAATGTCAATTCTGCCACGTGGAATATATAGAAGGTCGAAGTGCCGACTCTCGCGGTAGTTGTTGGGTACAAAAATATTGTAGCATTCTAGGAGGGCAGTCAATAAAATAGTTCATTATTTTTAATGTTAACACTGAAAGGGCCCCAATCCTCCTAGATTGGAGACTCTCGTAGCGCGTTTCAGAGAGCACATCCATGAGACGCATAAATAGCCGACACTCAGCAGCATGCACGTTCCAGTTATTCTACATGTTTTTGCTGCTATGGGGCCCAAACAGCAAAAAAGTTATTGAGTTGATCGTATAATGCAATTCAAAACCTATGTCATTGCTTCGGAATTGGAAAAATGTTTACTTGTTCTTATCAAAAACCTAAGAAGTTTGTAACATGATGACGCCAACTCCATTACACGTATGTTAGAAAAACTAAAAAAGATCACCCCAAGGTCCCTTATGGAATTCACTGAATTCAATGAATTTCATCATTTAGCTCGAATGCAAACGAATTTATTTAGGTTTTCAGAACTTATATGTATGTGTCATAGTAAAAAAAATCACATTTAATACAGCCTCGAATGTCGGTTATCGTCCTGAGCAGTGTAAGATCATCAGCAAAAAGCAAGCAAGTAGAACTTACGACTTTTTTTTTGAGACTGGACCGGAATCAACCTTTTGACTTAGGTATATATTAAAACGGAAGTATGTAAATACACATTTTAATAACACTTTACACTGGATAAAGATTGTTTGTAAGCAGAAAGATGAAACTGGACCTGTCGAAACAAATACTTTTTCACTAAATATCGATAAAACAATATAAGCAGAAAGATGAAACTGAACCTGTCGAAACAAGTACTTTTTCACTAAATATCGATAAAACAATATAAGAAGAAAGATGAAACTGGACCTGTCGAAACTAGTAGTTTTTCACTAAAAATCGATAAAACAATATAAGAAGAAAGATGAAACTGGACCTGTCGAAACAAGCAATTTATCTTATTATTGTTGTAGAAAGCAATCACTTTGTGGTTAGACATATTTAATAAAATAAAATACTTTTTTGTTTAAAACCACGATATTTATTAATTTATGAACCGACTGGTTTCGCTTAACTTAAGCATCTTCAGGGTACGAATTAATACTGTATTAATTTGTATCCTAGAGATGCTTAAGTTAAGCGATACCGGTCGGTTCATAAATTAATAAATCTCGTGGTTTTAAACAAAAAAATATTTTATTTTATTAAAGTAATTTTTCACTAAATATCGATAAAACAATGTGTGACAGTTCCTAAAATAGTTTCAATCACATTTCACCCCTGAGAAATCTGTTGAAATAAGTTTGTTGCATGAGCGGACAAAAGATATTCATGTGTTTTTAGGGTTTTCCTTGAAGTTTGGGGACTTCGGACTAGAGGGAGTTTTGCGTAAATTTGGCGATCGCAAACATTGTCATCCAAGTAAACCAGAAGCCTGTTGCTTAAGGCCCCTTTTACTGAATGGCTATTTTCAACTCCCCGTGGTAGAAAGTGATGGATTATTTCAAACTCGCAGTCTTCTGAATTTTTCATAACAATTGCGTAGGTTTTAGTTGTTTTTCTATTATCATTGTAGGCGATGTTTTTATTTATGTGAATTATGGTTTTATTGTGAAAATATTTTTGAAAATTCTAGGTGCTGTTTTTTAGACAACAAGCTCAGTATTCTGACTACATAATATGTAAAAGAAGGTTTACTCTTTGCGGTTACTTATCTTCACCGAGTTAAATCAACACAAAAAAAAACTTTCGTTCGTGATCATACAATATATACAGTACATACAATATATACAATTATATGCTCCAGGTTTTAATGATTGCCCGGTAGATAGGATGCTAGGCTGGTAGTCAGATGGATCGAGACCGTTATTCGCAGAGGCACCTACAGAGCAAATCTGTTTTTTGCATTATTTGTTATTCTAAAAATGTCATTGCTGTAAATCAAATCAAAAGGTCAAAGCATCATTTTTAACGAAAAAACAACTTAATAGAGGCTGAAAGAACACAATATCTTATTTTATTATGTGTAAATATTTCTGTTTTTTTTTTACAGTGAATACCGCACAAGAATCTCAACTGCTCCCGTCTGGAGCCAGTGAGACTATGGCATCCCCAATTGGGGTATGTTGTGAGGCTGAAGGTAGTGAGGAGGGGAAGGAGGTGGGGAAGAGGAAGGTTGGGAAGTACCTGGCTATTGAGATCTGGTCACCAAACACGGCTAAAGCCATTTTCAAGCAACGTTTCAACTCTGAATGGTGGTCTTACACCAGGGCGATACTGATAGTATCTTCCACTCTGGAACATGCCGCAAATATACTATATATTATTTTAAATGAATTAATTGTCAAATAACACAAATTAATCAAATAAAATTTATTTGCGCATGCCGGGTTCGAACCCGCGATCTCCGGATTGTGACTTAAGAGTCTTACCCACTGGACTACGGAGGTCGTTTTTGTTTATGACAGATTCATAAAATTTTCATTAAGAAATCCCCAAAATTCCTTAAATTTTAAAAAATCCGTTAAAAAATGGCTATTTTTCTTATGTCTGATTATTAGGAAAAACACATTTATTGATTTCCTATTGAAAATAAACAACTTAGCGAAACTTTCTACATTTTCATGTAAGGTTTAATATATTAGTACAAACTATTTCGTAAGGTAGAGAGTACATTGCTCCTAACCATCATCATAACTGCATTTATACTTAAATCTAAAAGGAAGTTGAAAAATCTTCAGATAGTAGCTTGCGGAATAATATTTCTCCTCTAAACAAAATACAAGGAAACCCCGGCATGGCGGCAGTTGAACGACAAACGTTTACGATAGAGAACAATCTCAAGTCGCGACTAATCCGTGCTCACTCGAGTGAATTAGACTGTCTAAAGCCTCGCTATTCATATAAGGGTTGAAAAAGTCTTCTAGCCCCGAGGGCGCCCAACTTCCTCCGCAGTTCCACAGTTCTACATTCTACAGCCCCCGAGTTGGAGCCCGGCGCGGGAAGGAGCCTCCCTCACATGGTAATGACAGCCACTTTTCATCGCGGAGGCATTCAACCGGTTATCCCTGAACAGTGGAAGGCAAACTTTTACTTTACTTCTCCTTTTCCTAATATCAGTGATAGGGGGAGTTAAATCTCAACTGAACGATCATTTCGAAAGAAGAAGATCATTAATAATTCATAACACTTGGCTAATTTTTGTACGCCTTATAGGTTAAATAACAACCACTACTACTAAATTTACAATGAGTAGGAATAGACAATTTTCTTAGAAGTAACTATCGGGTTTCATCAAAAACTTTTTTTACAGACCCATAAATGTACCTGAACATCGAAGCTCATAATAAAAATGATGATAAGAAAAATGATTTCGTTACCTACCAAAGATAGCTGTTATCAAACCTAAAAATAATGTAATAAAACACATTTAAAACTGATTTCCACTTAATTTATTTTTAACCGTAGCCCGTTTCAGCCTGTTAAAGCCATCTTAATCTAAAGATAGTTGGGTTATCTAACCTAAAAATAGCTGCATTACCTAACCTAAAAATAACTACGTTACCTAACCTCAAAATATACGCGTTACCTTACCTGAAAATAGCTGCGTTACCTAACCTAAAAATAGTTGGGTTACCTAACTAAAAACAACTGTGTTACCTAACCTAAAAATAGCAGCGTTACCTAACTAAAAAGAACTGTGTTACCTAACCTAAAAATAGCAGCGTTACCTAACTAAAAAGAACTGTGTTACCTAACCTAAAAATAGCAGCGTTACCTAACTAAAAAGAACTGCGTTACCTAACCTAAAAATAGCAGCGTTACCTAACTAAAAAGAACTGCGTTACCTAACCTAAAAATAGCAGCGTTACCTAACCTAAAAATAGTTGCGTTACCTAACCTAAAAAATAAATGTTTTACCATACCTGAAAAAAGTTGCGTTACTTAATCAAAAACAACTGCTTTACCTAACCTTAAAATAGCTGCGTTACCTAAACTAAAAATTAAATGTTTTACCTTACCTAAAAATAGTTGCGTTACCTAACCTAAAGGCACCACGTTGAAAAAATCTATGCATTTTTCATGAAGCAAAAGCAAGGTCTTAGTCAGAGCTCTATAATTATTTTAAAATAGATTTTCTGTGAAGTGCCTACACCGTCCTACCGTAAATATTATTACCTAATGGGGATAACACTCATATCCGTTTTCAAATAAATAAAAAATTTCTCAGAGAGATTTCCAAAATTATTTCCTTCTTCATAATAGGTAATAAAGTACATATAAGCATGTACCTTCGTAATTAATATATTAATTCAAATAATTCCAATATTCCTTCCCGGAATTAATAAAAATGATTATCAGGTTAAAAACTTTGCTTTTCATTCTATCTTAGTGGATGAACCAGATGGCACTTACATACGTATTATTATTATTATTTTGTGTTCGTACGAAAAAAGGATAACTCACTTTCTTTTCATGAAGAAGACAAGTCAGATTAAATTTTTGTCAATATCACTCAGCGAGCTATTCAGCCATTTTTGTCTTAGAAATGAAGCCAGCAACACCCAGACCCATTTGCAAACTGTCTTCATTTCCTCGGCAAAAAAATGCTAATGTGCTTTAGAGTCCCCAAGGCAACAAAGCAAGGAGCTTTATCTCCCCTTTTTTGGAGACACATCATTGCCTTATTTTGCTTGTATTCAATCTGCGGCGGTTTAGTTGGATGAAAAAATTATGGAAGTTTTATCAAATTGAAGCTCAGTTCATTAAACGACAAACTTTAAAACTTGTAAGTGTACCGCTTCATATTCATAATTTTGAAATATGTTGTCTAGACAGATTTTATCAGCAAATTTAATATCTGCTTATGAAAAAAAAAACTGAATGTGCAATTCACACGCGGTAGAAGTGATACTAGAAAGTTGCTAGATGCCGCTTTCTTTTCTTTTGCCTGTTTATTTTAAAGTGGTTTGAAGATTGGATATTGATTTTACAAAAATAAAAATGTTTATTTCTTTTGGATTTGGTAGGATTCGAACCTCCGTTTACTGGATGTCTCTCTGGGCGCTGAGAGTCAGGCGCTTTATACCGCTGCGCTATCGGAGGCTCGCGCGTAGCTGTGAAGTACCAAGGACCGTCAAATTATAAATTTTAGTGAAGCAATTCATCCGAATTTCAATCACAACGAGGCTAAAGAAGTTTAATTTAAAAAATATCCCAGGTTTTACGAAAACCACGTAAATTTTGACAATATGAAATAATATGATTAGGTTACTGCACGTCTCACATTGCTATTTAGCGCAGAATCACCTACGTGCAACAAGACTTCTTCTTTTTTCGGTGCCCAGCTTATGGAGGTTGACTAACATCAGAGCAGCATTTATCTTGCAGGGTGAAGTCCAGAACAACTCGTTCGTCACCCACTAATCTTGTCCTGATAATAAAACCAAGTAACCTAAATATATTTTAAAATAATATTTACTGACTCCATTTAAATAATTAAGTATCATCTATTTCATACCAACTCTTTGCTGATTCCTACAAATTATGGTAGCGTAGATAATGTTGTTTAGTGTTTGTCTTACATTATTGTTCTGGTTTTCTTTTTTTATGGCTTAAAATCTTTTACTAACTATAACATTCGATAGTTTACTAGGCATATTCTGTTATTATCTTATATCTTTTTTGAAAATTTAACAAATCTGCCAACGACCTATGGTATAACCTTATTATACTAAAAATAAACATCTTTCTAAAATTTAAAACATGTGTTTCCTAAGTAAAAGAACAATCGTTCGAAATCAATTTATAATTTTTGTGGAAAAGAGTCAATACGTCTAAAATCTGATTTAAAAATAACATATTTCTGGTGTTCTCTGGTTATACCCTCTTAAGAGTTCAAAGAAGCGATAAAATTAATACTTACAGTTTAATGTTTTTATAAAAAAATTATTTTGATTTTTGTAAATGAAACTGAAGAATACAGAAACTTTAACTTTAAAGAATACAAACTATAATTGGAAATATGACACCTACCTGCATATTGAGGTGATTTTTCACAAATACGGTGTTATATAAATGATCAAATTGTTTTTTTATTTTTTCTATTTATGAGTGCATTGCGTAATTTTTGGCTATAACTAATAATTTGAGAGTGCTTTGAGAGCCGCATATTTAGTCTAATGGGTTCTACTTGACTCCTTCCTCACCGCTAACAATCTCCCGGCACATCTCCTCCCCAACGGAGAGGAATTCATATTAACCACGACAGTCTCCCCTGAATTGGACAGAGACATTAATAAATTACGGGCATTATGGTCGGCGTCCTTAGACGCGTTCAATAAGTAAATCGTCCGATTCCGTGCGTGATATGAACGATTATGCTTCTGTCACGTCAGAAAAAACCTTTTATTAATGGCGGCCGAATTTCAATTTCTGGTTAATTTGTTTTCTTAACTTCCTTCGCGTTCACAATATATCGTGGAAATTATGAAATAAACTTTCAGAAAAAAATCCTAGGGTCAAAAGCCGTTGATGTATGGAGCAATTAAGATATCTGGCGACTTACTAAAGAAATAAAAATTGTAATAAAAGGTACAAAATTAATAACGAAAATATGAGTTTGATTCATACCATTTTTTATTTTATTTTTAAATAATATCAGCCTTACTAAAAAAAAACTCCAACCGTTGAACGTTGTTTATTTGAATTAGAACCATATGGTGTCGCGAAACTGCGACTCCACTGTTAATTGGCGGTAAATGCTGCAGAGCAAAGCCTATGCAGCCCTCGAAAGACCAGTCCCGAAACTACGTTATACGGGACGATTAAACAGCATTCACTCGCAAAACCTGGTGGATAGTCAGTCGATAGTTCAGATCTGGGCTTTTGGAAAATTAGATAAGCCCAATAAGGAAAATAGGACTCACCGTTGCAGATGGGGCCTCGCTGATCTCCAGTTTTGGTGTACACCTCTCACTGTTTAATTTTAAAATTCGCAATATTCTTATAAAAAGAGGTTACGATACATGCGCCCTGTCTCAGATGTTATTTTGTACTGAGCAGAAAAGCACACTGTCACCTCTCCAGAGTTGAGTACTTTCTTGCAACAATTTTTATTGAGACATTTAGGAGGGAAAGATTAGGTAGGTGGGATAAATTCAGGATTTTGACATATCTACCCATCAACCGTACATGTGAAAAACATAATAATAAATAACAAATAAAAATCTTATTTTTTATATATTAATACTTGTTCGCATTAAACTTATACGCATTTTTTTAACGACAGTAGTTATTTTCTATAAAAATGCTGAATCCAATCGGCCTCCTAACATTGTTTTTAAAAAAAAATAATTGATTCGACGCAATTATTTCGTGTTCTTGAAGAGTGAAGTGGTTCGTGCTTTGTGAATGTATTATTATTATTAGCATTATTAGCTCCTGCTTACTACATACGCCATTTGCGAAAATGGAGCATCTTCCGAAAGAGTGATGACTGATGACTTTTGCGCCACCTCCTATGATACAAGTCGTTTGTTTTTATTCTACATACGAAATTAATGTGCTTCTCTAGAAACACAATTTCTTTGTTTCATCTTGTCAAGTTAAGTATATTCATAAGTTTCCACGTAAACATTAGTATTTATAATACTTACTAGCATAGACCCATGAAAATTCATTGTTATCTATAGTTTTCGAAAATTTGAAAATGGCAATTAAAATCATTTTCCGCTAAAATATTATGTGATGATGGTACTTATACATGATCAATACCATGTGTACCTTCCTAACCGGGTTAGTTTCAATCCTTGACAAATGAGTTCCAAATAAAAATAAAATAATTTTCTTTTAAAAATATTATATCACTAGCTGGTCCCGGCATGCGTTGCTATGCCATTTAATAAAGAAATTGTTTCTCCCTGAGTGTCCTTTCCCATTCTTCCCGTTTCCCTTCCGCCTCCCCTTATTCTCCTGCGTCCTCTTCCCACTCCACTCCCCCCCCCCCCTTCCCCCGTCCCGCGAACCCCCCTCCCTAGTTCCCCTCCCCCCTCACACGTCCCATTCCCCTCCCGCGTTCCTCTTCCACCTTCTCCGCCTTCCCTCTTACCTTTCCCGCTCCCTCATTCCGCCAACCCTCCTCCCGCGTTCAATATATTCATTCCCAGTACATTCGGTTTTTAAACTACCCGCGTACCACCTTTTACAATTTTTATTCAAATTTCCATTTTTCATGTATATTCAATTTGGTACCTAACATAAGTACCTATTTAAAATATCTAAAATTCTTGATTCTGAGGTTTTCTGAAATTATCAAATTTTTTTCGCAATTTTCTTAATTTTTCTCTCTGTAAGAACCATCCTCGTACATCAAGGAATATTCTAAAAAAGAATTAGCGAAATCGGTTCAGCTGCTCTCGAGATTTGCGCTTAGCAACAAATTGGAGCATTTAAGAAGATGGAGGTACTTAAGCGCTTGTCTGAATTCTTCCCACAATCAGTTCGAATTTTCAAAACGAAATTTAAATTCAGAGAAATTCCAAAATTTCGTACCCGACTTTCTTCGGCGTTTGTCAAACGTTAAAATTGTATTATTTATCGCAACACTTAAATATATTTATTTTTTACTATAGTACCTACCAAAGATATTGAAATATAAGGTAGATGTGCTATCTGCTGTTTTTACTAAGTGGGTCTGCGCTTCCGGGTGTCGCCGATATTGTTTACCAATTAACAAATAAACTAAAAGAACAAATAATTAAAGAATAAACCAAACGAACGTTAAACTAAATGAACGAATTCTTCCCCCTTATTCAAAATATATTGTTAACCAATATTAATGCACATTTTCAAAAAATCAACGAAATGAACAAATTCTTTTTGTATGAAAACTACGCTTATTAGCGCGTAGTCCGGCGACAGTTGCGCGGACACCATAGCATATCTCTTCTGTATTTGAATATCTTTGGTACCCACGCAACTTTTTTTACATGACAAGTAGTAACATTTTTTCAATTGGCGGGGTTATCAATTCCTTTGTCTGTAAAATATTATATTTTACAGGTTTTTTTTTTAACTGACAAAGTTTTCAATTTAAAATATTTTCACATAACTACATTTTAGTGTTACTAAAAGAATCTTAGTTATAATTTAACAAAGGAAACTTCAAAGGATCATTGTTAAAGGTTGAATCAGCGCTCTTACATGAAAATAGTTTCATAAATTTAAATTAGAAATTTCACTGAATTCACCGGATAAATTGTTGCCTCTGCGAGTGTTCAAAAATAATTAACATCAAATTTTTTAAACATCAAAAAAAAAAATTACAACCTCAAGAGTTCCAACTGCTCCCATCTACAGCCAGTGAGACTATAGCGCACCCAATTGGGTTTGTTACATGGCTGAAGATATGTGGGAAGGGGAAGGAAATGGGGCAGAGGAAGGTGGGAAAGTACCTGGCTATTCAGATCTAGAAACCAAACACGGCTAAAGCCATTTCAAGCAACGAATGGTGGTCTTACACCTGAGAGTATCTTCCACTCTGGAACGTGCCGCAAATATGCCTTATATTATTGTAAATGATTAACTTTTGAAAACACCAATCAATCAAATAAAATTTGCCCACCCGCGAACGCTAATCTTGAACCCGCGATTAGTCGAGAGCCTTTCCCCTAGACCACAGAGAAGAAAATTCGCCTCACCAGTTCTCCCTGAACAATTACACAATCAGTATAAAAAAATAAGGCAGTAGAACGGTTGGAAAAATTAAATCTTTTTTTTCCCCCTCTCATTTAGTCGGGATCAGCTTTTTCCCTTGATTCATCTCGTCCCAGTCAAAGAGATTGACCTGTGATTGACACCAACAGCGTTCGATCAACGTTGTCGACTGAGTCAATTGCAAAACTTCAAGGAAGAGGAAAAAGGGAGAAATGAATGTGTTCGCGAAGGCATTAGCGAATTTCCTAATCATGTGGAGCAAAACCTGATCTACTGGAAGAGCAGAAATGGTAAAAAGATCGCAGTCGTTAACTGTGACAATAATAAATTTGATATTATATCATTTCAGTGTATTTTAAATGATCTTTCAAAGCAGTTCTTTAATATTGTTGACTGTACCAATGACGGATTCCATTCACATTTTTGTTGGTACTTGCCAACTTATTTGAGATTTATTTTATTTTTTATGTTTTCTATTTTATACAGGTGCTTGCAGGTTTTTACACTATGCAATGAAGTCTCACGGAGCCTCATAAATGATTTTTCTTTTGGCGTATTTAATTCATATTGTTTTTCCTGCTAAGCACTTGCATACTGCTCGTATGTGATGATATAGCCAAGGAATAACAAATTATTTGTTATTATAAAAAATACAATTATTTCGATTGTTTTCGAAAGAGAAAGTTCGATAGCAAACAATAAGTATAAGAAGGACAGACAACCTATGACAATAGGTCGTCTTCGTCTTAGTATATATATAGTTTTATTACTTTTATTGAAGTAAAACTTCTTTAGCATCGTTGTGATTTGAAACACGATGAAACGAAAACGACACTAAAAAGAGACAAACACATACATCTACGGGATTTGGCCTGCGAGAAAATGAGATAGAATGAAACCTTATCGCATTTCATGATGCCAGAGCTCACTATTTTATACAGAAACCATCGCGGGCATGCGCACTTCAAATCCCCAACGGTTTAGCAATGCATAATTTAATTTTGCCAGAGCTCACTAATTTATACAGAAAGAATCAAGGGATATTTATTTATTTATTTATTTATTTATTTATTAATTTACGGACAACAGTCCATTAAAAACATAATAATAACACGAATAAAAATAAAAAAAAACAGAGATGACAGTGAAGGGAGAGCACATAAAAATTAATAGCAATGACAATATAAAATATAAAAAGTACATATAGAGACACTACAAGTCAAAGCATGAAGAAGCATTTAAATATTGCGTAACGACTGCCGAAAGTCATTTAGTTTTACACCAAAAAAATCAATGCTTTGACTTGCGTTGACAAGTCTCGACATTCTGGATAAGGGAGAATGGTATCCGTAATTAGTAGAATGTTGATTGAGGAACAGCAATTCATTATTTCGAAGCCTACGGGAAGGGATGTTAAACTGGATGAGTTGTAACAATGCAGGTGTATCTGTAATACTGTTGATAATTTTAAATATGCAAATTAGATCAGAGTCCTTTCTACGTTTTTCTAAAGAAGGCATGTTTAAAATGTGTTCAATTTCATCATATGAGTAGTTGCCTCTTTCAAGACCCAACCTCCAAGCAATTCCTCTTAGGAAACGATGTTGTACGGATTCGATGTGACAAATGTGGACAGCGTAGAAAGGAGACCAAATGACACTAGCATATTCAAGGTGAGGGCGAACCAGCGAACAGTAAAGAGTTTTAAGTGTACTTATATGTTTGAAGTCAGAGGTAATTCTATGAATGAAGCCGAGTAGTTTAAGTGATTTATTTACGATATTATTTATGTGATCACGGAAAGAAAGTTTGCAGTCTAGAGTGACCCCAAGGTCCTTGATAGATGTGACAGTAGATAGACAAACACTATTTAGTTTATAATCAAACTGAATAGGTTTTTTGGTTCTATAAAAGGACAAAATTTTGCATTTATCAACATTAAGTTCCATGCAGTTAATTTTGCACCAATCGTTAAATGAATCAATATCAAGTTGAAATAGTAAACAGTCAAGGTGGGATTTAATAATCTTAAGAATCTTATTATCATCAGCAAATAGCCAGAAACGTGTGTGAGAAAAAACTTTTGTGATATCATTAATAAAAAGGTTAAAAAGAAGCGGGGCCAAATGGGCTCCTTGGGGAACGCCGGAAGTTACATCAATGTTAAAGGATTCAAAGTTATTTATTTTAACCCTTTGTTTTCTATCTGTCAAGTAAGAGTGAAAGAATGATAACAAAGGGTTTCTAATGCCTATAGCATAAAGTTTGGCCATGAGAATACGGTGATTAACTTTGTCGAAGGCTTTGGAGAAGTCAGTGTATAGAACATCAACCTGAGTGTTATCTTCTAAGGCTTTCACAATGGTACTTGTAAAGGAAAGTAAATTTGTTGTTGTAGATTTCGCCGATCTAAATCCATGCTGTTCCTCAATTAGAACACTTTTGAAAACAGGAGTAATTTTCTTTGTAATTATCGACTCAAATATTTTTGGAATATTAGATATAATTGATATCGGTCTGTAATTTCCAATATTCGACTTGTTTCCGGACTTAAAAATGGGTCGAATATATGAAATTTTCCATGAGTCAGCAAATGTTCCAGATGAAAGTGACAAGTTGTACAACATACAAATTGGGTTAGATAGTGTATATTTACATTCTTTTAGCAAGATTTCTGGAATGCCATCAGGTCCGGTACTTTTTTTGTTAGAGAGATTATTTAAGGATTGGTAAACCTCCTTAAGTGTAATTTGGCAATCATTTAAGTCAATATTATGGTCATAGTTAAGTGGAGGGATGTTGCATGATGCATCAGAATATACAGAGGAGAAGTGTTTGGCAAAAAGGTTGGCGATATCATGGCCTTTAGTAGCATGAGTTTCATTATAATACATACTTGAAGGAAGATCATTATCAGTACGCTTTTGCGCAACAAATTGCCAAAATTGTTTAGGATTTTGCAGTAACTTTGTCTCTGTAACTTCTACAAAATATTTATAACATTTGGCTGATTCGATTTTGGACAGTTCCCTTAATTGAGAAAATTTATGATAAAAGCTTAAGTTCCCAGTGTCTTTAAATAATTTATGAGTCTTCTTTTTTTCAATTATTAACTGTTTAAGTTTCGTGCTAAACCAATTTGGAAACTTAGGTTGAGAGTAACACCCCTTAGGAATAAACAATTCTACAGCATGTGATACACATTCATTAAATTTAAGTACAGCGTCATTAATATCAGAATTTAAAAATAGTGTCGACCAATCAATCTGTGATAGATATTTGTTCATATTAAAATAGTCGCCGTTAATATATTTGTAGTGATAAGAGACATTTGGTTTCAAGGAATCAAATTTGAAAAAATGTGTAATTTTAATAGAGAGAGGTGGATGATATTTATCCAAAGGTAACAAAGAGACATCAGCTTCACTTACTATGACATTTGGTATGCTAGTGAAAATCAAATCCAGGCAAGAGCCTAGATAGTTAGTGACTGGATTTACTTGAAACATATTCAAATAGGCAAAAAAATTTACAATTTCAACAGCTTGTGGAGAAAGATTACTAGAAGGAGTTTTGACACCTTGATCGTCATTCAGCCACAATATTTTAGGTAAATTATAATCGCCACAAATAAATAGGGAATCAGCGTTTCTAGACACATGTTCAATTGAAGCAGTATGCGACTTATAGACTTCTACCGAAGAGGAGGGAGGAATGTAAACACAACCAAGTACAAGCTTTTTGGTACCAAGTAGAACACACAGGAACAATTGATCAGAAACATTGGTAAATGTTTCTATAATATGGCAGGGGTATTTTTTGTTTACGCATATCATCACTCCACCACCTTTACACTTAACAGAAGAAGTAGAACGGTCACTGCGGAAAACGTTGTAGTCAAAAAATCCAAGTTCAGCAGATGAGATATTTTCAGATAGCCATGTTTCGGTTAAAAATATAAAGTCGTAATTACATACACTGACGTTACAGCGAATAGTGTTCAGTTTCGTATTTAGGCCACGAACGTTTTGATAATACATTGAGAAGGAATTTTTCTCAGAACGATTGTTCAAGTTCAACCTAAAAAATTTATCCGAGAAAGTTCACGTCTTTCAGCAGCTTGGCGGGCGGGGCAGCCTTGAGCTCCAGTTTTGTGGGAAGCCGGTTTTCTGAAGAAGGTGCAGGTGGCACATACTGGAGATTTTTCCTTTTTGGGGCAGGCATCACGGTTGTGGCCAACTTTGGCGCAGTGGGGACAGGTGGGTGAGTCTGCTTGGCACTTGGAAGCTGTGTGGCCATATAGTTGACAATGGCCACATTTCACATATGCGCACATCAAATCCCCAAAGTTTCATCGCAGTCGAATGAACGGTTTAGCAATGCATAATTTCATGATGCCATAGCTCTATTTTATACAGAAAGAATCGAGGGGATGCGCACATCAAATCCCCAAAGTTTCATCGCAAACAGATAAACGGTTTAGCAATGCATAATTTCATGATGCCAGAGCTCACTAATTTATACTGAAAGAATCGAGGGGATGCGCACATCAAATCCTCACAGTTTTATCACAATCAAATGAACGGTTTAGCAATGCATAGTTTCATGATGCCAGAGCTCACTATTATATACAAAAACTACCGCGGGCTTGCACACATCAAATCCCCAAAGTTTCATCGCAATCGAATGAACGGTTTGGCAATGCATAATTTCATGATGCCAGAGCTCACTATTTTATACAGAAACCATCGCCGGCATGCGCACATCAAATCCCCAAAGTTTCATTGCAATCTGATGAACGGTTTAGCATTGCATAATTTCGTGACGCCGGAGCTCACTAGTTTATACAGAAATAATCGCACACTATTTTATACAGAAACTATTGCCGGCATGCGCACATCAAATCCCCCAAGGTTTCATCGCAATCAGATGAACGGTTTAGCAATGCATAATTTCATGATGCCAGAGCTCACTATTGTATACAAAAACTATTGCGGGCTTGCCACATCAAATCCCCAAAGTTTCATCGCAATCGGATGAACGGTTTAGCAATGCATAATTTCATGATGCCAGAGCTCACTATTGTATACAGAAACCCTCGCGGGCATCAAATCCCCAAAGTTTCAATGCAATTGGATGAACGGTTTAGCAATGCATAATTTCATGATGCCAGAGCTCACTATTGTATACAGAAACCCTCGCGGGCATCAAATCCCCAAAGTTTCAATGCAATTGGATGAACGGTTTAGCAATGCATAATTTCATGATGCCAGAGCTCACTATTGTATACAGAAACCACCGCGGGCATGCGCATATCAAATCCCCAAATTTTAATTGCAATCGGAGGAACGGTTTAGAAATTCATAATTTCATGATGCCAGAGCTCACTATTTTATTCAGAAACCATCGCGGGTATGCACACATCAAATCCCCAAAGTTTCATCGCAATCGGATGAATGGTTTAGCAACGCATAGCGGACGTAAGTATGTACATATATAAACCCAGAAACAAACTTATTTTGATATTTTTATATTTAGATACACTCATTTTCATTTGTTCAAATTTCATAACGCCAGAGCTTACCATTATAAATAGCCTATAACCTTCGCGGGTGTGCGCACAATAAATCACCCAAGTTTCATCGCAATGTGATGAACGGTATGGCAGCGCATAACATACGAACAAACAAACATACAATCAAACAAACAAATATAGATTTTTATATTATAGATTATTTATTATAAATTTGAAGGGTAAAACTGGAATTGTATTTTACTCGTGAAGAAATCTTGAACAAGTCTTGCAACCGGAGAAATATTCTTAAAAGATATTTTTTCAAAAAAATTTATGGAAAAATGCATCTAATATTGATGAATTTACACATTTTACCTAGGTATGTGAAAATCAAGAGAAAAAAATATTTTTATCTAAAACTAATAATAAAACCATAACCATTGACTTTAACCGCTATTCAGCAGTGATATTGTTGAAATTATAGCTTTGGAAAATTTAAACGCTCGACGTTGAGAAGTTTCCTGAAAGTAATATCGGTAGGTGCCTTATTGGATTGGGTTCCTGTTATTAATTGAAAAGTTTGTTCATATGATAACAGATATATTTGTGCCTGACAGTTTAATTGAGAAAACAATAATACGGCTAGGTAATATATTAGAATTTTTTTATATTTTGTTTGTTTTTAATGTTTCGTGCTAAAAATATCAGGTATAAATATAACATAATATTATAAACACAAATTGTTTTTAAGGCAAAGGCAAATCAAGATTGTTACATCACAAACTTAATGATTGGTGTACGTTCATATTAGGTGATTTAAAACAATATTATCATTTAATATTAAATTTGTGTGCTGCAGGTAAAGCTCTTCAAACGGTTTCATTCTCAATTAATAATTAATAAGCAATGATTTTTCTATCAATTTCTAAGTTAATGTATTAGCTATGATTCAGATATGATTTTAGATTTTCACGGCCAAAAGTATTTTGGTTGTTTGTTTTTGGGGTGTTATGCCGTGTTACGCTACCTCCTCCTTCTTTAGCCAACGTTTCGGACAGCGTTACAGTGTCCATCATCAGGGCAGATGTGTAAATGTTAGTGGTAAAATGTGTGCTTAAGTACTTCGAAGCAATACCGTGTTGCCAGCTCCACTCCACTGCGAGCTGGAATTACATTAAACTTGAAGATGGTTTTCTGCATTTAGCTTTGGTGTAGCCGTCAATTACCGGATACCAAGAACTTTTGAGCTTAGCTCTGTCGTCTCTATTAATGTTAATAGGATTTTTATGAATTTCAATTGCCTCTGTAATTAATAATAAGTTTTGGGTCTTCCCAGGACTTCAGAAACAAATCCAAAGTAATGGCCGGTTTCAATTAAATGCTCGGCGATTGCCGATTTGTCAGGGTGGCCAAGTTTACACGCTCGAAAGTGTTCCGATATCCTTTTAGAGATCATCCGCTCTGTTTGGCCCACATAGACCTTATCACATCCGGAACAGCTGAGTTTATATACTCCATCTGTTTCTAGAGGAAACTTGGTCTTTGCAGGCCTCAAAAAGTCTCGTATTTTTGTCGTGGTTCCGAAGACAGTCTTGATGCTTTCTTTTTTCAAAAGCCTGGCAATTCTGTCTGTCACATTGTAAACGTAAGGCAGGAAAGCGCAGCCCTTTGACTCTTGTTCAATTCTGATATAATTCTAATATAGCTATGATTCGTTCATGAACGAGCCGCACAATTCAGCTGGCTCTTTTTGAGAAGCCGTATTCATATGACTGCCGGTAAACCGTATCACAGCTCAATTGAACGATGACTTGTTTTTAATTTTCCATTTTATGTTTTCGTTATTAAATGACAAGTAACATTTAATAAACTGCGGAAAAGGCATCATTCAAGAGATATTTTAGAAAAATAAAGCGATTAAAATTATCAAAGTATTTAATGTTATTCTTATTACATTCCCAGAACGTAAACAGCACTGTCGTATACGATTCGCTGGGGAGCTGAAGTGGTCGGAGTGACGGCACACTAAGCTGTATCGGGATGAGCATAGTAGGCTCATTGCTCATACGCGCTGAGCTCACGGCTCTCAAGACCTCTGCCATAGGTCACTCCAAGTGGATCGCTACGTTTGGTGACTTAGCATTGTATAGGTCTTGGCAGCGGATGCGTCTGCCCACCTCCTGTGTGGCGAGACTAGTTGAGGGTGAAAAAAAACCTGCACCGAGTGGAGGGAGGAATTTAAACATCAGTCACTTCTTGAATCACCAGATTCCTACCCAACCCCCCATAACATTTTTCCTCCCAGATCTGTATCCCCTTCTCTCTTTCTCTTCCTTTAAAAAGCTCTCAACACAGCATTAACAAAGATGACCTACGTCCCGAGTGAAATTATTTTCCTCAGTGCTTCTGTGTGGAGCTAATGAAAAAAAATAATAGTGGCGATGGGCATTTCTTGAATTTATGGTTAAAGAAAAGTTTGTTTCACGTAATAATGTTAGTATCAGCAGAACTATGGGTTGGGCTTGGGTTCCTCGAAGCAGCTCAGATATATAAAATTGGTATAAAGTTGCACTATTTTGCGTCAAGAACTTCAATAGGTTCCAATTTCTTTCAGTTTCTAAAAAATACACTCTTTGAATCGGCCCAGCTTTGAAGAAAAAACTGTCAAAAACACATCTTTTTAAAATGATGATGTAAGCTCACTAGACTTTAATGCAATCATGAATAAGAAATTACAAGTCAGTGCAGTAGGGATTTTAATCAATGTCAAAGAAGAGATCAATAAACCCGGCTAAATCTGCCTGTAAGGATCAATTATTATTGGGGGGGGGGGGGGCATTTTTCTCATGAAATAATCCTCCCATAAAGTCTAGATGACGCAGTATGATTCCCGACAATCCGGTCCATGTCTGTTAATAGGCCCCCGAGCCCCAAACCCCACTGCTTGACAAATTAAGGCGGATATTGGATTTGCCAATAACAGCGGGTGGTCCGGCGGACCCTCCCAACTTACCCGCCGATTTCATATTTAAATTTCACCCTCACCTACTTTTGGTACACCCATCACATCCAGTAAAGGATCCTAACATATTCCGGTTGTCTTCTGAATTATGAACGTAGATTTATGGAGATTCCGTATCCACGGTACATCACAGTTAGCTTGGCTCCTCATTCAATTGTAAGGAGAGGGATGGTTTAATCTTTAATTTCTCCGCATAGATTACATGTTTGGATGCTATTAATTTCCTTAGAAATAGAATTGGTTCTTATCGAATACTTTGAATATGAATAGTATGGAAAAGAATTCGTTTAGTTAGTAGATTTTTTTAAGGTGTGCGTATTGGTTAACAATATAGTTTAAATACGAAAAGAATTCGTTCATTTAGTTGATTTTTTAAGGTGTGCAGTATTGGTTAACAATATATGAAAACGGAAAGAATTCGTTCATTTAGTTGGTTTTTTAAAGGTGTGCAGTATTGGTTAACAATATAGTTTAAATACGAAAAGAATTCGTTCATTTAGTTGATTTTTTAAGGTGTGCAGTATTGTTTAACAATATATGAAAACGGAAAGAATTGGTTCATTTAGTTGATTTTTTTAAGGTGTGCTTTATTGGTTAACAATATATGAAAACGGAAAGAATTAGTTCATTTAGTTGATTTTTTTAAGGTGTGCAGTATTGGTTAACAATATATGAAAACGGAAAGAATTCGTTCATTTAGTTGGTTTTTTTAAGGTGTGCAGTATTGGTTAACAATATATGAGAAAGGAAAGAATTCGTTCATTTAGTTGGTTTTTTTAAGGTGTTGTTATGAAGTGGTGTTAACTCTTATTTAAAGTTATTATTTTTCTAACACCTCTTCACAACAAGAACCATTATTGTTTTAATTTTCGTAAAGTGATTAAGAGCACGGGTGGGCAACACAGAGACGGCCGGGAATCTATGGTTTCCGGCTCCGTTTGGTTTTTACTCTGGAATCGTTTCACCGGCCGGCAGGCGTTGAAATGTTGGCACAGTCAATTAATTATAATTTACATTAAAACCCAGACGGGTCAACGTATAGGAAATGTTACAATAGTGTTTCCACAATGATGGGTGAAGTTTCAACCGAATAAATATAAAGTTTAATCGAGTGTTGTGCTAGATTAAATGACCGCATAAGGTCCGCGCGCGCAATGTAATATTAAATGATTTACTACCGCGAATCGTTTCCATTGCGCGATGTTGTAAAACCGCGCATTCTGCCAAGGAAGCATAATACTCCAGGGGCGCTACACAGGCCTTATTTTCCATATGGTAGTTGTATTAACGAAACACGCGCTCTGGACTGCACCAGCCAAGACCATCCGCCCGTGGAGCTCCCACATTGTCATGGATGGGAACTCAATGCGCTGAGATTAGAAACCCTATGCTGGAGATGCTGGACCCGTCTCCAGGGCACCCTTTCCGGACGGAGATCCTGATGGTTCCAGCTGGGTCTGACGAGATTGAATTCTCACCGGTTTGATGGAGGCTTCTCGCTCATACCCGCTCACACCCGCTCACACCCGCTCACACGCGCCCACACACGGTTATATAGACGATAGTTAGCTTAGATAGAATTTAAACCATCGACCGATCCCTGGGGCTAAGTTTAATTTAAACATAATTGTATTACTGTTAATATGATCAATATATTCTACACTATATTTTTCTGAACATCATCTTTCAATTAACACCCAAACCATCATATCATGCATACCATTGTGCCCACGCTCAGAGATTGTGTCATGCTCTCCTCCATCCAGAACATTACTCGGGAACCGAGTATTGGCGCGCAGGATTCTGCAAAGTTCCGGATGGTATGTTATTTGAACACCCACACAAACTGTGTTTATATTTGGCAAATAGCCCACATAAGAAACTACCTAACAAACTACCTAACAGTGTGCAGTATTGATTAACAATATATGAAAACGGAATGAATTCATTAATTTAGTTAGTTATTTTAAGGTGTGCAGTATTGGTTAACAATGTAGATACGGAAAGAATTCGTTCATTTAGTTGATTTTTAAGGTGTGCAATAGTATTGGATAATATTATCGGCGACACCAGGGGTCCTAGCATGGTCGATCGATATAGGTTTTATCGAAAATGTCGGTAACTTGTCATCGCTCCCGAGCGCGACTGCAGACCGCTAACGAAAAAACAATAGTGCTCAACGACTAAGGGTTCCTAATTTATTTTACGTGAATTGTTATTTCTTCGTTAGTGGCCTGCAGTCGTGCTCGGGAGCGATTTTAAGTTACCGACATTTTCGATAAAACCTATATCGATCGACCATGCTAGGGGGGCAGGAAACATAGTCCCACTCAGTAAAAAATGCGGATAGCACATTTCTTATATTTCAATATCTTTGAATTTGATTAAAACAGCAAAATTGTTTTTTTTTCAATGCTAATAATAACTTACACAATACGAGTCGACTTTGATTATTGCGGATATTTGCATAATTATTGCTACAACTCAAAAAAGTCACCCCATTTTACGTCAACCACGTCAGTTTGCTGTTTTAATTAAGTCAATTGAAATTTTAATTGCATTTATCATTTTGTTTGAATAGTTTTGAAATGATAGTTTTGTAGAAACAGTGCATTATTGTATCAAAATAATAACTGAATTCGTTAAAAAAACATTCAGTTTGGGCTTTTAAGTTAGTAAAGGGAATTCTGTTTTCGTAACAGTACTCTAAAATAATTATATTAATAATTTTCACACACCCCTTACAGTTTGGGATAAGTGAGGGTAAGAGTATGTAGATAAAATTAGTGAAAATCCTGAGATATTTTTTTGAAACATTGCTCTACTAATGCACGGCGTTACTAAATTAGTAAGGGAAGCATGTTTCTAACATCCTCACTTTCTTCGTACGAAAATATTTTTACTTGAATTAATTAAGAAAGGGCGAGATGTAGTACAAAAGCCTCCGCGAGAAAAGAAAATTGTAATATTCCATCCCACGACCTTCACAGTGGAACAACGGAACAACACTGCTTGTGGGTATATTAATTTACTTTCATCTTCAGCACTTCTAAATGAAAATAAATATTCCAATATGAAGACAAAGCACCTGGGAATACATTTTGCGAGACTTTCGGAAAGCTACTTCATCTTTTTTCTGTTATTACTCCGCAATAAATTAGTTTTTTATGGGCGGTTCTCTGTGATGTCGGAAAAGTGGAAAAGGTGAGAAAGAGATGTGGTGAGGGTGGCTTATTTCTAACTCCTTCCTGGATTCTGCTTCTCTAACTCCTCCCGTGTCCCGCCTCCCATCGAACTCCCAACTCCCGCTTCTCCCACCCTAATCCAGAGGGCGGATATTGCAGGTAAAGCCTGTTAGCGTTTCACAAGAGGGAAGGAATAAAAGAAAACAGAAGAGGCTAAAGTTTTCGTAGCTTTTATGATTACTTTTTAATTTCATTAATTAATTCGAGTAGATTAATTATTATTCTTCGGTGTAAAAAAATATTAAAAAAGCGATGCTTTTTTTCACTTTTTCTTTATTCAACGTATTCTAAACCATTTTTGGGTTTTTGGAAATAGGTACACATTTCCATGCCAAATTAATTTGAATTTTTTCACTGACGTTCTGTTTTTGTAAAACAGAAATATTTGACATAATATAAAAACTAAAATAAAGCAATCATTTTTGATTGAATACAATTACGAAAAAAAAAATTATAAATCATTTTCAGTCATAATCGAAAAAACCGTGTAGTTAGAAGACCTAGAGCAATGTTTTTAGATTATAATAAAATAATAATAATAAGCCTTTTATTCTGGACTTCTGTCAGGTATGAATATTAGACATGTTTTGTTTGTTATAATATATCCCAAAGCTCAGTTTGCCTCTTGGCATAGGCCTCCTCTAACTTTTTCCAATGGGACCTGTCACGCGCTACTCTTCTCCATTGATATCCAGCCGTAAGTTTTAGGTTGTCTTCTCATCTTAAATTCTGACGTCCTCTACTTCTCTTGCCATCTCTGGGGTACCAGTCAGTGACATTTTTGCACGATTTTTCTTGTGGATCGCGTAGCATGTGACCTGTCCATCTCCATTTTTGTTGGTCTATTCGGGTAACTATATCGGCAACTATAGTTTTCTCCCTTATTACACTACATCTCACTCTGTCCTGTTTCCTTATTCCTGTCAAACATCTCTCCATGGCTCTCTAGCAGCGTTCCAACTTTTCTCTGTGGCGTTTGGTGAGTGCCCAAATTTCACATCCATAGGTGATGACTGGAAGTATACACGCATTGAAGGCTTTCTTTTTTATTTGCATACTTAGCTCATTGGATTTCAAGACTTCTTTCAAAGACCAGTATTTCTTTCATCCATTTGCTACTCTTCGCTTGATTTCTTTAGTGGTTTGATCTTTGAGAGATATTATTTGTCCTAAATAGATGTAATCTAACACATATTCGAGTGGTTGGTTGTCAATTTTTATAGTTACTGGTTCAGAATTTGTAAGCAATTTTGTTTTGTCTTTGTTCATGCATAGACCGACTTTCACACTTTTCTCGTTTAGTGATTCTATCATTCTATTTAGGTGCGTTGGGTTTTCCCCGAATAGGACTATATCGTCTGCAAATCTTAGGTGATTCAGTTTTACACCTTGGACGTTGATACCATATTTTTCTCAATCTAGTTTGCGGAAGATACTTTCCAGAGCAGCCGAGAACAATTTTGGTGATAGAGGGTCTCCCCTCTAATCTAAATAAATACAGGGAAAGCCTCTATGTATTTAAAAATTTTAAATACATAGAGGCTTTCTAAAAAAAATGCCACGTAATTCGCCAACTTCTAAAATTCGCAAGTTTTTTTTAACATTAGCTCCACACAGGAGGCCCTGAGGAAAATAATTTCCCTCGAGGCCTGTGTCATCGTTAGGGATGCTGTGTGGAGGATCTTTTAAGGAAAAAAAGGAGAGGAAGTTCTGGGAAGGACAAAGGTATTAGTACCATTGAATGAAGAGAAATATTCTTTATTCTATGATAGATACCGATAATTAGTTATATTTTACCGCCCTGATAAAGATAAATTTGAGTGTAATGTTTAAAGTTACTCAATTCATGTGGCAAGTAGTTTTAAAGAAATATGCATTTTCTCTAGAACACATTTTTAGTCGGTAATTGAGATCTAGTTTTCGAAAAAAATATAAATACTTCACGTAAAAGTCCCTCAAATTCAATGGTCGTAATTGTTGACTCGCATATTTCAGTCACAATAATGACAGCGAATTTTATTACCAGTATTTAAGAACATAGTTATGACTTGTGTTACTAATTGATGAGATAAAAATACTGAAAAAGAGATGTCAAATGTTTTTTATATTCACAATTGTTTTGTTCTAACTACCACTCTTTCAGTCGTGTAAAGAATACCTGGAGAAAATATAATTAGAAAATAACATTTTAATGGGCATAGCATACAAGTCTAAAGTGGCCATTAAGTTAAACGCCGTGCAATGACTTCAAGGCTCTAAACGCGTGTTCAATGGGTAATATCGCCTTTTTATCGCAAATATAACTGGGATCAAATTACAAAGCGCCCCGTTAAATTACTGCAAAAGCGGTGTTCGTATTCGTTGAATTGTTGAAATGTTAATATTTTTAATGTATTCGAAGAAAGACAAATGTCAAGGTCCAGCGAGACGGAAATAAGATTATGGGCAAGTTTATATTAAGATTATACTAAGCACGTAAGGGCGTTTAACCAGCCAGCGGCTGAAAATCCACATTTCGTCGAAAGATGTTCTTACGATCGTACTTAGGGCGGTTCCAATAAGAATTTTTAATTTTTAATTCTCCGTACCCGCTTTTTAAAATTATAACTCAATATCGATTTTATTTCATTCCAAATATGCTATAATTTATACCTGTATCCAAAAATGCTGGAAGTCGTAATGATAAACCTATTAAAATTATGTACTTTTTGTATTTATTTTTTGATCGTAAGTATTTATCAATTTTCAATAATGTCTAAGCAAAATAATAATGTTAAAAAATCTGAAATACATTATAAGTGCGCAAATAAATACACAAACGAAGCAATTTTCGTCCTGAACCACATTTTTTACATATATATATTTTTTAATGATTTTATTTAAACTAAAATTAAGATTTATTTTGCTGCACGATTATATGATTTGAAATGGGTGTTGTATAATACAAAATCTTTTTTGAAAATTTTAGAAATCTGCCAACGACCTATGGTATAACCTTATTATACTAAAAATAAACATTTTTTCTAAAAATTTGTAACACGCGTTTACTAGATAAAATAACAATCTTTCGAAATCTATGTATATTTTTTTGTGGAAAAGAGTCAATAGGTACATCTAAAATCTGATTTAAAAATGACATGTTTTTGGTTTTCTCTGGTTATACCCTCGTAACGCGTCAGTAAGATGTCCGTTAAATTTTTTTAGAAGAAATAAAAATATTGCCGGGCTACGAACAACCGGAGATTACGAGAAAAACTCTTATAACCTCATTATAAGGGGAAAATATTGCTTGAGCAATAATGAAGCATTTAGCTTGTAAATGAACTGAACCCACTATGCCTGGGCGGGAACTCGGTGCATTTGTTCCCTTACCTGCCCACCGGTCACCCACTAATTTAGTATTTCATATTAATTTCTTTTAACGGTAACGTTTTCGGTTAGGAAAAAGAACCAGAGGTGGCCTACAGATGTGATACATAGGCTGAACGGTGATAACTGTTGATTTCGAAGCGGCGACCTTCCAATAAAACATGTCCAATGCTAAAAACTTAAGATAATGCTTTCGAAGAAGAAATTTTAAAATGATTTTTCAAATCGCTTTACTCCCTGTAAAAATATTTAATCATTAAATGGCAGGGAGCCGTTTTATTCCCTGAAGCTGCGCATTTCAGTCGATTAACTTCCTTAAATATTAGGGCTGTGTAAAGATGGAATGGATTCATAAAACAAATATACTAACTTATAAAATGCCTTGGGGATTTTATATTCACCCACTCAGTGAATATGATAAAGCTGCCTTCGGATGACACATTAAGGCACTCTCGCAAATAAGCGAGCCTTAATGAAATAATGTTTTCTTACAGCGGGACTTCGTCAGCTTTGATAAAATAGTTCTTGGAAGAAAAAAAATCACGTTTTTCGTGGTGGTGCTGCTTTCCCATAAGACCAAAAGAAGCAATTCAAATTTCATGAAAGCGAGATGTCCTTTGAGCTATTTTAAAAAAAAACATCGCACTCTCGATTAAGCGGCTTTAGGAAATTAATTATCCGCGACATTCCAAAGACAAAAAGATTTCTATGCGTAGATAGTCATCAACAATACTCATTTCAGTTGTGGGTCTGTTTATCTGTGAAACTCGGGTTCAATGAACTCTGATTACCTTTGAATTTAAGTTTTATTGTCCAAATTGGAACTGATTATGTCAAGTTAAGTTTGTCAGTCGTTTGCATCCTGAAATTGAAGTGTCGTTTTGCTATCGTAGGGTTATAGTTTAGGAGAGATGTTGCAGTTTTTGTCGTAGTCCCAAAAATGACGCAAAATTGTTTCAACAACCTGTATCGTTATAATATTACTAATCGTTTAGTCGAAATTTCTAGGTCAAATCGAACCGTTTACTTTGATCGAAATTTTCGTGTAACTGGCCCGCTCATTTGGAGTAGCCTTCAGCTCTTACTAATATCCCGAACTTGACTGAATTTAAACGAGCTTAAACAACAAATTTATTTGAAAAATCACACCATTCATGAATCTTCTTTTCAATATACTGTAAAAAGCCATGTTTTCAAATTTCCCGTAATTATTTGGTTTGTGTTTACTCCTTACTGTACTTTTTTTGTAATTACCGTTTTTTTTCTTATAATTTACTTACACGACGTCACGCGAAGTAAATTAGAGAGTATGGCTGGATAGGTCAAAGGGACCCCCTCAACCATTCTCTCCCAATCCGGCCTTTTATGCAGCCGCCAAAACCCGCACCAACCTCACCCCATGCCCGGGTACCCCTGCTAAGTCCCCAAACGTAGCGAACCACTTGGGGTGACCTATGGCAGAGGTGTTGGTTATCCCGCATACCCGCTTCCCAAATTGTATGTACTGTATATTATTTAATAAATATTTTGTAAGGAACACTGTAGGATTACTATTAAGTTAAATAAGATTAAGCGCACTTGAGTGCGTAGATAACACAAAACTGCGCTATACAAATATTACGTTATTGTTTACATTATATGTACCTATCTAATGTTATTTCTTAAGTTATGTCATGCTATTATTTTGAGTTGTGTTTACTATCAAATACAAGCTTGACATAAGACACGTCTGAAAATAACCATCCAATATTCAGGCAATTGAATAATTAATTAATTAACAAACTGAACGTGGTATTACATATAATTGTCGGTTATTTTTATTTTAATATTTTATTGTTTCATTGCTTTGTATTTAATTTAGGAAAGCAAAGTCAAAAGCAATTTTAATATTTTTGCCAATGTTAAGTCTTTTAGGGATTGTGTAAAGGAGGTGTAGAGGAGGTATTTAATAAAAAAAAACCATCAAGGCCTATATAATTTTTCGGGATGCTGTGTGAAGGGTCTTCTTAGGGAGTAGGAAATGTTCTGAGAAAGAAATGGGTTATGACCGGTGGGCCAGAATCTGGCAGTCAATGTGCCCAGGAGTAACAGACATACGAATCCATCTCTCTCACTGCGGTGCAAGTCAATTGGTCGACAGGGTCCTGCTGAAGAGGTCAATAGGTCTCTCTCAACCAGTCTCTTCCGATCCGGTCTGCCACGCAATAGGTGGGCAAACGCAACCGCCGCGCACCGCCAAGAACTAGACAAACCTCACCTCATGAACCGGGGTGAGGTCTGTCAAATATTATTGTCTCTGATACGTTTTTAGATTTTCACGGCCAAAGGTGACTACGCTACCTCCTTCTTTAGCCAACTTTTCGGACAGCGTTACACATCTGCCCCGATGATGGACACTGTAACGCTGTCCGAAACGTTGGCTAAAGAAGGAGGTAGCACAACACGGCATAACACCTGTTATGTTCGCACATACGACAAAACAGTTAAAGAAGCGTCGCCTCTCCCACAGGTTGACAATCAAGTGTTCCTGTCGATGGATTCGCAAATTATCGTAATGGCGCGACCATCTCCTAGCAATACCGGAGAAAGAAAGCTATAAAAGGGCTAACGCACTTAAATTCGCCCTCTTTCCTTCCGCCTAGCTCATACTAGTAACATCGTGTACCTAGTTCTCGCCCGAGGCGATAGCCTCGCGGGCACCCCGTTTGTGTACCTGAGACAATGGCGTTGCATTGGCCTTAGATCGGTATATTAAGTGACTGTGATCCTGGAGCCCTGATCCTGGAAGTGGAGCAGCATGTCCATCTTCGCCCTGGTTGAATGCTGGCCCGCGATGTCCAGCGACTGATTCCTGTCTCCGGCTAAGGACTCTGCCCGGCAGGCATGAGCTTAGCCGGCACCTTCCACCGCACAATCCCTCAAGATGACCAAGGTAGTCTCCTAATTATAACTGTAGATATTCGAGCCATTAACTTCCAGTTTAGTATCATTTCAAGTACCTATCTTCCGTTCTAAAAGCTATCATTTAGGTCTTAAATCGTAATGTCCTATTGTACAAATTGAACCCCTTTATTGTAATAAATATGCTATGTAAAACCGACTTTCAATTACATTCATTCATCTTGTCAAGAGTGCACGAACCTAACCCTGAGACGAGTCCATGTGAGATGTGAGAGGTACGTAGTAAGGCGTTCGAGCCGCTCACCGTACAGACTGTATTCACAATCATACATTACACTGGCGCTTGAACACTTTACAAGAAATGAATAATGTTATTGAAAAATGAATATATATTTCTATATAATATGCTAAACAATTGTGGTTGTATTGTGTTTTTAAAAAAAGATAAATGTAAAATGTGTTAATAAGTTCGTTTAAATAAAGCCAAACATATTCAAAATATAGTTATTCAGTTGACGCGGGAACAATGTACAGATTCTAGGGCGAGTCCATTGTTGATTTGAAATGTTGATGCAAATAAACCATAAATCGGGTTAAATACTAATTCAAAACAGTTATTTGTGTAATTTTGATAAAATTAACGAGAACAATTCTATTACAACATAATTAAATACGGTTATTTGAATAAAATAGTTCCAAAATACAGCGGCGTAATTGAATTGGACCCGTCCAAGTCAGAATATTTCGGTAGAAGCACGAAAGAAATAACTCGTAAATTTGCCGCGAAAGCAATATAAAAGAAGTTTTGAATTTCAATACATTTTAAAATGCATATTTCGTTGTGAAAATATTAATAACTCTTCTTGTTATTTCAAAACAAATTAATAGGTAATTAACTAAATATAATTCATAGTTTGAAAGTGAATTTAGTTATCCCGCGCAAAAAACGAAATCGTCATGTAGATATTCAAATTAGCAAACGGTCAGCAAGTCGAAACAGAACGAAGACGCGTGCAAGCGGTAGCAATAAAAATTGTATAGATTGGTCACCGTAAATAATAAAGTCCATAAGAATTGAGCCCACGGAATAAAAACAAAAAAGTAAAATAAAAGACAAATGAATACATTTTATTAAGAAATACAAAAGATATAAAATAAAATAAATTTCAAATGAAAAAAATCATTATATTGTTTCAAACAATGCATTAGAAACTACCGTTAAATTATTTTAAAAAGAATTGCGCGAAAAATAAGAAAAACATAATTTATATTCTGTAATAATAAATTGAAAGCAAAATAAATAGGAAATGAATAATAATAATCCTTGTAAATTACAAAGAATAACAAAAAATTAAATGTTAAACTGTTTAGAAAGAGAAATGTTCTATATGCGTTAAAATTAATAGGAGGTCCTCTCTAGTAATAGCCACGGAATTCCTTCCGTGTTCGAACACGCGTCATCCTCGTGATAGGTACTTTACGGGCTAGTCCAAGTTTTGCATTTTTTCGAAGCGCGTCGCGTGCACAGAACACAAAATCCAATGAATATTAAAGTGTGAGGTAAAATTTGTCGGGAATAATTTTTGAATTCTTATTAGATTAAAACGAAACATTGTTAAATGAATTTTTACATTATCAAGGAAGTGAAATAGTTTTAAATGCTTGAGTTAATTACGGAATTGAAAATTTTATAAAATCTTTTTTTTTACTCTTTCCTGGTAGCATGTCTAGTATTGTTGGATAATAATAGATCTATAGAATTGAAAATGCTTAAGAGGATAGTACACATTGAGATTTAAAAAGAAAATATGCAGTTCATGAATAATATGGTTTCAAATTCGAGTGAAAATTGGAAATAAATTAAAATAGTGACTTGTATAAAATCGTGTATATGATAAAAGTTAATAACTTGACGGTATCACCTGACTAACGTATCTTGGAATTTAGATGTAGTCCAAAAAAAAAAAATACAGTCTAACAAGCATACCTACGGCAAGTTATATAAAATCATGATCCCTTAACAGCGACTTTTTTACATAGAGATCTATTAGACTATGGAAGGCAGATGCGACCCATAATTTAACCTCTGTGTGATTAAGTATGCTCGCGCAGTCGTATATCTCTGGAATCCAAACTCTGTTGTGGAGACGATTTTAATCTCAGAAACCGCTTAGCCCGGACAAGGAAGATTGCGAACGTAAAAAAAAACCCCTCCCTAATACAAGTTAAAGAGAAAAACATATATAAACATATGTATATTTCCAAAATATTGCTTGACGTTATTATTTAGAAGCTAATTTTCCTATAAAAATAAAATAATAGTGGAAAAAAAGTTAGGAACAGATTTCAACTAGTAAGATCATGTGGTAGAGAAAAAAAATCAAATCAAACTGGTTTTTTAGTTGCAATGTTTTTTTTGGTGGAATAAATCAGAAACCACAAAGAAAATTGTAGTTGAAATACCCAAGTTGTAAAATCATTATCATTTTGAAGGCTAATCTTATATATCATGAAAAAAAATAGTGATGGTAAGTAAGGCGGATGCGAAATTTACTGTCACAATTCAATATATAAGACAAGCCCGGGTGTAATTAATTGAAAAGTAATCTGAGATTGTACATCAATCAAGTGCCGTAATAGACCCCAAAACAAGTTGAACAATATTGCAAGACGCATATATGAAAATATATATGTATTTCCACGAATTTTTATTTATAAAAAGAGGAAAAAGTTGAAAACAGAATAGTTAAAAAGATTTAAAATAATGAAAAGTAAATAAATACTAGAGAATTTAAATTTAACGGAAGTAATAAAAAGTAATAGGAAAAGGTTAAAATTTTAATTAATTACAAATTAAAAGTTAAATTCGTTCATGAGACATAGAAAGTAGAGAAAAGTTTGAGAAATAACGAATGCACGCGCGTTATGCATAACAGCAGACATAAGTACCTACGCAGTAACAGATGGCCCGGCTAGGAAAGAAATTTTGTATATGAGAGAATACGGTACCTATGTAAAGCGTTGTAGAAAACGGCAAAAATTCAGGAAAGGTATAATTTGTATTGAGATTTTTTTTTTTTTGTAGAAAAATAATTAAATTCTTGTATAGTTAGTTCTTTTTTGCTCTCTTAGTGATTCTAATATTAGTTATTTGAGAGTTAAGAATGTTGATTTAATCTGAGATCAGAGTAGCTAACTGAAATCTAGTTGAAAAAACAGGAGAGAGTGCAATTGAACAAGCTATTACGAAATAAACAGAATTCGGTCAGGAAAATATTTTTTTTTGTGTTTTGGAAGTTTAAAATAAACATTTTTCATAAGAAAATAATAAGAATTAAATTAAAATGATACGTTCTCATTCGTATAATAATAAAAAATAAAGATCATACCTGGTTTGAAAAAAAGGGAAGTAGGAATACTTGACTAATGTGGTTTGCTATTAAAAAAGGCGGGAAGGAAAGAAAAACAAAAATTTTGTATATAAAGGTAACCATTTTTGTATGAGATTATTATAAATAAACTATACTATAAATGTTATGTATATTATTGTATATAAAGGTAACCATTTTTGTATGAGATTATTATAAATAAACTATACTATAAATGTTATGTATATTATTGTATATAAAGGTAACCATTTTGTATGAGATTATTATAAATAAACTATACTATAAATGTTATGTATATAATTGTAAATAAAGGTAACACATTTTGTGTAAATATTTATGTATATAAATTTTCGGTGTTGTTTATAGAATAGGTATATCTCTCTTTAAATTTCTTTTTCAATAAAAGTTGTGACAAATAATACAATACGTCGAAAAGTAAACAAGAAATCGAACAAATAAGTACGAAAATAAATTTTCAAATAAAGTCAGATTGTAAAAAATAAATTGAATTTGAAAAAAGGTAGAGAGATTCTGCATAGTTATAACAATTGTCCTGAGCTAGTATTGAAAAATAAAATGTTGAATAATTCAGTTAAAAAATAAAACTAAGTCTCTTGTAACGATGCGGAAGTAAAAAGGCCTTCGTTAATAAAAGCTGTTTAACACAAAACGGAATATGTTTTACATATTAAATAAATAAAAGTAATAAAAATAAATGTTTTTAATATTTTGTCAAATAGATAAACAATTTAGCAAGAACGAAATAAAGAAAGAATAAATCACGAGCATTCGTAAGGATTAATTGGTGACATTCGTAGAGATTTTTTAGTGTCCATTTTAAAAAAAATAGAAAAGTAGTATACGAATTTAAAACAAAAAAGATAATCATTTCTTACTTAAGTTTAAATGAAAAGGATTTTTAATGAATAAAGTTTTATTCTTCTTGACTTGTGTTACAAAAAAGACAACGTGGATCGTTGTTCGGAAATTATATTGTGCTTTGCGCAGATATTGAGTTCTAAGTGAGCTCAAGAAATGTAATACGGGTACGGGTACCAGCGTATACATTTCTAGTTTCAAAACATTATAGGAAAGTCTTCCTTAGAATTAAGACAAGTGGGGTTGCCAAGAGAGTAATCTTGGGAAATAAAAAAAAAAAAGAGAAAATTTGTAATACAAGAAGAGATACGAAATTTTTTTTAACACTTCCAAGTGAGTTTTGAGTAATAGTCGAATAATGAAATTTAAATACTTAGTTTGGGTCTAACTAGAAAAAGACCATGGCGCCCAAAGTTAGAAAGGAACAGAAACATGTATTTACATATTTTAAATAAAACAAAGTTAACATTGTAAGGAAACAACGTAAATAAAACAAAACATAGATATTGAAAAGGGAATATTACATTGAGATGTATTGTGAGGTCAAAAGGTCCGTGACGTCACAATAGAAGCAGTATTAAGTGGACTTAATGTTGTATTATATTGAAATTGAAGCAAAAAAAATTATATCAAGTTGTGAGAATAAGTTGAAAATTCCTGTCAAATAATCTTTAATAAGAAAGTAATACTAATTAAAAGGAATTTGGAATAAAAAATTAAGAAACAGAAAGAAAAGAAGTTCTTGCTAGCAAATTCAATTATAATATAGCGTTCAAATGTATATAATTGTATATATCTTTTTGTTGTTAATTTAAATGTTTATATCTCTCTGATTTGCTTTCAAACAAATAAAGTCGTTCAGTTAAATAACAAATATTAGATTTGGAAAATAATTTTTTTTTTAGTATTTTGATTGATTGAAGTTTAATAATAAATTTCTGTATAACCTGTGGAGTTATCCTGGGGTTAGTGTTGGAACATGTAGGTGTTTTTGAATCGGGTATGTACCCACCCTAATTGGGAATACAGAGAGGTAAAATAAACTTTGGTTGTTTAGAGTATTTGAAAGAGAAAAACATAAACAGGTTCGAAAAATTGAGATTTGTATTAAAATCTAAAAGTTCATGGAAATTTTGTAAGAAGAGAAAGTTAATTGGTATTAATGTTCAAATCTTAATAAAATTACTGAAAATAATTGAGTTTGGTAATAAAAAGTTGAATTTAATTAAAAACATAGTCAAGATTTTTTTTTAAAAAAGAAAATAAATTAAATAAATTTTAAAATTAAAAAAAAAAAAAATAATAAAGTTTCGTTAGCAAATTCGGTTATGATTAAAAATTGAAATGTATATAAATTGTTAGGTTGTAAGATTGAAATGTTATAACATGTAAACACGCGAATTGGATACTTCGGTATTTAAGCGACGAAAGTCAACGTGTAATTCACCGTATATCGGTGTTGTTGTAAAAAAAAAGTCTGTGTTATTGGAATTTAAAGCGTATTCGGTTGAAGATGAAGTTAAACAACTTAGAGAGAATATATATTATATTGAAAACTATCATAGATCTTAATTTTCTAGTGATGTTCTGTTTTTTTGGTTATTTGTTTTATATATGTGTCTGTCAAGCGCAATCATTGAAAAGGATTACTATGTGTTCGAAGGCGTTTTCATTTGATTTGGTCAGTAAGACAGGGTCATTGTTTTTTAACATGACGTGAGGAAGGTGTGTGTCACCTGTGTTTACGCCGAGCACAATCATTGGAAAGGGAGTTTCCTGTGGATTGGTTAGTGAGGCAAGATCATTGTTCTTTAACATGATAGTGTATGCATACAAGGGATTGGATCTCTATAAAAATGATAGGATTTAAAGTATAGCCTTAGAATTATACCTACGTTACAGGATTTAATATATGCCTTATAATTATATTATAAACATGATAGGATCCGTATAGCCTCATAATTATACCCATTGTAAACTATGAAAACAGAACTGAAGATGGCTTAAGAGAAATTCATCAATAAAGTTAAAAGGGAATAAATCGCAAGTTACAATAACACAGCAAATTTAAAAAAAATACTACTCTAATTGGTGCATGTATTGTATTGTAACCCTTTAGTTTAGGTTGTAAAATGCGAATATGTATCAATTTCGATTGATTACATGACATTAAGTCGGCATTAAATGTCCATTTAATGGGCGAGAGAAAAAAAAAATGTAAATAAAAAGTGTAAATATTCAAGAGGTTCATGTCTTGTATTGTCCTCTACACAAGGTGTAAAATGCGAATATGTATCAATTTCGATTGATTACATGACGTTTAGTCAGCATAAATTTTTGAAATTTTTTTTATTATTTTTATTATTTTTATTAAACATTACATAATGAATATAACTGATAAATGATTGGTATTGACATAAAAATTTATGTAAAATGCGAAGGAATTGACCTCGGTTGTTCAGAAAAAAATGAAATCGCATTAAAATATCCATTGAATGGATAAGAAAATAAAATAATGAATATAACTGACGATTGGTATTGGCATAAAAATTTATGTAAAATGCGAAGGAATTGACCTCGGTTGTTCAGAAAAAAATGAAATCGCATTAAAATATCCATTGAATGGATAAGATAAAAGAATAATGTATATAATTGGAACAGGATTCATTTCAGCAAAGTTTTTTTAAAATTATTGCGAGAAAGAAGGTGATGATTTGCTGCTACAGCAAATAATTTAACAGTTTATGTTAAAAAATTTGGAAGATCAGCGTGTTTTGTATCGCGAGAGTAGCGTGTTTTGTATCGCAAAGGAGAAAAGGGAAAGGTACAAGTTCTTTTGCAATAGGGTTGTTTAGCTTGGCTCACAGGTAGATAAATTCGTTCTTGGCTCAGTAGGTAGGGAGTGTTAAATTAGTTGTGATAATGACAACTCTATGTCTTATAACCTACAGCACATCCAGAAATGTCTGCAAGAAACGAGAAAATATCTTCAGGGTACAAGGAACAATTTTTCAATAGAACTTAAATGGAAACTTACGATGACACAAATTAGAATGGATACTTCTTCAAGAAATCAATATGAATACTTTTGCACCATAAATAAAATTACTTCAAAGAATTAAAGGAACACTCTTCAACAGTCCTGCAAATTCAATAATGCTGCGTTTACAACATACCACATTTTTGGTAAATGCCCAAGTCAAGCCAGAATAGACCTGACAATCTTCTTACATTATATTGGACAGAGAAGGCAGTGTTATGTTCGCACATACGACAAAACAGTTAAAGAAGCGTCGCCTCTCCCACAGGTTGACAATCAAGTGTTCCTGTCGATGGATTCGCAAATTATCGTAATGGCGCGACCATCTCCTAGCAATACCGGAGAAAGAAAGCTATAAAAGGGCTAACGCACTTAAATTCGCCCTCTTTCCTTCCGCCTAGCTCATACTAGTAACATCGTGTACCTAGTTCTCGCCCGAGGCGATAGCCTCGCGGGCACCCCGTTTGTGTACCTGAGACAATGGCGTTGCATTGGCCTTAGATCGGTATATTAAGTGACTGTGATCCTGGAGCCCTGATCCTGGAAGTGGAGCAGCATGTCCATCTTCGCCCTGGTTGAATGCTGGCCCGCGATGTCCAGCGACTGATTCCTGTCTCCGGCTAAGGACTCTGCCCGGCAGGCATGAGCTTAGCCGGCACCTTCCACCGCACAATCCCTCAAGATGACCAAGGTAGTCTCCTAATTATAACTGTAGATATTCGAGCCATTAACTTCCAGTTTAGTATCATTTCAAGTACCTATCTTCCGTTCTAAAAGCTATCATTTAGGTCTTAAATCGTAATGTCCTATTGTACAAATTGAACCCCTTTATTGTAATAAATATGCTATGTAAAACCGACTTTCAATTACATTCATTCATCTTGTCAAGAGTGCACGAACCTAACCCTGAGACGAGTCCATGTGAGATGTGAGAGGTACGTAGTAAGGCGTTCGAGCCGCTCACCGTACAGACTGTATTCACAATCATACATTACACACCCCAAAAATAAATAACGAAAATTACTGTTTCTCTTCATATAATGCTAAATGTTATTTTCACAGGAGAAGTTTGAATTTTATTAGAAACACATTCTTTCAAAAATGTATTTTATTATTTAACAAAGAAAAGTACAAGGTGATATTTGTACTGAGCACCACTATAAAAATTACGCAATTATTTGTCTCAATCTCCCCACGTTGTTTGGATTTATCGAGAAGTCAGTGTAACCAGCATTTTTTGCACATCTTTTAAGAGCGTTTAACCAGCCAGCGGACGAAAATCCACATTTCGTCGAAAGTTGTTCTTACGATCGTGCAGGGCGGTTACAATGAGAAAGATTAATTATTCTCCGTACCAGCTTTATAAAATTATAACTCAATTTCGAATTTATTTCAATCCAAATTAGCTTTAATTTATACCTTCATCCAAAAATGCTGAAAGGTGTGATGATAAAACTATTAAAATAATGTACTTTTTGTAATTATTTTTCGATTATAAGTGTTTATCATTTTTTAATAATGTGTAAATTTAATAAGAATGTTAAAAAATTCTGAAATATATTAGTTTGTAAGTGTGGAAATAAATACACAATTGGACCAATTTTCGTCAAGAAACACATGTACGTACATATTTTTTAATGATTTTATTGAAACTAAAATTAAAATTCTAAAACATGCGTTTGCTAGATAATGTATTGATTTATTTTACTGCTTGATTATATTATTTGAAATGGGTGTGGTACAATACAAAATCTTTTTTTAAAATTTAAAAAATCGGCCAACGACCTATGGAATAACCTTATTATACTAAAAATTAAAAAATCTTCTCAAAATTTATTACATGCGCTAGATAAAAGAACAATCTTTCGAAATCCATTTATAATTTTTTGTGGAAAAAGTCAATACGTCTAAAATCTGATTTGAAAATGACATATTTCTGGTTTTCTCTGGTAATCTCTTAATCGATTGTTTACTGTATTGCCGATCCTAACGTCGGCTCATGGGGGTTCACTCTACGAGGACCTGCGTATTTTTGATCGTGACATGGGATGAATTTTAAGTTCCCTCCCACCACTTTCTGCCAGGTCCCTTTTTACTGCATTGAATCTAATCTTCTCAATACCTTTGATCGAGCGGCCCCCAATATTAAGGCTTTTAGCGCGGGCACTTTTAATGTACGCCTGTGCACGATATCATTTGACTGTTTTCATTATTCCGGAATATTAATGTTGTTACGTACTGAAATGTACCTACATCAGAAAGTAATGCATGTTCAAGAAAATGTTGTATCATCCAATTACGGTATCATATATAACATCAAGGACTGTAAAATTAGTTTATGATCTATGTTGCTGTAATTTATGTAGGTTTAGATAGAAGAATCACGTAAGATATTCAATTAGGGGAGAAGTGGCATGAAAGAGCCAGTTTTCTAAACGGAGCAAAAAAATATACTTTTTATGAAAGAAGTAATGTTTTTTTTTTCTTAATTTATTATTTATTTAATGGAGAAGGTAATTTTATACGAAAAAACCTTGAATACTTTAAACAAATCAACGAAATATTCATTTTTAAAAAATATGTCTTTTGGCTCTTTCATAACATTTCGGTATTGAAAGAGCTACTAAAAGTTATGAAAGAGACAGTCTGTATTATAAAGTGTAATTGGGAAAATTTTGCAAACTAATAATAATTTCCATATTAAAAAAAAAAAAAAAAAAAGACGATTCCAACAAATCATTTTTCGAAACTAATGACATTTTTAAGATTTTTTTTAATTATAACAGTCATTTTAAGTAATTCTAACAAACGCTTTAATCTTAACATATTATTCAGTCATACCTATTATATATAATATAATCTTAAAATATCAGAGGCAGATTATTTTTTATTAATAACAATCTCGAAAATTAAACAAAATGGCAAGTAATATATTCTATCAAAAACGCTAAGCTCTTCCATGGCCTATTCACCCGGCTCTTTCATAACTTATTCGTTAAAGAAATATAACCTTCAAAATAACAACATTATAATAAAATTGTGTTGCTCAGTTTTGTGTAGTTTTTTGTTTTGTGTTTTTGTGTTATTCAAATATATGCACAAAACCAATCTACAAGCCATTTACTTACATTTGTTCATAATAAAATACCAAAAAAATCTTAAATGAAACAAAATACTTTCTTTGTAGTGGCAAAAACTTTGAGTCGGTGTCCCGGCGTCCGTTGGTTTCGGCGAACTGTCTAATGTTTGTGGGTGATGGTAAATCAGTTGTGTAACTTAAAAATAAAGTTACCAACCACATCCGTTCCTTAACTACCAAAATAATGCAAGTGGCTCTTTCAAAACTTGGCTCCTTCATGCCACTTCTCCCTTACTTATTAAATTTCCAAATGGGATTTTAAGTGTAATTTTCTGATACTTTTTTTCTCCGGATTACGTAAAACTACCTTATTTTTTATAATCTTATTTGGAAAATGAGGTATTAACGATAAAATTGTTTTTCTTATTAATTCATCAGTTTTTTTTATGTGGTCCTCTCCCAAACTGCCCTCAGCTAGTGATCTACGGCATACCCATTCGAGTAATGTTGCATGATAGAATAAAGCTTTGGACGGCCTCCGTGGATGAGTGGTTAATCTATGATATAAAAACAATCGCTAAATGTGTTTTAACTTTCGACTTCTTAACTTTCGAACGACTGCACCAAATTGGATAATTCTTTTTTTTGTGTTTTCCTTATTGTCAGTACAAGGCTTTTATAAAACTTCCAGTGAGCTCTGGCATTATGAAATTTGTATAAAAAAATGCTATTGGTGGCACGCGAGGAAGCGGCTATTGCTATGGAAAGCGGGAGGGAGGGAGAGGGGGAGGGGAACCAGGGAGGGGGAGGAGAACCTGGGAAGGGGAGGCGGACCTGGGAAGGGGGAGGGGAACTCGGGAGAGAGGTTCGCGAGACCGGGGAAGGGGGGGAGTGGAGTGGGGAGAGGGAAGGTGGAGGTGACGCAGTGGGAAACACCTAATACCATGCGAGCGAAGTAATATTTTGCGTTATTGCACAATATAAACAATACATAGGTACACAATGTATTTGCGGCACGTTCAAGAATGGTAGATACCTTTACTGTCGCTCTGGTGAAAGACAACCATTCAGTCACGAAACGTTGCTTGAAATGGCTTTAGCCATATTTGGTGACCAGGCTATCTAGCACGGTCGATCGAAAAGTCCATAACTTGTCATTTGTATCGAGCACGACTGTTTTGTGGCTAAATTATGCTCGGTAACGATGTTAAGTTATCGATAAAACCTTTATCAATCGACTTCTTCCCCTCCCCAGTCCTCACTGCCTTCAGCCTCACAACATAACCCAGTGGTGGCGAGCAAATTTTTTTTTTTTAATGTTATGTGAACACCTCACAAGGGTCTCAACTACTCATGTTTGGAGCCAGTGAGACTATAGCATCCTCAATTAGGGTATGTTGTGAGGCTGAAGTTAAGTGTGAAGGGAAAGGAGATGGGAGAGAGGAAGATGGTGAAGTACCTGGCTATTCATATGTAGACACCAAACACGGCATTTCAAGCAACGCTTCAGTTCTGAAGTGTGGTTTTACCAGGACGAAACTGAAACTATCTTCTACTCTGGAACATACCGCAATTATACCTCATAATATTTTAACTAATTAAATTGTGAAAACACAAATCAATCAAATAACATTTATCCGCGCACGCCGGAATTCGAACCTACGATCTACGGATCGCTAAACGAGAGCCTTGCTTCTCGACCACGGAGGCCGTCTCGTTTGGGACTCCTGTGCGGTATCACATTAAAAAATAAATAGTACCATATTTCATTAAGCAAAAGTTCGCAAGAACAGTTTGTGTCGATTGATAAAAAGAAACTTTCCTGGAATTCAATAATGTTGGTTGTATTTTTAGTCCCGTTCCTAAAGGAGCTTTAAATGGTATGTACATTTGGCTTTGCGCAACTTATCTCGTTCAAAGAGGCTTTTAATACTTCCCTGGAGTTTGCGTGGAGAAGCGTTGTCTTGTTTATGCGAATAAAAGCTCGAGAAAGGTAGATTGTTTATTTTGTCCCACCGAGACAACTCAACCCCATATCGCTTTATTTTAATTACGGTCACAGGTTCATGTGTGGAACTTTAGCGCGTATAAACATTCATAGTCCTTTAGATATTTAAACAACTCTGATATGTACATACACTCGAGACGTGAAAAACGGCGGGTAGTTTCGTTCTTAATACCAGCGTAAAAGCGTTTCGAATAATGTGTGTTGGGATGAATAGGTACTTCGTTTTAATCCTAATTGAATGTACATAAATTGAATAAAGTTATAATTACATTGAACCTTAATAAAAGGAAATTATTTTAAAAAAACACTAAAATAATTACGAATCTTACAACATTTTTAAAATATGGGGTTTGAGAGAACGGTTTAAGTAACGTTAACGTTATGAATTTTATGAATACATAGTATTATTACAGTAATTTATAGATAATCAGAGAAATCGATTTTGATTAAATATTTCTCACATATTTTTAAACCGTTTCCCAAAACAGAAAATATTATTATTGGTGACCCGTGAAGAATCGCAGATTTATTATGAAATATTTTCTTTTAAAAATAATAATACTTTTGTCGACAAATTAGAGACAAGAGAAATTTACTTATGAATAAATTAACGATCGAACAAAATTAGTAAATTGAAAAAATCTTGAAATCTACAAAATAATCTATTAATAAAAAATTTTAAGAACAGAATTTTATTTAATTAATTATAATTTTTCTGAATTATTCTCTACACAACTGATTCCAATTTTGAAAATTCAAAGCAAATTTGAGTTCATCGAGCGTGAAAAATTTATAATATTTCAAATGAATAATTTAGACAGCAATAACTAACGCATGTCATCACAGACAACCGAAGTTGTACGTATGTTTAATTTGATGATGATAAAGTAGGAACCTTTATAAAATACACTTAAATAATAATAATATAAAATCGGTTTCCTTGCTTTTCTAAGAATACTAGTTTTTCTCATCAGGTTTCATCGAATCTGAGATTTCAACAAATCTCTGCTTTTTTATTATCGAAACAATCTGTGACATGATTTGAAAAATCAATGTTTTATCATGTAATTTAATATTTTTATGGATATTTTTAGGCTATTAAGCTCGTGATGGAAAGGGTGTTCGAAAGCTTAAAAAGTTCAGACATAAGCAGATAAACAAGTACTGACTGCCCTTGTACAAAAATGTATTTTCTACATTATTAAATATGGAATAAATAAACAACCATGAGAAGGTATTCCTTCAACCACACTTGTGAAAGAACTCTTTGGGAATTAGTCTTAAATAACTATTATCTAACATCGGGGGTCCTATAGAAACACAAAACTCCACGCTGCGACTCACGAGCTTACTCGTGACAAATAATTAAGCGTAACGTGGAAAAATAATCCTCCTTTCCTTGCAATGTTACGGGCAACGTTACGAATTTGGTTCTTGTTATTAATTCCTGCACACGGAAGGACCCGGCGCGGCGCTGACCCCACTACGTTTCCATTAACACCGGAGAAAAAATAGATGAAGCACTTCCAGCGGAATGCCGGATCTAATGGCGGACATTCGCCTGTACGAACGCCAGAATAATGAAGGACCTACAGCCTACAGATGTTATGTTGCTTTTGGTATTGACGAAATATCAATAGTATATGAGTTCTACTTTGTATTACGACTGTTTTATTAAAAGTGTTAAAGATGTACTTAGGTAATGGATAAAAACAGCAATAGATACCTACCTAATCATGTGTATGCATTTAAAATGAGCGAAAGTTAAAAATAATGTTTTGAAGTAAATGAAGACAAATTTTCAACAAATGAAGACAATATTAGCGAAATTCCGAAAACAGAAAAGGATACGGTCACACCAAGACTCGAACCCAGGACCTTCGTCTTGTCAGGGCGCAGCTCAAACAACTGACCTAATGTGTCCCTCTCCAATTCGGTCATATTTAACTGTATCATACTTCGACTAAGAACTACTAACGTTATCTTCATTTTCTTAACGCATATTTTTATTGGCTGCTATCTTTATGTATGTCGACGACCAGCATAGTCCAGCGGTAAGGCTCTTGACTACCACTCCGTAGGTCGCGGGATCGAATCCCGGCGTGGAAAATAAATTTTATTTGATTAATTTGTGTTATTTCACAATTTATTCATTTAAAATAATATATAGTATATTTGCTGCACGTTCCAGAGTGGAAGATACTATCACTATCGCCCTGGTGTAAGACCACCATTCAGAATTGAAACGTTGCTTGAAATGGCTTTAGCCGTGTTTGGTGACCAGAATTGAATAGCCAGGTACTTCCCCACCTTCCCCTTCCCTATTTCCTTCCCCTCCTCACTACCTTCAGCCTCACAACATACCCCAATTGGGGATGCCATAGTCCCACTGGCTCCAGATGAGAGCAGTTGGGACTGTTGTGCGGTATTCATGTAAAAAAAAAAAAAATTATGATGCTAGATTTAAACCCGACCTAAATTATATCTAGAAAGTGTCTCGGATAACTTTTATCCATTTTTATTTTTAATATGCGACATCTCTTGACTTTTATGCAAGTCTAGGATAAAATATTTATTTTTATTTTTAACTTAATGAGTAACTCATGGGAACTTACGGTAAACCTTTTCTCCGCTTTTAATAAAAAAAAAATAAAAAAACGTCAAATTGTAATATTTCAATTAAATGAAAACAATTTAAGCGAAAGTCAGTCAAAAATCTGAAAACAGAAAAATATAGGTCACATCTAGGACTCGAACCCAGGATCTTTGTGGCATAGTGGCCCAAAAATCCCCTAATTATGTAATTACAAAAATTGAATAAAGATTTTTTTTAAATGCATTCAAAATTATCTCATAGATTTTTTGGTGTTTATATAAAAATCGATTATTATACCGGCACTCCACGCAACTAGGTTTGTTCCCCCTCCCCTGATTGGCTGCTCTATAAATTTGAATATCTATGGTTAGCTGTCACAATCTGCGGAAGATGACTGTAGAACAAAATGGCCATTTTCGAATATTCAATGCGCTAATCATTCCTGAATTTGAAATACTACGCACAACCTACCTTTGATCATGGAGCAATGCATGCAACCGTTGTGTATTTTTTTGACGTCTTGTGAATGCATTTTGAATGGTAAGTATAATTGTCGGAAGGGGCATAGATAAATGTTTTTTTCGAGAAAAGCAAAAAGTTATATTATGTAGATGTTAAATGAGGATCGGATATTTGCGAGTATTGTTCGTGCGATTTTATCGTTGTGCTGTATCCTCTGGACTATTTCAAAACAAGCTGTGTCCCAACGTAGCCACAGAAACCGGCGTTTCTTAATTGAAACAATTTCGTCGGAAAATGAAGCCTGCCTTTTATTTGATTACCCAATCACACATGTACATCTGACCTTAATAGCGCGTAGATCCCTGGGAGGAACTGGCCGGCCGGGCCCTGGGAACAAGGCCGCCGGGTGAACACCTGCCGGAGGATGTATCAATTGCTCGAATTCGTAAAAGGACCCGTGAAAAACCTAATCGCGTCTACAGCAGTTCAAATAAAGGGCTAAATGGATGTCTTAAAATAATTAAAACAATACTTAGCTGGGAAAAGGTAAAATAAAGATTGACGCAAATAGTTCACCTGTGCTTATATCATTGAGTTTCCGGTGAATTTTTTAAAGTGAAACTTCTTTAGCGCCGTTATAGTGATTTGAAACTCCATGAAACGGAAGTGCGACACCGTCAGTAAAATGTATTATTTCACTAACACTGACTAGGTTCTAATATAATACTTTAAATCGTCAGCCTCGCGCAACCCTCCCATAACCCAGTGGGATAATAAGTGGCCGGACGTTCAGACGACCTGCGTTCGAATTCTATAAAATCCAAAAAAGTAAGCGTTTTTTTTTTTTTTACAGTGAATACCGCACAAGAATCTCAACTGCTCCCGTCTGGAGCCAGTGAGACTTTGGCATGCCCAATTGGGGTATGTTGTGAGGCTGAAGGTAGTGAGGAGAGGAAGGAGGTGGGGAAGAGGAAGGTTGGGAAGTACCTGGCTATTCAGATCTGGTCACCAAACACGGCTAAAGCCATTTTAAAGCAACGTTTCAATTCTGAATGGTGGTCTTACACCAGGGCGATACTGATAGTATCGTCCACTCTGGAACATGCCGCAATTATACTGTATATTATTTTAAATGAATTAATTGTGAAATAACACAGATTAATCACATAAAATTTATTTGCGCATGCCGGGTTCGAACCCGCGACCTCCGGATTGTGAGTCAAGAGTCTTACCCACTGGACTACGGAGGTCGTCGTTTTTATTTGCAAAATCAATATCCAATCTTAAAACCACACCAAAATGAACAAGCAAAATAAAGAAAGCGACATCTAGCGACTCTGAAGAAGGAAACACAAATACGAAATGTATGGGAAAAGGTGTAATTCGACGGCAAAAATATGGGAAAAAATCACTTACACGATATACGATGCAATACAATATCATTGTACCACCCCAACCGGGAGCACTCCTGTCCCGGTGAGACCGATACACCGGGTGGCACCGATTTGTTAGGACTTGGAACACGTGCTCTGCGGATAGGGAGGAGATTGGAGTTTAAGGGCCCGCAACCGGGCTCAAAAAGAAAATGATGGAGAGATATGAAATTACGAATGTTAGAGGAAAGCGCTAACATTAAAAGCGACAAAATCGATTCGAAAATGTTTAATAAAACACGAATAGTTTAAAGTAGAGCAAAAACCTCGTGGGGAGCATCTTAAGTATCATTTAAAGAAACATTGTAAAATTTTTCACAAATATAATTTATAAAATAATAGAAACAGACTTGTTTTTAATAATTTTTGGAGCATACTTTGCGATTTTTTTTTCTATCGAAGGAATTTCATATAATTTGCGTTTTGGCCTGGACAGCATCTAGACATTATCTTAAAAAATAACATGTATTTTTTTAAGAGCTTAAAAACTTCAAATGTTTAAGGGAGATATGTAAGAAACCGGTAGAAATGCGGGTATCGACCGCGGCGCCTTAATCGACCGGTATACATGGCAACCTAATAAGCCGATATTGGAATTTAGGAGAGACAGTAGTAAAGGAATGGATTGAGCGTTGTAATTTTTTTCTCCTCTTTTGAAGTGTAAACTTCTTTAAAACTCGATGAAACGGAAGCGATCGACACTAAAAAGAGACAAACACGTACATCTAGAGAACAAGATAGGTCGACAAAACCATTCCAATTTGACAGATGTCTGTTATTCAATAATTAAAATCAATAATAGTAAAGGAATGGATTGAGCGTTGTAATTTTTTTTCTCCTCTTTTGAAGTGTAAACTTCTTTGAAACTCGATGAAACGGAAGCGATCGACACTAAAAAGAGACAAACACGTACATCTAGAGAACAAGATAGGTCGACAAAACCATTCCAATTTGACAGATGTCTGTTATTCAATAATTAAAATCAATAATAGTAAAGGAATGGATTGAGCGTTGTAATTTTTTTTCTCCTCTTTTGAAGTATAAACTTCTTTGAAACTCGATGAAACGGAAGCGATCGACACTAAAAAGAGACAAACACGTACATCTAGAGAACAAGATAGGTCGACAAAACCATTCCAATTTGACAGATGTCTGTTATTCAATAATTAAAATCAATAATAGTAAAGGAATGGATTGAGCGTTGTAATTTTTTTTCTCCTCTTTTGAAGTGTAAACTTCTTTGAAACTCGATGAAACGGAAGCGATCGACACTAAAAAGAGACAAACACGTACATCTAGAGAACAAGATAGGTCGACAAAACTATTCCAATTTGACAGATGTCTGTTATTCAATAATTAAAATCAATAATAAAAAATTAAAAGTGACAGAAATAATCGGAAAAGTGTCAAAAAACGTGCTGCTAGTACTGTGTATTAATTAATGTCTTTGCTTTGGGCTGTCAAAAACACTGCCATAAGTGTTACACCAATATAAAAGAGCCAAAATTTTACATTTTCACTCCTTTATACTAATTTATTAAATGAAATCTATGTTATGTGCTATGTGTTCTGCAAAGAGTACTCTAAATTATTACCAGAATAAAATACTGTAATCAATAAGTGATTACGACTGTAATGTTTGTTTTTCCATCGTCAAAATAGTAGTAGGTACACTGTGACATTTGTTTTATTCTACTCACGTAAATAATATTTTCCCTCGAGGCATTTTAAATAACGTAGTGAATTTTTTTTTTTTAAATTGCAATAAAATAACTACCCAGGTCCACTATTTTTAATTATTTATTTATACAATTATTTAACGTCATCTCTGTTTTTATGCAAATAACATTACTACCGGAATAAAATACTACAATCTTTTAGTCTGATCCACTGCACAGAGGCCGCATTTTTAAATAAAATTGAAATAAATTAATAGGAGATACATCTGAGGAAAATTTTAAAAAGTTGAGTACTACTTGGCGATACAGCAGTATTTCCGTCGGCGTCTAGGATCTCAGCACCATTATGGAAGACATCAAAAGAATTCAGAAGTTTCACTTCCACCACACTTTGATTTTTTTTTTAAATTAGCTCAACACAGGAGCCTCTGAGAAAAATAATTCCCCTCACGGCCTACTATGTCATCGTTGGGTATGCTGTGTGGAGGGTATTTATAGGATAGAAAGAAGAAGAAGTTCTGGGAAAGAAAGAGGTGTGAGGGGTGGGTAGAAATCTGGTGTGGGTCAGTGATGAATATGAATCCATTCCTCCTACTGCGGTGCAAGAAGGTGGGTCGAGATTGTCCTGCTGGAGAGGTCTAAAGGTCTCCTTCAACCAGTCCCTCCCAATTCGGAATGCCGTGCAATAGAGAACTCCAGTCCAATTTTTTAAATTTATAATGACCCTCTAACTTAAATAACTGCATTTTTATTTTAATTTTTAGAGTTATTTTAAATAGTTAAAATGATTGTCAAAGTTTTAATTTTTCAAGACCCCCGAAAACCACCGTATGTGGTGAATGGTGTGTTTCCATCACTCCTGAAAAATTAGTATAGATAGGATCGGGCAATCAGCTGATCTACTGCCGCCATTTTGAATTCCTTTGTTCGAAGTATTCTCCCTAGAAATAGCATTACTATTTTTTTTGGGCAGTAGTTTTTGAATATTTTCTTTAATAGAGATAAACTAATAAGAGATACCTTTATTTTTTAAACATTATTTAGGCCTAAATAATGTTTCAATAAACAAAACAATTAAATCTCTATAAACAGTATGTAAATAAACAAATAAATTAATACGATGGCTTGTGTTATATCATACATTCCCATACAATGACTTTACGTCAGGACACGTCGAACAGTGACGTCACCTTGACGGCGTGTGTTTACAACCCGATTAAAAACGGACTTTTTAATAATTTTTTAAAAACTCTGCGTTTAATATTATTAAATGAAACTTATATCTATATTCAGAATCAGTGTTTATTGGTCTGTATGAACATATTTTTTTAAAGCCAGAATATTTTTCACTGGAGTTCCTTATTGGTGGGCCTAAGCATCCGTCGACAAAACATGGGCAAACCTCACCCCATGAACCCGTGCACCCCTTCTAAGTTACCAACCGAATTGAACCTTTTGGGGGGACTTGTGGCAAAGGTGTTGGTTATTCCGTTAAATGGTTCCCGGGGTGACGGTACACACGTTTGTAAAATAAAATAGCACGCTGGTCGGAATAAAATGAGAAAGGAACTAAATTGGCTAAGAGTGAAACAGAGCTGACCTCGAACGCGATGATGTGAATAAAATAATAAACATGCTGTTATTAAAATACTTTTCAAACAAAATTATATAAGTACCACGAGGATATTCACAGACATAAGACAAGGATGTGCAATCAAGTCAGACTACTAAAAAGGACAAAGCGAGTTTAAAAGGGAAATTTATATGAAGTAATGACGTATTATAAAGCGCTGCCGGAAATTTTAAAGTCTGCACTATAATTGGTAGATTCAAAATGAGATGTAGGAGCCACATTAAGGAGTAAGCAAGAGAAAAAATGGTATATATAAGTTATAATTACTTTGTGAACTGTGATGTAGAAATTACTAAAATAAATATATTAGATAAAATAAAATAGTAATATAATTGTACCTTTTCTGCGAGGGTATCTTTTTTAATGTTGTGAAACAATTTTCTTATAAAATGCAGCTGAATTATTTACAATAAATGGTAATACATCATGCATTTTTATTCACACTGTTGTTGTAGTTTACCTACGGAGTTTGCAGGCGTATTTACATATCATGTTAGGTTAGGTTAGATTAGGTTAGGTTAGGTTAAGTGTTAGGTAGGTACTGTGCTTTACACGATCACAGCAAGATGCTTGACCTTCTCCAGTAATCGATTATTCTTATCATTACATCATCATCATCAGTAGTATAAAATGAAGTCGCTCAAAATGTATGTGCGCGTTAATCTTTTAAACTAGGCAACGGATTTTCATACGGTTTTCACCAATAAATAGAGTGATTGAAGAGGAATGTTTAAATGAAACATGTAAATTATATTAGATGAAAGCCGAGAAATTCAAAGAAAAAATATTTTTGTGCGATTTAAAACGGCTGGCGGGCCGTACTATAGTCACTTTTGAAATTCGTTCTACGGAAGAAATTGGAAAATAGATGTCCTAGAGTAAGTAGGTATTTGATTTTCCCTTTTCAAATATCCAGTGTTGCATTGCAAGCATTGTATAATTAGTGGCGATCGCTAAATAATAATAATAATAATATAGTTGATTCAAGAGGAAGGTTTATATCTATAATACATGGTTATTATAGTAGAGAAAAGCCGAGAAATTCATATTCAATTCAGGCAGCGCTGTGGATTTTATAAAGGTTGGGTAATGGCGTTGTGTTTCGTTAGCCGCAGCAAAGTGTGGCCAGGTCTGCTAATAATATATAAACATGTATTGGAATTTATTAATGTAAATACGATAGAAAATAATAATATAGCAGAATGTATTTCCCATACGTTCCTAGTTACATAATATAAAACAAAGTCGCTCAAAATGTATGTGCGCATAGATCTTTTAAACTACGAAACAGATTTTCATGCGGTTTTTACTAATAGATAGAGTGATTCAAGGGGAAGGTTTATATGTATAATACATGCTTATTACAGTAGAGAAAAGCCGACAAATTCAAATATTCAATTCAGGCAGCGGGCAGCGGGCAGCTGGCAAGCGGGTGGTGTGGTGTGGTGTCGTTAGCCACAGCAACGTGTGGCCGGGTCTGCTAGTTATAACTAAATCAAGAGAGTGAAGGTTTTTGGTCCAAAACATATATGTGTAGTTTAGTATATTCAGTGCCGAATGTATTCCAACCGTGCCTAAAATAAAAATTAAAGAATTCGTGGAAACATCCAAAGCATTCAAGGTCTCCTAAAACAAGGCGGTAAAATGTTAAAACCCGTGTTCCACCATTGTCTAACTAATTTTTGGTTCACGGTCAATTTCTTTTGGTCGAAGTTTTGGTTATGGTCATATTGATCCAAGAGACCGCGAGCAACGTTGTGTGACCATTTCACCATAAAAAGTAGGCGTAGTACAGATATGTATATTTTACACACTGAATATTATTATAATTTTTGATTCAGTGTGTGACAAAATAGTGCTGAAAAGTTTATTGATTGATGCTCGATTGTACTCGGGTTATGGCCAACCGATGGACGAATGTCGCACTGACGTCTTCTACGATGGAATTTAAAATCATATTCCAAGCAAACCTTGGTTTCACGGCAAAAAAAAATACAAAAAATTTATTGCCTGCATTTTGAGAATGAGAATTGGTCACTGCTCACTGCAAGGCATTTGTTTAAAATTCGAGTCCTCGATAGTCCACTCTGCCAGTCCTGTGTGGAGGAGGAGACTCTTGACCATGTCTTCTAAAATTGTAAAAATCATTCTTCCTTCAAAAGCATATATCGTTTGCTTGATAATCACCAACCATTCTCCCCTCAATAATCCGTTTTTGCTTTCTGTCAACAACTCTCGCGTTTTTTTCAGTTTTATATACCTAAGTTCAAAGACTTGATTAACTTCAACATTTGATTTGTCCTTTTTTCCGTTCTACGAGTACTTATATGTAAAAGTTCGCTTCAATATTTGACGTCCCCATAGATTATTCTCACAATTATTACTATCTTTCTTAACTTTGTCGGCACAAAGCACTCTCTTTATGGTGAATTGCCTATTTCAAAAAAAAAAAAAAAATAGTTCGAAGTTTATGGTCTATATATGGCTGTTTGCATATATTTTTCATTTCTTTTCGTTTTTTAATTTATGTACATACTGTTATTTTGTCAAATTTCCTTTTGAAGTGTAAACTTCTTTAGCACCGTTTTGATTTGAAACTCGATGAAACGAAAGAGTGACGCCGAAAAGAGACAAACACATACATCTATAGGCTTTACCCTGCGAGAGTATAAAATAATCGGTCTCCTCTTTGTGCGGTACTTCGTAGCCTCACCACTCTTGTCTACTTTAGTTTTCGGGAGGTTTTAATTATCTTATTATATATCTAGTTTTTATTCGTTATTTCGAAATACGAAATGGAATCAACTATTATTATTATAATTATTGAATAAAGGCGTAACTGCTGAAAAACAATAGATTAGAGACTGGACAATGAAGTGGAAGTCTTTGAACTCTGTGTATGTTGCGAGTAGAACAATCTTCGCTCATATAAAAAAAAAAAAATTATGGGGACATGAAAAGAATATTCATAGAGCGTGAAATGTTTAAGACCATCAAAAGTGCAAACTGATGAATTAAGCAGAAAATATGCGTTCATCGTTGGCTAAAGACAAAAAACTCTAGCTGTGACGTCTCTAAATAAAAACAGCTTTTAATTATTTTTTGTTGTTGTTTATTTTTGGGGTGTTATGCCGTGTTACGCTACCTCTTCCTTTAGCCAACGTTTCGGACAGCGTTACAGTGTCCATCATCAGGGCAGATGTGTAAATGTTAGTGGTAAAATGTGTGCTTAAGTACCTCGAAGCAATACCGTGTTGCCAGCTCCACTCCACTGCGAGCTGGAACTCCACTCCACTGCGAGCGACCAGAATATGTGAAGAAACAAAAATCGGAGCGGAACTTACAAAGCTCACCGATGCACTGGAACGTAACGGTTACCCGGCAAGGCAGACAAGGCAAATAATAAGAGCCAAATCTACACCAAACGAAGACAGAATTGAACAAGTATCTAAAGGCTGTGCTTTCCTACCCTATGTTCACAATGTGACAGACAGAATTGCCAGACTGTTGAGGAAAGAAAGCATCAAGACTGTCTTCGGAACCACGACCAAAATACAAGACCTAGGTCTGCAAAGACCAAGTTTCCTCTGGAAACAGATGGAGTATATAAACTCAGCTGTTCCGGCTATGATAAGGTTTATGTGAGCCAGACAGAACGGACAATCTCCAAAAGGATATCGGAACACTTTCGAGCGTGTAAACTTGGCCACCCTGACAAATCGGCAATCGCCGAGCATTTAATTGAAACCGGCCATTACTTTTGAATTTGTTCCTGAAGTCCTGGGAAGACCCAAAACTTATAGAGCACGTCTAATTACAGAGGCAATTGAAATTCATAAAAATCCTATTAACATTAATAGAGACGACGGAGCTAAGCTCAATAGCTCTTGGTATCCGGTAATTGACGGCTACACCAAAGCTAAATGCAGAAAACCATCTTCAAGTATACTGTAATTCCAGCTCGCAGTGGAGTAGAGCTGGCAACGCGGTATTGCTTCGAAGTACTTAAGCACACATTTTACCACTAACATTTACACATCTGCCCTGATGATGGACACTGTAACGCTGTCCGAAACGTTGGCTAAAGGAGGAGGTAGCATAACACCCCAAAAATAAACAACAAAAATACTTTTGGCCGTGAAAATCTAAAATCATATCCAGCTTTTAATTCTATTTAAACGCTCAGTTTAATATATATTTTCGTTTCGCAATATTACGTCGGTAGAGCATCATTAAAGTAAAATGTTCTTTGTTCAAAACAAGGGCTTATCTTTTGAAAGTCTTCGCCAGAATTTAGGTAAAGCTTCAAATTAAAAATCTCTTAAACGATGCCTTGAAAAGAGAATATCGAGGAAGTTCGCCCGAATTACATTATTAAGCGGCCAATATTGAAAATCACCCTATATTAGAAGCCTCCGTTAATTAAGGACTTAATTTCATTACGACACTTGAAATACTTTCAAATATAACTCCGGAATCTTCAGCGATACTTGATCGAAATGAGTGGAAATTCTTCTACTAAATTGCGGCAGTTTGTGATTGAATACGGAAATATAGAAAGCTTTTTAGTGGAGGTAAAAATTAATTAAATTAAAACCGACGATTGATAAATTATATTAAAGTAAGGGTTCTACATTAGGCTACATCTTTTGGCCTCATTGTAAACCTTAATGCATTGGAGATGTTTTAAGTTAAGAACCTTTTTTTTGCAATGAAAATTCCTAATGGAGTATTCTGCCTTAAGGACCATTAACCAACCAGCGACCGAGCATTCATATTTCGTCGAATGGTGTTCTTACGATCGTACAGGACGGTTCCAATGAGAAAGATAAATTATTCTTCATACTAGTTTTCTTAAATAATAACTCAATATTAATTTTATTTCATTAAAAATTTGCTTTAATTTACACCTACATTCAAAAATGCTGAAAGGCATGAAGATAAAACTAGTAAAATTATGTTCTTTTTGTAATTATTTTTTAATCCTACGTATTTATAATTTTTCAATAATGTTTAAGCAAAATAAGAATGTAAAAAAAAAAACTTAAATTTATTACAATAAAACACATATAAATTTGTTGTAGACCACTTTTATTTTATAAACACTCTACCGGTTTCAGAAGCACCCTTCCTTCGTCAGGAGAATATTATAACTAAACTATGATACAGAATGTTGACAAATATACAAATTTTAGGTGTTTGAGTGGGAAGTAATTAAAGGGGTGGTGGTAATTGCGGGATTTCCCGAAAGAACAGAGCGGTTAATTGGAAAAATATTTAGAATGGGACTGAAGGATAAATTAATTTGGTTATTCAAAATACTAGCATTATTATTGAGGGAATTGTCTGATTTCTAGGGCTTCTAAATTATCTAATTTTTTGCTTTTATTATTACGGTGAAGAATTTTAAACCTTGTAATAATTTAAATTTATTAGTTTGTAAGACCGTAAATAAATAGACAAACTAAAGTATTTTCGTCACAAAACACGTGTGCGGATCTTTTTTAATGATTTTATTTAAACTAACATTAAAATTCTGAAACATAGCTTTCCCAGATATTTTATTAATTTATTTTACTGCGTGATTATATGAATTGAAATGTGTGTTGTATAATAAAAAAAGTTTTTTGAAAATTTAACAAATCTGCCAACGACCTACGGTAAAACCTTATTGTACTAAAAATAGACATATTTTCTCTAAATTTAAAACATAGTTTTACTAGATAAAAGAAGTCTTTCGAAATCAATTTATAATTTTTTGTGGAAAAGAGTCAATATGTCTAAAATTTGATTTAAAAGTGGTATATTTCCGGTTTTATCTGGTTATTCCCTCTTAACGGGGGAGTCTGGTCCAGACGAGTATTTTTTTCGATGCATTTTTTTCAAAGATATAATTTATTTTTGTAGTATATCTAAAAGCTTCCTGTCTTGTAACATTAGTTGGCAACTATAAAAGCTTTGCATAAAGTCTGCAAGATGTCGGCAGGATTGGTTTCCCAGCAAGATTACCAGAGGGCCGAGGTCAACTGTTCCCACAAAGAACAGGAATCAGATCATTTATAGCCAGTTTCTAGTTAGGTTAACTAACCGTAGTCATTATTTTGTAAATATTACAAAACGTACTATTAATAAAACATAGATTGTTCAAAGAATCCTATTCTTTCCTAAGTGAAATCCTCTCCTTCCAAGAAGTGTTGGAGATACTGTTTGTGAGAAAACGATAGCTGGCGCAGCCGTAGGAATAATCTATAGTGGATTTTTGGACATGACGACAACAATTTTTAACCAGGAGCGAGTGGGCTAAGTCACAAGGAGTGACGTGTAATTCGAGTGAAGGAAAAATAGGCATTTCGATCTCCAGGGCCATCAGTGAAATAATTATCTGTGCTAGGGAGCCAGAATAATTATTATTTCGAGAAGAGTACTAATCCAGAAGAGAACTAATTACCAGAAGTAAACAATTATTCACTGCCAAGGGGGGCGGTGATCCCAAAACGTATATAAGGACTATCGTATATAAGGGCCATATAATCAAGGGCGGATTTAGGGTATTTTTTGTGTACTGTGGAGATTCCATCACAGTACATACTTAGAAGCTAAAACTGTCTTTATTAAACATTTAATTTTTCTATTCTTTTGACACTTTCATAAACCTTCCTATATATGTTTGAACTTGTAGAAATAAACTTGAAGTATGATACTTCAAGTTTATTTCCAACAGTAATTGTTGATTTTTTGCCCGTCTGCCCCTTGTGCCCGCCCAGAAAAAAATCCTTAACAGTAATTGTTGATTTTTTTGCCCGTCTGCCCCTTGTGCCCCTCCCTAGAAAAAAAATCCTGGATCCGCCCTTTCGAAAATTACAAGTGTGCAAATCACAAGCTGTAGAAGCGAAACCTTCCGAAAACTAAAGTAGTCAAGACTGGTGAGGCTACGAAGCACGGCAAAAAGAGTTTTTTTTTTCATACAATTTTTGAAAGTACACTTTTATGTTTTTTCTTGATTACCATACCAGGCTAATTCCCGTGTTAAGGTAATCATACATGATATAAGTTATACAGTGTGAGAACTAGAACAAAATATATGTTTGAAATAGAAATTATAAGATATTAGAAACAATAGAAAGAAAAAAGATAAAAATATGTAAGGTAAAATATAAAAAGATATTTGTTTACGTAAGCACATACACATACATATGCATATACATACACAAATACATAAATATATATATACACATATAAATACATACAAACACACATACGTATATATATATACATACATATAAAGGATTATAAAAAAGAAAATGTTTTAAAATAAAATAAAATATAAAATACTAAGAAGTAAGATTAAAATATGTTAATCAATAAATTTTTTTTATGAAAGCTAAAATTTTTACTGGAGGTTTGTCAAGGTAGGTAAGTAATCGTCTAGAAGAGTATATATTTAGGTTAGATTAGATTTCAGTGAAGTCAGGTTGGAAAAAGATGTGAAGTATGATATATTATTTAGTTATTTTAATTATTTACTTTTCTTTTGTAATGTTTAGGAAGTCATGTATTCTTTAAAGAAATCTCGTCCCCTTTCGAATATCCAATTTTGAACACGAATAGTAAAAAGAGGTATGGTAATATTTGATTTTATATCGGTGCTCAATGCATTGTATATTTTGGGGGCAATGAACCAAAATTGTCGGTGAGCAAATGTGGCTCTAGTTTTTGGGACCACGCATCCCAGGTTTGATGAAAAGCGGGTTTGGGCTTGATGTTGTGGAGCCACCAGTAGGTTATTTTTCCGTATGTAGGATAGGCTTGTCTTAGTGAATAGTTGGCGAATATCTAAGACCTTAAATTTAGTAAATAGCACATTAGAGGGGTGGGTAGGTTGGCATTTAAATATGATTCTCCGTATTAGTTTTTGAACTGTAATTATTGGATTAATGACGGATTCTATGCAACCACCCCATCCCAAAATACCGTATGTTGCAATGGATTGAAAAAGGGCAAAAGTTCAAGGTTTATTCCACATACTTCTAACGATTGGCCTTGGGATTTATTAATTGTCATTGCGAATGCAAGACGCACTGGAAACTGAACACGTTTAAATTCAAAAGGAAAGTCAATTGGCATCATTGGTATTCTTGAATTAAGCACATTTTCTCGTTTGAATTTTTCTGTGATTATAGTAGCTTCAATCAAATTTAACATATTTTTTTAAGAGCGAGTCTTGTTCCGTTGCACAATTTTGGCTGATTCAGATTGCGTAACATAATTATCACAGAGCCAATCTGGAGTTGTAAATTGTGTGGCGGTAATCCTGGCAAATCCGATGAATTTATGAATTCAGTAGGATAATTGACTACTTCATTTGGATCTAGAATGGAATCGATCGACTTAAATGAATGCATTTGTCTTGACTCTGAATTTTTATATTTAAATCTTCTACATCCTTAGTTTTCGCTGCTAAAATGGTTCGTTCGCTCAACCAAGCATGGTTTTTATAATTCACACCATATTTGGGAACACTTTCGATATTAATTCTTCCTTTGATGTTGTGAATTGACAAAAAATCGGTGGAAACGAAATAAGCCATGTAGAAGTGTTAACAGGAAGTTTTCCATTGCCAATGTCCACTAATGCATTTGCAAACGCTTCCGCCGGTATGTCATTTTGTAACGATACTCGCATATTCATTGTTAACTTGAGATTTTTCATGAACCTCTATAAATTTGATGCCTTCAAGCAAGCATTTATTTCATCAGCGGCTGTTGATCTGGGAATAACCGGCAGCGTTTGGTGAAAGTCTCCGGCCATCAGAACCATCGCGCCTCCGAAGAGGTTCTGATTGCAACGCAAATCTCTTAATGTTCGATCGAGTGCCTCTAATGCTCATTTGCGCGCCATCGTAACCTTATCCCAAATTATTAATTACAATTTTGTAATACTTTTTGTAGCACACAGGCTTCTCGATATGTTGTACACAATTCACCATTGATCATTCGTAGAAATTCAAAGTTGGTCCACGAACATTAACTAATAACAAACGCAAGTAAAAACTTTCGTCATTTTTTTATTAAATAAAGACAATATTAGCAAAACTCAATCGAAAACCTGAAGACAGAAAAATCAGAAAAAAAATATTGACACCTCTGGGACTCGAACCCAGGAAGACCTTCCGCTTTCATGGCAACAACTCTACCAACTGAGCTAAGATGCCTATATCCAATTCAGTCACTTTTCACTTTATCGTACTAAGAACTACCAAAATTATCTTCATTTTATTAACCTACATATTTTTGGCTGCTATCTTTATATACGATTGCAAGATTCAAACCAGAACTTAATGCTATCTAGATAGTGTTGTGATGAATTGCATTGATCAACAGTGAAAATTAGGAAATATCGTAGCTTCCCACTTTAATTTAAAAAGAAAATATCAATTACTTATAAAACGGACACGTCTACGACATCTATCGGATTAGAGTAAAGTGAATTCATATTTACGGTAGGGATCTATAATTAGACAAAGTGAGACGAGTATTGATGAAAGGATCACAGATGGTATCAACAAATAATCAGAAACAGGGACCCCCCCAATATACTTAGCCCGTGATATATTGACAGCCAATTGAATTGCAGCAAAAGCGATTAAAAACCAATTCAGCCTATCAACGGGAAGAGGGCCGAACCCATTTTTAGAACAAAGGAACGACCTTTGGACTTAGCAATTAGAAATGTTATTAATGAGTTTGACGTTCCCACCAAACCGAGAGGTGAATAAACTCCATGGGAAGAAATAATCTGTTCAGGGACAAAAGTACGGTGACCCCAAGAAATGTTATCATTAACCGGTACATTCCAGGGATCAGAAACCCTAGTTCTCGAACGCATTAAAACATATCAGGTGCGGAAAAAAAGGATACACGTAAACACGATGCAAAAGTTTAAGTGAAAAATTGCAAAGCAAGTGACGAAAACGTATTGTAAGGCGTTAGGGAGATTTCCATCTATAATACGATTGTTTGTGACGACCGGAGATGATCGATTCGAGGGAAAACGTGCTAAAGGAAATGGAAATGTTGAAAAAAACAATGGAAAATTATTGTTATCAATTTTAGACGGAGCTAGGATATTACGATGAAAGATTTAGGGAGGAAACGTCAAAAAAAAAATGAGAGTTTAAAGAATAGGCGAGGGTACATTTCAGATGTCTAGAGCAGTAACAAGTGTTAGAGAAGAAGATAGAGTGCAGTACGGAGGGGAGTGGAAAATGCTGAGAACATTGCGATAGAAAAACTCAGGAAAAGGAGTCATTTTACGTAATTAAAATGGAGGTTATAGAGTAACATAGTACGCGATTGCAGATAAAAAAATGAGGCATTACAATGGTTGTCGATTTCAGATGTATTTTGTTGTGATAAACAAGGAATATTCGAACATGAAAATTGTTTAGATAAGGACGATTAGCCGTTAAAAAGGTAATAAAAATTATCATGGGTCTTATGAAATATTTATATTAAAGAATTCTCATAAAAGTTAACGACACTGAAATAAAAAAGGATTTATTGCCAGGTGGGTACAGGAACTAATGTATACAACTGTCAAGACATATGGTTTATGGGATTTTTCGTAAGAACGGGACAAAATTTGGGGGACGATCTCTATGAAGCAATAAAAATGACAGGAATTTAAGGGCCGAAGTGGGAGTATCCCCTATAAAGATGTTAAAAAAATGATATATTTATTAATAACAAATAGAAAATGAAATTTTCCAAGAGGCAGCAAACATCAAAAAACGATATGGTTATATCAGGGAAGTACGGGGAAGTGAGGGGAAAGGAGATACGACAGAGAAAAACAAAGGAAATCTTAGATTAACAGTGAATAAAATAAATACGGCTTGAAATATAAAAACCTATAGAGATATGAACAATAGCGTAAGAATAAATAAGGAAATTCATGGAAAGAGTGTCGTGAATAAAAGAAAATTCGAGAAAGAATGGAAAATTCAAATATACGACGTAAATAGAGAAAATTCGGTTTTAAATGGAAAGGTTCATATAGAATACAGAAAAACTCGTGGAAAAATAATAAAATAAAAATGAACAATTTGCGAGAAAAACTTCGACATGAAGATATCTCTGATAGGCGAATTTGGGGACAGATTTGGAACATATGGTAGATGCCGTACGCACGGACATGTTACGGAATAGATGAAAATAGAACTTTAAAATTATTAAATTCAAGCTAATTTTGTATGAACACCAGGACAAAGGAAGTTGGGCCATTAGACATGGATCTTACTAAATCCGGATCTTGTAAGTATGGAAGTACGAGACAGAATTTAATGTATCAAACGCAAAACGTACAAAGAGACCGCATTCGACAATAATGGAGAGGTTTCAAGAAATTACGAGTTGATAGTAATTAGATTGGTTTATTATAGGAGATTCAGATACGATCTTTTGGACCTGAGAGGGGTATAAAAGTCTAGACAAATGCCAGTTGAGGACAGTCTACGGTCGTGGTCGAAAAGTTTGTAACTTCGCGGAACGTGACGAAACGGTGGGTGACTTAAAGTGGAAAAATTCTAAGTGATAATTATTTTGATACTTAGAAAAATTTCACATTCTAGTCAGTGATATACAAAAAAAAATACTTTGCAGTTAGAGTCAGTGAAAAATAACAATAAAGCCAACGCATTATTTACTTGTGAAAAATAAAAGTGCTCGTGATAAATACAATTTGTTTTAGTGGGAAATTCGGATTTTATAATCACTTAATATCGTATTTTTAAACTTAGAAATTTCGCGTTTAATATTAGTGCAATAAATAACTGAAGTGATGTGATAATTTAGCGTGACGAAGTTATAATTAAATACGTGTGTTCAATCTAAGTGAAAGTGCTCTAACAAATAATAAATATTTAAATTAATTATCTTAAATAATAATAATAAAACAAAATAATATTTTATTAATACATAAAATTTCGGAGGGATAAAAATTTAATTTAACAACAATTTACCACCTCTAAATTAATCGTGAAGTAACTATCATTTAAAGTGTTATCTAACCAACGAGTTTTGAGATAAAATACAGTTTAGAACGATAGAGTTCATGCATCATTTTAATTACTTAGATTAAATGAAAAAAAAAAAATTGAAGTCAAAAAGATTTAATTAAATTTAGGAAAATAAAAATTAATTTAGGAAAATTGCAGCAAGGTTACCGTGTATTTCCCGGTCGGAAAAAAACCTTGGTAGGGGTAAGTCTTTTCCGTTATAAAATTTTACAGATTCCAAGGAGAAAGCGGAATGGAGCAAACATTGGTATTTGGATTAATTATTTGACCAAGATATTACTCGCTTAATATGTGATATGTAACTATATTAAAATATTATAAATTTAATAAGTATATTTATATATTTATATATGTAAGTATATAAACATATATATATGTAATTTTTGTTCCCAAGAAAAATTATAATAAAAAAAAAAAAAAAAAGAAAAACACTTATATAAAAAGAGGAAAAGGGTATCGATTCCTACCTCTGAATTCATCAATAACTATTGAAAGTAGTTATGTGTGATAAATTTACAAATCAATATTTTATATTTAATGTTATGTATGTATTAATATAATTTCAGAAAATCCAGAGCATTTGAAATAAGTTATGATATTAGAAATTATTTCAATCATAAAATTTATGTATATACATATCAATATTATAAATTATTTATTGAGACAAAGTATATATAAATGAATAAATATGTATACGTAATCGGGTATCAGACTAGACAATTGCGCTAAGTACATCATTATCAAACAAAGAAAATTTTAGAGTCATCTCACACGTCTCCGGAATGTCTAAAGTAAACATACCTCATACGCTTGAATCTAGGTCACGAGGACGTAGAGAATGTTTACAAAGCTCAAATTGTTTACAAAATAATTCGGTCACTGGGGCACTAGTTCGAATACAGTAAAAAGAAAAAAAAAATGACCTTGATTAATGGATATCGTACTTAGGTATTAACTTCTAGGAACGGGATAAAATTATTATATTGCGCAATTATTAGGAGCAAAAAGAAAAAAAAAAATTTAAACACTATTTTTAATTTGAACGTAACGAGGTATCTACAGACCTAAGCAATTGAAAATTAACAGATTTATTTTAGCAGTTCAAAAGGGTGTATTGAAGGTTTACATGAAACAGTTGAAAAATCACGGGATAGCTTAATAAGGGGTAATGAGGATTTACATGATTCAATTGAGAATCACGGGATAGCAAGAGTTTATCAAAAGTTGAACATTGGAGGGGAGGGAAAGAAAAAAAAAAAAATACAGTTCAACCAACAGAAGGCAGTGTTCGCTTCTGTAACAAGGACCATTAATCAAACCATAGAGATGGCGGATCTCTCAAACAAAACCGTCAACAAAACCAAACAAAAGCTTGGAGTTATGGCGAATCTCCAGAACACATCGCCAGATAAGATCTTAATGTACTAATATATATTTATATTTCACACTATTCTTACGTATATATTCGGTATCAATCTGAAAATTTCGCAGAATTTGATGGGCGAGATCCGAGCTCGGGATGCGTTGCAAGTAGTTTCGCATTGCGAGTTATAAACCTTCCCAAAACGTATGTTTACATATATATCTTTTTATGTACTGTTCATTGAATGAAACGAACTCACTTACAATTAGTGCTTTAGGCCTGTCGGGTCACTCTCGTCTCATTTCTTGAACGTGGAGGGAGGATTCACGACCCGTAACTCCACACAAACCCGTGAGTATATGATTGCATATAGGACGAAACCGGTTCGCCCTAAGTAAATAGTAAACTTTGGAGGAGTAGGAATTTGGAGGTATCTGGGCTTGGAGGAAGACCTGAAGGCAGTGCATGATGGCGAAAGGAAGGTTCATTGGGACGCGATAACTTAGGTATCAATCAATTGAACCGTGCCAAAAGACTGTGCGAATTTTGGGTTGACTTCTGATCACCCTGCTTACTTGATGGAGGCTGGAGCCAAATTTTGCCAGAAAAAGGGTTATTCTGAGTTCGTCAAATATGCAATTAACTAATTACATTAACCTACTAAATCCATCTTTATATGTACCTTATAGCAGCTGAATCTAAACGGAGGGGCGCCCAGCAGATACGAGATACAATCATAATCAGATTTACTAACATTTAACCATTTGAGTTATAATTAATTATCTGTTCAATTAGTCATGTGTAGTTTCGATTAGTGTTGCTTATTCATGAATTCATTAGGATGTAGGGAATCATAATGAACGTCAAAGGGAAGTTAGTTCATTTAGAGAAATTACTTAAGGTTAAATTTGCAAGAGAGAGACCAATACAGTTTGAAATTCAACACTCTGCTTAGAACCAAGAGGGTTACCACAAATTTAAAGTAATTAAAGTCCTATATCATAAATAAAAAAAAATTACACAACGTTTGATGGAGTTTAATTACAACCTAAATACGAAAATATTTACGTTCAAAGTCGTAAATAACGTATTTATTAGTTAAGTACATATATCGCTAAAGGTATGTAGTACAAGGGAGCTTTAAGTAGCTTTCTATAGTTATCAGAGGAAATAAGGGTCCAAATTTATAAAGGCTTGTGTGACGTAGGGGAGGAATTTTCCATCCCTACCACACATATGCAAAGCCTTAAGAATTTAAATATCGATCAGAGCCAAGAGAAAAGACAGAACATCACAACTGTCTTGCCGATGACAGGAGTAAATAAAATAAAGACAAATACATCAGAGTAGAGAAAAGACAAATATCACAACTGCACAGCCGTGACAGGAGATCAGAGTTTTACAAGTTGTTTTAAAAAAAAAAAAAAAAAAAAAAAAACTTTTATTGGTCAATCTATTGCAAAAAGTGGAAAAAAAAAATAATAATAATAATAAGTAGGACGTTATGTTAAATGAAGTGATAATAAAAATAAAATAAAAATCAGAACAGTGCGCCGTTAAATAAACACGAAAAAAATATATAAATAAATAAATCAACAATACATTTAAATATAAAAAAAAGTGTTAACGAATAAACTCTACATGTTTTAAAATAATTTATAAAAGTGTCGATAAAGTTTAAATCAAGTGACCATGAATTTGTTGATTGCTTATGAGATTATAAATATCGTAACAAAGAATGTAGGTCAGATACAAGCGTAAACAGTTTATTCAAGGCAGACCATAAATTAACAGAATAATGGTATTGACATTCCTGAATCCAGAATGTTAATGACCGTAATGTAAACAATCGGATACGAGATACCGCGGTGTTTGTAAGCGTCGAAAGATTGATAACCTAAGCATCGAAAGTGATAACAAAACATCGAAAAATTTTGAAGTAGGCGACATCGGGGGTAACGCGCATCGCTTTAAGAGATTGTAGAATAAACAAACTCGAAAATGATATCAACACTCGGTTACGGAAAAAATAAACAGACTTTACAGATAAAAACGGGGGAACTTACCTACATAAAGTGACCCTTTGTTTATAGTTAATGTTGTGGGTTTGTATGTGAGGATTATCACATAAAAAGTCATAACATAAAAGATAAGGAACATAAAATAAAAATAACATAAAATATTTGATTGGGGATAGTGTCGAGTTGAGAGCTTTAATATCACAGACGAATGTTTTATAGGTATATACCTATTTAAGGGAACATTTGATCATTCGGACCAAAAAAGGAGGGGATTTGACGAAATAACATCAAGATAGGTATTGCGAACTCTAAATAGATTTTGCGAAAATATCGTAGATATTGCGGAACTTGAAGGAATGGTTGGCATTCTAAACAATGAGTAATTATTGGTTGAACGAAAATCACGGGATATTCATTAACATTGGAGTAACAATATTCATTCCGTTTTTTTTGCAATTACCTACATTTAATTGAAATGAAGAGTGATGGTAGAGTTGATCTAATTTGGGTTACAATCATCATGCAAACAAATATAAATAATTGAAAATATTGTGTTTTATAGGGGGACAGGTTCCAAAAAAAAAAAAAAAAATAAATAAATAAATAAAAATAAAAATAAAAATAAAATAAATTATAAATATATATAGGTATATTTATAATAAATAGTTGGTATTGAGTTAAATTCATTAAAAATTTTAAACAAAAAATGGCGGAAAAAAGGAAAGTGGATGCGACGGAATTAGAAGCTAAAGAAATACCATTGGGAGATGAATTACGGGAGATATTTAGACGTTCAAAGAGGTCTAAGTTACGAGTCGAGGATATGATAGAAGTCGTTCAGCCAGAGGGGGAGACCGACACAAAATCGGAGGAACAGGGCGAAAATAAGCGAGAGTGTGAAGAGAGACTCACACATGATATGTTACAGGAAAAACCCGAGGAAAAGGAACAAGAAAAGTTAACGAAGTAAAAGGAAAAATAAAAAATATAGAAAAACGAGAAAATTGAAAAAAAAAAAAAAAAATAAGTAAATAAATAGAATAAGGAAGGCAACATAATTTACATAAGGTAATTTAGGAAATTAAAATAGAGATTATAAGGTTGTCGCTTAATAAGATAAAAATATAAACATTAACCAGGCGACACTCGGAAAATAAAGAAAATGGTTGGGAAACGTGGAACAAGTAGGCGAGCCCAGGCTTTAGTGACAGCAATCGGGGAAAATGTCACAACCGAGACTTCAACAATAAACATAGGAGATATAACTACAATAATTCAGGCAGCTTTGGCACCGCTCGTCAATAAGATGCAAGAACTCGAGAAACAATTGGAAAGCCCAGCAACAGTGGCGGTGATAGGAGAGGATAGTGCGCCGAAAAGCGTTCTCCAAGTAGTGGAAATGTTACCACAGCAGGAACGACCATCATTCTCCGGTGGAAATCAAAATCCCATTAGTTTCCTGGAAGATTTAAAAGAATACACTAGAAAAGTGAAACGAATGGATCCATTAGTCGTCGTACGGGAAAATTTGAAAGGGGAAGCTAAATCGTGGGCAAAATTGTACAATAAACGATGGGAGACTATGTTAGATTTCGAACGAGATTTTTTAGCTACCTATTGGGGAGACATAAAGAAAAATGAAGTTCGCCGTCGTCTTGCAGAAGGGGTATATGATGCCAAGAAAAATATATCCATGCTTACTCATTTCGCAAACTATTGGGAGCTAGCGAAGGCTTTAAAGATTACTGACACACCGTTGGGCATAGTTGACGAGATTATGAGACATTATCCGAAGGAAATTCAATCGCTATGGTTTTCGGGGCAATCAGGAGATGAGATTGTCGCCGCTGAGGTTCTACGAAAACTAGATACAATGGTATGTACACCAGAAGAACGGAACATGAAGAAGAGGAGTGGGGAGGAATCCAGCAAGAAGGACAAATACCGTGACCGTTACCGCGCCATAAAAAGGAGGATACACGCAATTGAAAGTGTGGGCGAAAACGCTAGTTGCAGCAAGTGCACCGATGTTAACAGTTCACCAAAAGAAAATTCTACAATAACTACAGCCGGGAAGGAGCTAGTGGTCGCAGCCAACTCGGGAGATAAAAGGAGATTATAGCGCTTTACATTTAGCTAGATATTACACAAGTAATAAGAAACAAAAATCAGGTTTACAGTTAGTGGAAATCAACGGATAGAGTGCGAAGTTTACAAATATTTGTAAATGTTAATAAATAAATAAACGATTGAGAAATACAAATAAAAATATGTTAGGATACATTATAATTGGGGAGGGGGAAGAAAGAAAATTACTAAAATATTAGATTATCAGATTGCTTGCGAGGGGCGGATCGTCGTTAAGTCTTTGAGGGTGAGTGGACAAGTTCTTAATAAGCGACAATCATATTCAATTATTGAAATAGAGTAAGGCAAATAAATTCGTTAATTTTGATTTTCTAGTTGAAAAAAAAAAAAAATTTTACTTTTTTTTTATGTGTTAGTGAGAAAAAAAAAAAAAAAAAAAAAATGTTAGATAAGTAAGAACACTCAAAAGGAGAGAATTAGAGATATTATATGGCACACAAAAGGGACATTTTGAATAAAAATAAACAATGCTTAGGAATTTTTTTTGAAATATTGAAATAAGAAAGTTTATCTATAGATATAGGGTAGACATTAAGTATAGAGATAAAAGGGTAACATTTGAATTAAGGTATAAATATTTTAGATTTCGAAAAAAAAAAAAAAGGAAAAAAAAAGGGAACGCTGAACCAATTTGAGGATAATAAAGAACATTTATAAAAATTTAAATATTAGAGTGGACAACACTTAGGCTAGAACAACTTTGGATGAATTAAGAAATTACAATTAGAAATTAAGAATTATAAAATAAAGTTTAAATAGATAAAGAAAAAAAAAAAATGCTGGAAAATTTATATGAAACATGTATACCACTGATTGTCGGGTTGGGTGAGGTCGTGCGAAAACACACATTTTTCAAAAAATATTCATACTTACAAAACAAAAAAACAATTAATTGCACACCAAGAGACCACCCGCTTTTCAGTTGTTCGAAAGGCCGCGAGATTGTAAACAATCTTTACTTAAATCATTGTAAGGGAGGTCTTAGTCCAATTTGGTTGGGGACCACCAAAACACGCGAGTCGAGGGGCGTGTTCCAGCAAAAAGAAATTAATTTTGAATCTATCAAAATTAAAGAAAATTTCATAAAGTAAAATCTACGCGAAAAGAAAATAAAGAATACAATGAGATTCAAATTCAAGATTGTTAACAATCCGAACAGAATGAGGAGGGGGAGATAGGAAGTAATAGGATACGGAAAAGAGATAGGGGATAACAAAATGAGGAGGGGGAGATAGGAAGTAATAGGATACGGAAAAAAGATAGGGGAGAACAGAATGAGGAGGGGGAGATAGGAAGTAATATGACACGGAGTAGAGATAGGGGATAACCAAATGAGGAGGGGAAGATAGCTAGTCTAAATTTGAACACAATTTCGGTGTCTAACGAAAAAAAAAAAAAAAAAAAAAAAAAAAAAAAAAAAAAAAAAAAAAAAAAAAAAAAAAAAAGAAGAGGACATTAAAATAAAATACAACGTTAGCCACAGCAAATTGAGTTCAGAGGAGGGAACTGTGATGAATTGCATTGATCAACAGTGAAAATTAGGAAATATCGTAGCTTCCCACTTTAATTTAAAAAGAAAATATCAATTACTTATAAAACGGACACGTCTACGACATCTATCGGATTAGAGTAAAGTGAATTCATATTTACGGTAGGGATCTATAATTAGACAAAGTGAGACGAGTATTGATGAAAGGATCACAGATGGTATCAACAAATAATCAGAAACAGGGACCCCCCCAATATACTTAGCCCGTGATATATTGACAGCCAATTGAATTGCAGCAAAAGCGATTAAAAACCAATTCAGCCTATCAACGGGAAGAGGGCCGAACCCATTTTTAGAACAAAGGAACGACCTTTGGACTTAGCAATTAGAAATGTTATTAATGAGTTTGACGTTCCCACCAAACCGAGAGGTGAATAAACTCCATGGGAAGAAATAATCTGTTCAGGGACAAAAGTACGGTGACCCCAAGAAATGTTATCATTAACCGGTACATTCCAGGGATCAGAAACCCTAGTTCTCGAACGCATTAAAACATATCAGGTGCGGAAAAAAAGGATACACGTAAACACGATGCAAAAGTTTAAGTGAAAAATTGCAAAGCAAGTGACGAAAACGTATTGTAAGGCGTTAGGGAGATTTCCATCTATAATACGATTGTTTGTGACGACCGGAGATGATCGATTCGAGGGAAAACGTGCTAAAGGAAATGGAAATGTTGAAAAAAACAATGGAAAATTATTGTTATCAATTTTAGACGGAGCTAGGATATTACGATGAAAGATTTAGGGAGGAAACGTCAAAAAAAAAATGAGAGTTTAAAGAATAGGCGAGGGTACATTTCAGATGTCTAGAGCAGTAACAAGTGTTAGAGAAGAAGATAGAGTGCAGTACGGAGGGGAGTGGAAAATGCTGAGAACATTGCGATAGAAAAACTCAGGAAAAGGAGTCATTTTACGTAATTAAAATGGAGGTTATAGAGTAACATAGTACGCGATTGCAGATAAAAAAATGAGGCATTACAATGGTTGTCGATTTCAGATGTATTTTGTTGTGATAAACAAGGAATATTCGAACATGAAAATTGTTTAGATAAGGACGATTAGCCGTTAAAAAGGTAATAAAAATTATCATGGGTCTTATGAAATATTTATATTAAAGAATTCTCATAAAAGTTAACGACACTGAAATAAAAAAGGATTTATTGCCAGGTGGGTACAGGAACTAATGTATACAACTGTCAAGACATATGGTTTATGGGATTTTTCGTAAGAACGGGACAAAATTTGGGGGACGATCTCTATGAAGCAATAAAAATGACAGGAATTTAAGGGCCGAAGTGGGGGTATCCCCTATAAAGATGTTAAAAAAATGATATATTTATTAATAACAAATAGAAAATGAAATTTTCCAAGAGGCAGCAAACATCAAAAAACGATATGGTTATATCAGGGAAGTACGGGGAAGTGAGGGGAAAGGAGATACGACAGAGAAAAACAAAGGAAATCTTAGATTAACAGTGAATAAAATAAATACGGCTTGAAATATAAAAACCTATAGAGATATGAACAATAGCGTAAGAATAAATAAGGAAATTCATGGAAAGAGTGTCGTGAATAAAAGAAAATTCGAGAAAGAATGGAAAATTCAAATATACGACGTAAATAGAGAAAATTCGGTTTTAAATGGAAAGGTTCATATAGAATACAGAAAAACTCGTGGAAAAATAATAAAATAAAAATGAACAATTTGCGAGAAAAACTTCGACATGAAGATATCTCTGATAGGCGAATTTGGGGACAGATTTGGAACATATGGTAGATGCCGTACGCACGGACATGTTACGGAATAGATGAAAATAGAACTTTAAAATTATTAAATTCAAGCTAATTTTGTATGAACACCAGGACAAAGGAAGTTGGGCCATTAGACATGGATCTTACTAAATCCGGATCTTGTAAGTATGGAAGTACGAGACAGAATTTAATGTATCAAACGCAAAACGTACAAAGAGACCGCATTCGACAATAATGGAGAGGTTTCAAGAAATTACGAGTTGATAGTAATTAGATTGGTTTATTATAGGAGATTCAGATACGATCTTTTGGACCTGAGAGGGGTATAAAAGTCTAGACAAATGCCAGTTGAGGACAGTCTACGGTCGTGGTCGAAAAGTTTGTAACTTCGCGGAACGTGACGAAACGGTGGGTGACTTAAAGTGGAAAAATTCTAAGTGATAATTATTTTGATACTTAGAAAAATTTCACATTCTAGTCAGTGATATACAAAAAAAAATACTTTGCAGTTAGAGTCAGTGAAAAATAACAATAAAGCCAACGCATTATTTACTTGTGAAAAATAAAAGTGCTCGTGATAAATACAATTTGTTTTAGTGGGAAATTCGGATTTTATAATCACTTAATATCGTATTTTTAAACTTAGAAATTTCGCGTTTAATATTAGTGCAATAAATAACTGAAGTGATGTGATAATTTAGCGTGACGAAGTTATAATTAAATACGTGTGTTCAATCTAAGTGAAAGTGCTCTAACAAATAATAAATATTTAAATTAATTATCTTAAATAATAATAATAAAACAAAATAATATTTTATTAATACATAAAATTTCGGAGGGATAAAAATTTAATTTAACAACAATTTACCACCTCTAAATTAATCGTGAAGTAACTATCATTTAAAGTGTTATCTAACCAACGAGTTTTGAGATAAAATACAGTTTAGAACGATAGAGTTCATGCATCATTTTAATTACTTAGATTAAATGAAAAAAAAAAAATTGAAGTCAAAAAGATTTAATTAAATTTAGGAAAATAAAAATTAATTTAGGAAAATTGCAGCAAGGTTACCGTGTATTTCCCGGTCGGAAAAAAACCTTGGTAGGGGTAAGTCTTTTCCGTTATAAAATTTTACAGATTCCAAGGAGAAAGCGGAATGGAGCAAACATTGGTATTTGGATTAATTATTTGACCAAGATATTACTCGCTTAATATGTGATATGTAACTATATTAAAATATTATAAATTTAATAAGTATATTTATATATTTATATATGTAAGTATATAAACATATATATATGTAATTTTTGTTCCCAAGAAAAATTATAATAAAAAAAAAAAAAAAAAGAAAAACACTTATATAAAAAGAGGAAAAGGGTATCGATTCCTACCTCTGAATTCATCAATAACTATTGAAAGTAGTTATGTGTGATAAATTTACAAATCAATATTTTATATTTAATGTTATGTATGTATTAATATAATTTCAGAAAATCCAGAGCATTTGAAATAAGTTATGATATTAGAAATTATTTCAATCATAAAATTTATGTATATACATATCAATATTATAAATTATTTATTGAGACAAAGTATATATAAATGAATAAATATGTATACGTAATCGGGTATCAGACTAGACAATTGCGCTAAGTACATCATTATCAAACAAAGAAAATTTTAGAGTCATCTCACACGTCTCCGGAATGTCTAAAGTAAACATACCTCATACGCTTGAATCTAGGTCACGAGGACGTAGAGAATGTTTACAAAGCTCAAATTGTTTACAAAATAATTCGGTCACTGGGGCACTAGTTCGAATACAGTAAAAAGAAAAAAAAAATGACCTTGATTAATGGATATCGTACTTAGGTATTAACTTCTAGGAACGGGATAAAATTATTATATTGCGCAATTATTAGGAGCAAAAAGAAAAAAAAAAAATTTAAACACTATTTTTAATTTGAACGTAACGAGGTATCTACAGACCTAAGCAATTGAAAATTAACAGATTTATTTTAGCAGTTCAAAAGGGTGTATTGAAGGTTTACATGAAACAGTTGAAAAATCACGGGATAGCTTAATAAGGGGTAATGAGGATTTACATGATTCAATTGAGAATCACGGGATAGCAAGAGTTTATCAAAAGTTGAACATTGGAGGGGAGGGAAAGAAAAAAAAAAAAATACAGTTCAACCAACAGAAGGCAGTGTTCGCTTCTGTAACAAGGACCATTAATCAAACCATAGAGATGGCGGATCTCTCAAACAAAACCGTCAACAAAACCAAACAAAAGCTTGGAGTTATGGCGAATCTCCAGAACACATCGCCAGATAAGATCTTAATGTACTAATATATATTTATATTTCACACTATTCTTACGTATATATTCGGTATCAATCTGAAAATTTCGCAGAATTTGATGGGCGAGATCCGAGCTCGGGATGCGTTGCAAGTAGTTTCGCATTGCGAGTTATAAACCTTCCCAAAACGTATGTTTACATATATATCTTTTTATGTACTGTTCATTGAATGAAACGAACTCACTTACAATTAGTGCTTTAGGCCTGTCGGGTCACTCTCGTCTCATTTCTTGAACGTGGAGGGAGGATTCACGACCCGTAACTCCACACAAACCCGTGAGTATATGATTGCATATAGGACGAAACCGGTTCGCCCTAAGTAAATAGTAAACTTTGGAGGAGTAGGAATTTGGAGGTATCTGGGCTTGGAGGAAGACCTGAAGGCAGTGCATGATGGCGAAAGGAAGGTTCATTGGGACGCGATAACTTAGGTATCAATCAATTGAACCGTGCCAAAAGACTGTGCGAATTTTGGGTTGACTTCTGATCACCCTGCTTACTTGATGGAGGCTGGAGCCAAATTTTGCCAGAAAAAGGGTTATTCTGAGTTCGTCAAATATGCAATTAACTAATTACATTAACCTACTAAATCCATCTTTATATGTACCTTATAGCAGCTGAATCTAAACGGAGGGGCGCCCAGCAGATACGAGATACAATCATAATCAGATTTACTAACATTTAACCATTTGAGTTATAATTAATTATCTGTTCAATTAGTCATGTGTAGTTTCGATTAGTGTTGCTTATTCATGAATTCATTAGGATGTAGGGAATCATAATGAACGTCAAAGGGAAGTTAGTTCATTTAGAGAAATTACTTAAGGTTAAATTTGCAAGAGAGAGACCAATACAGTTTGAAATTCAACACTCTGTTTAGAACCAAGAGGGTTACCACAAATTTAAAGTAATTAAAGTCCTATATCATAAATAAAAAAAAATTACACAACGTTTGATGGAGTTTAATTACAACCTAAATACGAAAATATTTACGTTCAAAGTCGTAAATAACGTATTTATTAGTTAAGTACATATATCGCTAAAGGTATGTAGTACAAGGGAGCTTTAAGTAGCTTTCTATAGTTATCAGAGGAAATAAGGGTCCAAATTTATAAAGGCTTGTGTGACGTAGGGGAGGAATTTTCCATCCCTACCACACATATGCAAAGCCTTAAGAATTTAAATATCGATCAGAGCCAAGAGAAAAGACAGAACATCACAACTGTCTTGCCGATGACAGGAGTAAATAAAATAAAGACAAATACATCAGAGTAGAGAAAAGAAGACAAATACATCAGAGTAGAGAAAAGACAAATATCACAACTTGAACTTTATGAGAAAAATCTCAAATTGTAATATTTAATTAAAGGAAGACAATATTAGCTAAACTCAATCGAAAATCTGAAGACAGAAAAATCAGAAAAAATATTGACACCTCCGGGACTGGAACGTAGAACCTTCTGCTTTCACAGCAACAACTCTACCAACTGAGCTAAGGTGCCTATATCCAATTCGGTCACGTTTAACTGTATCATTTTATCACTTCGGCTAAGAACTACCAACATTATCTTCATTTTCTTAACGCACATATTATTTATCAATCGAATCTCTACATCTCTACATATTATAAATTAAAGTCCTCGGCGTTGTCTGACTGTCTGTCTGTCTGTTCGCGATAAACTCAAAAACTACTGAACAGATTTTCATGCGGTTTTCACCAATATATAGAGTGTTTAAGTGAGGAAGGTTTAGGTATGTAAGTAGTCAATGATTTGTGTAAATTAGTTGAAACATAACGATAATTGTTAGAAGTGTCGGAAAAAGACAAAACAATGCATTGTGGGATATTCCTCTTTTGTAGATCCTCAAAATAGTCCAAGATGGCATATATCTATCTTTTACATGAAGCTTACTATACCCATTCTATCTTCTAAAAAAATGGTCACTATGTCTATGTGGTAATTGAAAGTTATTTAAACGGATACAGTATTAATCCTTTTCAACTTAAAAACGTTAGTCACCTCACGCATTTTATGCACATTATTATAATCTTTCGCACCATCTCTACGTATTATAAATTAAAGTCCTGTCTGTCTCTTCGCGATAAACTTAAAGATGGCGGTGGTTATAAAGGTTGGATAACCATCCAGTAGATGGCGTCATGTTTAGTTAGCCACAACAACGGTCAGCTAGTTGGATATAAACACTGATGACACTCGTACTGCCTGTAATTCCATAAACCGCTGTGGCCACAACATAACCATCTTTTTAAAATTGTTGCATTAATACATACCAATTATTCACAATTTGGGAGGCGGGTATGGTTACCACTGCCCCGTGAACCATTTATTGGATAACCAACACTCTGCCAGGTGGTTTGCTACGTTTAGTGACTTAGTAGGGGTGCCCGAGTTCATGGGGTGAGGTTTTTCCAGATTTTGGCGGCGGATGCGTCTGCCCACCTGCTGCGTGGCGGGCTAGATCAATAGAGATGGTTGAGGGAGGCCTTTTGACCTTTCCTGTCGGACTCTCTCAACCCATCGCCTTGCACCGCAGTTGGAAGGATGGATTCATACGTCTGTAACTCCTGGGCACACTGACCCCCAGATTCCTCCCCACCATTCATACATTTCTCCTCCCCACGACATACTCTCCTTCCTTTCCATTAAAAGATCTTCGGATGGATTCATACATCTGTAACTTCTTGGCACACTGACCCCCAGATTTCTACCCACCCCTTATACATTTTTCCTTCCCACGACTTCCTCTCCTTCCTTTTCATTAAAAGACCCTCCACACTGTTTCCCCAAAGATGACATAGGCCCTGAGGGCAATTATTTTCCTCAGGGTCTTTTTTTTTTTTACATGAGCTCCACACAGGAGGCCCTGAGGAAAATAATTTCCCTCAGTGCTGTGTGAAGGGGTTTTAGGGGAAAGGAAGGAGAGGAGAGTTCTGAGAAGGAAAAGGGTTTAAGAGGTGGGTAGGAATTTGGGGTTCAGTGTGTCCTGGTCATCCGCCTCCAATACCTAGACAAACCTCACCCCATGAACCTGGGCACCCCTGCTAAATCACCAAACGTATCGAACCACTTGGGGTGACCTATGGCAGAGGTGTTGGTTATCCAATAAAGGTTCCCGGGGCGACGGTACCCAATCCCGCCTCCCAAATTGAAATCAAATCTCCTGTGTGATAAAAAAATACCAGTCGCTGGATTAATCATCTTGATCAAAAAATGATATTCATCAAAAAACTAAAAACTAAAAACTAAAACCCAAACCTTCTCCTGACAATAACAAACACAACAAAAAAAGAATTATCAAATTTGGTGCAGTCGTTCGGAAGTTATGCGCGTACATACATTTCGGCGATTCATTTTTATTGATATAGATTCTCTCGCATGATAAAGCCTATAGATATATGTGTTTGTCTCTTTTTAGCGTCGCTTTTTCGTTTCACCGAGTTTCAAATCTCAACGGTGCTAAAGAGCAGTGACCAATTCTCATTCTCGAAATGCAGGAAATAAATCTTTTGGATTTTTTTGCAGTGGAACCAAGGTTTACTTGGAATATGTTTTTGAATCCAGTTCGGGTTTTTGTATCAGTCCAATTTTCTTCCCAGGAACGTGACACATTGTATTTAAGAACAGAGAAGACGTCAGAGACAGGAATTTTTAAATCTAAAGGAATAGAACCAGAGATTGTACCAAATTTAGCGAGAGAATCGGCTTTCTCGTTACCCTCAATTCCTAGATGGCCAGGGACTCAAACCAATACTGTTTCAAACTTTGATTCGTTTAGAGAATTGAGGATGTTTTTAATGTTACAAATAAGGTAGTCTTTTGGATCTCGAACGATATTTGAGTATATTTTTAATACTGCACTTAGGAAGTCAGCGCATAGTAAGAAGGCTCGACGAATATTGAGAAGCTGGATTTGAATTAAAGCCTGTACAATAGCAGAGCATTTTGCAGTAAATCCCGACTCCCGTCCCGACTATTCATATTAAATAGATTACATGGCTGATACTTCCGCTGTAGAGCACCTATTCTATTAAAAAAATAATAATAGTTACCCTTTCTTGCAATAATATATACCTAAATCACAGAATGAATAAAATACAAGAAATGCGATGTGGGCGTGTTAGGTGATCCAACAATCGGGCCTTAAATTTCCAATACATGTGTACATTATATATCAACGTAATCACGAAAACTCCCGATGCTTTACGTGACGCTTTCATAAATCTTGAAAGTTATGCCAAAAGTATGGGTCTCGTAGTAAAACAGCAGAAAACCAAATAAATGGCAGTAGGATGTGCCCAACAAACCCCAACTCTCTTATGTGGAAGCCAAAATTTTGGAACGCTACCGAGATTCACATATCTAGGATCCCTGAAAACAAACGACAATAATACCTACTACAGAGGAGATCCTGAAGCGCATAGTGAAGGCAAATCGCTTTTATTTCCGCCTACCAAATCAAATAAAATCCAGACTGCTGTCCAGAAATACCAAGAAATCAGTGTACAAAACACTTACCAGACCAGTACTCACAAATGCAGCTGAGACTTGGGTACTAACTAAGAGGACAGAGCGAGCATTGGACGTTTTTTAAAGGAAAATTTTGAGGCGTATCTTCGGACCGGTTTTAGAAAATGGATGTTGGCGCAGACGTTACAACAATGAGCTATATACTCTATTTAAGGAACCAAACGTCACAAATTTTATTAAACTGGGAAGACTTCGGTGGTTGGGTCATGTAGAGAAAATGACCGAGCATCAAGCACCAAAGTTAAACTCAAGACCGATAGGTCAAAGGAGCCTGAGAAGACCAAGATTAAGATGAGCGACAAAGTCCTCAAAGATATATCTACCTTGGAGCTTCTAAACTGAAGAGAGATGGCACAAAACCGAGATGAGTGGAGGAAGACTCTTGATGAGGCCAAGACCCACCAGGGGTTGTAGAGCCAAGAGTGATGATGATGATGACATGTGTACATAACCATTATGAAATTCAAAAAGTGCCTACTAGGTCAATGGCGACAATCTTGTTACGCTGTAATTAGGGGTTGTGTAAAGGTAGGTATAATTCTCTTATGTCAGGTTTTTACCACGAACTTTAAGGTTAAACCGAGTGCCAAAAAACTGCCATTTATGCAGAATTATGCCCGTGGTGGGTAGACTCATGAACTCCATCTCAAGGGTGAGCTAAATGTATGCGATCTCCAGCTTATTAGGGTATTAAATAAAAACATATATCTCATTTGTAACTTAAATTTAAAAATCGCATATTGTTTCAATAGTGACAGGTTACAATAAATGAACAGAGCTACTCACCCTCGGGGACAGATTGACATTAGAATAACCTAGCTAAATTCACCACTATTCCTAGCCGATCCGCGTCTCGGAGATCGCAACAGGATGACCAGCGCGACTTCTAGCTGATCCACGTCTCGTGGATCCCGACACCTTCGCAGCATAGCAGGGCCTCCTCCAAGGGAAGTGGAATTCCAGAGACGATATTACTGGGCTTTCATAGCAAGCAAGTGGGTCTGATAGTATTACTGTTCGTGTAATTGTTAATACAAGCCGGTGAGCGTGATTTTAATACTCTACGCGTTAAATGAGTAGATCTTATTGTCGGCACCCGTCAAATACACTCTGGCGCGGCCAGATAATAATCACCATGATAATTTCAGTAAACTTCTCGAATATTTCGATCTACCGCGGAATCCAATTTCGCGACATTATTGATTACATACTTCGATGCACTTTAAAATCTCGTATCAGAGATCGTTTCACATTATTTTAACGCGCCAACCGACTGAATTTTATAATTTTGTCCCTTATATTTAATTAAATCTATTTGACTGTCTCAACCATGAACTTGCCCAAAGGATCATGCCAGCGAGAGTATGTTTCATCACCCGGACCCGGAAAGAGAAAAACAGGCCCCCCTCTATCACGACTCGTGTTGCCAGTCATCCCGTTGATAAATCATCATAAATTAATTAACTGAATAGTTCGTGCGGCTACGATCGATGTTATAATTCAGTGTTCATATTTTAAAATGAGAAATGTTAATTAATTTTAACACTGCTTCATAACAATCTCTTCCATCAAAATCTACCTGGAAGACAGTATGTATTATCTATGCGTGAACCTATGCCCGCATCCCAAATGTTCAATTCAATTCGAATCAACTTTAAAAAATTATTACGAATGATACATATGAAGTAGGTACGAAACTGGGAAGCGGGTATAGGTCCCGCCGCCTCGGGAATCATTTATTGGCATTTATTGGCACTTGGTACATAATTTGATTTTTTTTTCATAATACATTTTCAACCTCCTCTTGTAACTACTCTGCCCTATAACACAGTAAGCATTGACAACCCAGACCTGTAAAAATGAATTTATTTTATTTTTTACTTTTTACTTTGGTTCTGAACATTGAAAAGAAAGGTGGAATAAAAACTGTTTGCCAATCAAGAACTAAAATTTGAGTAACCCAATCCTTCATATCGTACTGGCCGAATCTTTTCTGATTTTCCTGTTTCAAAGTTTCGTTTGAGGGTCACTAATATTGTCTTCAGTGATGACAATTTGATTTTTTAATCATTAAGTTAAGACTTGTCAAAAAAGTCAAAAGATGTAGCACTTTAAAATAAAAAATGGATATATTTATCCAAGACATGTAAAAGCCCCTACGGGCGTATAAGAACAATAAATAAATAAATAAATAGCAAGTTACGAATGATGCTGAAGACAAAAAAAAAAAAAAAAAGACACTACCTAGATTAGTCATGCAACGGAAGTGTCTTAGCGGAAGCAGAAGCGGAAGCGGAAGCTTAATAAATAATAGCTTTAATACAAAATAATTTGGCTGCTTTTACGCCTTTGGGTCTGTTTCGTTGTTCTTCATATATTAAACCAGCTTCACTAAATAATTGTTCACTGGCTATACTGTTGAGGGGAGCTGATAAGTATTGGCGAACTATTGGCAACAGATGGGGGTATTTGTGCGCATTTACTTTCCACTACATAAGGGGATCCTCATGGAGAGTTAGTCTCTTCTCTTTATTTATTTTTTAATTTTATTTATTTTAGGGAAATTTACACAATAAGATAGTTAATTATGCCAATTTTGAACTTCTTGTACTCCCGAAGATGTGACTATCTCTAAAAATAAATTGTCACCATCGTCAATTATGGAAGAGTTCTCCTCCTGGTCTTCATTTACACTTAACATCGATTCCAATATTTGTAATGATGATGATGATTTTGAAGTAGAAGGCTGCACTTCGATATCTTCAATTGCAAATTATTCTTCGTTTAGAGTTCTGTTATAAAATTTGCGGAACCAGAAACGGAAACGGAAGTGAAAAAAAAGCGGAACTTCTGCAGAAGCGGAAGCGGAAGCAGAGTTCTGTTGCAACACTAACCTAGATGGCATTTAGTTCGGAAATAATCTTGCGATTACACACAAAGATAGCGACCAATAAAAATATGTGTTATGACAATGAAGTACAGATAAATAAAGTTCCTCTACATTCAAAAACTTATTTTTGAAAAATTTAATTTGGAAAATTATAAAAGAAAAAGATAAATAAGTGAAAAACGACTTAAACATATCGACGGTACCGAAGATCAGTGTCGAATCTGCTAAAAATTGAAAACTTTTTGTTGGCTTATTTACATTTCCAAAAAATCCAAAATTTGGAAATCTGAAAACTTCATTTTGGGCTGCAAAAAATCTTCATTTGGGCCACATACGGCCCATGGACCGCTAGTTGGGCATGCCTGGTCTAGGTCTTTGTGACGAATGCGTTTGCCCATCTACTGCGTAGGGGACCGGATTGAAAGAGACTGGTTGAAGGAGACCTAACTTAGACCTCTCCAACTGGACTCTCTCAACCAATCGGCTTGCACCGCAGTGGGTGGAAAGGATTCATACGTCCGTCACTCTTGGACGAATTGGCCCTCAGATTCCTACCCACCCTTCATACCATTTTCATTCACAGAACTTCCTCTCCTTCCTTTCCCTAGAAAGACTTCCACACGGCAACTTCAAATATGACCCAGGCACTGATGGATTTGTTTTCATCGGGACCTCCTGCGTGGAGCCAATTTAAAAAAAAATTGATTTACGCAATTAACATCGCAAATCCATTACGAACGTACGTTTTTATATTACATACTTATTTTTTATTGACTGATAGTAGCGAAATCCCTTTTAAACTCAGCTGTTTTGCATTTCATCTGTCTGTAAATTTGATTATTCGTTCCGTTTCCGTTTCTAGTTAGTGGTCGTTTTAATGGTTCAGTAAAGACACCCTTTTCAATTGTGGAATCGTCGTGTTTATTTGCAGTTTTTTTAAGCAGTTTTCACTATTATTATTATGTTATTGAGATATTGACGTTTCTTTGACCAATTGTATAATTCCTTATTTGAATTTAAAAGTATGTATAACACAAGATGTGCAATTTATAATTAAATAGGTAGGTATTTAATAACCTTATAATTTTCTCTGAAATCATAATCTTATGATTTCAGAGAAAATTTTGGTTTTGATTTATTGAATAGGTACGAGAATATCAGAAACATACTTTTTTGGACGCGATGTATAATCTTGATAAAATATGCACCTATAACGCTTAAGATGTAATAACATCTAAAATTCGAAATGGTGCGGGAATAAATAAATATATTAAGAAAATTGACGGAAGCCGCAAAAGTCATACATTTCGTTGAAAAGTAGAGACCAATAGAATGTTATAGGCTTCACTGAAAAGTAGAAAGCAATAGAATGTCATATGCTTCATTGAAAAATAGAGAGCAATAGAATGTCACAGGTTTGGCTAAAAAGTTGAATATCATAGGTTTCATTGAAAGTAGAGAACAATAGAATGCACTTATCTTTACTGAAAAATAAAGAGCAATAGAATGTCACAGGCTTCACTGAAAAGTAGAGATTGATAGAATGTCATCTGCTTTACTGAAAAATAATGAGCAATAGAATATCATAAGCTTCACTGAAAAGTAGAGAGCAATAGAATGTCATAGGCTTCAGTGAAAAGTAGAGAGCAATAGAATGTCATCGGCTTCACTGAAAATAAGAGAACAATAGAACGTCACGGGCTTCACTGAAAAGAAAGAGCAATAGAATGTCATAGGTTTCATTGAAAATTTCATGTAATCTTTAGAGTTAAAGAACGAACTTTTACGATTAAAAGTGATTTCAATTAGCTCAAAGCATGTCAACTGTTGATTCAACCGTCTATATAAATGTCACCGCCAACTTGTGGGAGGTATTAAATAAATCTCCCATTAAGACGCATAGCACCTTGTGGCGCTCTATTTGGCCGAAATCGTTCCATAAAAAGGCAATATAAAGGATCCGCTCGCACTGGCAAGGCTGAAGGAACGAAGAAACAGGGATGCCAACACTTTGCAAGTGTAAAATTCTGGCAGCTTATGCACACAATTATTATTTTGACTGGTTTTGTTGACGCCAGAATTCATCCATAACCCCTAACAACACCAAGTACACCATAGTATTGAATAAATATCAACGTAAATGGATACATTTAATTCCGTTTTGAATGGTCATACCCGTATTACAAAGAGAGGACTTGTAAAAGGCAAGACTGTATCGCTCAAGTCAAAACAATACATCATATCCGAAAAATTGACTTTTATATGTTTTCTGGTACAAAATAAATAAATACATAACCAAATTCGTAAGCCTAGTAAAAATTTAAGAGGTTTTTCAATTTTAGGCAATTCTTTGTATCCCATTTGGGATATACATTTAATTTTTAGAGAAGGTTTTGTGTCCCCTGCAATTTTTTGCTTTGCCCATTATTTTATCATGAGCGATGTTATTATTTATTTTTTAAATGTTCTTTACGTCGATTGTGCATTTGGCAACGTTCATTCCAAATGATCTACATTTACCATCAATAATGTATTCCCTCTCCGCCACTAGTTTTCGCAGCTGTACTCCGGACCAATTGGCGCGCTGAATTATTTAACTGAACTCGTTTTTAGCTATCATCACCATTCATCAATTATGCACATCAACATGACTAAAGGAACAGTAAAAAAGAGTTAAAAATCGAGGTTTTACCGTGGTTGTTGTACTTAATTACCATTAAAAACTAAGATTAATATGTACAGAGAGTTTTAATAATATAATTGTGTTATTCATAGACCACAAGAAGTTAATATTATAACCCATAATTATTCTTATAACTATAATATATAGAGCATAAATTAAGGAATGAAAAAGACAAGAAATCTGGACATCCAACATGCTGGAACAACGCGCGACAACCCGAAACCAAATCATCGTCCCGACAGAAATCAAATACCCAGATCTACCCACTATGGCCGTCTAAAATTATATTAAAATTCCGCGGAAATAACTGCATGATGCGAGCTGCGTGATAACTTAGAAGATTTCGGCATGAATAAACGAACAAAAAATGGACATTCTTTCTAGCCCAGAATATTCCGTCCCAAGAAAAAAATAAGATTTCATCGCGTGTTGTATAAAGAGGGGTGCCGAATTCGATGCCTTCCACGCCCGAGGCACTGCCCGCGGCCGCTTATCCAGTGCCACCCCTGCGGGTTGTCAGTATCTCCAGCAAATCTGTAGAGTTCCTCCGATGTAAAGGGTAAACGGGGTGCAGGGGGTTGGTAGTTTATGTAGCCATCTGCGCGGCGGAACTGCTCGCCCGAGCGTGAAATCGTTCTTCTTCTTATTTGCGAAGCTAATGTCTCAAGCACCATTGCGGAGTTGTCCACTTGAGTATAGGGCACGCAAATGTTTGTATTTTTCCCGTTCCAAAGAAAGCCAATCGATACTTTTTCTTGCCACAGTGGTTTTTCTCGACTCGATATTTTTTTCTTTCCAGAATATTTATTTTTTCACTCGGGTTTTTTTTCTTCTTTTCTACACTTTTCATTTGCTGTTGGTTTTATCGTTTTTGTGGTAATAAGCCATAATTTTATAGACATATTTTCGTAATAAAAATTAATTATGTCATTTGAATTTGATGTTATTCATATTTAATAACGATGATTTTACAGTGAAATTATGATTTCAAAAAGGTTTCTCCCTTTTGAAGAACTAGATCACCAAACTGATTTTTAAAAATTATTTCAACACTAATAATTTGAAAGAAAAATCAACGTAAGTCTTCCATTATGATGCCCTAACGAGCATTCTTATCCAATATTTAAAAAAAAAATTAGAGGCCAGTTCTTCAAAAAAAGATGTAATGAAAATAATAAACTTTATTCAAATCTGTTTTTCAATTAAAAGTATTCACATATTTCAAAACCTTCTTTGTATCATCAGGATACAAATAAGGTATACTGAAAATAAAAACATTTAAGAATAGACAATTAAACACAGACAAATAAAGCATGTACAAAAATAAAACTATATGAGAGGGATGGTAATAATTAATTAGTTATTATTGTTAAAACATGTTTGAAATAGATAATACAGTGGTTTGAAAATTTTTTTTCTTTTGATAAAAATGATACTATAAAGCGAATTTATAATATTATTATTTTTTCAAAATTATGCAACCAAATCTAATGATACCAGTGAGCAAATAAATGTTCAAATTCAGGTTCCTAACTCTCCACGTGTACACGTAGAGTAGTAATGTTATTTAATATTTTAAAGGGATTAATCCCTCAACCATTTTCCTCGTATGTGATTATAATGCCATCGTCACAATTGGAAAAATGGACATCACTAGTCCAATATTTCATTCCGTTTCACGTATTTTTAGAGTGTGATAACTACAAAGCCCAAAAACGAAAATTCCTTTGTTCGGTGATTTGATGGGTACAATGTTGAATAAAATAAAATAAAATGTGATGGTATATAGATTAGTAGTACTCTTAGCGAAATTATCTCAACTAGGAGGTGTATTACCAATAATTTTTGCGGTGAGTTCAAAATATTGCTCTAACAGTATTCAGTACTACACTATTTACCTACATAATATATTGGCCTCCACGGTCGAGCGGGAAGGCTCTCGACTAGCGATCCGGAGGTCGCGGATCTAAAGCCCGGCGTGCACAGATAAGTTTTATTGATTGATTTGTATTTATGGTGGAAAATACTCTCAGTGTAGCCCCGTGTAAGACCACTAATCAGAATTGAAACGTTGCTTGAAATGACTTCATCGATGTATATTGAACGTGTTATGCAGACTAGATGAAACATGGCATTTGATATCATGACAACCAGGCGCGGCCGGTGCCTTAAATTTTTGGTGGTTCACCGAGTAATTCATCAAAAACGTAAAACAAAAGTAGATAAATAAATAAAAAATAACATCAGACAGAGCCTAATAACTCATAACTCATACAGTGTCCTTGAGATGATCATTCACAAAAAAACGGCGCATTATATAATATGTTTATATGTATAATATTATCATCCATTTGTTATCATTATTATAATTTTGGGTAAAAGTTATCTTTGTGGATTTACAATCTTAGTTGATAATCAAATATAGTTTTGGCTGGCCATTGGCTATAACTCTCTTTTATTTTCATGGGTCAAATGGTTATTTTTAATATAGTCCATTTTTATTATTACATAACTAATTTTAAAAAGGCAAGAAAATTTATAGAAAACTAAACAGCGATATCAGAATATTTTTATATAATGAATAATAACTAATAACACAATAGCAACACACATTAAACGTTTCTTTTTAGTCAGTTTTTAAATGAAGTTTGCAATATTTGAGAAAAATGCACACAAACAAAAGGTCACGAAAAGTAATAATGACGATGTCAAATTGGTTCCCTCTCCATCAAGATAATATCGGACCCGCTGACCCGTTGACTCATCGTTACAAGAGAAAAATATAATTACTATCTGATTCAAACCCTAGTAAGAATAGTCATTTCGCCGGAACGATTTCTTCGGAATTCTTCGGGCATTTCCGTCATCTTCGCGGCGCACGGCAGTAGCAATTTTTTTCGATACGATTGTGTATTCGGACGGTCTGAACATGTTGCTGGGGACTTATGATAATTCCCAAACGGGGCGCTTTACTTGAAACGCGCGGAACCTGGCCGATATAACTTGCGCGCGGCAAGCAACGCTTTTGGCCGCTATTTTAATTATTGTCTACCAAATTCTTCTATATTTAGATTGGTAGTTAATTTTTATTTTTTATTTTTTTAAAGATTGTGCGCAATTTTACAATAAAAAATATTATGAAGGAATACGATGAGCTGCAAAATGTTGTTCAATTTTGTTGGCGGTTCAGCGCACGAGTGCACTTTAGGACGGGCCGCGCCTGAAGACAACAACGTCACCAAATTTACTAACGACAGTTTTGGCGTTTGCAATTATTAATTTTGGAATGTTTGCGATGGATAAATCTTAAACTTTAATTCTTCAGCAATTTGAGGAACCGAAATTAGTTAACCGTATCGAAGGCCTTAGAAAAGTCGTTATACAAACAATCTACTTGATGGTCTCTATCTAACAATTTTGATAGGTAATCAGTAAACACCAATTAGTTGGTGTCTGTACATCGACCTTTTCTAAATCTATGCTGTTCTGAAATTAAGAACGAAATTAAGATTATATGAAGAATCGAATCGAATAATTTAGCCGGTGCAGATAGTATTGCTAACGGTCCAAAATTTTCCACAGATGTCTTTTTACTGTTTTTATAAATCGACCAAATCTTCGAAATTTTCCAAGAATCAGAAAATACGCCAGTTTCTAATGAAAGGTTAAATAAGACACTTAATGGCAGTTTTAAAAACTCGGCACCACCTATAAAGAAGAATACTGGAAGAAAATCTGGAACAAGTGAATGCGTATTTTTCATTTTTCTAATGGAAGTTTGTATATCTGATTCATCAAATTGATCAATATCTCATTACTATTCGCGGATTGGAAGCGTGTTGCAAACTCGTTAGCTACATCCACTCCTTGACCTTCCCGGCCACGATGCATCATGGTGTCTTGAAAACCACCATCTTTTCTTTGCGATTTGACGTAGTTCCAAAATGTATTGGGGCCATGCTTGATATCGTGTCCAATGGAATTTAAATATCATTTAAGAAGAAGATAACAATAATAATCTGAACGAAAATATGAAAGACAACCAATATGTTTGGAAAACAATGCCAATATTGCGCCTAACCAAGGCTCCATGCACACTGATCAAATCATAGTCATTCCGACAGCAGGTAGCCTTACAGTTTTTATGGAGATCGTGTTTCATAATCGCTCGCGATGATATCTCGACAGAACCACTTCGGATATCGACGACTACCTCTACTGGAAGATTTTCTAGTGAAACAGGCATCAAACATATTATAAACTCACCCACCTACTGCGTGGCGGACCGGATCGGGAGAGACTGATTGAGGGAGACCTAACCTAGACCTCTTCAGCCAAACTCTCTAGATCCATCGCCTTGCACCGCAGTGGGAGGGATGGTTTCATACGTCCGTCACTCCTGGACACGTTGACCCTCAGATTCCTACCCACTCGTCATACCTTTTCCTTCCCAGAACTTTCTCTCCTTCCTTCCAAAGATGACATATGCTTTAAGGATTGTGTGGATCAAATGTAAAAAGAGGTTTTTAAATTGTTAAGTAAAATTCGTAATTATCCAAATATCAATAAATATTTGACCATCGTAAACAATTTTACTTCTCCTTGAATCAAAGCTTCTGTCTTCGCCAGAATAATAATTCATCGATGGATCTTAAATTAGGAATTTAAGTGCCTCATAATGAAGTTATAATCCGTTTTCGTGGCTTTGTTCCGCCTACAAATTCTCTTCTGCAAAGTATGTTTCAATTGAAATGATCTGTTTCGCTTCCTTCATTTTATATTCATTAAAAGATGTAGGTCAACAACCGTTCTTACTTTTAGCTCCTTAATATAGTGGCTTCCAAAATAACAGCAAACCACATCGGCAGTAAGTATCCTTAATTTCTGGTATGCCTATTGCGGGATATTTGCTTTGTTTTGTTGGTAAAATAAAGCGTGGTTGATAGGGCTCCCAGTCAACAAATAGTAGATGAGTAGCTAGATACTTCATCAGTAACCATTGCATCTGGAATTTGCAATACTTTATAGAGTTTTTTCTAGTCAAAATGTTAATTTATTTATTTTAAGTCCGGAGAGCGTCATATTTGTTAAACTCGTATTTAAAATTAACAATATTATCTTCGACTATTTTTTTCCATATTACTGGCAAACTTAACTACCTTTTTCATGTAATCTATTTTTGAAGAAGAAGATAAAACTAATAATTAAAACGAAAATATGGATGAGAACAAGAACAGAAAAATAAAAAGATATTGGTCTAACGGAATAACTTTTTAAAAAGAGAGTTATTCTAATAAAAATTGAATTTCCATTTGCTCATCTCCATTTCCATCGATTAGCATCAATTGAGAATGACGTTGTTTTATCTGTACAGATGTCTTATAATATAACCAAATATAAGTAAGTTCTAAGAAATACAATAAATATAAATATAAAACTAATTAGGAAATTATAGTTAAATTAAGAAGACGTAATAAAATCATTGAAAGTTTTTGTTATAGGTATTATATATTAAGAAATTATTATAGGTATTATATATTAAGAAATTATTATAGGTATTATATATTAAGAAATTGTTATAGGTATTATATATTAAGAAATTGTTATAGGTATTATATATTAAGAAATTGTTATAGGTATTATATATTAAGAAATTGTTATAGGTATTATATATTAAGAAATTGTTATAGGTATTATATATTAAGAAACTGTTATAGGTATTTTATATTAAGAAATTGTTATAGGTATTATATATTAAGAAATTGTTATAGGTATTATATATTAAGAAATTTTTATAGGTATTATATATTAAGAAATTGTTATAGGTATTATATATTAAGAAATTGTTATAGGTATTACATATTAAGAAATTGTTATAGGTATTATATATTAAGAAATTGTTATAGGTATTATATATTAAGAAATTGTTAGAGGTATTATATATTAAGAAATTGTTATAGGTATTATATATTAAGAAATTGACATGGAATAGACTTTGGTTTTCTTACTTTGATTATTAAATTGCCAAAAATATGTTTGATACAAAATCAAGAAACAAATAGATTTATATATTTAATTAGACGAAGACAATATTAGCGAAACTCAATCGAAAATCCGGAGACAAAAAAATCAGAAAAAGATATTGGCACCTCTGGGACTAGAACCCAGGACCTTCTGCTTACATGGCAACAGCTCTACCAACTGAGCGAAGGTGTCTATATCCAATTCGGTCACTTTTAACTGTATCGTACTTCGACTAAAAACTACAAGATTATCTTCATTTTCTTAACGCACACATTATTGGTTGCTATCTTTATATGTGATTGCAAGATTCAAACCCGAACTAAAAGCTATCTAGATAGTATCTGGATAATTTTTTATACATTTTATTTTTAATATGCGATATCTATTGAATTTTCTGGAAGTCTAGGATGAATATTTATTTTTATTTTTAACTTTATGAGGTAGTTATATTTAACCTCAAATTGTAATATTTAATTAAATGAAGACAATATTAGCGAAACTCAATCGAAAATCTGGAGTCAGAAAAATAAGAAAAAGATATTGGCACCTCTTTGACTTGAACCCAGGACCTTCTGCTTACAGTTTTAGCTTAGTTTTTCGATTGAGTTTCGCTTATATTGTCTTTATTTAATTGAATAATACAATTTGAGGTTTTTCGCAAAGTTAAAAACAAAAATAAATGGATTTATAATCCCGTATGGTGTATTAATGAGCTGGTAGTTTAAATTCAATCGATCGGGTGATTACGAAAATCCGCCTGCATAAATAAATTAACCGAGAAACTAAGTTCACCCATTTAGAACTATATAATTTGTTTTCTTTATGGTCTCTTCCCCTTGTCTCCTATTGAAATTTAGGGACGCTTGGGGGAAACTTACAAATAGAGGGCTGTAAGTCGATGCAATTAAAATTAAAATACAAATCGTTTCTTTCAGCGGTTCCGGCTTAAACCGAAATATCAAGACAAAGCCCGGATGTCTTTTAGGCATAAGTAGATACTTTATTTATTTGTCTTAATTTGGTTTTCTTATTTTTAAATCATTTCAAAGGAACACGATATTAATTTTACGAAATACATTTCTTTCTAAAGAAAAACATAGCAAATAGTATAACATTTCAAAAACGACACTAAATAAACATTTTTTTATTGATAAATTGCCATGTTAGTTTGTCACAATTTTAACACGATGAGTCAACGTAGTTAACTATTTTTTTTAAATTAACCTATGAATCGGGCAAAGATATTTTCATGTTCCAAATGTACAGACGCTGTTAGTTTTATTTTGGATTTTTATTAATAGAGGGGCCCTTCAGGGTTGCATGATAAAAAACAAGATCTTGGAATGTGGAATTTTGTTAATCGTGGCACTCGAAAAACTTGAAATGAAAAATTGGTTGATGAAAAACTGAAGATTTTCAAGAAATTCATAAAACTGCCAGTATCTCGAAAACTAACGATATTTTACTAAAGTGATGTAATAATATATATATAATAAATCTCCATGGGATAGCATTGACATTTTAGTAAACGTCAACCTAACAAAAGTAAAAATTTAGTAATAGTTTCTTCTGTAATAGTTTACAGAATTTACTTCTTAATCGTATTGCTAGCTTTTGCCGTGAATAACAAAAATATATAATGATGTTAGCCAACTGGAAGCTGGCTCTCATAATAGAGTATGGTGATCCCGTTTGACACCTCATGCTAGGTGGACTTTCACCCAATATCGGGTTAATTCCTTTGCAGTTTGTGGAGCGATTGAGCATCTTTACATCGAAAGCACATCTTTCAATGTAAAGATGTGCAATAATGTGCATCACTTTCAAAATGTCGCTGAGAATCATCAAATAACTTACCACACCCTTAATGCTGCTCTTTTCGAAGATCTGAGCGATAAAGATGAAAGCTCATTAAAAGCCAAAGCTCTCCTCGCCTGTCTGATTTTTCCATTTTTTGGGATAAAAAAAGCGCATTTCATGTTATGCCAATCCTAGATTGAAATCTCTGAAAACCGCAGTGTAAACTTAATAAAGGTAGTAAGACGTACGTAAAGATGATCTTTTGTCCTCTATTTACTATTTACGATGTGATCGTGTGTAAATAATATAAATCAACATCTCAAAAAATTAATTCAATAGAATGCAACAATTCAATTCGTCAGTTTACCAAAATACGATTTTGGGTGAGTTTTAAATACTTTGCAATATGTGTGCTCAAGTACATTGAAATTATTTTATTCTTATGCTACGTTTCCACGCTTGCCAAGTCTCGGCAAGCGTCCACAAGCGCAAACGTGTAAACAGGTCGTTTGGCTTGGCTTGCGTAGGCTTGCAAGAGCTTGCGAGAGTTTGCCGCCGATCCAGTCGGGGTCGGATCCAACGGCAAGCTTCGGCAAACGCTCAGTGGCACTTTCCAACTGGCGGCGAATGCACGCCGTTTTTGATCCATGCGGTCTATGATAATATTTATAATATTACGAGTCATATGTATGACGTATGAGGCATGCTAGACTTATTAAAATGTATAAGTACATAATTTTAATGCACTTATGTTATGTAATTTATTGCGACTGGATTTACCTAAAAAGTCAAAATAAATAAATAATATTTTATTGATGATTTACTATTTATTATAGTAAAAAAATATATGATTTTTGTTAGAATAACTTTTTTATAATACAAAATAATTTTATATAAGACAAGTGATCCTCGAGTTTGGGTCCCAATTGCGATCATTATTTTTGAAGCGAAAACTTCTTTAGCACCGTTGTGATTTGAAACTCGATGAAACGAAAAAGTGGTACTAAAAAGAGACAAAAATCTATAGGATTTAGCCTGTGAGATAATGTCTCCTCTTTGTGCGAAGTGACCTGGGACGATTTTTATGAATCTGTATCATCCATCATCCTCGTGGTCGTCGAGCTTTCCTTGTTTTTGTTACACTTTGCTTGTATTTCAAATAAAAGTTTGATAAACCAAACGCAATAGCCGACACAAGTTCGGCGTCCGCCATGCTCGGGTGTAGGTAGCGCACTGACGCATTCACAAGCATGTAAACGACTTCCAAATGCCAAGCGAGATTTGTGGATACTTGGAGCTTGTGGAGGCTTGCCAAGCCTTGGCAAGCGTGGAAACGTACCATTAGACCTACAGCTTAAAAGTTCGTTAAGTCTTGCCTTCCCTGCCTTTCGAAAAATCCCAATTTTCAAATTTTGTCTCTCATCATTTTGTTAATTAAATGGATAATATTTAATAAATTTCCTTCTGGGTTGGGGGAATATTAAATCATTAAATCTATCAATATCAAAACAGCGATGTATTCTCTGAATTTCTCTTTAAAAATTTTGATTTAAAAAATGTTTAATTTTGTTTTCCCTGGTAAAAATGGAGTAGGCATTATAGAAATGACATAGATACAGATAAATCAGTTTTTGCGAAAAAAATATTTAAGCTGGCCATTTATATGTGGGTGTAAAAAATAATTCAGCATTATTTTTTAAAGTGCGTCGTCCTAAAACCCACGCGTTTTAGTTGTCGATTTCAATTCTATCCCCAAAATAAGACCACAAATGCGATCTCCAGGTAGGTACCTATTTGCCTTCCAATAAAATCGCTATACTATATTCAGATTTAAAGAAATAAAATATATAAATTCAGAATTCTGAAAACTTATTTTTTTATATATTTTTTTTTATTATGGAAAATCAACAGATATTTTACACTTATAATATACATAATATCCAATGACAGATTTTCATATAATGAAAATTGTAATTAAAAAGTAAAACAAAAAAGTAAGGGTCCTGTACCCATAAGAACTTAACAAAAATATAACCCTGAAAATTATTTAAAAAAGAAAGATATAAAAACACAATATAAACTGTAATAATCTGCTTACAAAATTTCAAACATGAAGTAACTAACTAAGTAGCAACTGGAAAGGATTCAAAGCAATAACATGGTAACTTGCAATATGGTCAAAAAATTATTTAATGTTGGCTATGACATCCTTTTTTAAGGTAATTAAATTACATGAGAATATGTCTATATCATTAAAATACTTATCAAATACATTACTTATATTCATGCTTTACGAAAAATAATATACCAAAACTAAATTTATTCAAAATTAATTAATAAATATGTATTTTTTCCGATGACATTGCAATCTTATGGAAGCGAGGTAGGCTTTTTACATGGAGTCGAATTACAGTAATGATCCTCCATATACGGTGAAAAATATAAGATGTAAAGTTTATGTAAAGTTATGTTACATTTTGGCTAGATCTCTCGTGATATGCTTCAAGTTCAAGGAATCGAGAATTCACAATGGTTGATTTTTTTATCATGCAATCAGCTTTAAATTCTGTTATTCACACTATGGCAATCAATTAAATTACTTCGTTTAAGAGGTCGAAAGATCTTCCAACAGCGGAAATACTCACTCAATTACAGTGCAACACTGGAATCAACTTCCTGTATGCCAGACAGTCTCCCACCCATTCCAAGTTACGAGAGACGACGTAAGATTGAAATCTTTATTATGCTAACGAGGGTAGGTACCTATCAAAGCCAGTACGAACTCCCTACTTACATATATATTATTATGGTAATCTTACATCTTCCTTTTGTCAGGAATCCCATCCTTTAAAGATGTCAGGAATCTGGAATTCCTCCCAGGATCGCTGCATTTTTCCTCCGTCGTAGGTCAAAGGTAACAAACATTATTGTTCCATCCTAACCACATTCCTATCTTCCTGGTCCCTGCTGTAAGACTGGAATACCATTGGCTAAGTGATTCGGTACCTACCGTAACTTTATTGCCGGTAGATAAAGTATAATGTCATTTTATCTCTCTTTTAAAATAACATTTTCCCAAAAAAAAATAATGTTTTTACATTTATAATAAGTTTTGATTGTTTTCTGGTAGTCTTAAAAAATTCAAATGTTTGGTGTGTAATAATAATAATTATAATCATTGGATAATTTGTAGAGCGCCGTTATGTGAAAAATTACTTCATAAAAATCAAAAATCGAACGAACAAAGCTTTTTCTGTTTTTGAAGTGAAACTTCCTTAGCCCCGTTAGAGTGATTTGAAATTCGGATGAAACGAAAATGACGTCCTACGGCACCTGCGAAGCATCAAACTGCGCTTAAGTCTCCTATTGCTTGAGATATAAAACGGAAACGACCATAGGTCTGCACTCATTGGCCGCTTTGTTTTTTCACGGGTCATCGGAATATAATGCGTAAATTCGCGCCTCGCCGAGCGCGTCCCATAGCGCAGCGGTATAGTGCGTCGCAAATCTCAGCGGCCAGAGAAATCCAGCGAACGGAGGTTCGAAAAAATACATATTTTGTTTTTGTTAATCAATATCCAATCTTCAAACCACTTAAAAATAAACAGGCAAAAAAAAGCCACATCTAGCGACTTTCTAGTTTCACTTCTATCGCGTGCGAATTACATACTCTAATTTTTTTTCTACTGTGCCGCGCGAGAGTTTCAACTGCCCGGGTTAGTGTAGGTATGGCGTCTCCAATTATCGCAGTATGTTGAGAGGTTGAAGAGAGCGGGGAGAGGAAATAGATGGAGAGCAGGACGAATGTGGAGTACTACCTGGCTATTTAGATCTGGTCACACGCACAGTAATAGCCATTTCAAACAACATCGATTCCAATGGTCCTCTCTCACCATGACGATGTCGATTACATCGTTCACACTATAAACAAAGAAACTACCAATGATTCCAATTAGAAACATAACGCAAAGTTTTTCTAGGAAACCAAAAAATTTGTATGAACATGAAGGATTTTTCCACTTTCTCGATTCTTACTGTACAGTCGTATGCGATACACTTGGTAGATAAAATGTTCGTTTAAAATATGATATGTCTATGTGGGTTCCATACCAACTGAGAATAAAGTCAACTCAAAACCTTTATGAAAAGTCATTAAAAGCAATGAAAAAAATCGTTTTAAATTAGCCGGTAACCCTAACCTTACCTACTTAACCAATGTTTTTAATATATACTTTAATCACTCTAAGTGACTTGTCTGAGATGGTTCTGAGTTGTTTTCATTCCGAGTTGTCCGGTCACCGTCCATGTGGATCTTTGCAGATATGTTTTGTTAATTTAAATAATTTTGAAGTACGACAGAAGACAATTGCTTAATTTGTATTATACATGCGTTGATCCAACAAACTAACATTGGAGTAGGTAGATGTAGCACAGAAAGCTCTTTTCCACACACTGGCGTATATTACATAATATGTACTGTATACCTACCAAGTACTCAATAATAATATAGTGCCAAAAGTAAAAATTTCACCTGTAACTGCAATATCTTCGTATAGCATTTAATGAAATATAACATTGAACACACGAACACGTGTATTAGGTTGATATATTTCACTTCCCGTCATGTTTAAATGCAAGTAAATTGCACTTATTTTTTTAAAACCGCACGTTCCACAAAGAGCCATTCTTCACCCTGTCAGATTCCATTGTAATTCTTCCGTGTATTTTTTCTCGCGGCAATGTATCACTCGGCGGCCGGATCTAAAACATCCCAAGTACTGTTTTAATATTAGGAGGCCCGGAGAGCAGAAGCCGTATGACGGTATTTTCCCAGTTAGGCGTCAGTCTGCTAACTGGCGGCTGATTTATAAGGGATTACACGTGACGGAACACGGGTTTAACTAACGGTATGGAAATAAAGCCGCAATAATAACAAGCCGTTTTCTCGGGCCTAGTTTCGAGATCGGAGGTAAGTCTTTAGAACTTATTTTTTTCTGTTAAGTTTAAAAAAGTTGAAATGCTGCATTCTTTACTAGTCAGATGTTTGAAGGAATATCTATTTTGTGAGAAGTAGGTGATGGTGGGATACATTTAACAGAATCTGATAATCTTTATTTGTCGGTTGATTTACAACTATAATCATAAATTATTTAAGGACCTGTAACCAAATTCAAAGACGCAAAATGTACGAGATACACAACACACGCGAAATGTACGAGAGTGAACCGGTATTAAAAGTGTGGAGGAACTATTCCGTGCAGCGCAAGATAGAGATACATTACCAGAGTGATCGCCAACGTGGCGACGGTCTATCACGACTTGTTAGAGCATACGAAGAAGAAGAACCAAATTCACTGCAATGAAATACGCTTCCGGAAAACAAATTCAAAAGTAAATATGTTACTACCTATATATGTCACTACAATTCCCAAATGCAGTCCTTGGATTCATGCAATCCACCTAAACGAATTTAATTATATATATTTGCCCACGGAAAAGAAAATGCTGGAATTATTATTGTTAGCGCAGACCCATGAAAATCTCAAGATATTATATACATAGTTGTAGGATTTGTGAAGCTAAAAGTATTGAAAAAAAAATCTGCCTCAGGATCACCGTCTTTCAAAATAAAAATAACAATTTCAAATGTTAGTAAACGTGAAAAATTACGACATCTATATACGCTAAATAAAAAATTAACACGTTATAAAAATTCCTCACGTCCTATGTCATCTTTGGGGATGCTGTGTGGTGGGTGCTTCTAGGGAAAAGAAGGAGAGGAACTTCTGGGAAGGAAAAACTTATGATGGGTTGGTAGGAATCTGGGGGTAAATGTGTTCGGGAATGAACCCATACTCGCCTGCCAAATTAACCAAAGATGAAAGCGATGGCTGTTCAAAGAATATTTATAAGAAAGGGCAGCTAAATTGTGTAATAAACTAATAAAACAAGTATAAAACTAAAATTTAGTCAATACCATCTTCAGACTTGTAAAATTGTTTATATAAGTAAATTATTTATGTAAAAATTTTCGTACTCAATATGTATCTCTTTAAAATCTAAATAAAAAAATCTATCTTACCATAAATATAATTTTAATAGGCAATATACATGACAACAATTAAATTGGTTTTTAATCATCCGTAAAAGTGAGGTACCTACTCCCCAAACAAAATTAAAGTAGTCAATAAATCCGAGGTAATTATGTCTACTTGTAATAATCAGATATCTATAAATCCAATCGTCAAAGTCGACATAGCAACAAATTCTTCTTCTTTGCGTGCCGTATCAGGTCCCACCGACGTTGGCGATAACTCTTGAGAATGTCTCTCTGTCTTGCGCTGCCCGGAATAGCTCCTCCACACTTCTAATGCCGGTCCACTCTCGTATATTACGCAGCCAAGACATTTGTCTCCTACCAGGCCCTCGGCGACCCTCTATCTTGCCTTTCAATATCAAATGGAGCAAGTGTTACTTCTCCCCTCGAAGTATTTGACCCAGATATGAAATTTTCCTGATTTTTATTAATGTAAGCAGTTCTCTATCTGCTCTAGCCCGCCTGAGAATTTCTGTGTTGGTGATCATGTCGGTCCATGGGACCTTGAGCATTCTCCGGTGAAGCCACATTTCAAAAGCCTCTAACCTGTTCATGGTATTTACTTTAGCAACAAATTAACTATCGTATAAGTTTTTTTTGTTTTTGTTTTAATTATAAAGTCAAAATAATACAACATGACAGGAAAAATAAAAAAAATATTTTACAGAAAAAAGAAAAGTCCCAATAAACTACTTTCAAGTAGTGTGTGAATTGGTGCTTTTACTTTGAAGATAATAAATTTATTTTATTTACTCTATTATGCAGTTAGAATTTTTTGTGTTAGAGTCTAATACAAATTGTTTCTTTCGGCGAGTCAATTCTTCAACATAATATTTGTTTTACCATTTGTACATTTTTTTAATTTCGGCAGGTAAAACATATTATTTAAGCAATTAGGTATCATGTAGTCCAGTGTCCATATTTGTTTAAATGATTGTGTACAATTAGTCCTTCATTTAATGTAAAACGAGTATTTTAAGTGTAGTCCAGTTTATTTATGTATATAGGGCTATTCATATGCTGAAATATAATTTAATACCATCAATTTCTCTTACTGAGAGAATTTTGAGATTCTGGTTAAAGTACGGAATATTATGCCTTTGTTCGTATAAACTTTTATGAGCTAATAATTTAACTAATGAATTTTGAACTGATTGAACATGATTTACATTTGTTTTACAGGTAAGTCTCCAAGCCTTAATTCCATACCTTATAATAGATTCAGCTAATGATAAATAAATTATTCGAAGTATGCATATTGGAACATAGAATTTTAATTTATATAATCTGCTAACGATAGATCTGAGTCGTCCACAGACTTTATTTATTTGTAAATCCCATTTGAAAAAAGCTGTCAATAATAACACCTAAGTAAACATATTCTTTAACCAGTTCAATATTTTCACATGTACAGAATGCAGAGATACTGACATCATGTCAGTATCATGTAAACAATCTGAAGTGTTTTTTATTTCATGTATAATAATATTTGCCTTGGCATTGGGTGAACTGATATGTATCAATTTAGTTTTTTTTGCATTTATGATTAAACAAGAGTCACGACACCATTTCAAAAGTTCAATGTAATCTTTTTGTAAGAGTTCAATACATAATTGCAAATCATTGCGTGAAATTACCAATAAAAGTAAAAGTTAAAAGTAAAACATACACATCTTCAAACAAACACGTATGATAAGCACTTGGTATAGTAAATTTGTAAATTAACTACATTCTCGTTAGGTGCGCGTAATTTTCACCCGCAAATCCTTTCATCTTTTACAAATGCACATTTCACGATAAGCGTCCACGAGCCAACATGACCGCTGACGAGCGCCTATTAATTTGGCACCTCTCCATTTACTCTTTGTATCTCCTCACTCGGGCCCCCGGGGCAGCCTCTCTCCCCTCAAACCTGTCGGTTTCTGACAGGAATCGCTTTAGTCTAGTCCATTTCTAGCGAGTAGTTAGTTTCCTGGTACATTTTTTCATTGAATACTAATTGTGATTAAATTCAAGCCGAAACATTGGGGTCATACAGAGAACGTCGGGAATTGAGATGGTTCTGCACTACATTGGAATTTCATACATATTATTATACGTTTTAGAGAACACATAGTTACGACTCATCTACTAACTCTTCTGATAGAACTAGTAACAGGTAGGTACCTACGCTCATTAACTACACTATTTGGACACAGGCTACTTTCTCCGAACAAATTCCACCGTCCGAATACAAAAGTATAATTAAAGGAACACCTTGATAGGGAAATAAAGGAATTGGGAGAAAGTCTATTAATAAATAATTTGCGCCTTAGATTTATTGTGGGCTGTGTTTGTATCCCACCGAATTCAACAATGAGGAATGCAGGTGCTGTAGCGAGAAAGTGAAAGTTATATTAAAAGGAAATCCTAGTACAACATTTTTACTTGCTGGTGATTATAATCTTCACAACTAGGGACTTCCTTGAACTAGGTAAATAGTGACAATGATATCAGTGTTAGTAAGTCTGAACCATTAACACATTATAATGCATCAATTATATGTATATTGATTTCTCTTCTTCTCTACATTTTATATAAATTAAAGTCCTCTGCGTCGTCTGTCTGTCCGTCTGTCTAGCTGTCTGCCTGTCTGTTCGCGATAAACTCAAAAACTACTGAACGGATTTTCATGCGGTTTTCACCTATAAATAGAGTGATTCGAGGGGAAGGTTTAGGTTTATAATTTGTTATAAGGTTATGTGTAAATTGGTTGAAAAATAACGATAATTGTTAGAATCGTCGGAAAAAGTCAAGCCGCCTTGTAGCTTTCATCGAAAACACTCCCTAATCCCTTTTAAGATATAATAAAATAATGCATGGTGGGATATTGTTCTTTTATAGATCTACAGAAATTTCGGCGATGGCATATATTTTTACGGATAGCTTATTATCTCTACATCTTCTATATCTCTATCTCTACATTTTATAAATTAAAATCCTCCGCGCCGTCTGCCTGTCCGTCCGTCTGTCTGTCTGTCTGTTCGAGATAAACTCAAAATCTACTGAACGGCATATTCCAGCAGTTTTGTTGAGTTACAACATTCTTTTAAATGATATGAATATACTTAAATTATCAGACAGAAGGATTTTCACTGTATCAGTTTACAATATAAAATTATAAATGATGTGGTTGATAGTCCAGATTTGCTTGCCTTGATGAGCTTTCGGATTCTACTACGTAAAACTAGAAGTCGGGTTTTTTTTAAGCGCAAAAGTTTTGGAACTAACTACCACATGCATTCCTCTTTGCCCAGAACACTAATGGAGGAAAATAATTAAACAAAGTCGACATCCTTAATATATCGCAAAACAAATACAAATAGTTGTTACTGAGGCAGTTCAATTAAGTATAAAAAATACTGAATAATTTTACGGCGTAAGGAAATGGGTGGAAAGAGTCCTGTAGGAGAGGTTATTTTTTTAAAATATTTCATTAATTGTTAACTCAATTAATGATTTATTGATTTATTACTCAATAAATGATTACTTTACAATTTTCTTAGTCTAATAAAAATTGTATTTTGTTACGCCCATACACATACCTACACATACACACACTTACATAGCACGCATACATACTGTCACTGTTTGGAATTGGTATTAATATTGTTGCAAGTTCCCTTTCCTACCCATCCCTTTTTGCCAACCCGCCAATATTATTCAGTCTGCAATAAACTTCCTCCGCATATAGCCATATTGTGCTTCCGCTCTCGGTTAATCCGCTATAAATAACTCCGCTGTGTACTATCAAAATAAACGAACCTCACGACTATTACTGTTTTGTTCCTGTTGGATGGGAAAGGAGCATACAAGTGCATTGCCAGCCTACAAGTTATTATCCTTTTCCGGTGAGTCCTCTCCTTTCTATGCAACATATGTTTTATCATTTTTAAGCAGTGATAGTAACACAAAATCAAGGTCCTTCGCCAGTCATTCTTTGATACAAACACATAAATCCACTCTCACAACATAAAATACCATTCAGTATTGATGATGAAGATTCTGCAAAATATTCATTAAAAAAAACTTGTTTTTTGCAGACTTTGCCTTTTTTGTAATAATAAGTTTATTTTATTTAAAGTTTTTGGCATTATTACCACCACCGTATTATAAAATTATTTATTTTTAAATTATTATTTACCGTTTACCGAAAATATAAACTCGAATGAAAAATCTTAACCTCGATGTTGAAACGAACTCATAAAAATAGAGACAGATCTGGTATATTAAGAGGGGATTTTTTTAAATGTCAGTTACTAAAACCATCGCCACTAATATGTTCCAGTTGGGTGTGGTGAAATTTCTTCCGGTGTTTTTGATTTTACGAAACGATGTTTTTTTTATGCGAAATATTAAAAAAAAGTCGAATAACATTCCGTGATGAACAGAAAAAAATAATACGGCCATCATCAATTTAAATAAGTAGTGGAGGTATAAATATAATTATTTTCGACGTAAAGGCATAATAGAATGTCAAAAAGCTCCGTCGAAAAACACAAAGACGCTGAAAAAGCTAATTTTCTCTTTTACATTTTAAGAAAATATTTTTTACAAACGCATCACAGCTTTAAGTAAATAATAATGATGGAGAAATGGACCCCAGAGGAACAGTATTTTTGTGACAGGAAATTATTATTTCAAAGAGTTTTTTCTTCTTTTTTTAAAAACGGTTTGAAGGATTCGTAGATTATTTAAGATATTCTTCCGCAATTTCGTCCTAATTTTTTGTATATTTATATACAATCTCGCATAGTAGTTCTCGGGAGAGGTCGTAAGAGTTCATCGTTCTGGTAAATTCTGTCTTTTTCGTTTTTTAGTTTTCCTTAAATCCTATGATAAAGTATGCTCCTACCTATCTATATTTTTGTTGGTGAAACGTTCTACATAGGATCAATGGTGAAAGCTGAAACACGTGAACGGGATTTTTTGTTTGTCTTGTACAAAAGAGTTGCATTCTATTATTTTCTGAAAAAAGATTATAATTTTCTTTATTGACTGACTTTTAACTCGACACACCTCAATGTAGATAAAGTAGCAGAGTACCTAGATAAACGGGAAAATTTTGGAATAAGTCAAATAAAAGTCATGTAAATTATTATTTTTAATTGTTAAACTAACGTTTAGTTTTTATGCATAGCACAAAGGGTAACAATAATTATAAGCAATAATTATCAGACTGAAACACTCATCCACATTGAAAAATCTTCCGAGAAAAGATACATGACGCCAACGGGACATATAATTATTACAATACAATAGTCCCGTTGGCGTCATGTATCTTTTCTCGGAAGATTTTTCAATGTGGATGAGTGTTTCAGGCTGATAATTATTGCTTATAATAATTAAAAGTCATGTGTTGTATAGTCTCATCTAACATAAATAAACAGACAAATCCGGAAGTAATTGTCAACCTTAATAGTAAAATTCGCGACCACGCTGACTATCTCCTCAAACGAAATGCATTTGTCTACTTATGATGATATTGTCCCTCTCTAGTCGCAGCTACAGCAACAAAATATTTAGGGCACATCTGACAAGTTAACGGTTGGGGACGATATCGACAGGCAGAGATAAGCACTGAGCATAAAATGTAACATGCTCAGCAGAAATTTCGGCTCTGCCCTCTGCAGGTGAAAAAGACCCTCGTCTTAGCATTTGTACTACTTTGTATACTTGCGAACTCTGGGTCAATTTTAAAAAGAAAACCATGAAAAGGTTTCGGGTGCAATACAACAATGCATACCGTGTGATATTCGGACTTCCCAGGCATTGTAGTGCCTCTTCAATGTTCACGGAAGGGACAGTTCCTGGATTTGAAGATCTAATAAAAACCAGGGTGGTAGGATTGAGGGAAGGATGAAGGAAATGTCTTCGTCTATATATATAACTCCGAGCCTCGTGGAACACTGGAAAAAGTTGTTGTTCACCACATTTCTCCATCAGATGTACCACCAAGCGATCAATAAATGATTTTGACGGTCCCCATAAACAATGTTGGATGTGCGATTTTGTACTTTTGCAGAACAGCTGTTTAAAGTGTCGTTATTGCATTTTTACTATTTTTGATATCAAGAATTACAACATATAAGAAACATGTATACATTTTATTGCATTTCATCCAAAATTCCGTAAATCCGGACTTTTAAATCAACAAAAATATATTAAAATAAGCCAACACGCGCGACTCTCAATATTTAGCAGAATCGACATTGGTCTTCTGTTTTTATTATCTTATGATATTGCTCTCCATTATAAGTTATCCCTTCGTTTCTTTGTTTTATGTTTAATTTTTATTCTTATTTACAGATACGTTCTTACTTAAATACATACATGAAACCATGTACTTATATTGTACATGGGATGTGAGGGCTTAAAGTAACATCGCCACATTCTGAAATAAAGACCATTATTATTACATATTTTTCCTCTAGTTACTCACGCAGATAGGAACGTTACGGCTTAAAAAATCTCAGTAAATATCAGTGCTGTTATATATGCCGAAACAAGAATTAAATAAGCTAAGATTAGGAAAAGCTATGTGGCTTGTTCAGTACCAAATATTATTGCACTACTCCTTACAAAGTGTATGAAGGCAAAATCTTAAATACGACTCCTGTTAGGAATGTAAAAACAACTCGGCCACCTTATCTTGGGTACGGATTAAGGTTTGTTTTTAAAATTTGCTTTATATACAATTAATCTAAAGTAGAGGGGTCAAGAGACTTCAGGTTCAGGTCTTCAAGTCTTCTACAAAATGGCATAAATATCTAAAATCGCAAAAGTTATGACGATGTTGTAACTATAAAAATCACATCAATGATAGCATGCTTAAAACTTTTTGGAACATACCGAAGGTATAAGCTTAACGGTTCATTTCTTCGATAGATATCTACTATTCCGTATTGTCCAAAAATTCAAAAAGTTTTTTCTGACGAAAGATGATATTTGCGGCCGGCCGAAAAGTTTGTGACATTGCAGCACATGCCATTCAAATTATTAATTGTAATTGAATCACGTCTCATGTAACGTCACTAAACGCCATTGCATGCGTTTTACCCAAGCTCACTATGGAAAGGATGGAAGCTCATAATTTCTTTGTTTTTGGAATTATCGATAAACTAATTTGACTGTCGTTATTAACTATTTAAATATATAATCATTGTGCCCATTCCGCTGGACATTTTAATTTTGTATATTATGTGTTAATATCAAGTTAGTATATACAAATTAGCGGGTTTCACAGTTTGGCAATTCGTAACTCTATGTGTGGAGGTTTAAGTTTTTATTTGCGCGTCTCAAGGGTACGGTAGGTGCGGTCTGCTGTTTACCCACAATTCGCTCCACGGAGTTTATTCGTCCCCTCCGCATTCTGTGTCCCAACAATGTTTGTCAAAATAAGGTAGGGTTCAAAATAGGAGGATGACCCCTCTGAGTTTTTTATTGCGTTATGTTTCCGGTCATTAGGAAAATGCTTTCCCCATGATGTTACTCCCTGTATTTGGAGAATTTGATCAAAACGCTGCAAAGTTTATGAAGTATGTAGTGCATTTAATGCTTTAACAATTTGAAATATATGACTCATCTTTGGGTTCTAAGAAAGCCATCAGATATTTTTTTCAATAACTTATTTTTTCATTAAAACTCGAACATTGAGATTTTAAATTGTTTTATTTTTTTAGACTTTATTATTTGTTAAGGAATCTAAACTATTTATTTTATTTTTTATTTAGTAACTACATTTATTATTTTTTACATTTTTATATGAAACATGTTAGGTGTTATATAAAATAGAAAATATATTTCACTAGGAGATCCTGTGCTGAGGGGGACTATGCTTTGGATAAGTTTTCAGTGATTTTTATGGTTTAACTTCATTGTTTGTATAAGGTTTTCCAGAAACTTCTATGACGATGTTTTAAGTATTTTAGTAAGTTAATTTTCCGATAGTTCCTTAAGCCAACATTTAATGTCCTTAATGTAGCTATTTTTTGTTTTAATTTGTTTGATACAAAGTGGGAGTTTGTTATATAACTTTACTGCTAAAAATTCATTAAACGCAGGCATCTGATTTTTTTAGGGTGTACTCACTCTCAATCGGTGAGCTCTGGCGCCATAAAATTTGCACAGATTTTTGGTTAGGGTTTATAGATCACCGCAACTATTTTCAGCTCCCAATTTTATTCCCAATTGATTTCTTATCATTTTTTCAGTCAGTACACACCTACATTTAAACATTTACAGAATGTGCTATTCATACGCGACAGAAGTGAAACCTTCAGAGAACTCTTCTTAATCTATCTGATTCTCTCGCAGAGTAAATACAATAGATGTACATATGTCGTCGCCTCAGTTCGTATTTGTCCAACAGACCATTAGAAAATTTTACAGGATGAAAAGGTTTTCTTTCATTATTTCAATGAAACATTATGAAAGGTGCTTAAGACAAAGCTATTTCCGTAAAGTTAAAGATCTCATTAGTTTAAATAATTCATATTTAAGCGATTTACTATAATTTTTTATACTTTATTTTTAATTTTAAAGTAGAGATTGAACAAAAATTATAATGGTCTGTTGGACAAATAAGAACTGAGGCGACGATGTGTTAATCTTTTTGAAGTAAAACTTCTTTACGCACGCTTGACTTGGGGAGTAAGCTGGTGAATGCGTGACGAGAGCGTTATGAAAAGTGTGATCGGGCGAGGTGAACGGTCGGGCGAGGCGAACGGAAGTTGAGAGGGAGATATAAGTTAGTGAAGTTTTATTTCAGTCGTGTGATCTAAAGCACACTCGTTTGATTTTTAGTGTCATTCGTTTCCGCTTCATCGAGTTTCAAATCACAACGGTGCTAAAGAAGTTTTCAAATTAATATTCTTTTATATTAATTTGAATATTAAATTATTTCAAAACCTAAGGAACGTTTGCTCTAATTTGAATAATAAAACGGATAACACATTTGACACGATTGACATAATCAAACGTTCGTCGTCATAAAAATGCAATAAAGGAAAGGAACCTCATTTTGAAAATGAAATCATAAAAACTTGGCCCGTATACTTCAATACGAAGCCGGTACTTAAACCCTCTTGCATTAACATAAATTCGGGATAGACTTTAGAAACCGGATGCCTCCATTGTCATATATTTTACAACGTTACATATAAAACAAAAAAAACTAGTTCAAGTTACATTACTCACAAAAAGATACTGTTTTACTGGCAACGAAATCCTCGTGAATGCTGACACTTGCAAAAGTAAAATCCCGACCGACGTTTGGGAAAATTTTGTAAACTTTTCCTTACAGCAAGTTCAAATTTGTGTTAAGAGTAGAGGATAAATTATAGAACTTTTCTTCTTATTTGTAGCAAAACATTTAAAAAAAATAATAGTTATGAAATATGTCTTCTTTTGACTATATAATCATTAGCCTTTGGTAACTCTGGCGCTTTGGTAACGTGGGCTTAAAACTCGGTGGGCACAAACTGATTTTGATTTATTTATTGTAATGTACAAATTTAAAATAAACGTGGTACATATATGCAGAGTGATAATAGTTTTAATATATAAAAATTATTGTTTGATTGTCTGTTCCTTATGCATTTCTAAACCATTCAACCGATGGCGTTGAAACTTTGGTGATTTGTTGTTCGTAAATTAATTCTTTATTGTTGAATATTGATTTGAGAGGCGGGGACAACCAACAATCATACCATAGGTCGCCTCAAGTGGTTCCCTACAATTGGTGACAACGTTTGGTGGAGAGGTGCCCGGGTTCACGGGGTGAGAAGTCTTGGCAGCGTTTGCCCACCTACTGTGTGACTGGCTTGATCGGGAGAGACCTTCGAGAGATTGAGGGAGACCTTTTTTACCTTTCTATCCGGACTCTCTCTCCTTGCACCGCAGTTAGAGGCTGGATTCATACATCCGTCACATCTGGACAGATTCCTACCCACCTCTCATATCTTTTTCCATCTCAGAACTTCTTCTCCTTCCTTTCTATAACAAAAAACCCTCCACACGTCATCCTCAAAGAAGGCATACGATCGGAGGGATTTTTTTTCCTCGGGGCCTCCTATGAAGAGCTAATGAAAATAAAGAGCATTGTTGCTAGCCTTATGGCGGTTTCATCGGAAACTACGAGACCGTTAATTTAAAATAAAGTGGTCCTCAAAAGAAGTTCAAAATAATAATTGATGAAAAATGAAAAAGTAAGAATTAAAATAAGGCGGGCCGAATTTACAATTCACCGGCGAATAAAATGTTTAATATCTTCATTAAAGCTGAACAATCAATTCGTTTCGCTTGTCCTCATCAGTTAATACTGAACGATCACTTAAAATTGTATTTTAACGACGTTCAACGCCCATAAAAAGTAAATGTGTCATCGTGACTTTAATTGTAGCTGCACGCCTGAAAAGACTTCCCCAAAGCATAACTTACCGACAATATAACTTATATAAACTAAATAGGTAGATATGTAGAGACGGCAGTGTGCAGGGTGCACTGTCACCCCAATAGCCCTGGGGTGGGGTGTCAACCCCTAATTTCTGGTGGCAATTGATTGGTGTGCAGTTTGCTGAATATGTTCGCTCGACCACCCTCAACGTGCGCCACTGTCGACAGCATTGTCTCAACTTTAATCGTTTTACTAAATAAATTAAAAACACTAAATTACGAAACTGTTATTTTTTAATACGTAAAGCGTTTTTTTGTGTCCATTGATAAAAAAACTTTTTCCATGACGCCAAAAGTGAATGGAATGCAGATAAAAAACTTGCCTTATTAATTATCGTACCAAACTAACTTATATTAAGTCTTTTGTTCCTTATGTTGTTGTGGTGTTTTTCATTCAATACACTCATTACATACATATAATCATCAAATACTTTACTACTCCGATAAAAAAAAAACCCCTCTACAATCGTCTTGCCCAAATTTCACTTTTACCGATGTGTGTTTTCTTTGAAGACGATGCAAATGAAACATAATAAGTAACGCGTTGTACTTTTTTTACAGGAAAACAGATATTTTAGTGCTCAATGAACATTGCCAAAAAATTACGTTATAAACTGTAGTGTTCAAGATAGACACGTAGTTTCAGTTACTATTAATAGATGTGGTTAGACTTAGAGCTTCTGTCGAGTTCCGACAGATGTCCGCTGGAGCAGTAGTAGTTAGAGCAGTACATCCCAGCTCTGTACGTGTTGTGATCACGAACGCTGCCGAAATTTACCGAAGGGTTCATTGACTTAATTTAAGGTCATACTTTCTAGACCGGAAGTTTTTTTTTTTTACATGAATACCGCACAAGAGTCCCAACTGCTCCCGTCTGAAGCCAGTGGGACTATGTAATCCCCAATTGGGATATGTTGTGAGGCTGAAGGCAGTAGGGAGGGGAAGGAGATAGGGAAGAGGAAGGTGGGGAAGTACCTGGCTATTCAGATCTGGTCACCAAACACGGCAGAAGCCATTTCAAGTAACGTTTCAATTCTGAATGGTGGTCTTACACAGGGCGATACTGAGAGTATCTTCCACTCTGGAACGTGCCGCAAATATACTATATATTATTTTAAATGAATAAATTGTGAAATACACAAATTAATCAAATAAAATTTATTTGCCACGCTGGGATTCGATCCCGCGACCTTCGGAATGCGAGTCAAGCGCCTTACCGCTGCACTACGCCGGCCGTCGAAGTATATACATTGTAGATGCGTACCATAAATAATAAACCAGATTGTAACTGGCGACCTATAATTCTTGAAGAGCCCAACACAATTATTATTTTCGAATGTGAATAGTACAGATATAACATAACCTGAAAGTAGTAGAAAAACCTATAATTCTTGAAGAGCCCAACACAATTATTATTTTCGAATGTGAATAGTACAGATATAACATAACCTGAAAGTAGTAGAAAAACCAGTCGAAAAAAGTGTGCAAGAAAAAAAAGATTTTCTGCTTTATACTTACGATATTTTGTTACATTGTGAAGTTTAAAACCTACCCGCACCCAGAATAATTAATGTTTATGTAAACATTAAGATGTTAAGGATGGAAAAAAATAAAAAATAATTCCTTCCCTTTTCGCGACGAAAAGTTTCAGTGTATATTTTACTTTGTGCCAATTAACCAGGTGAAGCGAAACCAATGAAAAACCTTTTAAAAGACAATTCCGTACGCGTTTTGAGAACCTTTTGTTCTACGACCCCTAAATGTCACGGGTGGGGGCGCCGTGAGTCACCATCCCTTCAAAGAGGTTGGGGTGATAAACCGAAGTATTTTAGACATCCACTGTTTCTTATTGAAAGAGACAATGTTCAAGGGTGGTAGAGTCAACAATATTTGGGGAATTGCGGAGATTTCTCACAGAAACGTAGACATTTTTCCAACTGAGAAACGGTTTAGCGAAGTAAACACAAGCGGAAATTGAGAGTTTGACGCTGTGGAAGAGATATTTCAACTGTTTAAACCCGTGCTGAGACTTATTTATATTTACCTTATTCATTTTATTAACCCTTTTTGTTATCCCAAACTCCAGACTTTTTCTGTTTAAATATGTATTTCACATGAAATATAAAATAACTAAATTAATTCAATAATAGTCCACAAAAAATATAATAGAGTTATAGAGGACACATCTTAAAAAAATATTATTACATAAAATGAAACTACTTTTTTTTTTAAAATGAATACCGCACAATAGTCCCAACTGCTCCCGTCTGGAGCCAGTGCGACTATGGCATCTCCAATTGGGGTATGTTGTGAGGCTGGATGCAGTGGGTAGGGGAAGGATATAGGGAAGAGGAAGTTTGCGGCACGTTACACTCTGGAACGTGCCGCAAATATACTGTATATTATTTTAAATGAATAAATTGTGAAGTACACAAATTAATCAAATAAAATTTATTTGCCACGCCGGGATTCGACCCCGCGACCTTCGGAATGCGAGTCAAGCGTCTTACCGCTGCACCACGCCGATCGTCATTGAAAAAAGTCAGCATTTTGCGCAGTTTTGCAGCGTTATTGATGTCCGCCCACTAGGATAATAATAAATCAAATTCAAAATTAAAAAACTTTATTTTAACCACTTTTATTGTCTATGTCTATACAATCGACATGTTTCGAGAGCGACGCTCTCTTCCTTGGGGTTAACTAAAAACTTTTAAAAATATTTTATGTATTTCTTGGGCATTAACTATGTAACAATTTCTAGACATTTTGTTTTTTGAAGAGTTTTATTAAATGTACATTTGTTACTTAAAATTAAAATTTAATGTACATTTAATAAAACTCTTCAAAAAACAAAAATAAAATATTTTATTTTTTAATTAAAATAGTTCCACAAAATAAATTTGTTGTATTTGAAGAAATAAATCAAATATAATTAATTTTATCTTGTAAAATTTCGGAACATCTTACTCAAATTCTGTTTTAAACTTATGACTAGCTGAAGTTACGCAGGATGCACGCAAAACAAAACAAATGAAATTGTATTTTTGATTAGGATATCTATTATTTGGTGTTTTGATTATTACCTCTACTTCAATTCAGCGAATATTACAGAACATTCACCAATCCTTGCACACAATATGTATCCTTAAACGGTAAAGTAAGCATTCCGCGACAGGTTTAAAATACCAAATGAATAACTAGAATAACTCTAATATTGTAATGTAATATAGAAGTGATTGCACTTGAAATAGCGGCTTATTTTTAATTGCTTTGGGGCAAAGGAAAAGCTGCGAGAGACATGGGAAGATTATGAAACTGAGATTATTTATTTATTTATTTATTTATTTTCCATGTTCTCCGTAAAACGGTTATTCACCAATACATTATGGAGAAGATTACAAATTAGACAAAAAGTATAGCAAAACACATAAAAAGGTCAGTTTCACTACTTTGTGACTTACGTCAAAAGATAATTATTGTTAAACTGCCTGTAGGTTACGTTAAAAATGTCGATGGTCAATGCAGACTCGTTGAGCAGTTCAGTCGCTCTGTTGACTGGCGCGTTCTGATAGGCAGAAGTCCTCGCTTTTGGAGCATAAAAAAGGGTATGGGACCTTCCACGAGTATACTTGTCTGGGACATATAAGTTAATCTCTTTCAAAATAGGTGGATTATGTATAGTTCCAGAGATTATCTTAAAAAAATGTTTTCCTAAAAGTATTTTTCGGCGGGCTTCTAATGTATTAAGATCGAGCATTCCTGCTAAGAATAAGGATGGATACAGGAAAGGGTAGTACATTATGTTATTACCTCCTTAATTTTCCAATAAAATAGTTTTCATTTTATGGCATTAGTCCTACTGAAGGTTCATTATTAACGATAAATGTTTGCCTGCAGCGATTTTCTAATAGGCCGTGTGATTTGACTGCGCGTGCATATGCAGCCAAATATTCCATATTGCAGGCGCTATCCTGGGGGCATTTATGAGCTTTTAACGTACGTGGATTAAAAAACGGATAGCTTTAAGCTGCCGATAATTTCGTTTACGCTCGGCCTTTCTGTGTAGTTGTAGTATGTAAAAAATGTATACTCGTATTTCGGAACCGTGGATTTAATATTACAAACACAACATAAAATGGATGCTGCAAAGGGCAGTAAAATAATAAATATCGTTACAAATATCACATGAATAAGGGTTGTGTGAGGAAAGGAAGTTGAAAGGGGAGAATTAGATAGGTTTGCAGTTGTACCTGAAGATTTAAGGCATTTTCAACCATCCTTTTTTATTTATTTTTTTATTTAAAAAAATACATACGAATACAGATTCATAGTAAAACATTTGATTCTTAAAACTAATAACAATATATAAATTTCTTTTTAATGAAACTACCCAATTCAAAAGAGAAAACATTTCTCGTGCTTGAATTTCGGAGTGCCATTGTAAAATGCATAGGTACACAGAGTATGTTATTACAAGTACTTATATTAATAAAATATATATACATGAAGACAGGTCGACATAATGAATTTGAAGTAAATAAGAGTTAAAATTGGAATAAGATGCAATATAAGATAATACAGGCATAGATATATTAGAAATAAAAATAATATTATTGTATTTATTCAATATGTATGTAGATTGTAAGTAGCCTCTTCCCTTTCTCTCAGCCCTGACTGCGGAAAAAATAATAGAAAAAGCAACGGTAGATATAATCTATATTTTTAATGAAGGGAAGGATAGGAAGTTCTGGGAAGGAAAAATGGTGTTAGGGGTGGGTAGGAATCTGGTGGTCAGTGTGTCTATGAATCCATCCCTCCAACTGCGGCCTCCCTCAACCAGTCTCCCTCGATCCGGCCCGGCACCCAGCAGATGGGCAGACGCATACGTCGCCAAGACCTGGAAAAACCTCACCCCATGAACACGGGCACCCTTGCTAAGTCACCAAACATAGCGAACTACTTGGGTTGACCTATGGCAGAGGTGTTGGTTATCATATTGTAAATTATTTATACGTTATACCCAATTATATGTCGACCGGTCAGTGGTTGAGTGGGCGTAGCATTTGGGTCCTTCCCGAGCGTCGCGTGTTCGATTCCTCAGCTGGCTAAGTCCTCCATCACAACACAAGCCACATTTTCGGTTTTCTGTGGTGGTAGTAGGAGATTTTAAAATATTGTTGGGTTATTCGTAATCCGGGAATGTTTGTCAATATTTACAAAAAAAAATATATATTACAAAATATTCATTATATGAAATCAACTCAGTCATGAAAATATTTGTATTAATTTTTGACAGCAAGTATTAATTTTTCCAGCGATCCCTGCACATAAAGGGTAAAAGATCTTTATCACTACTAACATACTTGATCTTTATACAAAAAAATACATGATTTTTCTCAAAAATTAAACAGTTAAGTAAATATTGCACTTGATCAAGTAGATGGCTACTGTCTATTAGCATTAAGTAAATTTGGTTTATCAACCTTTCCTTTAATGGGCGGGTTTTGTAATGATTTGTCTTCTTGGGATAAATACTTGCTCCGTAATGAAAGCATTTAGATGTGAGAGGCCATGCGGGAATTTACCCCACGTAAAACGGTGTAATATCAATCCTTAGGGGTGAGGTGGGGGAAGTCCGGCACCGGCAGTGTTGGCGTATAACAGAGTTAGCTGGGGCAAGTTGGCGCATTGAGTCCGGGGCGAAAGCTGCACTTTGTGTGAAAACAATGCAACGCTTCAGCGAGCGGATGCAAACTACTATCGGCGGTCAGCTGCTAATTACGACCGGAACGTGGTCTGAAAGAAGGCATGATCCGGACTCATTACATTAAGCATGTGATTTAATGGCTCTTCGATACCCTCTGTGACTCTTGCCGATAAGGATGAAGGCAACATCTTGTTCAGTAAATGCATGGAAATTTCGTAATTATTATAATCAATAGAATACTACTTATGGTTAATTATCCACCCCCGAGGAACTTCTCATGCTAGAAATAAGCTTAAAACTAACTTATGTACTTATAATGCTTACGAATTTGGCCCTTTTTATTAATTAGAAAAAACAACTGTTGGTGTATATGGTGTATTCAAATATGGTATGTTGTGAAAAAGAGTCAATAACAAAAAATATTTATTATAAGCAATAATCATCAGCCTGAAACACTCATCTACATTGAAAAATCTTCCGAGAAAAGATACGTGCCGCCAACGGGACTTGAACCCGTGTCCTTCTGATTGCCGGTCAGGTGCTCTGACCACTAAGCTATGGCGGCTTTTCTAATACCCGCCAAATAATTCAATATAAACTAGTGTTTCATTCAACAATTACTGTTTATTATATTTTTTCCACCTGAAAACATCCAACTTTATTTTTGCGAGAGAGACATTGTTAGTGTGAAATCTCTCGCTAGGTGGCGTCGAGACAAATTATGTCTACATTTTTTGGAGAAATACTTTAACTTGTCAAATATTAATTATTATTATTATTTTTTTTTAATTTATAAACTAACGTTTAAGACAAGATTTTTATGCATAGCACAAATGGTAACAATTATTATAAGCAATAATCATCAGCCTAAAACACTCATCTACATTGAAAAATCTTCCAAAAAATATATATAAATAGTCAAACTATGTTTTCCGAAAAGACTACATCATTTTATAATTATGTGAATGGAATCTGTGAATGTTAACTTTACTACATATATGAATAATCATGTACCTACATACCCAATATAAACCAAACCTGTCAATTTGACTATCCTAGAACGGGAGACCTTCCTACTTGTACAGTCAAAGCTTCTTTATACTGTTAATGTATTCTTTATAGAAAAATAAATAAAAATATGATATTCTAAGTTTTTTCTTTACCAGTATCAGATTATTTTTTAATTATTTTTTAATTATTAATTGCTTTCTTTACCAGTATCAGATTATTTTTTGTGTGTAAATATCGCACAAGAATTCCAAATTGTCTATTTTTTGTGTGAACGGTGGTGTTTCACCAGGGCGTTACTGAGAGTTTCTTTCACGCTGGAATATCACAAATTAATTCAATAAAATTTACTTGAGCAATCCGGCCCATCAAGGGCGGAAGAAGAATTTTATTTCATTATAATCATTATAATATCGTGTTCGAATCCCTGATTCCTCATTATAATATCGTGTTCGAATCCCTGATTTCTCATTATAATATCGTGATCGAATTCCTGATTCCTCATTATAATATCGTGTTCGAATCCCTGATTCCTCATTATAATATCCTGTTCGAATCCCTGATTCCTCATTATAATATCGTGATCGAATCCCTGATTCCTCATTATAATATCGTGTTCGAATCCCTGATTCCTCATTATAATATCATGATCGAATCCCTGATTCCTCATAATAATATCGTGATCGAATCCCTGATTCCTCATAATAATATCGTGTTCGAATTCCTGATTCCTCATTATAATATCCTGTTCAAATTCCTGATTCCTCATAATAATATCGTGTTCGAATTCCTGATTCCTCATTATAATATCCTGTTCAAATTCCTGATTCCTCATAATAATATCGTGTTCGAATCCCTGATTCCTCATTATAATATCCTGTTCGAATCCCTGATTCCTCATTATAATATCGTGATCGAATCCCTGATTCCTCATTTTAATATCTAGAGTTCGTTTTAATTTCATCAACCTTCCGATAGCCGACGATATTGTTGAACATAATATTGGTGTTTTCAGGAATGCACATTTCAAATCACCGCATCTATCAGCCTAATAATGCCAGGTAACAATGATGATTCCAAAATTTTCTGAAATATGGGGTTAGTTTTGATACGTCCTTTACGTCAACAGCCTTTGTTTTTCTCTGAATTTATTGTAGTCAGGATTCTAGAATATTCATATTAAAACTTATGCCCACATTTAAATTTACGATAAGGCGACAAGGATGATATCGTAGTGCTCAGCACGCTGTTGACAACCATTTCCATTTCGCGAAGTATTCTTACATGTACAGGTCACACATCTTACAAATGTGTAGGACTAAGGCGCTTTGTGTGCGGATTCACTATGAAAATAACTACCGTTGTACGTAATATTCTGAAAAATGATGTAACCTTGAAGATGACTTCAGATAAACACACTTTTATTAGGAAGTTTAAGCTTGGAAAAGATGTGACTTTGCACGCAGAGGACAATATATTAAAAAAAAACACTAGACATCGCTTGATTTTACATTTGCTGTTTTACCCTATTTAACCTTTATTTATTAGAATAAGTGTGGCAAAGGTATAGTTTACATTTATTTTGGATATTAATACTTTAATTGTTAAATTTTTGGATTGGAAAATTTTTAGGAAACGACCTTAAGAAACTTGGAAATTTTGCTTTGCGTTAAAATATATATTAATTAATAATTATTATTTTTTAATTTATAAACTAACGTTTAGACAAGATTTTTATGCATAGCACAAAGGGTAACAATAATTATTACAAGCAATAATTGTCAGCCTGAAACACTCATTTACATTGAAAAATCTTCCGAGAAAAGATACTTGCCGCCAACGGGACTTGAACCCATGTCCTTCCGATTGCCGGTCGAATACTCTGACCACTGAGCTATGGGGGCTTATCAAATACCCGCCAAATAATTCAATATATACTAGTGTTTCATTCAACAATTACTGCTTGTTATATTTTTTCCACCTGAAAACAACCAACTTTATTTTTTTTTCCCGTTGGCGGCAAGTATCTTTTCTCGGAAGATTTTTCAATGTAAATGAGTGTTTCAGGCTGACAATTATTGCTTGTAATAATTGTTACCCTTTGTGCTATGCATAAAAATCTTGTCTAAACGTTAGTTTATAAATTAAAAAATAATTATTAATATTTAACAAGTTTAAGTATTTCCCCAATAAATGCAGACATAATTTATCTCGACGCCACCTAGCGAGGGATTTAACACTAACAATGTCTTCCTCGCAAAAATAAAGTTGGTTGTTTTCAGGTGGAAAAAATATAACAAGCAGTAATTGTTGAATGAAACACTAGTATATATTGAATTATTTGGCGGGTATTTGAGAAGCCCCCATAGCTCAGTGGTCAGAGCATTCGACCGGCAATCGGAAGGACACGGGTTCAAGTCCCGTTGGCGGCAAGTATCTTTTATCGGAAGATTTTTCAATGTAAATGAGTGTTTCAGGCTGACAATTATTGCTTGTAATAATTATTAATTCACAAATTATAATAGTTTTTTACTTAGAAATGCCTAATGTTCATAAATGATTACTGCTTTGCGATGTTTTTGTTCATTATTTTCATTTGACCAGTCAGTGGCTGAGTTGGCACCCAAGCATCGCGTGTTCGATTCCTCGTCTGGATAAGTCCTCCGTCAAGACACAAGCAACATTTTCCGCTTACTGTGGTAATATTAGGAGATTTTCAAATATTGTCCGGTTTTTCGTAACCTGTAATGTTTGTCGTTCCTCAAAAAAAATAGCCTAATATTTTCGGATTGCAAGAACCAATTGAAAAACGTGAATGAATTTATAACAGTAATTAATTACCAATGAAATTTTTCTTCCATCCTCAATAAAATTGTGATTGAAACAAGGGATATATTCGTTTGCCATTAATTAAGCTACTCGTATCTGTAATTTCACCAAAATTGACAAATCAATTGCAATTTTATTTAATAATTATTTTGAAATGATTTTAGATTTTCACGGCCAAAAGTATTTTTGTTATTTGTTTTTGGGGTGTTATGCCGTGTTCACTCCACCTTTAGCCAACGTTTCGGACAGCGTTACAGTGACCATCATCACGGCAGATGTGTAAATTTTAGTGGTGAAATGTGTGTTTAAGTACTCTGAAGAAATACCTTGATGCCAGCTCCACTCCACTGCGAGCTGGCATTACAGTATACCTCAAGATCTTGATGTATACTGTAATGCCGGCTCCACTCCACTGCGATATTTTTTTAATGTTATTTTTTAATGAAAATGATTCCTCCCGTTATTCGTTATTTAAAATTGATGAATACGTTAATTTAGATCATCTAGGCAATTACAAACTAAACAAGAATATGTTGACTTAGTTTGGCTCTAAAAATCGTGGAAATTTTTCATTCGTTTCTGAAGATACAAAATAAGTTATATATGGCCGTCCATATAATTTTGCAGAGCAATGCCGTTGTTAGAAGATATTTATTGCAGATTTTTTTTATTAAGATTTCAAATAGGAAACATCAGGAGAATAAGGTGGAATAATCTCACAACTGGGAATATTCGTAATATTTCTGGCGGTTCCAAGGAAAAACTAAATAAATTAGATCTTCTTCCAAATTGACACACAGATATATATTTCACAACTCCAAATTCCATTCATACTTAAAAAAAAACATAACGTTTTGCAATAAAATAACCAATTATCATTTTTCATTTCAGATTGGTATATGTAAGTCTGTCATCATACAAAAGATGCATCTAACAAAATTTATCTGCTAGTGCTATCACGTAATCATAATAAATATAATCATGAACATAATATTATGTCCTACCAGTATGCACTCTGATACCGATGGATTAGAAACATATCGTAAGTCCCTACTTTTAATATCGCGTTGTATACTCCGTAATACCTTCCTTTTTTTTTAAATTTTATATTATCGTCAATATTTTGCTCCCAAGAGCATTTCTTACTGTTTACTTATCATACTTTTTTTTATATTTATAACTTTTGTACTTTATATTATTTATACAGGTAACTTATAGTCTATATATTTTTCTTTTGACTATATTATTTCCTGCCTTTTAACTTTTTATTTTAACTTGTTACTTTTACATTATGCTTTCATTTTATCATCTTAATTCTATTTATTACTCATTACCTTAACTCATTTTTTACCTTTTGTTTTTATATTTAACTTTACATTTATATGTCACTTTCTTTATGTTATTGTATTATAATAAATGTAAATATAACTATGCCAATGGCGCATGTTTGAAATAAATAAATATATCAGTTCAATATCGCCTTGTGAAAGAACACCATTCAGAATCGAATCGTTGCTAACAAAGACCCTGAGGGAAATGGTTTCCACAAGGGACTTGATTCTGTGGTTGTGATATTTAAAAAAAAACTGATTTCACTAGAATATGATTTCTGTATTGCCCTTGCATTTAGGCACTGCTTCTGTTTGTTAGCATTCAAAACATATTTCCAAACGGCGCGCGCGAGTGCAGCGCGCGGTAGTCGGTATCATTTTTATAAAAGCCCCGCCACGCGAAAACAGACCCCGATATATTATTATATAAATATTATCTGTAGGCTCATGATGTAGCACGGTTGACATGATGGTAAATATTCCGAATGCGTTCGCCGTGCTTCCATTCATTTCCGAGCGCATGTTTCCACAAAACATTTATTCGCTGTAGCCTGTGACCCTAATGTTAACTGTACTAGCAAACGGCATGTTCAAAATATGCGATATTCAAATAATATCACATATATTTCAAAATTTGCATTTGATAGAACAAGCAGTGTTTAATATTCAATCCCTATTTATTAGCGAATTATTTAATTGTGAATTCAGACCGTATTGCGAGGTGCATATTGCATTTCATTGTTTTTTGGTGACATTATGCTTCAATATTTCTCAGGCAAATTAAAGTACCTATGTCTTTTCAGTCGCGTTTAGTAAATATTTTTCAGCTATTGGATAATAAATTTCAGTAATATTTTCTATCGGAGCAACTTAAATTCATGGACATAAATCATGGACTTGGATCATGGTCTTGAATCTTGCGTTAGTTTTGCATTTCCTTTATGCATGTATTTGTACAAAGGTATCTACTATCACTTTTCTGTGTCATATTTTTATTCATTACTATTATTCATTGCCTGTAACACTGGGAAATTCCTGTGTTGAGACATATGTAGTCGGTATATAAACAATCGGTGTACTAAGGTAAATATAATAAATTCTCTGGGGATAATAGAAAATCTTTGAAAAGAAACAATGAAGTTTAATCCTATAAATGCAAATTATATTAAAAATGGAGAAAGAAAATATGAAATAAAAGAGACATATTAATAATAAGTATAATACACGCAAGTTAAGTTTTGAGACAATGTGTATTAATAAGTGTGTAGCTATTATAAAGGTGAAGTTGTATTATTGTTTTTACGCACCAGATTTAAATGTCCGGGTTTAATTTTCCCCACAGGAAAAACTAAACCCTTTCACACACTTCCCAAATGATCATCTGGTCAATCCACGTTATGCAATTGCACTATATAAGTATTATAATTACAAAACAATACAAGAACAACATGTCAACCTACCAGAGACCATATGGGAAAATAATTCAACGACTCCAGATATTTTCATATCAGAGGGTTCGGCTCTGTGGAATTCCTAATTGAACCAATAAATCCTACTGATCTCTCAATATAAATATTTAAAAAATCTTTTGTAATCCTTCATGTATTTAAAATTACCGATTTTTGAATTTTTATATATAAATTCTTTGAAAAATCTAATACGCCTAAATTTTGAATCAGAGACCTGCCAGTAGCCGAAATAACAAATTATTTACGCACCAGATTTAAATGTCCGGGTTTAATTTTCCCCACAGGAAAAACTAAACCCTTTCACACACTTCCCAAATGATCATCTGGTCAATCCACGTTATGCAATTGCACTATATGTATTATAATTACAAAACAATACAAGAACAACATGTCAACCTACCAGAGACCAGATGGGAAAATAATTCACCGACTCCAGATATTTTCATATCAGAGGGTTCGGCTCTGTGGAATTCCTAATTGAACCTATAAATCCTACTGATCCCTCAATATAAATATTTAAAAAATCTTTTGTAATCCTACATGTATTTAAAATTACCGATTTTTGCATTTTTATATATAAATTCTTTGACAAATCTAATACGCCTAAATTTTGAATCAGAGACCAAGGTATAATGCCAGTAGCCGAAATAACAAAAGGTAATATTTTTATAGTCCGATAATGCCAAATTCTTTTAATCTCATTTCCTAAATCTGTGTATTTTCTAATTTTTTCAGAAACAGTTTTTTGAATATTACAGGAATTTGGAATAGCTACATCAATGATATAAGTTATTTTTTTTAATTTTGTCATGTAAAACTATATCAGGTCTATTATGACTAATTGTTCTGTCTGTTAGTATAGTTTTATCATAATATATTTTATAAAATTCATTTTCTAAAAATGAATTTGGTTCATATTCATAACATGGTACTATATTACGGCAGTCAATCAAGTTATGTTTAATTACCAAACTTTGGTGGATTATTTTTAAAACCTGATTGTGCCTAAATGTATACCCGGACGGCGCTAATATAGAACATCCCGATATAATATGTTCTATAGTTTCCGGAAAAGCCAAACATTTTGTACATAAATCATCAATTTGATTTATATCTTTGATTATATGCTTCCTATAATTTTTAGTATTAATGACTCTATCTTGAATGGCAAGCATAAATCCTTCTATTTCTGCGCTAAACTCTCCAATACTGAACCATTTGTTTGACGAAAGTTTGTCAACATACGTTTGGTTGAGATAATTGAAGTGTTTTGCATGAATAATTTTATTTGACCAGGAATCTAATAATTCCTGGTTAGTATTTATAAGAATGTTGGCATTCTCGTCATATAAATTTAAAGGTGTAATGTTTCTATCTGCCTTGCAAATTATTTTGTGCATTTCTGAGCTATTAGCTTTCCTATGGAAAAAATTTCTAAGCATTTCTACCTGATTGTGTTTCAAAGATGTTATTTTGACTACACCTCTACCTCCTAAATTTCTAGGTAAATTAATTCGTTCTATAGCTGAATTTGGATGATGGCAATTAAACTTTGTTAACGTAGTTCTAATAAATCGTTCTAAACTATCTAAATCTGTATTGGACCATTTAATTATGCCAAATGAGTACGTTAATAAAGGTATTGCCCAAGTATTTATTGCTTTTACTAAATTTTTAGCAGATAGATTGCATTTTAAAATTTTTCTGATCCTAGTTTGAAATTTAATCCTAATATCATTTTTAATACTAGTGTGATCTAATCTATTCGATTGCGGGTATCCTAAATATTTATAAATCTCATCCCCTTTCATACTTTTAATTTTGAAATTTCTAAATATACCCTCGTCTCCATCTACAATTTTGCCTTTCTCTATATGGATCGTTTTACATTTATCTAAACCAAAAGTCATTTTAATATCATCTGAAAAAATTTTAACTACCTTAATCATTTTCTCTAAATTTGATTCAGAATTTGAAAATAATTTTATATCATCCATATATAATAGATGTGAAACTATACTACTCTCTCTTGTATTACCCTTAATTTTTATTCCAAACTTGCTTTTAATTAACTTTTTCAACATAGGATTCAATGCTAAGCAAAACCAAAGAGGACTCAATGAGTCTCCTTGAAAAATCCCTCTTTTTATTGAAATGCCCGGTACTACTATTTTCTTACCTTTTAAATTAACTAGTAAATCTGTATTCCAAAAGGACATAATATTTTTCAAAAAGCTAATTATAATTGGGTTAACTTTATATATTTTTAATATTTTGATTAGCCACGAGTGCGGGACACTATCAAAAGCTTTTTGATAATCTATATAACAAGTATGTAAATTACGCTTTTGATTTTGAATTTGTTTTAAAATTACAGAATCAATAACTAATTGTTCTTTACATCCCATATGTTTTCTGCGACAACCTTTTTGTTGTTCAGATAAAATATTTTTTTCATCCAAATGAGTATATATTAAATCTGTCAAGCAAGAGGTTAAAATTTTGTATATTGTCGGTAGACATGTAATGGGTCTATATTGAGAGGGATTATTAACATTTTCGCTTTTAGGTAACATATAAGTAATGCCTTTAGTTAAAAAATTAGGAAAATTTTGAGGTTGTTTGACAAGTTTTGAAAGATTTTTTGCAAAAAGAGGATGTAAAGTAGTTAGACGTTTGTACCAAAACTTATTTATCCAATCGCAACCCGTGGCTTTCCAATTATGAGTATTTTTTTATAATTTTGGCTAACAATTCAACCGATATGTCAGAAAAACTCATTTGTTCAATGTCTGAACAATTGAGTTCTTCATTTTCTATCCATGAACCTGCCTCATTATGTTTTATATCTTTACTCCAAATGTTTCTCCAAAAATCGCACATATCTGATTCAGATGGCAACGGAATATTATTATTCGAAATAATATTTTGTTTATCATCAAGTTTGGAATAAAATAATTTCTCATTTTTTTGAAATAATCTATTATTATTTCTTATTATACGTATAATTATATCTTTTTAATCTACTAGCTTTTACACCTAATTTTTGTTTTAATAAATCTAATAAATCATTGATTATATTTTCATTATTATTACTACCAATGTTATAACCAAATTTTCTCCCAATTTCATCTACATGTCTCAAAATATTTCTACTTCTATTCCCATTTTTATATTCAATTACTCTAGCTATACTACTTCTTAAAAATACTGCATCTTTTTTAATCTAATCTGCCATTCTGGTTTACTATAACTATATGATCTATCATCAGAGGATGTTAATTTAACTCCTAACCTAGTACATATAGTGATAGCACTAGCATACACTATCGTATGAAGATCTAAAAAACTAATATCGTCAAATATTATTTTTGGTAAAATTAAATTATTTAATTCAGAAATTAATTTAGATAATTTTTTTGACGTATGCAATTTTGGTAATTTTGGTCTAACTGTGGGCTCTATATCTATATATCTATTTATATTATTATGAAGCAAGTTAGCTAATTCTATTACATTATCATCTAGTAAGTATAAATTTGCAATGTTGATTTCCCTAAGATTATAAATAGCGTCTAAGTTATTTGAATCTACTGTAATATCATTGGATTCTTCTACTAGAATATTATCTAAACTGTCTTCATTCAATGCATCTAATATAACATTACTACTCGTATTCATTTGTTCTAAATTATTCTCTAATTGCAATCTATCTCCTTTTTCCTTTTTTATCTGATTTAATGTTACTACATGGATTAAATTATTTTTGAAAATTGCCCTTTTTTGGTCAGCTAATCTTTGTTCGTTTACTTGGGCAACCGGATAATTTTGTGAGAAAAGTAAATGTAATTTTTTCCTATACAATAACATATCTGTTTCTAATTTAGTCACATAAAAATATGAACGAACGATGAACATATTGACATCGTTCGTCCATTTCATTCGCTGCCCAGGAATACCTGCTTTTCTTTTTTGGGGTCTCAGATTATCAATGTTCATCTGTAAAGATGACATAATCAACCCATTTTAATTTCCGTTGATTGAAAATGACATTTTTTCACTGTTCAAAACAACTTGGAAATGATTATTATTATTATTCCTACATTCCAGTAACCAAGCAACTGTCGTCGTTACCTAGTACTGTCATTTGTCAACAAATAATTTTCAATATGGCCAAATTAAATATTTTAATGTAAACTACCCTTCAATACTACAAATATATAATAAATATTATATTTTAGAATAATGTTATCAAAATAAATATATAATTAAATTTACCTGCAAAATATATTTCAACGTAATCTCAAAATACTGTTGTTTACCTTGGTTACTGAAGCCCTCACAAAAGGAAAAATTTTATATCGTATTTATTTATCTAAATATCCTACGGTTGACTGGCAGTTTATTTATTAGGTTATCTAATATACTTATTTTCAAATATTTATATGTTTTGGGATCAAAGCTAATTCTTTTCTATCTGATACAATAAAAAAATCAGAGAGCCAAAATACAAGCAAACGTCGAGGCAAGCGTTGCTAAGCAACATTATTATTATTATTATTATTGTAACTAGTATTCGCATCTACGTATGGGTTTCTATTTATTTGTTAGCAATATGTGCAATATTCTGTAAACCAAACAAAAAAAGAATTAATCAGGATTTTTTAACAAAAAATCAGTACACGTATCGTCTATTGTGCTAATACGATTTTGATTTTGATAGCGGGGTTACCTTGTAAAAGGTAATGTAGTTCTGGTTTTTACAACCATATTTGTGGCACTATTTTCGGTTCCAGTAAAATTTCAGTTTCAATATTTTATTTAAGTTTATATCTCGTCATATTTGTATAGTAAATAGAGCAAATTTATTTGTTAAACAATTATCTATAACTCACAAATTCTTGCCGAAGTTACCTCACAAATGTCGAAAAATTGAATTATTTAATGATTTATATTATATAATTTAAAACAAAAATAAATAAAGCAGTACATTGCAGTGGCTGCGATACCTTTTGATTGAAAAAATGAGTTTAAGTACTAAATTTGGTGGGGTATTTTGACCTCAACTATCCAAATTTAATTTTCGTATAAAAAAGGCAACGCAACCGTTTCTCTTCAAGTCAGGTCATGTAAATAGACGGTATTATAAAAGAATATTTTTATGACTATGAACTAAGCAAGGAAGTGTACGAAGACTGAGATATGTGGCGTTACCACTGCAAATAGATTTCACGATGGTTAGGTTAGGTTAGCTGTAATACAACGATGCGTTAGTATTACCTACACAACTATTGCATTACATCCAAACATGTTTGTATTAACACAAATTTCCACTATACATTAATATTTTTTCCTGGAGTACAGGCGTAGTTCAACTCAATGGCCTAATTAATATAATGCATACAAATTATAAAATTGATGAGGTTTTTCAATGAAAAGCGGTATTTGTAATATTGCCAGGTACTACGCCATAATATTTGACTTGTTACGATTATGTCAAATTAATATATACCGATCATAATGTCAATAAATAATTTTGATTGCGAGACCATCATTCAAATTTGTCAAAATAATATATTTAAATTTTTTATTTTTTATTATAGCGACTATATAAAAAAAAATTACATACAAAATGCAATGTGAAATTAAGTATAAAATATTGTATTTCTTAGTCCTCTTCACTAGGGGGTCCTGTGCCGAGGCGGACTAAAGTTATTTAAATATAGTTCATTTGTCTTCTATGTCGTTTTTAGCGTCTTCGCTAGGGTTTTCTCATTGACCTCTTTAAGCCATATTTTTATTCTTGATTTGTATTCAATTGGATTTTTTATTAGTTTTATGTCTTGGGGAAGGATGTTATGGAGTTTTGTTGCAAAGTATGTATAGTTTCTTTGTCCAAATGTGGTTTTATAATTTGGAATATTTTTTATATCATTTTTATTCGATCTAGTGTTATGCATACACGGTCTAGTAGAGGAGTCATTATTTTTGAACAGCTTCCGTAATATATTTTTGGCATATATTTGTTGTACATTCGGTACGTCAAAGTTATTGAAAATTTCAATTGAAGGCGTTCTAATCGGTACTTTTAATATGGTCTTTATGATTCCTTTTTGAATCGTATTCAGGCTGTGTAGGTACGTATTTACAGCAGATCCCCATCCTATGATTCCATATTCAATTCGAGAATGACATAACGCATAGTAGACCTTTTTCATATCCTTTTTATTTAACACGTTTCTTAGATTTTTGAAGAAATATATATGGCTTGTGAGTTTTTCCGTAATACCTTTGATGTGTAGGTCCCATCTAAGATTTTCGTCAATTATTACTCCGAGATATTTAATGTTTTGTGTTTTTTCGATGACGGGGCAGTAACATTGTATATTATTTCCATGGCATTCATGTAATTTTAGTTCTAGTGATTTTATTGGTTGGCCCCTTGGGTTCATTGAAAATGTTATATATTTTGTTTTGCTTATATTAAGGGTAAGCGAGTTGATTTTAAGCCAATTTTGAAGTGCACTAAGCCCCTTTTCAGCCTCATTAAATGTATCAGTCCAATTTTCTTCTTGAAATAATAAAACAGTATCATCAGCAAAACTTATTATGTTTCCTTTAATGGTAAGGTTAGTTAAATGGTTGATGAAGATAATGAACAGAATCGGTCCCAGTACACTTCCTTGAGGAACGCCATAGTTTAAAGATAGAAGTTTGCTCTTTTGTTTGCCAATTTGTACTAGTTGTTCTCGCCCTGTTATATATGACTCCAATAAGTTCATTGTTGATTCGGCCATTCCTATTTTTTTTTAGTTTAGTTAGTAATATTAATTTTATGGTCTATTGTGTCAAAAGCTTTTTGAAGATCTATGAATAAAGCTAATCATTTTTTCCCATCATCTATGTTTTTTATGGCCATGCTTGTTAGATTTTCTATGGCATCATTGGTGCTCAGATTTTCTCTAAAACCATATTGGGATGGTGATAGTAATTTGTTTTGTTCAAGAAATTGAACAATTTGCTTCTTCATTACAGTTTCCAAGATTTTTGAAAAAGAGCTTAAGAGACTTATGGGTCGGTAGTTACCTATATATATCCTTTTTGTTACCACTTTTATGTATGGGTATAACTGTAGCTTTTTTAAGGCATGAAGGGAATACATTTGTAGATATAGACAGATTGACCAAGTATGTCAATGGGAAAGTCAGTTAATTTTGTAGTTATTTTATTGTTTTATTTGAGATTATGTCATTTCCCGATGATTTATTAATATTAAGGGATACAATTGCAGTTCTGATTTCAGTATTGGTTACATCAGTTAACTTTAATTTATCTATCTGGTTCATATTTTCCTTTTCTTCTGGTAAAATGCTAGTTATTGGTTGTCTGATTTTCTTTGCTAATTGTGACCCTATATTAGTAAAAAAATTCGTTTACGTATTCGAGAATTTTGTCCGGATGTTTTGCGAAAAAGATTTGGGTATTTTCAATTGTTAATTCCTCCATGTTCTTGTAATGGGATGATTTTGCATTTGTAATTTCATTAATGATCTTCCATAATTTGCGCGGGTCATTGTTACATTCTTCTATTTTCTTCTTATAATAATTTTCTTTGACAGTTCGCATAACATTTTTGCAAATATTTCTGTACCTTTTGTAGTATCGTTGTATAAAAATATCACAAGGATTTAATTTAGATTTCCTATGTAATTCATCTCTTTTTCTAATGCAATTTATAACGCTTTGAGTTAAGATTTCGCATAAAAAGATGTTGGTTTTTATACGAAATCTTTTTTTCTATTGATTTGGTATTTGACACGATGGTAAAATGATAAAATATTTATCAATTGTCTCGAAACATAACATTCAACCAAAATAATTCATTTTAGTAAATTTGGATTAATTAAACTTAATCGATATTTACTTGAAACTCAAATTTAGGTACGTTGTTACGCTTTGAGAATATTTTCTTTTATACGCCCTTGGAACTTTTACATTGGGTACATAATGCTTATATTTTTTACACGGGGGTTAGTAATAAATGTTTCGATCCATATTTAGACCCTACATAATGCTACCCAGCTTCTTCATACCGCACGAGTGAAAAATATCTTCTGACAGCAGTAGAAAACACAAATATCCTAAGTAAAGTAAAAAAATATATATATATTTTTTCGTATATGGACTGGTACTGGACAACTCATTTTTTTCTTAAATTTCCTTAATTTTAGCTTAATTTTTTTGGATTTGAGTATATCTATGGTAAATATTAAATTTTAATTTCTCATTTTTCGCAAAGAAACATATTGTTACGCATAACATTGAACAATCCATTTTAACAAAAGCGTTTTATATCATGTATTATTCAATATTCTGGACAGAGCTAGCACAAAACCGTAATAAATGAGTGGAGGGAGACTCTTGAGGAGGGCAAGACACACCTGAGCCAAGAGTGATGATGATGATGATATTTGAATAATTTTAACATTGAACTAAGTACCCAATCAATAACGGTTACAGCACAAAATTAATAGATAATACGTTAGGGTTAAACGGAACGTACGTTATAATCTCAGCATTCAAAGATGGTGCCCATTTAATTTTTTAGGTTAAAACACTTTTTGAAATTTATGCCTTAGAATATTAAGGAGAATTAATTGTTTGCGCTTGAACATATTTAATATGAATACGAATAAATAGTTTTGTCCATAAACAAAACCACATCTTTCAAAAAAACCTCGGTGACTCAATCCAATATTGTATTTGTTAGCCTTTGTTGAAAGATTTTAATTTGTTTATGGACGAAACTATTTATTCATAATTATGTTGAATATGTACCGGCGTGAACAATTAATTAATTTTAAAAATTTAAAGCATAACTTGCAAATTGTGTTCTAAAATAATTAAACTGGCGCCATCTGTGAATGCGTATATTAAAACGTACGTTCCGTTCAACCTTAAACAAAAAATATTAAAAAAAGTTTATTACATCAGTTTATCCACATTCCACACGTAGTTGACAACGAAAATAAATGGCGAAAAATAGTACCTACATTAAAATAATATTATTTCATGTTTGTAGAAAGCATTAACTTTGTGGTTCACCATAATTTACAATAAAAACGCATAAATTTGTTATGGACCACTTTTATTTACTTCACACTCAGAAGAATATTCAGGAGAATATAAGAACTGTATGAATATAGTTAAAGACGAAGGAAGGGTTCTTCCGAAACCGATGGAGTGTGAATTAAATAAAAGTGGTCTATAACAAATTTATGTGTTTTTATTGTAAATAATATTGCAAGTGAAATAATTAAAAACACGCCAGATAATATCTAACCTGCTTTTTACACTAATAACAAATTTAAAAATTATGTATTGAAAAACGAGGAATGAGTGATTTTTAAACAAATCTGAGGTTTATAAATTAATTTATAATGATTGTACTTTTTTATATTGGGAAAGCTTCTAGAAATTTTAAAACTAGAAAAAGAGGCATCTAAGGTATTTAAATAATAATTATTATTCTGAATTTGCTAACCGCATTTTAGAAATAAATAATTATTTTCATATAAATAAAGAGTTAAAAATTTTACACACAAGCACAACGCGTTTACAATTAGAGAACATAGAAATTTTATAAATTAGAAAAAAAGTGTTAATAACCAATTACAGGAACAATCAACGATTGTGCCAATATTTTTGATGCGAGTATTTCAATTGCTTTGGCGGCACTTTCTTCTTCCGAAAACGTATCACTCCAACTATGAAAAAAGTTTTCCATCTCTGGGCTGATCAGGCTTTGGATGGCGCATAACAATGAGAATAAATATTATTCTCAAATTCATCGGATAACACTTCACTTGACTGTCAATAGGTCTTAAGTCATTTATTTATTTAAATAAATACTCTGAAAGTATATTAAATTATTTATATTTCTAAAATGCCAATAACGATGGCGATGCATCTTTTTAGATTCTCCATAGCGAAAACAGAATGTTTGGGTGTTTTGGAGAAGAGAATCTTTTTATGCACATCGAATCAAAAATCTACCCTAAACGTATAATGTTTTTACCGATAAAGAAGTACATTAGATAAAATTAATTTAACCTACGTTTAAGGTATGTCATACATCAGAAACTCAAAAAATGTCAAATTTGTGAACTTATAGCGATTTAAAAAAGACCTCTTCTAAAAACTTGTAGAATTGAAAAGTGTTATTTAAAACCGTGTATAATTATCCGATGGGTGGCAATGAATGGACAATTTTGTAAACAATTAACAGTGGTTTAACATCACAGAGGAATAACATTAAAAATCTATGAATTTTGTAAGTAAGCAATTTTAGTCAGTGGATCTTGAAAGAATAAAATCAATTTAAGGATTGAGCAGGTTTAATGGGCCTACTAAACGTTTTAAAAAAAAAATTATCAAAAATATGCTATTTATATTGTTTTCCTAACATGATTTAAATTAACTCAAAGGACGATAATGAATAAAGCACGAACAAGCTCTAAAATGCCATTAATTTTGCCAGGAAACATCGCACAGAGTAATAAAATTAAACTTTGAATAGTTTAGTATAACACATTATAACCCACTTCACTGCTTATAATGGTAAAGCTTTTGGAAAATGTCTGGTAATATTCCTAACATGTTTGTGCCACTAGGCACTTTCCATATTTTGTACTAATATTTAATTGTGTTGGGACACAACCACCAACAAGAAAGTTAACTAAAATAGATAGCGATAATAATAAGTTGTATATTTTTTACACGACGTATAGTGACACAATTATTTTTAATTATTAAGGCAAATTAGTTTGATTGTTTATGATTTTAATCCCGCAAAAATTGTGCGAAATTGAAAACTGTTATTTTGAGGTTCTAACTTTGTCTTGCACTGTTTTAAGTTCTTCAATAAATGTTTTATGCTCGAATTTGCTCATTTCTCCAATGAAATGATTGATTCGATTTAAACTTCACATTGACACAATCCTTCGCCCCTTAATTTAAACTCTTTCCTCAATTAAATTATATCTTTTCTCGTTAAAACACAAAACTTTATAATTCAAAATAAACCTGAAAGTACCCATAAGAACTCAATCAAAATTTTATTCTACAATATTGTATAATGCCTTTCCAAATTAAAGTAAAAACACCATCGAGATAAAAAGTTTTAAAACGATATAAGTGTATGGGTAACTAAACATGAAGATAATGAAATAGTAATACCAACACTTCATGAAATTAACAATATGAAGATTTTAATTTCTATATTTGTTCTTTATTGTGAGGTAATCAACATACTTGAAGAACAGGAAATCACGATGTAATTACGATTAGGTACGTACAACAACCTCCAGGCCACAACCTACGCCTCGGAACAGGAATCCATATTGAGAATGCTTATAAATAAACTATTTTGCTATGTACTTTTTTAACAGTCATTGATGTCAGTCAGCATGGGGGATTTCCCAAAACCCCTTAAATCAGCTGTTGTAACTCCACTAATAAAAAACCGCAATTGGACGCTGAAGATCTCTCAAACTACCAACCCGTTTCAAATCTTCCATTAATTTTCAAAATTTTTGAAAAAATCACTACTTCACAGATAATATGTCACTTAAACTCAAATGAATTGCAGACTAAATACCAATCTGCATATAGAAGGTTTCACTCAACGGAAACCGGACTACTACGTGTTTTGTCAGACATAACTCTTGCTATCGAGTCGAGAAAAATAGCACTCCTTTCAGTCTTGGATATGAGTGCCGCTTTTGACACCATCGACCATGATTTTCTTATTAAACGATTAGAAGAATCCTTTGGTTTACATGGCGGCATTAAAAACTAGCTAACATCGTACTTGGGCAACTGTTTACAAGCCGTAAAGGTAAGGAAAAACCAATCAAAATATGCAACCCTTTAATTTGGAGTACCTCAGGGTTCTGTTCTGGGACCACTTCTTTTCATTCTCTTCACAAATGATGTCGCTAAAATAATCGAATCATTTGGCCCTCTATCTAACTGCTACGCTGATGACCAACAAGTTTACTTTTACTGCTTACCAGAGGAAGTAGCCAGTCTTAAAAACTCTCATAATTGAGTGTCTAGAAGCAATTACCCGCTGGATTTCCTCAAATAGATTGAAACAAATCCGTCAAAGACTGAGTTTCTCTGGACCGCCACCAGCAGATGTCAGCATAACATTGATAACTTCCCAATAACCGTTTCAGGAAGCGACATCACTCCAAAGACATGTATAAAACTACTGGGTGTCAATCTGGACGCTAATTTTTCCCTTAAAACTCAAGTGAACAGAACCGTTAGCACGGGGTTCTTTTAATTAAGGCAAATTAAAGCAGTAAAGAAAAACCTGCCAACAGAGGCGACTAAATTACTAGTCAATTCTTATGTTGCTTCACGTTAAGATTATTGCAACTGATTATATGTAAGTCTTCCAAATAACAAATCAACAATTTACAATCTGTTTTCAACGCTGCGGCAAGACTTATCACCACTTATTATATTCCCATATTTCAGAGCATCTCAAAAATCTTCACTGGCTCAAATGTCCTGAAAGAATCTAGTTCAAGCTCTGTTGGATGGTATTTAAGTCCCCTAACGGAATGGCTCCGGCTAACTTATCGGAATTGTGTATTCCAGAAAATTCCAACTCTCGACAGTCAACCCTGAGGTCAGCAGTGTCATCAGCTACCAGGAGGTTAAAGGAACCAAAGCGCACACCAGATACTAAGTTCGGTGAGCGCGCTTTCGGAGTGTCAGGACCTAAAGCCTGGAATGGACTGCCACATGACTTAAGAATTATCAAAGACTCGGCGGAATTTAGAGCTAAACTAAAAACTCACCTTTACGGACAGTCGTATCCATAAACTCAAAATCTTTCACCTTCAATGCCCGCGACACTGTAAATAACTGGTCTGTAAAAATGATTAAAAAAATAAAAAAAATAAATTTAAAAAAACACCTCTTTGTAAGCATTAGTAAAGGTCATTTCATGAACATCTCCAGCCCTAAAGAGTCCTAAATTCTCCAGTCTTTTAAAATAAATATCAACTCTATTTTTGCCCCTAATCTTTTGATAAATGTAATACTAATGGTGATGGGGGTAGCAAATGTAAAATCAAACCGTATCTTCTCCAAGCATAAACTTTCTAATTAAAGTATGTTTCTGTATCCATTTGTAAATACTAAAATTAGATAGAACCTAAGAATTCTTAGTAAATTGTACAGCGTTCTTGAGGTGATTTTTCACAAAAACGGTGCTCTATAAATTAATTTGTATGAATTCAATTAAAGTAAATTGTGTTCTATAAATCATGTCAGTTAATTATTTTGGTTCATTGTTCGATTAGATGGGAAAATCGAGTGATTTTATTTACTTCTCTAGGACGGAATCCTTCGTCACATTTATAGAGTTGATTTTTCTTCTTGTTCATATTTGGACAAAACTATATTGAGCTGAAAACATTTTTAAGGGACTATAATGTACATTTATTTTTTATGTTAAATCATATTTTTTCATACAATAAAAGTCAATTCATCTATTATTAAGAGTTTCTATTTCAAAGTCCCTTTAGTCAAAGTTAATTACTAAGGGTCAGTTGTTTCTCGTTGAGAGTGTGAACAATTCAACAATTTTAATTTTCAAGTTAATTTTCAAGTTCTGTTCAAAATCTGTTATTTTTTCAGTTCTGTGAAGCAACTAGCCCCGCAATTATATGAAAAAAAAACTTGTTGTTCAAATTCTGTAAAACAACTGTTCTCTTGAATCATTGAATCGGCACAGTCATTGATAATGTCAGCGTCATTGAGGTTAAAAACTATGCTATACAAATCATTAAAATATTTTTTTGTTAAATTATATTACAAAGTTATTTATTTTCATTAAATTATTATTATACTTCATCTATAATAATAGTAATATAAGGAGAAGTATAAACGCTAGAAATATTTCGAATCTCATGCCTGCAAAATTTTAAAATCGAGCGTCTTTTTGCACGAGGCTAGTAAGCGAAAAAGTGGTTTTTATTTATCTTGTGCATAATTTTATAAGAACGATAAAATGTTAGAACATGGAAAACCTAAAAAATTGTCTGAGCCATACAGGGGTATTGTTTTAAAATTGTTTCTTTTATAACTTCATAGTTAAGTTATGAAAAAAAAAAATTTTGTGGTTTACGCTTATATTTTTTGTTACGTAAATAATAATTTTATTGTAAAAGCTTCGATTTATCCGTAGCATATTTTTTGATGTTCATACTGTAAGCCAAAAAAAAAAGCATTTCACGTATATATTCATCTTAAATCAAAACTCCGTGAAATTGGTAATCATTAGTGACATTGTCGTTGGAAATCCGTGGAGTGCACTACCGCAACGAGACTCGGATGTTTAAACTGCCTACATATGTGGTCCGCGAACGTGAGACTTCCGCCATGCCGGATGTCCGGAATGATTCAAGCTCCGGGCCAATTTTCAGAACGTTTGCACAGTGAAGTTTCGCCGGTTAATTATTAAGGTATAAATTTAGGAATAACACGTAAAGAAAAGTTCCTATCCATACAGTTTTTTTTTACGTTATTGTGAAATGTTGAAAGAACTAACGAACCATTTATAAATCATTACATTTCCGGTGTGAATATAAAACAAATAAATTTTATTTAATCAATTTGTGTTATTTCGCAGTGAATTCATTTAAAATAATATATAATATATTTTCCGAACGTTCCAGAGTGGAAGATACTCTCAGTATCGCCCTAGTATAAGCCGACTATTCAGATTTGAAACTTTGCTTGAAATGGCTTTAGCCGTGTTTGGTGACCAGATCTGAAAAGCCAGGTACTTCCCCACCTTCCTTTTCACTTCCTCCTTCCCTAATTGGGGATGCCATAGTCTCACTGGCTCCAGACGGGAGCAGCTGAGACTCGTATGAGGTTTTCATATAAAAAAAAAAAGAATTGCTCTACTGAAGAACTACCTCACCACTGGATTTTTCGAAGTTGTGAGGCGGGTTGACGAAGGGCCTCTACGAAGAGTGTAACATAAAATGAGTATCCATAATAAGAATGTACTAGTGGAGGCCTCCTTTTCGTTTTGGTTATTATGAAATCCTTGATAAATATGGGGAAGTAAATAAGATTAATAACACTATTTGCACTGAACGCTTTAAACAGTGTTGTTACTTTATAAACGACACTCACCCGACCTGTCACTCGTAATCCCAAATTAGTAATGCCGGTTTATTAAAATTTGTTCACACATATTCGCGCACTCATTCTTGCATCTCTATCTCACTCTGCCAAGCTCACACAACATACTACAGTTATTATTGGTTACCAATGAAGTCGACTTTTAACCTTTGGACGGGCGCGGCTAATCTGTGAGATGAAGAGATCTGTTCTTTTTGTGCCAAAGGTTAAATATCGCCGATCTTGGGGCGTGGCCTCGTGACTTTTTCTCTTTCATCACTACTAACATTTTAGAAAAAAAAATTTTTTTGAAAAATTCAAGGGGAAAATCTATTTTAATTTGTTTTTCTATGATGTAATCTCACAGATGAATTACACCCGATCGTGTTAGGATTTGCATTGCGCCCGACGGAGGGTTAAATAAGGTTCCAATTGGCGTCATTGCTTTTTTGGATGGGGCAGTTGGAAGCCTGACAGCTAAGAATACCAAATAAAAAGTATGTAGAACCTGGGCGACTTCTCTGCGGTCGATTGATGCATCCCTTCGCCGATGTTCGTGAGGTCATCCGAAGTTGGAGGTTGGAGAACCCGTGCGCATCTTGCCGCTTGATGGAGACCAGTTCCAGGTGGGAAGCTTTTAACTTTGTCCTTGCCAGCTCTGTGCTTGCTGCTGTGGAAAAACCCCGATCCACTGCCTACCGATGATGGTCGATCAATTCTATCGTTCTACCCTTTATGAGCAAGTTCGTACAAAGCCAGTAAGATATTCTTTTAGGATGGATTCATTATCAATACCGATGAGTTATTTTGCATTTATCATTTGTTTGATTTACAACCCATTACATAAATTATAGTGTCGCCTTAGAGACCCACATCCTGGGAATCTCCGATAACCAATTTCATGTTCAATATTATAACACAACATTCAGCAAAACACGAAACAATAGTCTTATTAATGCGGATCTTGAAGAAGGCTGGATCAATAAAGGTAGGAATGAGGGAAGCCGGCAGCTCGTAACAGACGCATGCCGGTTTATATAAGAAAAATTTGGAAAACAAACCGTTCTCAGATAACAATTGCGAACAGTTGCTCCTTTATAATATATAATTAAGATAAAAGACCTAACCGTTTATTCTGATTGTGAGAAGAAACAAACAAGTGCGGTAACTTTAATAACATTTCCGTAAGTTGATGCATACGTCGTAAAAAATCGGGATCAGGCCGCTGACAACAACACTTCTTATGTAGATGGCAATAAGGTTTAAAGCTAAGTTTACACGAAGCTAGTGCTCTGCCGCCAGTCCTACAGACAAGCCAGCGCTGGCCTGGCCCGTGTTGTTTAGACGAGGCCAGTCGTTTCTGGATTTTTCTTGTGGTGAGCACTCGTTCGAAACAAAAATGAATTCGGGACAAATCCGGCTGCTGAAAAAAAAAAATTAAAAAAAATCTCTGCACTATTATTAGAAGAGATAATTAATATAATAGAGGAATAAATCGTAAAGAAAAAACGACTTTGGACAATAAAATGGATAACCGATAGAACCAGTACTGGAGCCTCTGCTTTGTTGCTACAACAACTAAGATTAGAAGATCCTTCATAGTACAGGTTGTTCTTGCGAGTTACCACTGAAAACTTTGACGAGTTACTTTCACTTATAGAAGGCTCAATTCAGCGTCAAGACACTCTGATGAGAGATGCATTACCAGCCAAAATAAACGTGCATACACTCCACGGATATGCGCCAGTGACTGGCGCGATACGTCTACACGTGTTAGGTCACTGGCTTGAAAAATAGACTTCGGCTCTATTTTAGCCAGTGCTGGCAGCCAGCGCTGGCTTGGCTTGAAAAACTGTTTATACGAGACCAATACCAAGCCAGCGCTGGCCTCGTGTAAAGCATACTTAACACTAGATTCATACGTCTCTCATACATCCTGCAGTAGTAAAACGCTCATAGAGCGCAGTGCGAAAGAGATGGCAATACGTACGTCTCAGTATCCGCCCGACACGGTTAGAGCTCAGTGTGGTGCCAGGGATCTTGGCGCGGTGGGTGGTTTGGTATATTTATGTTGGCGCGTAAATGTGTAGTTGCGCAAATACTACGCCTAAGGTGTCTGAGGTACACAAGTTGAATAGTGTAACAGTTTTTTTTAACAACTTTCAAATCAAAGAAGAATAAAAATTTTCTTATTTTGTCCACGACTCATGGAACTGGCACTTTAGCACCATCTGGTAAGCCAGATATTATAGAATTTTATAACTCGACTAAATGTGCTGTTGACACATTCGACCAAACGTGACGAGCAAAAGAAAAACCCAAAGATGGATACTACGCTACTTTTACGGAATGTTGAATATGTCCACAGTCAATTCGTTTGTCATCCACGTCCACAATAATAGTCGTAATCAAAACAAACCACTGATCAGGAGAGCTTTTGTCAAATAAGAATCAAAACGTCGTTACGTAACGGTTACGGCGTCGTCGCCGTGAAACACCAACTTTGAGGCGATGCCTAAAACGGAACATCGATGCGATTTTAGGCGATACTTTGCCTGATGTACCAGTCGATCCTTGAATACAAACCAGGAAGCTACGCAACTTCTGTTTGTACAAAAAAAAAACGTGTGACTAGATTTATCTGCACCCCTCGCAATGAACATCGGGGTGCATGGAACATCGGAGAAGTTTGTGCTTAGAATGCTCTGAATAATCTCAAAAATTATTTTTTAAAGTGTTGATCTCAAATTAACATTCCTATTATTAATATAATGTAGTATTATTTATTATCATTCTTTTAGTTTAAAAATTTGGTGCACTTAAAAATAGGGTTGTGAAACACCTGTTTATTTGTACATATGTTTATGAACATTGTAACAGTAAATATAGTTTATGAATCTAGGGTTAAATTCCGGTTTAACAATAGCCGCCTGTTTCATTTTATTGACATTTTATAAACATGGCCAAAAATCGTGTTTTATTTTGCGAACCTCAGGCACAAATATTTAAATGTCTTACAATCATTTTCCAAAGAATTTAATTTTTCACATCATACAATAAATCGTAATTGAAATAGGCCTCGTAAGTACCTTAAAACAGTTTTTTCAACCTTAAAACAGTTTTTACAGGCCTGACACTTCATTTTTTTCTGGGCTTATGATAAGACTAATCTAGATTATTTCAAAAGCAAATATTATTGTTCTATTCGCAGTATTTAATTATAGTATTGAAAGTATTTCTAAGCGATCTGATTTTCAAATAAAATTCACATGATTTTGCACTGCTTAGTAGTGCATAATGAAATTCTTTGTGAAAAAAATTTCTACTTTTCGCAAGAATTCGTGATCTTTTTACTGAAGACACTGGCCTTGTTTCAACCACCCCAAATGAGCAAATTGACCAAATTGACGCACAACTATGGACGAGTGGACGGATTATTAAATTTCCAAACAAAGCTCGCTGCTAAAGTGGTAAGTACAAACCACCCTTGATTTCAGAGGCGGCCCTCTTCCGCCCTAAGCTTCCGGGAAAAAGCGATAAAAATTATTTAAGTTTCCTTCCTAACGAAAAAGAGAGATCGCCCTCATCGCTAATGACCTCAAATATGTATGGCGGAAAGCGAGGCTTAAATTGGACACGAAATCGAGAAAAGGGTCGTGTGTTTTATCTTTAAATTTTGCTGGCGTCGGAGAAATAATATAAAATTTACGGGTTTGTTTTCTTTGGTCCCATTTTTCGGATTGTCTTGAAAAAATCTCTGATATAAAAATAGATTATCTATGTGGGCAGACTAATATTTTCTTTCGTTCTGGATTTTTAAGGTTATTTATTAACGCCCTGTTGGGCTTTTACATAACTATTATACATTGAAAACAGTATTATTAACACAAATTTATTTTACACAGTTTCAAAAAATACCTTGCGGCCTGTCGTTTCATTTCATACTCGTATTTACGAGTGTATTTGAGGGGAATAAAATCAAAACTATAGTAAAAATGCAAAAATATCAAAACATTATATTTTTGACTTCTAAAATAGTAAAAATGCAGAAACGATAATTTAAAAAGGTCTTTCTAACATTTAAATAATCTACTATTCTTTGTAGATTATTTAAATGTTATATACATTATTAGTATATTATCAGTACACACAAACGAAGTCTCCCACAAAGGCTCTTAAAGGATCCATTATTTGTATAATAATTTTGTTCGTTTCTTGAGAGTTTTTGTTTCAAAATCATTGAAATGAATTTTCAATTTAACACTATACTTTTGGGATTAAATCATTTTTATGTAAAGTTTTATTTCTTAACTACAGTGCCTACAGTTATCTTAACTTACTCGTTTTTGCGAAATTAATAACTTTTCGTTAAGAGCCATTAACCAGCGGCCGAGAATTTAAATTTCGTCGCACGATCGTCTTGCAATCGAACCCTTGCAACTGTACAGGGCGGATCCGATGAGAAAGATTAATCATTCTCCATACCAGCATTTTAACATAATAACTCAATATCGATTTTATTTCATTTAAAATTTGCTTTGATAAATTACCTACATTCAAAAATGCTTAAACTCGTTATAATAAAACTATTAAAATAATGTCCTTTTTGTAATTATTTTTTGATAATAAGTATATATAATTTTTCAATAATGTCGAAGCAAAATAAGAATGCTATTTTTTTTAAATATAATAGTTTGTAAGACCGTAAATAAACAGACGAACTGAAGTATTTTCGTCACAAAACAAGGACAACTAAAATTAAAATTTCTGAAAAGCAGCTTTCCCAAATAATTTATTGATTTATTTTACTGCATCATTCATTATATGATTTGAAATGTATGTTGTGTAGTACAAAATTTTGTCTGAAAATTTAACAAATCTGCCAACGACCTATGGTAAAACCTTATTGTACTAAAAATAAACATATTTTCTCAAAATTTAAAAAAAAGCTTCACTAGAAATAGAATAGAAAGTGCAGTGACTATCGATAAGCCTGATGAGTCATGTCCATAAATTATTCCTTAAAATAATACATGCCAGGATACGCAATAAGTGCGAGCAGGACTTGGATGACACTCAGTTTGGCTTCAGAAATGCGTTCGGGACGCGTGAAGCATTATTGTCTATCGACGTACTATTGCAAAAGTGTCGTGACCAAAGAAAGGAAGTCTTTGCCTGTTTTATTGACTACGAAAAGGCATTTGACAGGGTAAAACATGCTGACCTAATGAAAATGCTTGCGGATTGTAACGTTGACACCCAAGACCAGAATTTCATTAAAAACCTGTATTGGTTCCAAACAGCAGAAATAAGACATGGGAATGAGAGATCTAATGCAATTGCCATTCAGCGTGGAGTACGACAAGGCTGTATCCTGTCGCCGCTATTGTTTAATCTCTATTCCAACTATGTCTTTAAAAGAGCCCTAAGTAATACTGATAAGGGTCTGAAGATCAACGGAGTTGTCATTAATAACATAAGATACGCAGATGATACTGTATTACTAGCTGACTGTATCGATGACCTCCAAGACCTATTAAATCTTGTTAATAATGCTGGTGAGCAACTGGGCCTAACAATCAACGTCAATAAAACTAAATGGATGACATTTGGACGACTAGATCACTCTGAATCAGTGATACTGTTAAATGGTTGGAATGTCGAAAAGGTGGAAAGATTTAGATACCTCGGCAGTATTCTCACGGAGACTCTTGACCCAGATGTGGAGGTTAGATGCAGAGTTGAAGCAGCAAGAACTGCGTTTATTAAAATGAAATCCCTCTTCTGCAATGACAACATCAGCTTAAAACTAAGGCAGAGAATGCTAAAATGTTATGTGTGGTCGGTCTTGCTCTATGGATGTGAAACATGGACCTTGAAAGTAAATACCATGAACAGGTTAGAGGCTTTTGAAATGTGGCTTCACCGGAGAATGCTCAAGGTCCCATGGACCGACATGATCACCAACACAGAAATTCTCAGGCGGGCTAGAGCAGATAGAGAACTGCTTACATTAATAAAAATCAGGAAAATTTCATATCTGGGTCATATACTTCGAGGGGAGAAGTATCACTTGCTCCATTTGATATTGAAAGGCAAGATAGAGGGTCGCAGAGGGCCTGGAGACAAATGTCTTGGCTGCGTAATATACGAGAGTGGACCGGCATTAGAAGTGCGGAGGAGCTATTCCGGGCAGCGCAAGACAGAGAGACATTCTCAAGAGTGATCGCCAACGTCAGGGGGACCTGATACGGCACGCAAAGAAGAAGAGAATAGAACAGTGTTTCGAAATCAATTTATATTTTTTTTTGTGGAAAAGAGTCTCTACATTTATAATTTGATTTAAAAATGACATATTTCCGGTTTTGTCTGGTTATTCACTCTTAAACACCATCAATATTCATTAGGGTTATTAATTGGCAATTCGATAACCTTTTAAGAATCGTAAAAGTAAACTAAAATCAAATACTTCTTGGAAGTAAGAAAATTTACGAACGAAGACGAAGATCAACCAGTTACTAAGTTATTTCTTTCATCAATAAACCGAAGTTGACCGATCTCAAACAATTACTTATATATTATACATGTATACATATAATAGGTGCCTTCATTTAAAATATTTTAAATAAAATGAAGGACGTCTGTACCCTAAGCCAATAAAATAATTCACTATTATAATATATTTCGAATTAATTTAGAAACTGATGTTTTGCAATTCATTTAAAAATTGGTTTACGCAGTGTTTCAGTATTAATTCAATAATATTTCGTTACATTCCTACCTAGTTGAAAGTTTTTTCCAAACCCAAGCAGTTACTAATTTTAGAATGGGAAAAATAAATAATCGATGTTTATAATATTATTACTAACTGGTTCCTGGCATGCGTTGCAATCCCATATTCAAAGAAATACATTGTTTCTCCCTGAATCACCATTCCCGTGTGTCCCCGTTCCCATCCCGCGTCCCCTTCGTAGCTAGCCTTATAAATTATAGCCTACGTATTATTCTGATGCATGAGCTATATTATTGTAAAGTTTCATTAAAATCCATTCCGTAGTTTTTGCGTGAAAAAGTAACAAACATACATACATCCATACAAACTTTGGTGTTTATAATATTACTAGCTGGTTCCCGGCAAGCGTTGCTATGCCATTCAATAAATAAATTATTTCTATCTGCGTGTCCTTTCCCATTCGTCCCATTCCCCATCCGCCTCCCCTTCCTCTCCCGCGTCCCCTTCGCCTCTCACGTTCCCCACTCCGATTCCTTAACCTTCCCCCTCCCCATTCCACTCCCCCCACTCCCCGTCCCGCGAACCCCCCTCCCGGGTTCCCCTCCCGGGTTCCCCTCCTCCCTCCCAGGTTCCCTTCCCCCCTCCCGTATTCGCTCCCCCATCCCGCGAACCCCCCTCCCGAGTTTCCCTCCCTCCTCCCGAGTTCCCCTTCCCCCTCCCTGGTTCCCCCCCCCCTCCTGCATTCCATGCATTCATTCCCGATATATTTAGTTTTCAAACAGCTCGCGTGCCACCTACTGAAATTTTTTTTTACAAATTTCAAAATGCCGGTGCTCGTATATGTTATTCTGATGTATGAACTATATTATTTTAAAGTTTAATTAAAATCCATTCAGTAGTTTTGGCGTGAAAGAGTAACAAACATATATCCATACAAACTATCGCCTTTATAATATTAGTAAGATAAGTAAGTAAGATGTTGTAAAGTTAAAAGTAAATTAATATTATTTAGCCACATGAGGCGGAAAGCAGAAGGCATTAGGAGGTACGGACAGGTTGCTGCAAGCAGCTGGACGCCTTTAAGAGCATATCCGGTTGCAAGTGAGGAAGTTCCTGTCATTTCCTCCAGCGCTACATATCCAACACGTGGCTACACCAGCCACCAGCTACCAGCCACCAGCCATCAGGTGGTCACTTCCACAGCACCTGCCTCGTGCCATCCAAAGCAAAAGCGCTAAATAATGTGTAATCGATTGCGGGCATGTTGAAATACTGCCTAAAATGTGTATTTTATATTCACAATACCTTTGAGCTTTTTCCTCCCAGAATTTTTATCAGCATTTATGAAAGGAAAATATATTCGTATTCAAATAATGTAAATGGATATTTGTACATTGTAAACTTTCGTTTTTGAAGTAACTTTATTTTTTCCATTTCGGATACGTAGGTAGGTACCTACATAGGTAAACCAAGTAAAGGGCAAATCTAAAATTTACATATGAAATTTGTTGCATACAGATCTCTGCCAAAATGTTCTTTTCGGTTTTTCGTTTCGATGTTTTTTTGTTATTCACAAAAATAATGCTGATAGATTTATTATAAGGTCATGATACGAAAATAAATTTATGTTGAATGCCTCTTGGTGAAAATTTTTATCGTAAATGGAATACCTTTGAGAGAAAAAAGTTAAAGAATATATCAAGCGGTGCTTAATTACATACCTAGTTTCAAAATTGCGTACAAAATGGCATGATTCGCCAGACGGTGGAACGAGTGTATCTCCAGTCTCCAGTCTTCAGGCTCTAGAACTCGGTCCTTCCAGTGTTGTAGTTGGTTGAGAATGTATGAGGGTTGTCCGGGTGGCGTGTGGGGCAGTTAAGCAGCCCTTGTTCCGAGCCACCTAGTTATTTATGGTATAATTAGGTCAAAATATGACACCGCAAAGACAAGTAGCCCCCAGTACCCAGTAACCAGCGGTCCTCGACCCAGCGGAGCCTTAAACCTTTGCGCGTTCGTCTGGAGAGAGGAATTATACGGCTGCGATAATTGTGTCAAATTAATATGCCTCTGTCGTTAATGCCGCGAATTGTAAATTTACACGAGCGACTCGTCTTTTGAGCGTTAAATATCAAATGTAAGAGGTAAGTGAAATTTGGGACTTAATTACATAGCGAGTTAGGTAGCGGTAGCGTCGAACTGCCGGGTGGGTGCGAGTAGCGTGAGCGCGTAGCAAGTAGCGAGCTGCGAGTTGGTTTAGTCGGCTTTCGGGTGTCGTTATGCGTGAGTAGGATAATATTGTTAAAAGGGCCAAATGTGTTTTCTAATGTTCTTGTAGTTTCGTATTTTAATATTCAAAGCGGTTATTATTCCAGATAATGTTAACGTTAGCGACGTTCCTTAATTTCTTCACATGTGTATTTATTTATTTATTTAATACAAACGGCATAAGTATGCCATAAACATTAATTACATGTCACAAATTCATATTCAAAATATTAGTAATGGTAAAACAGTGTATGTATAACAGTTAATTGTGACGATACATTGGGAAGTGACACCAGAGATACATTTACATGCAAAAATCTATAATAGAATAAAATTAATAGTGACTAAAAAAATATGATAGCATAGCCGTCTTGTACCTCTGTTCCGTGCAGTTAAATAGATCTATCACATCTGCATATCTATTAGTAACTTCATGCAACCTAGGTAAAAGTGAGTGTTTCGTATACTCAGTCCGATTATTGTTACATTTAAAAAGGATTTTAGAACGAGTGGTTCTCGTGGGAATATGAAATTCAATGAGCTTAGTTAGATCAGGACTGTCTATTCTACCATTTACAATTTTGAACATTAATATTAAGTCTGATATAATTCTTCGATCTGACAGTCTTAGTAAATTTAATTCTTTCATCAAGTAATTATAATTTATGTTTTCAATGGGAATACCGAGGTTAAAATTAATATGTCTTAAGAATTTGTGTTGAATTTTTTCGATTGAATCTGAATGTATTTTAAAATGGGGGGACCAGATCGAGGAGTTATATTCGACTTGACTACGTACTAAGGATGTATACAAAATTTTTAAAGTTGAAATATTCTTGAAACCTCTGGAATTTCTAAGAACGAAGCCAAGCATTTTGATACCTTTATTATAGATTGAGTTTATATGGGATATGAAGTTTAATTTAGAGTCGAAAGTTATGCCCAAGTCACTAATTTGTATGTGTAGGTAGGTACCTTAGTCGAAAGTTATGCCCAAGTCACTATTTGTATGTGTAGGTAGGTACCTTAACTCAGCCATTAACTTGCGACCGATGCCGTAATTATGAATACCTTTTTTGTTAAAATCCGATTTTCAACGAAATTAAATGGTATTTTAATTTCCGTATAGCCCGGAAAACCAGATTGTAGGATGCTTTTAATTTAAATTTAAAAAAAAAACTGGACAATAAACCCTTACTAAACGAGAGAAGGACCGACGGAATTGTTCAAGTGAAAATTAAATTGTAATAATTTGATTTACGTTCCCTTTTTCACATCTCTTTCATTAACTGACAAAAATATCACTAACCCTCAAATAAAGTACCTACCGCAAAGTTCAAAATGTAGCACCGCAGCAAATTGTATGGACTGTTTTATAATTAAGTTTAATAAATGGTCGCGAGGAACAATAGCGGTAGAAGGCAGACTCGGGCCTCTAAGCGAGAACCTTTTTTGCCATATATTTACGGTCTACCTATAGGTACTGACTTGGTACTGTTTGGCACTGGTAGATCCTTGTATTATTTTAGGCTCACTTGAGTTCCATTGTGCTTAAACCAAGTATTAGGCGAGCTGTTACATTTTTCTTCGCAATTCTCTTTCACTCTCGCCGTTTTCCCCTTTCTGCAATAGATTTGTCGACGAAATAATTGTGTATTTACTGCCGACGGCTGCTGAAAAAATAAACAAGCAACGCCAAGTGTCGAGAGATTCGGAATCGGGTTCATTATGAATAAAGGACCGTAAACTAAAGAAGCATTGCTTTCTATCTTCATTCGCCTCTTTACATTTTGTTGCTTTTTTAATGTACCCTTCGAATTGCGTTTTTATATTATCCTACCCGAGAGATTTCGTATTTTTCTTCGCAAAAAGAAAATTTTGCAGATTTATTCCATCCGAAAATCTATTGGCAGAATTTAATATAAAATTCGATGCCTTCATAAGTTTGATGGATGAGGCAGGGTTAGTGTTCTTCTTGAAATTAATACAAAAGTTTCATAAAATATTTATTTTTTCGTGTATGAAAAGAATAATAAAGTATCTACCTAGGTAACCTGTTAAAATGAATAGACAAAAATCGTATTTTAAATATTTCAACTCTAAAGCACCCGAAACTATTATCAATTTGCCGACGTGTTTTGCTTACTGATTTTCATTTTAGTCGTTATGTCATTCTGAATGAAGAACATGCGTAGTTGTATCTTAAGTTAATTAAAAACTAAGGTTGGAAATAAGCTCTCTAACTTCGCAACACTTTCTTCAGGGGTACAAGGATCCATTTTAGGCCCACTTCTTTTCATCCTTTTTACAAATGATGTCTCCAAAATAATCGAGTCATTTGGTCTCCTGTCCCACTGCTACGCTGACGATCAGCAAGTTTATTTTTACTGCTCTCCAAACGAAATCAACAGTCTCAAAATCCGCATAGCTGAATGCCTAGAAGCAATAACTCGTTGGATGTCTTCAAACAAGCTGAAGCTGAATCCATCTAAGACTGAGTTTCTACGGGCGGCCACAAACAAACGCCAACATTTCATAGACAATACACCTATTTCCATTTCCGGCAACGATATTATTCCAAAGACAACAGTCAAACTTCTTGGCGTTAATTTAGATTCAGACTTTTCGTTAAAAAGTCAAATAAATAGGACAGTAAGCACCGGTTTTTTTCACCTAAGACAACTCAAGTCAGTTCGAAGAAACCTTCCTACAGAGGCGACAAAACTATTAATTAACTCTTACGTAGTCTCGCGGCTCGATTACTGTAACGGCATCTACGCTAGTCTTCCCAAATATCAAATTGACAAACTTGATTGATTTTCATTTTAGTCGTTATGTCATTCTGAATGAAGAACATGCGTAGTTGTATCTTAAGTTAATTAAAAACTACTTAACTTTAATTTCAGAACATCCACCCAAAAATCTTACGAGAAAACAAAACTGTCAAAAATAAGAAAACCAAAAGAATGTCATATATTATAATATAAATAATACATAACATACGTACAAACTCGGAATACATTGAAATGTCACAAACACGCACCTAGAAGATACCATGATGCGAGTAACACACACTAAAAAACTGGGGGCCTTACTAATAAAGGTGTTTTAAATTCTATACAACTGATAAACAATGTTTTCATTGTAAAGTAAATGTTAGATTGTCAGTTGACAAAAATTTAGAACACGTTTATGAGTAGGGAGTAGGTATTTATACACGATATGGCAAGCAATTCATTGGCTACGATAGGGCAATTTATGCAATCGCTTTACAGACGGCATTAAAGAAGTAAAAAAATTACGTACTACGTATGTTTAAAAAAGTATTCGTAAATGAAATTAACAAAATAATTATCCCCTTACTAATACATGTGTTTTAAATCATATGCAACTGATAAACAACCATTTATCACACGATGATGATTGTTTATCAGTTTTGTAAAAGTTTATTAGGTAGGCGGCTGTAGGTACCGCCGCCCCGGGAACCATTTACTGGGTAACCAACACCTCTGCCAGAGATCACCCCAAGTGATTCGCTTCATATGGGGTGAAGTTTGTTTAGGCTTTGGCGGCGGGGGTATTTGCCCACCTGCTGCATAGCGGGCCGGATCAGGTGAGTCTGGTTGAGGGAGTCCTTTTGATTTCTCCAGCCGAACTCTCTCGACCCATTGCCATGTACCTCAGTGGGATGAATAAATTCGTATGTCCGTCAATCCTGTACACACTGATCCCGAGTTTCCCACCCACGGCTCATGCATTTTTCCTTCCCAGAACTTCCTGTCCCTCCTTTCCTTAAAAAAATCCCTCCACGCAGCATCTCCTGAGATGACATAGGCCCTGATGGAAAGTACTTTCCTCATGGCCTCCTGTGTGGAGCTAATGTAAACACTAAAAAAGAGGCGACCATTGTAGTAAAATAAATGTATTTTTATGAAAAATCATTCATTGGTAGGTAAATGTCACAAAATAAATAAAAATCATTAAAACTAAAATAAATTTTGATTACATAATTCGGTCACTTTTCTAAATTAAAAAATTCTCGATCCCATAACAAACTTTTATTCCCTGAAAACAATATTCTTCCTGTATTTCTATTACCAAAACTTATGATCCCCGAAATAAGCTTAAATAGTATAATATAAAGCAACACATTAAATTACATTGACCCATACATTCGGTAGGTCGCGAATAAATTGCTGTTATTTCGTTGGTATTCAAAGAAGAACACAAATTAGGACTCTGGCTTTATAAGTTATATCATTAAAATAAACTCGAGCAACTCAATTTCTTTACAACGCCGTAAAAATATATATCTAATTTTCGTGCGAAAATCCCGGGCTTATCGCGAGATCCCGCAGCTAGTAAAATTACAATAGCCTCGGCGGGGGGTATCTGCTCGAATCGAAATCAGGAAATAGAAAGGATGGGAGAAGAGAATGCCACTCAAAGAAATCTTCCATAAAGAAATTCTGCGAAGACAGGGGAGCAGAAGTAGAAAGAGCTGTCAGTTCTTGTTGAATGGTTCGAGTGTCAAGAAAAATGCCCAGACTTGTCGAACATCACTTTCCACCTGGCAAATCAAATTAAGCATCTAATAAGTATTTTTCTGTAATGGTAAATGTCCTTTGTTATGTAAAATACGGCAGGTAGCGGGTTTGGTAGGTTATACTGGAAGTGTCATTGATTGAATGATAATGGAATTCTATTGAAAGCCGATTACTTCAAGATTGTATCTCTCGTACCATTTATGCATCTAGTCTAGGGAATATGTTTTACAATCTTCTTCGTGTTGTTTACATACTCACTAGGAAAACCTGTGCCGAGGTGTTCATGTGTTATAGTTATAGGTGCGTGTATAGCAGCAAATTAGTTATTTTATTAGTAGGTAACGAATTTGTGATATTACTTAAAAATACAATTATTATAAGTAATAATTATTAGCCTGAAACACTCATCTACATTGAAAAAACTCCCGAGAAAAGATACATGCCGCCGACGGGTCTTGAAGCCGCGTCCTTCTGATATCCGGTCAACTGCTCTTTATCCACTGAGCTACGTTGGCTTATCTCCTACCCGCCAAATAATTCAATATATACTGGTGTTTCATTCAACAATTACTGCTTATTACATTTTTCCACCTGAAAACAACCAACTTTATTATTTTTTTCTGAGAAAGGCATTGTAAGTGCTAAATCTCCCACTAGGTGGCGTCGAGACAAATTATGTCCACGTTTTTTGGTGAAATGCTTTAACTTGTCAAATATTCATTATTATTTTTAATTGGTAAACTAATGTTCAAGACAAGATTTTTAAACACTCATCAGTATCTTTTGTATCTTATGTATCTTTTCTCGGGCTTACAATGCCTTTCTCACAAAAAAAAAGAAAGTTGGTTATTTTCAGGTGGAAAAATGTAATAAGCAGTAATTTTTGAATGAAACACTAGTATATATATTGAATTATTTGGCGGGTAGTAGATAATCCGACGAGGCTCAGTGGATAAAGAGCAGTTGACCGGATATCAGAAGTCACGTCGGCGGCATGTATCTTTTCTCGGGAGATTTTTTCAATGTAGATGAGTGTTTCAGGCTAATAATTGTTGCTTATAATAATTGTTATCCTACGTGCTATGCATAAAAATCTTGTCTTAAACGTTAGTTTATAAATTAAAAATAATAATTAAAAATACAGATTATTATTCACGGATTTAATATAATAATTAAAAATACAGATTATTATTCACGGATTTAATGTAAATGGTAATGTGCAAGTTTCGGAAAAATTGTGTACCTTTTGTTCAACCGGACCGAAACCTTTTATTTGATTATGTGCGTTGGTGTGTTTCCTGCGGGTTGAATATATTATAGAAGGAAGGTTTTTAATAACGCTCGAAAGAAGAAATGACTTCTTCAAACACAGCACACTTATTTTGAGGCACCATTTTAATTCAAAATTAATAGAATACTTGTTATTATTGTTTAAAACTAAGTATTCTATTAATTTTGAAGAAGAAATGAGTTGGGACGGTAATTATTATGGTTCGGGAACATCATACATCGAATATTGGGCAAATGTTGAAATATTCGATAGAGCGTAGTCATTCCTTTGTCTTGCTTTTTACCCCATGAAAACTTTGTGAAGATAATTTTACACGTGGAAATATTTTCTCGCTTATTTTTTTTATTGAAATATGTTTTAAATTTGTTTTCTTTTTATATCTTGATTCTTCCTGGTTTTTTGAGCGTGGGTAAACCATTCGAGTGCTTATTTCCCAAAGGTCGAGGTTTTAAAAGAATTAAGTAATTTTAACTTTTCAAATTATTTGTCAGATATTCTGCTTCAATTATAGAAAAATCTTAAATTGAAGCAGAATATTTATGCAGGGAGGAGAAAAAACTCTCGATGGGTGAGATCAGGCATTATAAAATTTACAAAACATTTAGGAAATGGAAATTAATAAAAAGGATTCGGTTGTTAATACTATTTCATTTCTAATTTGTAAGACTCCACAATTATGTAATAATATTAAACCCCTGGTATTTGTATGTAACATTTTAAAACTATTTTTTAAATAAAAATAATAATTGGCTTCGAAAAGATTCGAAGAGAAACCAAAACTAAATACTATTTGAATACCTCAGAATCACAGTCCCGCGTTCGATTCCTTGTCTGGCTTAGTCCTCCATCAGGAAACAAGCAACATTTTCTGCTTTCTGTGTTGGTAATAGAAGATTTTCAAATAGGTGCTGTCAGGTTATTCGTAGCCCGGGAATAAATGTTTTTCTTTAAAAAAAAATTAATAAAACATTCAAAACATTTATTGAAGAATTCAAAATATTATATTATTTTTTCTAAGAAAGTTTAGGAAACGAGAATGTCAATCATTAATAATTCATGATTAGAATATATTTGTATTTAGGTAGCAAAAACGGAGGAACGGAAAACTTTGGCGTCATTAGAGTTACGCAGTTCTATCCAGATTCCTTTACGAATTTCTGGCTCAACACAATTACTTCGAGCTAGAGTCCCAACTGCTCCCTGCTAACCGGAGCTAGTCAGATTATCAAACCCCGATTGTGGTATGTTTTGTAAGGGTGAATTTTTGGGGAGGGAAAGGAATTTCATCGCTAATGATATCTGCTCATCGAACACGGCTAAAGCCATTTCAAGTAACGTTCCGATTCTAAATGGTGGTCTTCCACTAGGCTAGGGCGATACTGAAAGCATCTTCCGCTCTTATTATGCAGAGAAGTTTTAAGTTATTTTCTGCTCCCTATAAACCATTTCTATCGTGGGCTATGGAATTTTGTTTAAAATAAGTACAAACAAGCCATGGTTTATTTCACGTTTATAAAATCTACTGTTTAAAAATAGTAACAGAACTAACATTGTTGAAATTTTAGTCGAAGCTGAGTTGTGAAATTGGTATTTTATACATTACATTACATGCATAAATATTTAGCTGAAAGTGTATAATATCCACGAACCGGGCCTGTGTTGATTCTGCATTCAATATGGTAAAACCACGAGATGGCGTAAAAAGCCTCCTTCATATGAACTAACGTAAGGGTCATAAATTCAAAATCACAAGGGTGAATCACTAATCTATGGAAGACACGCTGAAACACGTTTGATCCCGGAGCCCTGGCTTGCTCGCCGACGCCGGCGCTTGGGGGAATTACTGAAATATTTCCATACATTTTTTATATTCTTCCATTATTCCTGGAATGTTTTTCATTTTCTTTTACATAATATATCCACTTATTCATCACTATTATTCGTGTCAAAATGCTTTGGTATTTTTTTAGATTGATTTGATAGTTAGATAGTTTGGCTGAAGAAAGAATGTATGCTAATTATTAGAGCCGTGGCCATACCATAAAAAACTGTCATTTTTGGTAGCCAGCGTGAGAAATATGAGTATTTTGTATTGCATTATATTCATAAGTTAAGGGACCAAAGAATCATTAAACTCCTTCATTTGAAAAGTGAACTCCTTTATTGATAGAACGTGATTGTATTTAGTTTTTTTGTCTTACAGATTTTTTATGTAGTTTTACAGATTTATTAAATAATTACTCTTTAGTCAGTTCCAACGAGTACATCTCATACTAATTAAAAAGTTTGTAAACCCCTGTGCTCTAATCGCTGTTATACATACAATGCTGTTGTATAAAAGTAACTTTTTCTTCTAATTAAAAAAGACCTTGAACATCGATTGAAGTCTGCCAACTCAAGCGATAATAAAAATGATTAAATCTCAAATTTCTAGGGTGGTTTGTAAAATACATATGGTTAGAATATGACAAAAAATCCCAAACTGTAATCTTTAAATTCTATGTAATATATGGATTACCAATATCTGTAAAAGGTACAGTTTAAAAAACTGGTTAAGTGTAGCAATAAAAAAATTCCATCATGTATTTTGTATCGAACTTAAAAGCTTACAATCTAAGAACATTTTTTACTGCAAACCTAATACATCTTCCTCACAACCCATGTATATAACCACTCGTTTTGTCATATTATGGCAAGTTTGCAAAACATCATGCTATAATGTGCCAAATTAATAGAACCTAAAAATATGGGATAAATGGTGAAATCTACGTAGATTTATTGGCTTAAACCGAGCAGTTTATATGTTTCTATATTTATATTTTGAGGAATGATGTTAATTAAGTTGAATGGCCACATCGAAAACCGAACACCCATCACTCGAGCTAAATTACAAACGAATCATTCAGTGTACCTACCAATTTCTTGCTTTAGCAGACTATACACGGAATGCATTGTTGATTTCTGACAGGTAATCATATTTTCCTTCAAGTTCTCGAAACATGTTTTAAAATCTTAATAGTTTGAATCATTTCAAATTCTGTTCTACATCTGAATTAGTAGTTACAAAATTATGAATTGAAAATGAAAAAAAAAACAACGGACATATGAAAACATGGCGTTGAATAATGATAAATTGGAATCTCTTTGATAAATCAGTTGTATTTTTGCTAATTTCTAGAAATCAATGCAAATTATTCAACAACTGCAATAAAATAATTATTTTTTTTATGTTTTGGAAAACCTTAATGAGTAAAACCTCAAATTATAATTTTTAAGCATTGAAGACATTAAGTAGCGACTCTCAAATGAAAATTTGAAACAGGAAAAGACTTGGTCGCATCTAAGAATTGAATCCAGGGCTTGCCGGATGAAACCACAGAGCTAATTCGATCCTATCTCCTTCGGACTTCTTCAACCAAGAACAACCAACATTATCTTCATTTTCTTATAATTAAGGATTGGTTGTTTCAAAAAATTTTAACAATTCATCAAATATTTTAAGTTAATTTTCACATTCTGTGAAACTTTATTTAAGTTCTATGATTATATCAGTTTTATGAAGCAAATGGCTTATAATGATATGACAACAGAACTTTTTGTTTTTTTTAAATTTTTTTTTTATTAATATTTATTTCATTTACATTTTCATAATAAAACATAATATAGCTTACATATTTTTATACACTCTCCTAAGAAACAGCACGCCAGATAACCCGTGTTATTGCAGCAACATGAATAAAACAAAAATACACTAAAACACGATAACATTCCTAATAACGTTTGGTCTTAAAACGTATTGTAAATCCGGCAACAATGCATATTTAAGTACTAAATTGTTTGTTTTCCTTCATAACCACTAGGTGGCGCGGCGGCGCGGCGCCTGCGCATTCGTTGTTCGCGCTCGAAAAAGACGCTGGAAGCGCGAAATGATTTCTGTGTGTGCGAAACGATTTTTGTGTGTGCAATATTAATTATATGATGGTTAATTTCTATTAATATGAATAATTTACTCTTATATTTATATCATTGATATATTTACCGTGTTTTTGTCAAGTTATAAAACAATAATCGTACTTTGAAAATTGAAGTGTCAAAAACTGTTTTATATGATACATGAGAATCCAAATTTACATTTAAAGGTTTTAGTTTACGATAATTTTATGAAAGTGGTGTTTTTTTTAAATAATAATATCTAATACATGTGTGCCTAAATGCATCAAAGAAATTAACGTCTTTAGAGATGCAAGAAATCTGATATAAAAGACGGTGTAATTTTTAGGTTAGTTTTTTAGCAATAAAAAAAACTTTGAAATTTTTTATTATTTTTTTATTGTATGCACGAGGAAAAAGTGAGGTGATAGTTTCCTTCCAAATTTATTACATAAAAGGACTGTGTTTTTGAAATTTTGTTTTTTTTTTAATTTCTCTACATTTTAGTCAAAAAAATTTTGGTAAGAAATTTTTTTCCATTTATTTTCGAGTTTGAATCTTAAAATATGTCAGTTTTTGAAAACTAAACTGTATTTCAAATACACAAATCTAAAAGGTAATTTTATCTAGTTTTCATAAATGGTATGTGTTTTTACGACACCTTCAAAAATAAGAAATATATAGAACGTTCAAAATACTATGAAAGAATTAAAAATATCGTTAGGACATCAATGGTTAAAACAGAGATAAACTACCCTCTCAGGCCGAGGAAACCATTTGTATTTCTTTCAATGAACAAATTTTTAATTAGTAATGTTTTCACATCCGCGGCCGTTTGTCAATTGAATAAAATTTTCACTGGATTTTTTAGTAAGGCTGGAAATGTATATAGGATGTACATAAAACATTAGGAATAACAAACAGCCAATAACATATCTAGGAGAAAGTTAAAATTATATGGTGGTACTACCAACATAAGATTAAATTTTTTTTTTGTTTAATTTTTTTTTAAGATTTAATTTTTTTTTTCTGTTTGTGTATCAGCAGGTAATTGATTAAAGTAAATTATGAATAAGTAAATTTGAATTGAACTTACACAGAACGTGAAAATTAACTTCATATACGAGTATAATATGATGAATTGGTCAATTTTTTTTTAAAGTTAACAGTGAAAGTGAAAATAAGGATTGAAAATCGAAGAGGTATCTTGCGTCATAATATTTTAAAAAATATATTTTTTTAAATGTGTAAGTTTGCTCCTTTAATATAATATTTAATATGACTGTGGAATTAACGGTTCAAAATTAGAAACATTATAATATATTTATGTTAATTTTTGTAAAAACCGAAAAAGCACCAGCCACCACCATCAATGTTGTATACGAGCGCAGACCCGCACCCGAAACTCTGCATATGAATATTATATGAACATTAATATTATAAATATATATAAATAAAAATATATATACAAATAAAAAATTATTTTAGTTAAAATATTATGTTAATAATGTAAGAACCTACTTTATAGCTCGTTTGGGCACAATCACAAACAAATCCAAGTTTCAGAATTCATTGGATCAGAGCTAACAGACGGTTACAAAAAAGTTAGTACAGTCTGTCAAATAAGAGTAGAAAACATAGGAGGGCGCCACTGTAGTTCAAATGGCATACTGAAAATATACCACATGGTGGTAACGTAAAGCTGTGTAACCTACATTTTTTGGAAAAATTCAAAAACACATAAAAGTAGGAAAAATATATTTTTATTGCAATTTCGATATCCACTGATCTCAAAATTAGAATTGCAGAGGCTTAGGTATACCCTTGCAATTTTGTGTTAAAATAAAAAGCACAGTTAGAAATTGCTCACATTTATTTAACACTAGCTTAACCCAGTATTGTCCGGACTTTCAAATCATGTCTCTAATTTTAGATCTAAATCAGATCATTCAGATCTAAAAGCAGTGTAACTGAACTCACCATTACTGTTTCTTCGGTTCTACCTACTGATAAATTAAAATTCGTTACATAAAATTAAAAGAAATCACTTTGTAAAAAACCATTTAAACAAATTTAGGTCTTAAGTAGGTACCTTAACAACAATGCCTCTTCGATTTTATTATTTTCCTTTATAAACAAAAAAAAGTTTTTAAAATGTCATTTACACTGTTCTGTATTTTCAGTGTCATTGCTCTTTAAATGAATATTTGACAGTTAAATTGGTGTTGCCAACCTAAAAAATTCGTAGTTCCATTTTTTGTATTTTCTACTCTTAATTGACAGACTCTATTCAGACTCAATTATTGTGTTGTTTTTTATGTGAATGGTAAATACCGTTTTTCTTATTTCAGAACAGAGGTACGAGATTATAACGAAATCAGAAGTTCAAATGATTGTAAAACGACTCTGTAAGGCTTCTTATTTTGGGAAAGTTTGTTGAGAGCAACATCGTTCAGTTAATTAATTTTGTTTCGTCAAGGTAGTTTCACCCCTCCCAACTTAAGGCCCATTAAAATATCACGTAACAATTATAACTATTTATTAAACAATTTGAGGAGATGGGGAGAGTTGTTGATTGTTTCACATGAAAAGGAGCTCTAATTCCATTATTGTTGATAAGTTTTAAGGGTTCATAAAATTTCCGTCTTTCGGCCAACCTTTCTCACAATTTATTTAATTACATTCGTCTTTGGATCTTCGGAGAATTGTGTGGGCCAGTAAAAGGTGAATAACGATGACCCATGGATTGAATTACGAAGAATTTTCCTGCCGCTAAACTAACTAACTAACTAACCATCACGCCGTTTCCCCGCAGGGGTAGGCAGAGAATACGGACCGCCAAACATCCCGGTCTTGGCACACATTCCTTTTTTTTTTTTTACAGTGAAAACCGCACAAGAATCTCAACTGCTCCCGTCTGGAGCCAGTGAGACTATGGCATCACCAATCGAGGTATGTTGTGAGGCTGAAGGTAGTGTGGAGGGGAAGGAGGTGGAGAAGAGGAAGGTTGGGAAGTACCTGGCTATTCAGATCTGGTCACCAAACACGGCTAAAGCCATTTTCAAGCAACGTTTCAATTCTGAATGGTGGTCTTACACCAGGGCGATACTAATAGTATCTTCCACTCTGGAACATGCCGCAAATATACTATATATTATTTTAAATGAATTAATTGTGAAATAACACAAATTAATCAAATAAAATTTATTTGCGCATGCCGGGTTCGAACCCGCGACCTCCGGATTGTGAGTCAAGAGTCTTACCCACTGGACTACGGAGGTCGTCTAGTCCTTGCCTCTTTTAAATTCATACAACGTCTCATACATTCTCTTCTATTATTCTGACTCTTGACATGGCCCGACTCAAGTATCTGATTCACTTGGTCGTGCCATGTCTTTCTTGGGCGTCCTCGACTTCTTCTACCATTCACATCTGCGTCATATATTCTCCTTACACTCCTTTCCTCGTTCATTCGCTCTACATGCCCAATATTAATATTATACTTATTGCAGAAGTTTATTTATTATCTTACTTTATTTATTTACTAATTATCAACGATCGAATAAATATTTTACTTTTCCATGATTTAGTGAATAATATGGAGAATAATTTTTTAAAATAATTTTAGATGATGGAAAAAAACAATATACTAAGATAATCTACATTAAAATATATTTTTAACATTAACCCCCCATACGTGGGGAAGCTTTCAATTGTAACCTACTGTGAGGAGTATTTTAGGAAAGGAAGGAGGGAACGTTCTGAGAAGGAAAAAGGTGTTTATTTATCATTACATCTATATAAATAAAAATTAATCGCCGAAATGTATGTACGCGCATAAGTTCCGAACGACTGCACCAAATTGGATTTTTCTTTTTTTGTTGTGTTCGTTATTGTCAGTAAAAGGTTTATATAAAGCAACGGGGAGCTCTGGCATAATGAAATTTGTATAAAAATTGCAATAGGTGGCACGCGAGATGTTTGAAAACTGAATGTACCTAGACTGAATGTATGGTATGCGGGAGAGGGGTGGGGAGCTCGGGAGGGGGGTTCGCGGAACGAAGCGGGCGTGGGGAGTGGGGAGAGGCAAGGCGGAATGGGAACGCGAGAGGGGAAGGGGACGCGGGAAAGGAAGGGAAGCCGGAAGGGGAACGGGACGAATGGGAAAGGACACGCAGGGAGAAACAACTTCTTTATTAAATGGCATAGCAACGCATGCCGGGCACCAGCTAGTAGTATAAAATGAAGTCGCTCAAAATGAACGTGCGCGTTAATCTTTTAAACTACGCAACGGATTTTCATACGGTTTTCACGATTAGATAAAGTGACAGAAGAGGAATGTTTATATGTATAATACATGTTAATTATATTAGAGAAAAGCCGAGAAATTCAATTATTCAATTCAGGCAGCGGGCAGCGGGCAGCGGGCAGCTGGCAAGCGGATGGTGTGGATTTTATAAAGGTTGGGTAATGGCGTTGTGTTTCGTTAGCCACAGCAACGTGTGACCGGGTCTGCTAGTTTGTTATAAAAATACATTAACAGTAAAAGGAAGCTTTGATTGTCCAACTAGGTTTGTTTTTATCCAGTAACGACTTTTTCCTCATGATGACATTATTGTAACATAAATTCAGTCAATTAAATACAGCCTTCAGAAGGTAATAGTAAAAAGGCAAAATGAGCCGTAATACTAGTTAGTTAGAATCATGAAAGGGTATTGTTATAAGCCACGGAGTTAGAGGATTACGAAAGAATCCGTAAAATCAAAAACAAGGAAGGTCTCCCTTTCTAGGACAGTCAAATTGACAGGTTTCGTTTATTTTAGGTAGGTAGGTACATGATGATTCATATAGTATTAAGTAAAGTTAAGATTCACAAATTCCATTTACATAATAATTATAATACATGATACAGTCGAGTACTAGGTTCTAGAATCAATTAAGCATCGAATATGCAAGAAAAATAGTAAAAGAAAAAGAAAAAAATGAAACAAAAGAAATATATAAGGCGCTTGTAATACTTAATTATTAGATAATATTTTTAAATTATATTTCTGACTCCGTGAGTACGTAAAATCCATCGGGACCAGCTGCAGAGGTCAAAGAGTACGTGGAAAAAGATAGAAAACTAGAGAAAAACTTTTTAAAATTGTAGATACCATAATGAAGATAGCAGAAATAATAAATCATAGTTTCGTGATACATAATTTAGAAGTTCATAATATTTAACAAAGTTTTTGATAGAGAAAAGAAAAAGGAATACGTTTTTACATTGTGGATAAATAGAAAGATTTGATAGCTTTACAAATAAATCTCCTAGATTTGTAGTATCATCATTATCATCGTCATCTTCATCGTCACTTCCATCTTCATCATCACCCTGAGAATTGGAAAAATCCACTTACGTTATGATGGAGACGTTAGGAGTTCCACAGCGTCTTCGGGAGCTTCATCATCATCATCATCATCATTGTCGTCACTAGTATCATCATCATTCTAAGTACTTGGATAAATTCCACTTACGTAATCATGAAGCCATTTCAGGAGTTCCATAGCTTCTTTGGGAGCTTCACAGATTTTTACGAGTTTTTTTTTGCTCGTGAGAGGATCTGATGACAGCAACAACAAATTGATTGCATCAGCATTGATATTTTCTCAGCTTTATTTTCGGGAATGATGCTCCCTGTATTTTTTTCAAAATCCTTGTTTCGTGCTTCTTGTGACTCTTCTGTGTATTGACCTATCGGCAATAATGCATTTTTATTATTTCTGGGCGTGGATAAAAAACTTGTGCAGTGTGGAAGGCTTGACTTACCACGGATATTTTTATACAAAATATTTGGCTGTGTCTAGTGCATACTTTCCTAATTTTTCCACATCAATTTTACGTCTACATGATATAACAATCTCATTAATTGTCACGTGAGAAATAAGATCTAAAAGGTGTTAGAAAGAGAAAACATCACGCTTTACCATCAAAATGGTTAACCACATAAGAATTAAAATATGTATTTTTTACATTTTTATTATTTTATTCAATTTATTTTAGCGAACGAAATCTGGAAAAATAAAATCTGAAACCCGTGATTACACAATAATACAATAAAAATATTGTTAATTATAATTAATTCATTTTTTCCTGTTTATACACGGCTTATATTGCTATTTATGTATTTATCTATAATTTAAACAATTTATGTAATTGTTATTTCATCATCAACATTATACATTTATACCGTTTGAAAATGTACCATATTATTGCATAAAATGTTGTCATTATGTACCTGCTGAGTATAAGTAGTTTAGCAGGTTTAAATGTTAATAAATAAAAGAAATGCCAATTATGAACTTTCCATTGATGATGGTGAATGATAAAGTGTGACATTGTAAGGGTGTTTTCTTGTTTAATTAATTTATTTTTTAGTTACAATATATGAAGGTGGAGGAGGAACATAGGACTAGGATTAAAAGGCAAAAGACGGCATTGGATTAGGATTAAGAGGCAAAGTAGGCAATTAGAGGCGAAGGCAAAGGACACATTATATAAAACCAAGTTTAAGAATGCAATTTGAGAAAAAAATATTTAACTTCATTTGAGAAAATCTCAATTTGAGAAAAAAATTATTGGTTAAGGATTGGGCTAGCATACCTAACAGGGGTATTTACTTGACGAGCGATCGGCCTCGATTGAGGGCTATTACAGGTAGAAAGATTGGGTCAATCGCGTCCACCTGCTAATGTAATGTACAACTAAAGGGGTACTTTCCAACAACTGAAGCGACACTGTGAGATTGATTTTTTTTTTGTTTATTCATCAAAATGTAATTTCTAAATTTTTCATGAAATTTATATTCTTCTTTAGTTCGAAGTCAGGTTGGATATAACTCTACTATTTGGTCACCTTACTTGAGGAAAATAATTTCCTTCAGAGCCTATGTCATCGGGGATGCTGTGTGAAGGGTCTTTTTAGGAAAAAAACGAGAGGAAGTTCTGGGAAGAGAAAGGGTATTAGGGCTGGGTAGAAATCTGGAGGTCAGTGTGTCCAGGATGTATGAATCCATACGGCTAACAGCGGCAGCGCAAGGCGATGTTCCGAAAGAGTACAGCTGGAAAAGTTAATGGGACTCCCTCAACCATTCTCTCCTAATGGCCTGTTATGCAGCTGGTGGGCAGATGTATCCGCCGCCAAAACCCAGACAAACATCACTCCATGAACCCGGGTACCACTGCTAAGTCACCAAACCACTTGCGGTGACCTTCGGCAGAGGTGTCGGTTATCCAATAAACGGTACCCGACTCCCAAATTGACTAGTCGCCAAATATTATTTGCTTAAATCGCAACTTAATTCACACCTTAAACTAAACAGTATGAACGCAGTCATCTGCAACGATCGATAAAAACTGTCTAGTTTATATTTGCCGTTTCTCGTCACATCTTGGTGTAGGGTCCCATTGGATCTTCATTCTCTATTACGTAGAGGTCCCAAAAGAGTAATACCATTTTTATGGGCCACGATAAACGATCTAATGTAAAGGGTAATGTACTCGCACGCTTGTGAAATAGAGCGGAGATGGCATAAGACAAAACACTAGCAGATTTGTAATTCAGGTTTTGTTGTTTATGTGGTTGAGATAAAATGCATGAGGGAATTCCGGGGAGATATGTCATACTTTCCAGAAAACTATTTACATGTAAGGGGTTGTTGGAAGAAGAAAACGATACAATAAATTGGTCTGGAAAAAAGACACCACGAATATTTTTTAAGCGTGGTCGAGGAGAAACTGTAAAAATGTAAGCGAGTTGAAAAAGTATTAAATTATATTATTATTATTATACTTTGTTGATCGATGTATTAATTGTAGGTAACCTTTTATGGTGGATATGATAAGGTTTGCTGACGATATTGCTTTGGTTGCTGAAAGCGAAGAAGAACTGCAAGAGGCCTTAACAACCATGCAAAGCATTCTTCAAAATAATTACAACATGAGGATAAATAAAGACAAAACAAAGCTGCTGACTGTAGGCCGAACGCAACATCAAATGAGAGTAGAGATGTCAGGAGTTCCACTAAAGAACACCAAGGAGTTTGTCTACCTCGGGAGCAAAATAACATGGGACGGTCGGTCTAAGAGCGAGGTCGACACCCGTATACACCAGGCTAGGCTTGCATTCAATAAAAGGTCGAAAATAATAGAATCGAATAATATAGACCTGAAACTGAGAATACTCCTCATCAAGACCTATGTATGGAGTATCTTGATGTACGGCTGCGAAACATGGTGCTTATCCGAAAGAGATAAACGGAGACTAGAGGCTTTTGAGATGTGGTCCTATAGAAGACTACTAGGAATTTCCTGGAGAGACCACATCACAAATGAGGAGGTTCTCCAAAGAATCGAAGGAGGAAGGCACCTGCTCAGGACCTTGTCCGAAAGGCGCGCAAGATGGATCGACCATGCAATAAGACAAGAAGGCCTCTTGCATGCCATAATGGAGGGTATGACCGAGGGGACAAACGCTAGGGGACGCCCACGCCGAGAGTACCTGGAGGACCTGCTGGTGGACGTGCGCTGCTTATCATATGCAGAATTCAAAAGAGCCGCACAAGACAGGGAAGAGTGGAAGAAACGAATAGATGAAATTGCTGCAAACCAATCCCAGGATTGAAACCAGAGAGAGAGAACCTTTATAACAATTCTTTTTCAAATTGTGTCCTTCCGACGCAGTCCATAAAAAGGTATTCTTTAAATTCTACTGAGAAACATTAAAAGCAAAGAATCATATTTCAATAACAAGGATAAAGATGAAATTTTAAACAAGGGAGTCTATAAATTATTTCGTAACTATTGTACGTTTTTGGTAAGACTTACATTTTATTTCTAGAGTTGCATCACTAAGGTGCTTGAGTAATATATATATATATATATATTTTTTTTTTTTTACACGGTGATGCTGTGTGGAGGGTTTTTTAAGGAAAGGAGGGAGAGGAGAGTTCTGGGAAGGAAAAGGGTTTAAGGGGTGGATAGGAATCTGGGGTTCAGTGTGTCCTGATCATCCGCCTCCAAAACCTAGACAAACCTCACCCCATGAACCCGGGCACCCCTGCTAAATCACCAAACGTAGCGAACCACTTGGGGTGACCTATAACAGAGGTGTTGGTTATCCAATAAAGGTTCCCGGGACGGCAGTACCCATTCCTGCCTCCCAAATTGAAAATTATTATTATTCTGAATTTTCCCACCACAATTTGGACACAAATCCTTCTTTGACTTAAATAAAGAATTAAAAAAATTACTTACAGATACAATCGAATCTTTGAATCGAAATTGATAACTTGAAATTTCGATGGTCAATTAAATAATATTCTCGGGTTACCAATAATCTAACAGTATTTTAAAATCTCCTACTACCACCACAGAAAGCGAAAAATTTTGCTTGTCAATGATGGAGGACCAGCCGAAGAATTAAGGAAGAACGACGCCTGTAATATTAATAATAATATTTATATAATATTTTTTTTCATATTCATTCTTATGGATCTGTGTGGTTCCTTGATTACACTGCTTTAATTCATAAATGTTTTTGTTGAATACCGGCAACATTTATTTTATAATACTTTTATTTATTTTATATAATTTATCTTTTCTAATATTATTTTGTCTTTTGTCAAGTGAACTTTGTATACTGATGACTATAATATATTACATATGTATATATGTCTACACTTAATATTTATAAAATACAGTGTAACAATATTTGCGTTTAATATCATTTGCTAAACTTTTTCAGTCAAACCTTGCTATTTTTAAAGCGATGTATTTTTTTCACGCCTACATACGAGGGAAGTCTGAAGAACGAAACTTACAAAATTTAATAAAATAATGTATGAATCATTTTGCATTGAAACTGTTGTTGGGAGGGGGGGGGGGTGTTAACGCGTTATGTACAACATCAAATGCTATGTAGCACATCAAAAAATTTTCATAGAAAACCTTTCCCTTTTAACACCTGCTCAGAATTTTCGCCATGCAGAAATGTGACAGGCGGTGACTGATCACTTTAATATGTTGTAAAACTATGTAATTTCATCGTACTTTGGTACACTTTAAACGTTACTTGTAAAGAAGCATTTTACCCTGTCTCCATCGTTTATCCTCATGGATATGCCTTCTGAATCTTTGGTGGGTAAATCCTATTCATATTGGAATCAAAGGATAACCTTTTGTTTTTCGGAAAATTCGGCATGCTTTTATCTTTACTGTAATAATAATAAACAAAAGATTGTTCGGAAGTTGTGTAATATTTAAAAAATATTTAATGTATTTTTGTTACGTTGGCACAAATAAAATATTCTTAAACAATTATACCTACTTATCTACAAATAAAGTATTTATCAATCAAAACGCAAATAAAAAAAATTGATGGATCAAGGTTGAGCCCGTTCATAAAAAATGAACAAAACAAAATTAAAGAATTGCGTTCTGTAGGAAGGAATCCATCAATCCAATATGTGTAATAATTATTAGAAATGCAAGTTAAAATTTTCTTATTACACCACTTTAGGGGATTTACTTTGAGTTGAATAAATAAAATAAAGAGTTTTTTATTCCACGTTTATGAAAGAAGAAATGAGTTGGATGATGAATGACGCAAATATGAATGGATGAATAGTCTGGAACGCCCGGTGAAGACATGGCGTGATAGACATATCAAACATATATATTCAAAGACAAACATACTTCCTTTTACGGTTCTACCTAAATACAATATCACTAGTGCAATATTACAAATCATAAATAGATCCTCACACACTAACATCGGACAAACCTTTAATTCAGACATCCACCAGCATAAAACACGATCCCAAAATCAAATATCTACACCTAGCATCATCTACCCACACAACTAAATTTGGTATTAACTCATTACAATATATTGCATATCTCTATCTCTATCTCTACATATTATAAAGTAAAGTCCCCCACGTCGTCTGTCTGTCTGTCTTTCTGTCTGTCTGCCTGTCTGTCTGCTCGCGATAAATTCGAAAACTACTGAACGGATTTTCACGCGGATTTTCATCAATAGATAGAGTGTTTCGTGAGGATGATTTAGGTATGTAATTTGTCAAGGATTTGTGTAAATTGGTTGAAACAAAACGATAATTGTCAGAAGTGTCGGAAAAAGTCAAGCCGCCTGGTAGCTTTCATTGAAAAGGTCGCCTAATCTTTTTGGGATATAACAAAACAATGCATGGTGGGATATTCCTCTTTTATTGATCTACAAAAAAGTCCGCGAAGGCATATATCTATCTTTTACGGATAGCTTACTATACCCATTCTATCTTCTAAAAAAATGGTCACGTACATTTCGGTAATTGAAAAGTTATTTAGACGGATACAGTATTAATCCTTATTAACTTAAATACGTTAGTTACCCCAAGCATTTCATGCACATTATTATAATCTTTTACACCATCTCTATGTATTATACATTACAGTCCTCCGCGGCATCTGTCTGTCTCTTTGCGATAAACTCAAAGACGGGGGTGGTTATAAAGGTTGGATAACCATCCAGTAGATGACGTTGTGTTTTATTAGCCACAGCAACGCGTGGCCGGGTCAGCTAGTAGACAACATAATGCATTACCTCATGAAATAAAGCACCCAGTAGCTAACAAAAAAATATTAGTTAAAACGCTTAAAATAATATTTCCTGAAAATGTTTTTAAACCAGATAATATTCGCTCGCCTTAACACGTTTTTTTTTAATGTTTTATGTGTATGGATGTCTCTAAGTATTTCTAAAATCTCTATTCTTGACAATGCATTTTTTTTTCAATGTGTTGTATTTTTTTAAATGTGTTATATCTATGTAAAATGTACTTATATGTGTCCGTCCTTCCCGTAATGAGTTTTTTCTCAACTCATTGGGAATAATGTGTTATTTACCATGTTTTTTGTAATACATTATAATTAAATAAATAAATCAATAAATTAACCAAATGAAAGAGTCAGGATAATGGAAGGGTATGTAATGTATGTACTCATGGAGGATTTTTGGATGTGAATGAAGCAAGAAGTATATGCCAAGATCATCATTCTTCGAAATATGATTGGTGCATTTCCCGGTGTAACGCAAAAAAATTGAGGAAATTTTGAAAACTCGTAGTCTCGCTAGCGATGTTAATTGGCTTTTAGGATGTAAACTTATTTTAATGACATTACAATATTTGTAGTGAAGAACACCGATTCCTTTAATAACACCCGCATTCTCTATTTGCCTGAGGAATTTTGAACCACAATAAAAATATACTCCAAAAAGAGGTGTAGGTTTCGACCTTTCAAAGAACAACGAAAAGTTCGGAATCAAAAAATGATATTCTGTTTTTCAGTTTGTTTGTTGCTTTAATGTTTTTGAATCACAAATGAATTCCGATCCACTTACCAGAGTAAGGTGGTGGGAGGATACCTACTGGTCGTAAATCGTAATGTCTGGGGCCGCCGCCGTTGCAAGATGAAAAATTCCTACCATTTTAAGAAATTTGGTTTCCACTGACATGACGTTCATGTAATTCTGAACATTGTTGTTACAATGTCAATAAAAGACAAATAATAACTCACCCAACCAGTTTAGAGTGAGTTATCAAGTCATAGGTTCACGCTGAAACAAGAAACGATTTTATAACTATTTATTATGGTGCCCTAAAATTCTAGCGGATCCTGGCGCCATTTGATTCAGGGTCCTGGCTGGTGGTATCATCTGCTTATAATAGTTAATAGGTTCTGTAAATTAATTATAAGATCATAAGCAATATGTAGAAGTTGGTACCAATATGTTTCTTTGAAAAGTTGCGCAAGATTAAAACGCTTGGTTTCAAGTTACGGTGTAACTTTTACGCAGCATTAAACCTTGTGAAGTCTGATTTCCCAATAGACGGGAGTTAAAACGAACTGAAATGCAACTAACCTCAAAGCAACTCATAATCCGTGAAAGGTGTAATTTCAGAAACCTTAAACCTTTCTTAAACCTCTTATAAAATGTTCAAAGAAATTTTTAACTCCCTGAAAATATATTTATTACAATTTATTTATTTTAGGCAATTAAGTTTGTTATCGAGATTTAAAGTGAATTCTTCTTCTACTTTCACCAACCAATATTGAATTTTAAATTTTGAAAAAAAAATTAATACTTGATATGACAAAAAAAGTTAAACCATGTTATATTAAATTATAAGTTTTTGAAGTGAAAACTTCTTAACAACCGTCTTTAAACGAAAATTGCGACACTAAAAAGAAACAAACACATGCATCTGTAGGATTAGGCCTGCTAAAGAATGAGATAGAATAATCGATATCCTCTTTGTGCGGTGCATCGTAGCCTCCCCACTCTTGTCTGTTTTAGTTTTCTGAAAGTTTCAGTTCTACCGCGTGTGAACTGCAAACTTGTAATTTTTTTTGTCCAGGAGTGGAATACGAGCGGAAGGTAGGTAATACTTAAAAAAAAGTGAATACCATTACTGATGGTCTGAGGAAAATAATTTCCCTTAGGACCTGTGTCATCTTTGGGATGCTGTGTGTAGTAGGGTATTTTTAAGCACAGGAAGAAGAGTAAGTTCTAGAAGTAATGGACGGAATCCATCGCTCCCACAACGGCGCAAGGCGATGTGATGGGTCGAGAGAGCCCGGCTAGGGAGGTGAAAAGATCTCCTACAACATGTCTCTACCGATCCGGCCCGCCACACTATATGTAGGCAAACGCAACCGCCGTTTATCAACGGGCTTTTAAAAACAACATTTGTTCTTTAAGTGTTGATATTTTTTCATCATTAAAAATAATAATTATAAAATATCTAATATAGTGGCTTCTTGCGCTAATTTTATGTACAATTCTTGTTCTCAGAAATTGTACCCTTTTTGTGTGAATATCTCACAAGAGTCTCAGTTGCTCCCATCTGGAGTAATTGATACTATGGCATCTCCTATTGGGGTAGGTTGTGAGGCTGAAGGTAGTGGGAAGGGGAAGGAGATGGGGAAGAGGAAGATGGGAAAGTACCCAGCTATTCAAATTTGGTCACCAAACACGGCTAAAGCCATTTCAAGCAACATTTCAATTCTGAATGGTGGTCTTACACCAGAGTGAAACTGAGAGTATCTTCCACTCTTGAACGTGCCGCAAATACATTACATATTATTTTAATCAAATTAATTATGAAATTACACAAAGTAATCAAATAAAATTTATTTTCCCACTCCAGGATTCGATTCCGCGACCTTTGGATTGTGAGTCAAGAGCCTTACCCCTAGACCACGACGGTCGTCAAAATGACGGAGAATGAAACATGCTCCGTCGAAATATCCAATTTTAATAACATTACTTCTTTTAAAAAGCAAATATACTCGTACATAAGAATTGTAATAATAAGTGTATCCGTTTTTTTATAGTTATGAGAATATTATTTACTTTCTTGTACTTCTTCTGTGTCTGTGTTGTACCTATTGAAATATATAAATAAACATAATGAGATATTAAAGATATTAAAAAAAAATAACGATAATGAATGAGAAAGAAAAAACTGTTAGTACAAAAATGAACAGAGAAAATCAGAAAAAAACGAAATACAATAAATTATAATTAAATTGTTCAGTGTTTAAGATTCTCAGGATTTTTTCCAGTATCTTAATCAATTTTAATCAGCGTTTTCAATAAAATATCTCACGAACAAGGGAAAATATTTATACAATATAATAACAATATTTGACTGATTTATAAAGGGCCATTTTCTTGAAAAATCACCTCAAGGGCGCTGTACATTTTTTTTACATCCATATCCACATCCACACAGGATGCCCTGAGTAAAATAATTTCTGGGGTTCAGTGTGTCCTGGTCATCCGCCTCTAAGACCTAGACAAACCTCACCCCATGAACCCGGGCACCCCTGCTAAATCACCAAATGTAGCAAACCACTTGGGGTGACCTACGGCAGAGGTGTTGGTTATCCAATAAAGGTTCCCGGGACGGCGGTACCCATTGCCGCCTCCCAAATAATATAAACATACATAATATAATAAAATATAATTAATACGATAGGCTTACAACTAAGATTTCAAATTATATTAATGTACCTAGTCACACTAATCTATTGACCTGCAAAATCGCGAAGTAAAATGAAAATATCAAAAACAAACATACGAGTATATATGGGAAAATACTTTGTATATCAAAACCTAACTTACGCCAGCAGCTTATTAAATATGTGAAATTTTCACCAAATCCCCCTAGAAAAGTAATTTATTCATGTGGCACTCATTAGTTCTGAAATTAGCTCACAATTAGTAAGTTTCATTTCTCTCTACTTAGGTTCCTTCTCTCCCGCTTTCCTAAGTGGATTCAGTCACTCGCCGGCTGCAGCATAATCTCGTACGTCAAGCAGGTTGATTTGATTTGCATATGGCCTGAAATACAACATTAATTACTGTGGTGATGCTTAAATGGCCTTTATTTGTGTTGAATAGCGTGCGACTTGATTATGAATTATGATTTACATAAATAAGTAAGGTTATTATATAATCTATTTTATTAAAATAACTTTGGAAGATTAAACCCATCATTGAAAAAGAAGATAATATTAACAAATCTAAACGAAACATGAAATGGAACAAGACACAGAAAAATAAAAAAAGGTAACGGTCGCATGTACACGTCGACCAATAGGAATAGGTGTCCCATATAAATCAAAATCGGATGTGTTGGTTCGAGGGTATTATGAAAGATTGTGGGGTAATAAATAATAACTAGTATCCGTCTAGTAATCGTCTTCTTTGTGTGCCGTATCAGGTCCCCCCGACGTTGGCGATCACTCTTGAGAATGTCTCTCTGTCTTGCGCTGCCCGGAATAGCTCCTCCACACTTCTAATGCCGGTCCACTCTCGTATATTACGCAGCCAAGACATTTGTCTCCTACCAGGCCCTCGGCGACCCTCTATCTTGCCTAATAACTAGTAATAAATAATAACTAGTATCCGGAGTATGCGTTCCCGGTATGGAATCCTTAATATAAGGTGTACATAGATATAGTAGAAAGTATACAGAATAAATTCTCTAAATATTTAATCAAGAAATACAACAAAACTACAAATAACATGTTAAGTTTACAAAAAAGACGCACATTATCAGATCTGCTGTTTCTGTATAACCTGCTAAATAATAAAATAGATAGTCCTGAATTGCTATCCACTATTCGTTTAAATGTCCCAATGAGGCGTACCAGGCACACTTTTCTTTTTCATATAGAATCCAATAACACTAATGCAGCGAGTAACTCGCCAATTACTCGCGCAATCATAACTTATACCCACTATGAAAAATTACTACACTTAGACATTTTTCATGATTCCTTGCAAACATACAAAGCTAATTTATTAAATTTCTTGGCGTGATATAATTGTTTTAAAATTACTTACACTTAACTTTTCATTAAACTTTAATCAGTCAATTACAATTAGTGAGCATATAATTCTTGATTTTAAAATGTCTCCTTATCTCTCCCCCCCCCCCCCTCCTTTTTCTTCGTTTTTATTATTATTACTTCATTCATTCAATAATTAAGTTCTAAGACCGGTTCATATCTCAGGCGTAATTACCAAATGACATTGTATGGACTTACGTAATAGGTACATAACCATGTAATAATTTAATTTAACATACCTTATAATCTGTATTATAATGTACTGTGTATGTCTTAATAAACAAATAAATAAATAAAATCCGACCGAAACAGGACTTTCCACCGAAACCGAATCTTCTGTGTCTGTCTCAGTTTTCTCTCGGAAAAAACTTTTTTAGATATGTTAAAAATCGATTGTTTATGATTATTTGGCCTACTTGTTACACTTATTCAGACACTCAACACGTGTTAAATTAAATAATTAAAATTAAAAAAAAAGCAATTATCTAAGAACGTGAATTTTTTTTAATATTACATCGTTTTGTTTGTTTTATAAGAATTTTCCTGATTTTTTTGTCTCCACATTTTTAATTGAGTTCGCTAATATTGTCTTCATTTAATTAAATATTGTAATTTGTGATTTTACTCATAAAGTTAAAAATTAAAAATAAATATTAATCCTAGACTTTCAGAAAAGTCAATAGATGTCGCATATTGGCATAATAATGCGGGATCTTGGTATAATAATGGATGAGAAACCAGACTTCACGGTCCACTCCACATTCAACAAACTGCAAATAAGGGTATGAACACATTAGGATTTGTATTAAGAACAATCAAAAACAAAAAAAATCGTTACAAATCATTACAAATCTACTGCACACATCCCTTGTTAGAAGCCTGATAGAATATAACTCCATAGTCTGGTCGCCCTTCTACAAAATTCATATTCATACCCACTATTGAAAGAATTCAAAGAAAATTTCTACGTTTTATAAATTTTAAACTTAACATTCCTTTAGAGCACATACATTACCCGTCGTTAATGAATACTTTAAATATTCCAACATTAGAAAACAGACGAAAAATAAACGACCTTACCTTTTTATTAAAATTATTTAACTCTAAATTCGATAGTTGTGAACTCCTGCAGTTAATAAATCTACATGTACCTACACGAACTACTAGACAAAGATTGACATTTTATATACGTACATCTCATTCGAACTATGGTTTACATTCTCCAATACAACGTTTACATGGTCTTGGTAACAAATACTTAAACAATATGGATGTATTTGACAATAATTTGAACTTAGCAAACTTCAAACGCCATACGCGCCAAATGTATTTCTACCTATCCCATAAACTAATGTGAACAACAATTTTAAACATTACCTACTTTATGTCAACTTCTATATTTTATGGACTATATTTTGTTTCTTATATTTTATGTTACCTGTATTTTGTTAACGCTTATATTTTATGCAAACTAATTTTTTTTTAACGCCTATGCAGGGTGTCCGGGGGAAAAGTGCATTAACTTCGGGAGGTGATTCTACATGACAGTACAAGTAAAAAAGAAAAATAAATAATTTCGAATTTCCAACTTTTAGGGGTAGTTTTGAGGTGAAAAGATGAAATAAGTCCGGCGTGTGCGGCCAGATTTATTATTTTCCGCTGTTACGATACGGGCCAATCACAATCGAGTCGGACGCCCGGCAGGCTGTCAGCGAGTAAGATCGTACCTCACACTAAGAATTTTTAGTAGGTACGTCTTTTTGTATGGGAAAAATATGTTGGAATTTCGGAAAAAGTTGTTAAACTTTTTTACTCCTACCATAATGTCGAATCACCTTCCGAAGTTAATGCAATTTACCCCCGGACACCTGTATATATATATATATATATATATATATATATATATATTTTACGTTAACTCCACACAGGAGGCCCTGAGGAAAATAATTTCCCTCGGGGCCTATGTCATCTGGGATGCTGTATGGAGGGTCTTTTTGAGGAGAGGAAGGAATGAACATTGGTCTTGAAGAGACCCATGTTGTAGGAAGGAGGAAACACAGAGCCCGGCAAATCATTCCACAGCCGAGCTGTTGAACACAAGAACGAGTTGAAGAAACGACCCGTTCTCAAATGTTGGGCACGCGTTTGGCGTGTTTCCCGACTATGCACCGGTGCCGAAGGGATCAATGACGCTAGTTCCTCGGAGCATCTTCCATTGTAACACCGGCAGAACAAGGATAGCATTCCCACCCGACGCCTAAATCCCACCCGATGCTCTAAAGATTGCAATCCGTCTGTTAAGATGGGAGAAGCTATTAAGCGAACCGCACGTTTCTGCACAGAGTCGAGGGTATTTTTCAGGTATTTCGGAGCTCCAGACCAGAGGTGGCTGCCAAATTCAACCGTGGGGCGCACTTGTGATTTGTTCAGGGTTAGCAGTTGTGTACTATTAAAGTATCTGCGGGCCCTGTACAGTACGCCCGGTTTTTGGAGGCTAACTTTACTCTGGCTTAGATGGAGCCCCCATACCTGAGCTGGTCACTTAGGGTTACACCAAGCATATTATTGGAGGGCCTGTTCGGTAGATTGCTAACGTTGAAAGATACTAGATGTAACCTATATTTTGTTTTTAACATATATGATGTTACTTTTATTTTATAAATCCATTGTTTTCAATGTAATTAAAAAAAATTACTGCATTCTATGTAAAAACCCAATGGGCGTTTAAATAAATATAAAATAAATATTAAAAATAAAATGGATAAAAGATTATCCAGACACTATCTAGATAGCATTTAGTTCGGGTTGAATCTTGCAATCATACATAAAGATAGCAGGCAATAAATAATATGTGCGTAATAGAAAATGAAGATAATGTTGGTAGTTCTTAGTCGAAGTATGATACAGATTAAAGTTATCGAACTTGATATCGACACCTTAGCTCAGTTGGTAGAGCCCTTGCCATGGAAGCAAAGGGTCCTGGGTTCGAGTCCCAGAGGTGCTAATATATTTTTCTGATTTTTCTGTCTCCACATTTTCGATTGAGTTTCGCCAATATTGTCTTCATTTATTTAAATATTACAATTTGAGGTTTTACTCATTAAGTTAAAAATAAAACATTTTTTTGTTTAAAACCACGAGATTTATTAATTTATAAACCGACCGGTTTCGCTTACTTAAGCATCTGTAGGGTCAAATTAATACGAAGTATTAATCTGAAGATGCTTAAGTAAGCGAAACCGGTCGGTTCATAAAATAATAAATATCGTGGTTTTAAACAAAAAAGTATTTCATTTTATTACAATTAATGTAACTCTTAAGCCAGGAGTTATATTAATTGGAGTATTTTGATTTATTATATATTATTTGTTTTACCATTGATTTTTGCAGAAAAAACCATTTCACACGATTGGGTTGATTTCATATTTATATTTTTAAATCATTGGGTATTCATTTATATGGGCGGCACCTAATATACGAGCATGTTCAGTTGATTCTAAACTCACTTCTCTCAATATATATTTTAAAGCCCATTTTTGCATTTTCTTAAATTTAACCTACCTCTGGAACTCTTTGTTAAACAAAATAGTTGTCTACAGAAACAAAAATATAATTGAACGACAATGATCTACATATTTATGAACCGTTATGTATTTATGTGAGTATAAGATAAAACGTGATAAATTCCACTTAAAACCTAAAACAGGTATCTAATAAAAAGGCGAATTCTGATAAATTATAATGACTTAAAGATAAGCAAATAAACTTTCCTTTGTGTTGTGACCTGCTGCTACCCTTAAAAGATCGGTGAGTGTGGGTCGAACTTAAAAGAATTGAACCGTTCTGGCGAAAAATTTGTTCAAAAAAAGTGTTTTTTCAATCCTTTGGAACGTTTCATCCACAAAGAGAAGCCGGGCTATACGGGACATGTTAACAACAACATAACAAAGGTACTGTAAATTTCCACAACCCGCATGCAGTGGCCATTGCTTCGCGCACATCTCGGGTCAAGAATGTTCAAACACACAAAAAGTAATAATCTTTTCACAGGCATCAATTTTAAATATGTAAATTGAATTTGAAGTACCTGCCCACGGGCTTATTAAATTTTTTCCCTTCTATTTGAAAATACCAAGACACATTTTTTTACGAAAAATCTTATTTCATACACCTACAGTGTTAAGGGGGATGTCTGGTTCAGCCGACATAAAAATTAGATTTCTTCCAAAGATTTACATACGTTAGCAGTGGGCTCACTGCAAAAAACTAGATCAAGAATGGGACTATTTATATTAGCGACAGTGTTTAGTTGTGGGATTGATAAATAATTCGACATACCCAGAATCTCTCTCTCACTAAGATTAGCAGTTGACATATTAATACCAGACAATTCAGGATCATCATGGTTTCAGGATATATTTGATAAGTTATAGTCTCCTACTACAACAAGTTTGGCACTGGAATGTTTAAACCTTAAAAACTCCACGTCCTCAACATGTTTTGTATACAGCTATGTATCGGAGAATGGCGGTAAATATAAACATCCAATTATTAACTTGCCAGCATTTTTGTTTTCGAGCAACACGAATATTTGTTCAACCTCACTGCACTTTTGACGGAATACGTTTGTGGACAGCAATCAGGACTCCACCCCCTCTTGTATTGGAGCTGGTGTTTGGACTACGGTCTACTCGGTAGAGGTGGTGATCGTGCAATCCAAGTTCCGCTGAGAAAATTGATGGTGTTAACCAGGTTTCCGTTAACATGATGACATCGTGTGAGAGAGTCGGGGCACTTATTCTGAATTCCTTTAGTTTCGTTTTGAAGCCCCTGACGTTCTCCTGATGTTACATTTATTTAGTTGGAGTTTTTTGGCAAAAAAGTGACAATTTTAGGTAGATTTTTAATATATTTTATTGTTAAATTTGATTCACCATTTTTTTCTAGACTCCAGCTCGTCCCCAAGCATCATCAGGTGTTTACTTTGTTGTTTATGATAAGTATATGGAAAAAAATTGCTTTTATTTTGTTAGTGCGTTCTCCAACTTACTCCGAAGAGGCCCTAAATTTTATACGTACATAACTAATAACCTATTTGTGTTCTGCTAAAGACGAAAAATGGTTATTATAATGGTTCAGCAAAAAAACTATGAGTAGGTGAAAGGGAGGCGTCTACTAATATCTACAGGAATCCCAAAAACTGAACCAATCGGATTAATATCTATGAGAACCAAAGTGTGGACGAATATCTACAGCACTGGCAGAGGTTGGATTTGCAATTATGTATAGCATATTGGAGTAACGTAATATTGCGTATGCAGTTTAAAAAACTTAATTTATGTATGTAAAAATCCCTAATATCGGACTATTAGACACATTTAGCTGATTATTAAGGATTTGGGTTTTGGTTTTAACAGCTTTCTTTATTTCGAGTGCTTCTAAATTATTTGGTCTGTTACCATGGCCATTTGTAAGTCAGTTAGATTAGGATAGGTAAGGTTGTGTTGCCGTGTATTTCGAAATAAATAAATATCTTTGTATTATGACCCCCATGTTTGTTCAATAAATTATTGTCCTCGTAAACAGCAAAATACGTAATATTATGCAAAAACTTCATGTACTTACTTTAAACGTTTAATCCTTTACGTAATTAGTAATTACGTAATTGAAGTAATTTATGCTTTTCCGTACAACCTCTTGCTCAGCTGCCCTCTGTAGATATTAGTCCAACCTACGCTCCATAGATATTAGTCACCACTGGGACCCTCATAGATATTCGTCCGACCTTAGCTCTGTATATATTAGCCCTCAATCTGAAGTTCATAGATATTAGTCCAACATATGAGCTGTAGATATTCGTCCGACATACAGGCTGTAGATATTAGTATCTGGAGTCGGTGAAAGTACTTTCCATTTCGCACCGGAAAGAAAGAGCATTTTTGCTGAAAGCCTATTTTTCACTAAAAACAGCCTCGTGAGTGAGAAATATGGGTGATATGTTAAGGCTTAAGCACAGATAAACAACACCCCAGAATGGCTTTACATTATAAAAATTTACTATTTATTTAGAGAATGTACCCATACCAAGTGACCCGTTCAGGGGGGAGGGGAATCTTCAAAATACCACGCTGGGTCACAATGAGGGGGGGTAGTCAATGTAGAAAACTAAATTAAGTTCTGGTATTTTGACATAAGTTTTATCTTGATAATTTTTTTTCCTCTTATAATTATAGGTATGCATGCACTCTTGCCTTAACGCAGCAAGCGCCGTATTAATAAAGAGAAATGTAAGCCAAATATTTTTTTTTTACTTTTTGTTAGCAAGAAGTGTTTTAAAACCATATTTATGAATTACTACGTGAAAACTGTAGTGGGACGGGGGTTCTTGGAATATACTACACGTGGTCACCGAGGGGGGAGGGGGGGTTAAAAGTTGCAAAAAGTGGGTCACGTGGTATGGGTACGTTCCGTATTAAAAAAAAACTATTATTAGATAATACGTTTTAGGATAATAGGTTCTGTTAGTAGTTGGAAATTATCACGATTTTATGAATCTATTATGTGAACGGTATTGCCGAGTTTCTCTGAAGTGATTATTGCTTATTAACTTTTTTGGAGCGAAACTTCTGTAGCCCCGTTAGTAATTTGAAATTTGGATGAAATGGAAGTGCGTCACAAAAATTTATTATATGGCGGGTCCTTTGTTCTAATATAATGCGGTAATTTCACAAATCCGCGCGCGCGTCCGGTAGCGCAGCGGTATAACGCGTCGCTAATCTCAGCGGCCAGAGAAATCCAGCGAACGGAGGTTCGAATCCTACGAAAATCAAAAAAATAAACATTTTTATTTTGTAAATCAATATCCAATCTTCAAACCACTTTAAAATAAACAGGCAAAAGAAAAGAAAGCGACATCTAGCGACTTTCTAGTTTCACTTCTACCGCGTGTGAATTACACACTCTGATTTTTTTATTTAGTCGGTTCATCATTTTTAAATTTTTTTTTTATTAATAAATTTTTTTTGTTACATACATAAAAATATTACAAAAAACATTTCTTTTGATAAGAAGTAAAAAAAAGGAACTATAAAATTAAATATGTAGCTTAAAAATAAACAATAATACAATTTAACAAAAAAAAAAAGATATTACAATAGTATACATATATGTATGATAACAAAAAAAAATCCCACATAGGCATCGCCAGTTCGTGGGTATACGTAAGTTTTTTTTAATGCAGTTAAGATACAACATGGCAAATTAAACTTTAAATTAGTAAATTAAAACGTAATTATGTTTTAACATATTTATAGAACAAATAATTCCGTATTTACAAAACCAAAGTTAAGAAAAGAAGAAAAAAAATATATATAAGATAAACAAAAAAGGTTAAATAAAAATTAGGATTTGTAAAGTTATAACAGGTAAGATGTTATAGCAGGTGTGTATTTGTGTCATTTGTAGTTACCCAAGTCTTTATTAATTTTTTGTATATGCTGTAAGAGGATATGTTTTTAGATTTAATTTCTATAGTCTGATACAGTGCATTATAGATTTTTGGTGCAATGAAAAAAGCATGTCTCTGCGCAAGCCTAGTTTTGCATAGGGGAACCTCAAATGCATTATTTACACTACTGCTGGAGCGATTTTCGTTTTTTGTAAAATATACATTTCGTGAAAATATATATTTCAGACATTGCATACAGTAGATTTTTCTTATATCTAAGAGTTCAGCTTCTTGGAATAATTGCAAGGAGGGGTAGGTAACATCTTTATGCAACCTTATTTTTATTATTAACTTTTGAGTAATTTCTAGTTGCTGAATATGTGTATCATTTGGGAGGCGGGAATGGGTACCGCCGCCCCGGGAACCTTTATTGGATAACCAACACCTCTGCCATAGGTCACCCCAAGTGGTTCGCTACGTTTGGTGATTTAGCAGAGGTGCCCGGGTTCATGGGATGAGGTGTGTTTAGGTCTGATGACCAGGACACACTGAACCCCAGATTCCTACCCACCCCTTAAACCCTTTTCCTTCCCAGAACCCTCCTCTCCTTCCTTTCCCTAAAAAACCCTCCACACAGCATCCCTAAAGATGACATAGGCCCTCAGGGAAATTATTTGCCTCAGGGCCTCCTGTGTGGAGCTTATGTAAAAAAAAAAAAAAATCATAAATACCCCCCCATCCAATTATTCCATAAGATATTTGTATCAGACGTGCTTATGCCAGAATAAGTTTACATGTTTTAAATTATTTTAATATGCAATATTTGTTTGTATTTCTTATGTCATTTGTATTCTGTATGTAATGTAAACCTTTTAAAATAAACAATGGGCACTAGCAGGTAGTAGGAACTTAGAACCCGGGCATATCCGTACCTACTGACGGTGAAAGCGGCTTGACCAATCAGAGGCTCGAGCTAGGGGTCTAACGGTACATCCCTTGGCCACGGTCAAGTGCCTAAATTAACAAAAAGGCAAGCTTTCACCGTCCAAGCCCTCTTTCTCATCGGATCTGCCTAGGCGACGGACCCTACCCGGGTCTGCCTGCCGCCTGCTAGCCGTAGCCGCCTCTCTCTGTCGATTTCTTTGCCTTTTATATTTGGCTTGGCGTGTACGTTTGTCGTGTTTTTACCAACCCCCTATTACAGTCTGTATACCGACGACGGCCCGTGCGGTATATAGTGGTCCTTCGAGCCGGATAACAACACGCCATCACGTCTACACGCCATTACGTCTCGAGCCCCCAAGTCTCGAGCCCCCATCGCCCGGGCTCCTTCGCCCCGGGTCCCGCACTTCTCTGCTCCGATGATGACGTCACGTCCGGATCGTCAACTGATGACACCGTCCGGATGCGTGCCATGCAAAATCAGCACGCCCAGCAGTTTGCATACATATTGGAAGCCCTGAGGCCTGCCCAACCAGTCACGCCGGTGAAACTTCCGGATGCGCTGCCAAAAGTTCCAGCCACCCCGGTGACTTTCCCGGTTACTGCACCCACGCCGGTGTTCCCAGATGCGCTGCCAAAAGCTTCAGCCATGCCGGTGACCATCTCGGCTCATACTCTAACCACGCCGGTGATCCTCCCGGATGTGGTACTGCAAGCACCAGTCACGCTGGTGAAATTTCCGGATGCGCTGCCAAAAGTTCCAGCCACCCCGGTGACTTTCCCGGTTACTGCACCCACGCCGGTGTTCCCGGATTCGCTGCCAAAAGCTCCAGCCATGCCGGTGACCATCTCGGCCTATACTCTAACCACGCCGGTGATCTTCCCGGATGTGGTACTCCGAGCACCAGTTACGCCGGTGAAATTTCCGGATGCGCTGCCAAAAGTTCCAGGCACCCCGGTGACTTTCCCGGTTACTGCACCCACGCCGGTGTTCCCGGATGCGCTGCCAAAAGCTCCAGCCATGCCGGTGAACATCACGGCCCGCGCTGTAACCTCGCCGATGAACATCTCGGCCCATGCTGTGACCACGCCGATGAACATCTCGGCCCACGCTGTGACCACGCCGATGAACATCTCGGCCGCGGGCACCCGCGCTGTAAATACGCCGATGAACATCTCGGCCGCGGGGACCCACGCTTTGACCACGCCGATGAACATCTCAGCCGCAGAGACTGACACATCAACTACGCCGGTGAACTTCCCGGCCCCTGTGTCCCTCACATATAATAGGACAACTCAACACGCGCCCATACAGCCCGCCTATCAACCACAAGGAGAAATACCTAAGAAGCCGAGGTATAATGCACGCCCCGACCCAGAAATGGAATGCCTAGCCGCCCCGTACGACAAGTCGCGGCCTGTCAACATCTGCAGTGGACAGCCCGCCCGACAACCCCGGGAAGTTATACCTACTCAACTCAGGTATAATGTGCACCCCGATCCGACGGTAAACGCCGACCGCTACCCCGAAGTACGCGGCCCCGCAGCGCCTGGCCCCAAAGTGTCTGGTATTGCTGTACCAGCGACCCCCGGCTCAATCTACGCCGGCCGCCACCGTGCTTTTGGCGGGCCCCGAGAAAACACATGCCGCTGTCCCGAAGACCGCGGTGCCGCATCGCCTGGCCCCAGAGATCTCGGCCATATTGTAGGCGCTTTCTCCGACAACGAAACGCGCATTGTGATGGTGACTTCTACTGATGCAGGGATGAAGCTTCCACCCATCTCTACTCCAGCCGACAGTGTAGATGGGGGAAGAGTTTGTGCGCCTCGGGATAAAGCACGGTTCACAAGACTGCCTGCTTACCCGACGACCGAGCAGACATCCGCTACACGCCAGCGCCATCGACAACGCGGCCTGTCGCCCTGCGTTCCAGGAACACCGTCAGCGGCCATCGGAGTCGCCGACACGATGCACGTCTTCCCAAATAGCTAGGCGAATTCTTCGCCGGGGGAAGTGTATCAGACGTGCTTATGCCAGAATAAGTTTACATGTTTTAAATTATTTTAATATGCAATATTTGTTTGTATTTCTTATGTCATTTGTATTCTGTATGTAATGTAAACCTTTTAAAATAAACAATGGGCACTAGCAGGTAGTAGGAACTTAGAACCCGGGCATATCCGTACCTACTGACGGTGAAAGCGGCTTGACCAATCAGAGGCTCGAGCTAGGGGTCTAACGGTACATCCCTTGGCCACGGTCAAGTGCCTAAATTAACAAAAAGGCAAGCTTTCACCGTCCAAGCCCTCTTTCTCATCGGATCTGCCTAGGCGACGGACCCTACCCGGGTCTGCCTGCCGCCTGCTAGCCGTAGCCGCCTCTCTCTGTCGATTTCTTTGCCTTTTATATTTGGCTTGGCGTGTACGTTTGTCGTGTTTTTACCAACCCCCTATTACAGTCTGTATACCGACGACGGCCCGTGCGGTATAATATTGATGATTGCACCAATGCATGATATACCAGTTTCATTCTTTTGATATCAACTATGTTATTTAATCGTTTAAAAATATAAGTCAAATACCTAAGTTTATTTACAAGGTTTTCTACGTGATTTGTCCATTTTAGTTGGCTGTCTATAATAATTCCTAGGTATTTAACTGTGTTCCCCGAATTCATTTCTATACAGTTAGAACACAAAACAGGGTTGCAAGAATTGTTGTGAAACCTTATATTTAGGTGAGTTAAGGGTGCCGCCCTTTTGGTATTATAGAAAGGAATATACATAGTTTTTTCACAGTTCGGAGTTCGGAGGTTTTGGTTTAGCCATTCTTTGACAATGGATGTCTGGGGATAGTGACCACTACTCCAATTTTCATGATGGACAAGGCTCCTCCATTCCCCACGGGGAGCGCTGCTTGGAGAGCTGCGGGCACCGACGAATCGGACGCCAGTGATACTTGGTAACTGCAGCGTTTTGGTTGACCTTGCTTTTTTGCCTTCCACTTTGCCAGTGACTATGATTTTTTCCAATTCAAGCTGTTAGCAGATAGTTGAAAGCCTATTATGGATGCCGAGCTCTAACAGAATGTCGGGCTATCCACGGAATCCTGAGCATTTTTCTCCAACATCACATTTCGAGGGCGTCCATCCGCTTTCTTTCGCTGTCTCTAAGCGTCCATGTTTCCGTACCGTGTAGAAAAATGGGGAAAATAAATTATTTATTTAAAGAGGTGTAAAACAGAAAACATGACGGCTCTTACTTTTCTGGTGGATTGCAACTAGAGAAAATGTTACACTGCTTTTAATGTTTGAAACATCGTCATAATCATAATTTGCTTTCCCTTTTCGGTCAGGGAATCGATGCTTTAACGATGAACCTCTAGGAATCTATTCATTATAGTTGTTCAGCACCCTCGATCCATTACCGGTTTAATCTCTCCTTGAACAGGCTCTGCAAATGCTTTCGCCAGATTTTCTTAGTCACGATCCTTAGCAATGAGTGGACGGCTGAATAATAACTTAATGCCTCACATTCGAAACAATGGAGTTGATACTTGGTAGGTATGGTTGATGATTGATTGAACCTAATTATTACCAACCATAACGCCCAATATGATGCACAGGTGAGGCCTAAACGACTCGGTGACATATGGTTGGGTGCGGTGGAGACGATGCATTGACAAATGAATACTTTAATTATTCCGCTACGTTACCGATGAGTTCCAACTCCAGCAGAGTGGTCACATCGTCGGCGTCATCGTTATCACTTTAATTTTTCAGCGGACTGATCTTCCCGTTAGTTAAATTTGGTTGTTTTGTTCTTTGCATGATTGCGGAGAGCCTATCTAGTGTAGCAACGGTATTTGTTTTTTCTTCATACAGAGCCCTGACGAACGAACGTACAATATGAAACGCCCTAATGACGGACACATGTCTGCTTCAATAAGTCAAGAGTCGGGTCGCCGAATACACACACATCATAGGGAGATGTTACATTCTGAAATAATTACGAAAGTTTCCTTATGTTTTTTAAATATCTACATTACGTACATTATAATACAATGAAGATAAATAAATAGAGGACCTTCTTTCAGATGGACGTTTGCCAACCTAATGCGTTTGCATCAAGGCATTATTGAATATGTTATGAAGTTAGTTGTTTTTTACATCATGTACTCTACAAATGTAGATTATTTTTGAAAACCATTCGGTAATCGATCTGCATTAAAAAATATCGCTTTTCAATTTTTTGATATTTAATAAAATCTATAAAATACCGACGAAATTACTTACGTAATAAAATATTCTGTCAGTATCACCCTGGTGAGGTAACAATATTTCGTTACTGCCTCTATCCCAGAACCTCAATACATACCAATTATCAACTACTTCTATCCTCATTTTGTTCACCCACACAATATTCCGGGAATTAGAAATGCCGTAGTCCTATTGGTTCTGGGAAATTAGGACGGCTTAGCAATATTATTCAATAGTTAAACATTAACAAATATATACAAATAATAAGAATATTAATGAAAACGGCTTATAAGGTTTGATTATATATTTTTCAATATTATTTTAATTAATTTAAACATCATTCATGATTTTTTCTTTCAAACACAACAAGGAGCCATTAAATATTCCTGTAATATATCTAGAAGGAAATGGACTGCTTGTGGCCTTACAGATTTAATATCTGGGACATATCCTAACCGAAGACATCAACGATATAGAAGATTGAAAATTGGAACGGCAAAGAAGAACAATTAACATACGGGCCGGAATACTGTTCTACCACTCTCGCGACGATGTCAGAAAATTACTCTTGAAGACGTACTGCACTGCCCTTTACACATGAACTGTGGACGCAATACCCAGCAGCGCAATGGGACAAACTGAGGGTGTGCTACAACAATGCATACAGGCAACATATGAAACTACCGAGGTTCTGCAGTGCCTCCACGATGTTCACCGAAGGGAGGGTGCACTCATTCCCAGCCTTACTTCGCCACCGACTAGCCAGTATCTGGAGCAGGATACGGAAATCAACCAACATCATTGTCGTGGCTGCACCCGAGTGGCTCAGTTCCCCACTAAATGAGCGATGGATGCAGATGATGTGGCGATCTCCCTGATGGACGATTCTAAAATATTTATTTTTAATTCTGTTTAATTTTCGTTATTTTAATTTTATGCATTTTTTTGTTACTTAGTTGACGAATTTTATTTTCGTTTTGTGTTTTAATTCGGTACCTACTTAATTATGTATTCACATTTTTTTTTCTTTTAAAGTTGTTTGTGTAATACGCAGACTGGGATTGCACTACCTTCCTAGCCTTGCTGGAATAAAAACTTCAAGAAAATAAAGAAAGCTAATAAATATTCAAAGAATATTCTATCAATCATTCACCATGATGCTTTAAGCCGCAAGAATTATAAAACAATTTCTAGAAAATACCCACAATTACCTCGATACCAAATATATTCAGAATCAAAAATATAACTTGCGTTGCACCAGAAATCGGATGCAACTCCTCCCATGTACGTATTGACATTTTTATCCGGATCGCAGAAGCCTTAGAATCTGGCGGTAAAAGCATCTTGGAAATAGTAGCTTTCAGCTTGGAGGCAAAGCTCTAACAATCGTCTGCATCTGGCCTATAAACGTCGATAAAGACACCGTGGGGAACGTCTGAACAATATACATGAACTGCAAAGGATAGCGGGTAACGGGGATAACTCCGCTGGATGTGCGATCAAGATCTTACATATTGTATGTAGGAGCCATGTGGCATTGGCTCGCAACTCCGCGTCGGTTATTTTCTATACTTACTTCTTTCAGGACGATAATGCGTTCAGACTTGGTTAAAATGATGTCTCAGCGAAGGAAAAATACATTATACCTTACCGAAATTATCTTGATTGCTTTGTTTTCTTCAAGGTTTTTCGAAACATGCGAAATGCGTGCTCAATAGTTGCATACGATTATAAATTATCTCATGAAAATGGGTGGTTTTCATACTCGTTCTTGCTTTGAACAGCTCAGCATGACTTGCCAGTTTTTGTTCTTTCTCCCTCCTATAACATGGGTTTCTTACATGGTCTCTAGACCTACGTTCCCTTTATTATCTCTATAAACAGACCTTTCCCATAACATCCCCATAGATTAAGAGCATTTGGCGACTTTAAATATGCACGACGCACATATCTATTTGTCTGGAATCTAAGTCAATGTAACTACCGCAACGTCATCTCCATCACAAGACATGCATCATTTAAATACATAATGACCGTTTAAAAATCAATTGGCAGCCATAATCACGAAAACAACTCGTTTCGGTTGTGTGCCAATGCGATAAAATTGGCACCCATCTTTCTACCTATCTAGAATGAGAAAATTGTTTTATTTTCATTTATTATAAAAATTTCATATTAGAAATATGTATTCCTTTGGTTTAAGTCTTCTTTTGGATTTCATGATTTTTACGAGACTTAGTTGATCTAGCATCCTTCAATAAAGATGTAAAGGCTTCTGTCCAAGATTGGTCTACGCCTCTCGCTTCTGAGTTGTCTTCTTCTTTGTGGGTAATTTTCCGAGAACTCTTTCAGGATCGAAAGGAGAAATTCCTCATGTTCTGAACCCGGCCACCAATTTTCAGGTGTCTAGAGTCGATTGATTTTAAAGTGATCAAGGATCCTCGGGAATTCACTATTTGATAGTACTCCCCTATTTCTCATCTTCCTTTGAATTAATTGTTTTCGTCAAGCGATTTTTAAGTGTCGATACTCTTTCGTCATTTTAGGTAAAGCATATTTTTCCTTTACGGCTGTAATGAAAACCTTACCTCGGACACGGTCTTATTACTAAATATTTTATAAATACTTTTATCTTAACGAATCCAACAACTATAATATCTCTTGATTGTTCGCGGGCCTGCGCTAGTGTGTCATATTTTCCTTATTATTTTCAATCATCATACACAATAAGAAAAGAGTTTATGTAAACAGTGTTGATAATATATTAAAACAATTTAAAACTTTTTTCCACAATACATTTGGGTTGAAACCGGTTACGGTAAGAAATAAATAAATATATTATTATAATGCAATTCCACCACGAATTATCAGTATTAAAAAATATTGCAATACAAACGCGGTAGAAGGGAAATCTTCAGAAAACTAAAGTAGACAGGAGTGGGGAGACTACGAAGCACGTTTTTTTATCAACGTGATCAACATACTTTTGTATTATTTGTGTTTTCTTCTTCGGATTAGCTAGATATTGCTTTCTTTTCTTTTGCCTGTTCATTTTGATGTGTTTTCAATATCGGATCTTAATTTCACAAAAAAATTTTTTTGGTGGGATTCGACCCTTGGTTCGCTGGATGTATGGCCGCTGAAGTTCGTCAGGCGCTTTATACCCCTACCGGGACCGTGGATTTATCGTATTATATTGGAACCGAGTACCCGTAAATAAATACATATTTTATTACTATCTCATTCTATCGCAGGCTAAATCCTATAGATGTATGTGTTTGTCTCTTTTTAGTGTCACTCGTTTCCGTTTAATCGAGTTTCAAATTGAACTGTGCTAAAGAAGTTTTCACTACAAAAAAATCCAAGTTTAACAAAAGACAAGTGTCTAACAAATTTTACTTTTCAAGAAACTAATTAATTAACAATTGAATTCGGTATAAAACGTTATTGGAACAAATAATGCTTAGTTAGACTCAGACCCAAACATAACACGAGGGTTAACGAAATAGATGTATCGATGTTGGGATACTGTTAAACGGTTAACATTATCCTGGATGTGGTAGGTACCAGGCTTTATCTAATGGCTCTCCCTCGTAACATATTTCACTGCAATAGTTTATTCAATTTACTTTACCCATCGGTTGGGGTTAGTTCAATGTTAGGTGGTTAGGAATTATTTAAAACGTATGTGAAACGAACGATGTGTACAATACGGCATATTATTACAACATATTCATTTAATATTTAGTTAGGAACCAATCAAAAAATGGCACACGAAGCCTAGCATGTTCCAAATTCAAATGATTTTATTTTTATTTTATAAAAATAATGTACGAGTTCACAATCTGACATAAATAATTTCATATGATGTTGCCATAAATGTTCTAGTTCACCTAATTGGTGTTGTACATTATTTTCATTACCGCCGAGCCGGTTCAATAACGGGCGTGGCCCCGGTATTATAACCAATCAGGTTTTCGAATCGATTTTTGTCTAATTAGACAATCGGATGGAAAAACCTGATGTGTGCGGCCAGCCTTAAACAGAGTATATAGCTCATTTTTATAACGTCTGCGCCAAAATCCATAATCTGAAACCGGTCCGAAGATACGCCTCAAAATTTTCCTTTCAAAAACATCCTGTGCTCGCTGATTCCTCTTAGTTAGTACCCAAGTCACAGCTGCGTATGTGAATACTGGGACAAATTGTATACTTTATTTCATTCATGTTTATAAAAATAGACTAGTTTCTGCACCTTACCGAAGGCTTTTTAACCTGTAAAAAGCTAATGTTACTGATTAAAATAATTTGTTTTGTTTTAATTATTTTTAATGTACGGTAGAGTGACAAAAAAAGTATCGTGATTTTTAAATTATGTAATAAATGAACCCTTTTCATTATGACTTTTTAATTATGTTTGATGATAATATCCGAGTTTTAGAATAAAACGAGTCACATATTTCCACAATAAACAATTGTATTGTAACAATCCCTTTTTCGATAACCTTCGTGGCAAAGCGGTTAGCAGGCGTAAAGCCAGATAAAATAAGAGATATAGGACATATGATTACTGTTTCAATTTCTTGTTAAATAATTATTTTATTGAAAAAGAACATGAAACCGCACAAGTCAAAGACAAACAAAAAGGTGACAGTCGCAACTGGGAATCGAAATCAGGATCTCTATCTTACTGGGACAGAGTTATTTTTTTATTAAAATGTTTTATTTTTATTTTATTTTTTTATTGGTTTTCAAGGTACAATCCCGTTAAACCGCAATAAAGCAGTTTGTCAACAGGATGTTAATGTTCAGTTACAATTTAAACATTACATAATATTATTACTATAACCATACAGATTATAACAATTAACACATATGAATTAATATAAACTATCTCTATTTAGCAGCCATTGTTTCAGCATATATCTGAATTTATTTGTAGAATCGCAATTTTTTATATTAATTGGTAACATGTTAAATATTTTTGGCACGTTATATTCCAGGGTTCGCCGTCCGTAGTTATTATTATATTTTGGAACAATCATTCCTTCATTCTTCGTGAACCTTGTATTATAATCATGTTCTACTTTCCTCTTATAATTAGACTCAGACATATGCTGAATCAATATTTTGTACCATAATAAGGTCTGCACCGGTAATATTGATAAATTCCCATACAACAATGATACGTTTCGTCTCTGTGAAAAAATATGTTTTTGAACTAATAACTTAACCATAGAATTTTGTACTGACTATAGGTAGCTCAAATTAGTCTTGCAAGAGTGTCCCCAAGTTGTTAATCCATACCGTAAAGTTGATTCTGCGAGTGATAAGTAAATGATTTTTAAAATATTCACCGGAACGAAACATTTCAGTTTGTATAGCCTACCCACTATCGCCCTCAGCCGTTTACAAATTTTGTTTATTTGTACATCCCATTTAAAATTACAATCAACAGTCACTCCCAAATAAACATATTCATTTACAAGTTCAATACTATCACACATGCAGGGCTGCAAAATGTTTTGATGAATACATGTAAAGTCATGAGATATTATTTTAGGCGTTTTCTGAGATGAAGCATGTGGAGATCGTACCTATGTGCATGAATTTTGTTTTTTGGTATTAATGATTAGACCTGCGTCATGTGACCATTTTATAAGTGACGTAAAGTCATGTTGCATATATTTAATCGCAATGGATAATTGTTCATCAGATATGACAAGAGCAGTGTCGTCAGCATATACAAAGTGTTTTACATATTTAAATAGTTTTTTCATTATTGATACAAATATAATATAGAGGGTTGGACCCAAAATTGACCCCTGCGGGACTCCAGCACATTTTTTTTTCCTCCCACTCATTTTTTCTATAATTTTTACACAGATATGTCTATTAAATTAATAATTTTTAAACAAATTAAGTAGGCTTCCCCTAATTCCAATTGCTTCTAAGATTTTTAATAATTTTTGCGGGTCAATTGTATCAAACGCTTTGGAGTTATCGATAAATAGTACTAAAACATGTATTTTATGGTTTAATTCATTATTAATATAATTTGAAAAATCCTGTAATAAATTCTCTGTACTTTTTTTCTTCTGAAAGCCATATTGTTTTTGGTCTATAATGCCAAATTTTTCTAAGTATTTATTTAATTTTAAGGAAATATATTTTTCAAAAATTTTTTCAAGTGCAGGCAAGATACTGATAGGTCGATAGTTTCCTATTTCTGAGTGCTTTCCTCCTTTGTATATAGGTCTAATAATAGCACATTTAAGATCATTAGGCAATTCAGCCTCTATAATAAGTCTATTAACTAAGTGCGTTATAACGGGTCCTCAAATATCTTTCTTGAAGTCCAGAACTATAGACCAGTAGCAGTTCTGTCAATACTCCCAAAAATATTTGAAACAATAATTTGCGAAAAGCTAAACAAACAAATTAAACCGTTTCTTCAGGGAAACCAACACGGATTTCTATCAAATAAGTCCACCGTCTCTAATCTTCTAGAACTCTCACAGAGAGTAGCAAGAGGATTAGATGCTCAACATCAAACTGATGTGATCTACACTGATTTCGCCAAGGCGTTCGACCGAGTTGATCATGACGTACTGCTACGAAAAATACATAGAATTGGCTTCGACAAACCCCTCCTAAATTTTTTTGTCACGTATTTAAGGAATAGGAAACAATATGTTTGCATCGACGGATACAGGTCTAGAGAATTCTCTGCATTCTCTGGAGTGCCACAGGGGTCAAACCTAGGTCCTCTACTATTTATAATCTTAATTGATGACATTCAAGAATGCATCAAACATTCCACTTGCCTGCTTTTTGCTGACGATCTAAAATTACTTAAGAAAATTTGTGATGGTCAAGATTGTGTCAAATTGCAAACTGATTTAGATTCAATTTCATCATGGGCTGATGAAAATAAATTATTTTTTAATACAAAAAAATGTGTCGCTATGTCGTATACACGTTCGAGAAACCCTATCAAATTCGATTATTGCATCAAAAATGATATATTGTCAAAAGTAAAATCCATCAAGGACCTTGGGGTAGTCTTTGATCCCAAACTTACGTTTTCGGACCATATATTGCAGTTGACGACATCATGCTACAAGCTTCTCGGATTTGTCATAAGACTCTGCAAACAATTTTCCAATCCCGAGGCAATGATGACTTTGTACAGCTGCATTATAAGGTCTAAAATCGAATACGCCTCTGCTGTATGGGCCCCATACCAACAAAAATATATTGAAAAACTAGAACAGATTCAAAAAAAGTTTTTGAGATACATGTATTTGAGAATGCACGGAGAGTATCCGCGATTCATGCATCACGAAGATTTGCTTGCCGAAACGCGCTACCAAAGTCTCCACTCGAGGAGGAGTGGGGCTCTTGCAGTAACGGCGTACAAAATTATTAATAATTTAATAGATAGCCCATACCTTCTGGAATGCTATAAGTTGTTCGTACCGAATAACTACAGCCAGGGACGTCACCATGATCTGCTTTGTATCCCACGTGGCAGAACGGACGTACTGGCTCGGCATAGCATGACACGAGGTATGGCGCTGTTAAACAACGCCTCCAAGACTATCGATATTTTTAATAGTAGTCTTGAAGAATTCAAGAGGCATGTTAATGCTATTAATCTATAACTTGTATTATTTGTATCATATATATGTAGTTAATGTTACATGTGTATTGTAAATGGACACAGTCTGTAATACACAAAAAAAAAAAAAAAAAAAAAAAAAAAAAAAAAAAAAAAAAAAAAAAAAAAAAAAAAAAAAAAAAAAAAAAAATGTCGAACATTCTTATGTTGTCCATTCCCAAGGATTTTGAATTTTTCATTTTTTTAACAATATTTTTTTATCTCAGTGAGAGTTGCCTTTGGTAAATACATACTATGGGGTAATTCTACTTGATTAACATTGGATGCTTCAAAATCACATCTGTGCAACATTTGGCCTATACTATCTGAGAAATAATTTACATATTGATTTGTTACACTCTCCACTGTCTGATCCTTTAACACATATCTTGAGATGACTTCATCACAATTATTTCTAGTTTTTCTTCCCAACATTTTATTTATTTCATCCCAGGTTTGTTTAGTATTATTAAAACTACATTTGAATTTATCTTTAAAAAAACAATTTTTTCTCTTAGTAATTAATTTGTTGACATTATTTCGCATGGACCTGTATTCATTTTCATAAATTTTATTAAGAGGAGAATTTTTCCATCTTCGAAACAATAAATCCCTTTTTTTTAACTCTAAAATATCAGTAGTTATCCATTTTTTTATTGCATGGGGTCTTTTGGTTGGTTTTTCAAAAAATGACACAGTGCTTTTTTCATACAAATTAAGGAAATTATTTTTAATTTGTTGATACAAAGTATTACTTTTTTGTTCATTAAGTAAAGAATTCCAGTCTATTTCTCGTATGTGATTATCAATATGTTTTTGGGACAAAATAGTTATCTTCTTCATTTTTTTTTGTGGTTCTTTTTGCATATCATATTTAATATTAACCGCTATCATATAATGATCTGCTATGGAAATCTCACATACACACGCTGATAGCGAGTCCACTTGTTTAAGTCCATTACTGTACCTAACATATATATGATCTATGCATGATTGTGTTATTCGTCCGCATACAATTGCTTCGTCCGCATACAATTAAATCCAGAATTAAAATATCTCCTCATATTATTAGCACCTCGTTCCAAAATTGAAGATACTATTGAGTGTTTTCACCAACGCCATCGCGTGAAATGACTTAAGCTTTGTTTATAAATCAGACATGAATATCAAGGTTTTTCCAACCTTTCCCACCTATATCTCTTCGTACTCATACTCAGATAATGCTTCAGCCTTACTTCCATCATCACATCAACAACATAAATCACCATAATTTTATTTTTTTTGCATTACAAATAAATATAATCCTATTACAATACACATAAGATATACATAACTTTAAACGAGAAAGATAAAAAAAATTACATCACAATCATACATATTTTAAAGTTCTTGCCTAAAATTACTCTTGAAACCTTCAAGACTAATGTTGAAAATGTCAAGGGACCTAGATATATCATTTAGCAGCACCATACCTCTTGTCATGCTGTGCTGGGTCAGAAGTCAGAAGGTCTGTTCTGCCATGTGGGATACAGATCAAGTCATGGTGGCGACCCTGGCAGTAGTTGTTCGGTAGGAACGATTTATAGCATTCTAAGATATATGGGCTGTCAATGTAATAGTTTATAATTTTGAAAGCTGTTACTGTTAGAATCCCATTCCCTCTAGATAGGAGACTTTCAAAGCGCGTTTCAGATAGCAAATCCAGATGATGCATAAATCGCGGGTATTCACCATGCATTCTCATATAAAAATACCGTAGAAATTGTAATTAATAATTTTTGGATTTGTTCCAATAAATCTATGTATTTTTTTTCTGGTATGGAGCCCAAACGGCAGAAGCGTATTCCAATTTTGATTGTATAATGCAGTTGAACATCGATGTCATTGCTTCGGGCTTGGAAAATTGTTTACTTATTCTTATCACAAATCCAAGAAGTTTGTAACACTATGATGCCAACCCTACCATATGATCTGAAAAAGTAAGTTTGGGATTAAATGTGACCCCAAGGTCCCTGATGGATTTTACTAATGATAATATTTCATTATTTAATTTATAATCAAATTTAATGTGGTTTTTGGAACGCGTAAACGTCATAGTGACACTTTTTTTTTTACACTGAAGAAAAGTTTATTCTCATCTGCCCATGAAGATATTGCGTCTAAATCAAATTGTAACTTACAACAATCTTGAATGTCGCGTATCGTCCTGAGTAGTTTGAGATCGTCAGCAAAAAGCAAGCAAGTAGTACTCTGGATGCATTCTTGAATATCATCGATTAATATTAAGAATAGTAGAGGTCGCAAGTTTGACCCCTGAGGTATTCCTGAAAATGCATGGAATTCTCTGGACTCTTGGCCACCAATGCATACATACTGTGTTCTGTTTTTTTAAATACGTCGCACGAAACTGTATTAGAGGTTGGTTAAAGCCTATTTTATGGATCTTTCGTAAAAGTACGTAATGATCTACACTGTCGAAGGCTTTTGCAAAGTCAGTGTAAATAACGTATGTTTGATATTGCGCGTCTAATCCTCTTGCTATTTTATGTGAGAGTTCAGGGAGATTGGATACAGCAGATTTCTTTGACAAAAAACCGTGCTGATTTCCCCAAGAAACGGTTTTATTTTATTTGTTAGTTTTTCAATATTCGGACGAAAAATAAATAAGAAAACATTTGATAATTTAACGTGAAATGTTACATGATATTGATTCCCAGTAGGTGAAGAATAGAATGTAGGTACCAAACATAAACATCAAGTTAACAATTCAATATAATATGAAAGAATAAAAAATATTATCAGTAAAACGATATCTTCAAATATTACAGATAACATTAACCAATAACAAATCACCGTCTATCCTCACAAGTTAGGTAAAATAAGTTTTTTATTTGCCGTCGCCCAACAATATATTCAATAGCCTAGGATTCCGTGTCTGACTACCGTTGTGGTAACAAAGAAAACTATTGTCGTCTTTGTGACTTGAAAAGCTCCGCCGTTTATTTCGAAGGAAAAGTTGGGAAGGTTTTCCTTTTATACTACTGCCGCGTGTATTATATTTGAATGTGAATTTTTAATTCGACCTAAAATATCATTCATTGCTGGAAGGAAAAAATGACATTTTGTTGTAGAAAGTTGAATAATTAATAAGTTGTTTATGTCGCGAATCTATAATAGAAATACTGAAAGTTTTCATACTGCTTTTTAAAATATTTTATATGCACCCCTCCGTGTTTTTGTAAGCTTTACAATTATTATTTTTTCGTGTGAATACCATACAATATCTATACCATACCTTATTGATCTAGACCTAGACTCTAGACTGTCCGGAGCCTGTGGGACTAAGGTATTCCTAAATGGGGTGTGTTGTAAAGCTAAAGGGTAAATGGGGAAGTGGGGAGATGGGGAAAAGGGTGGATCGGTTATGTTAAGGTTTAAGTACCTGGCTATTCAGAGCTGGTAACCAAACACGGCTAAAGCCATTTCAAGAAATGAAACAATTCTGACGACTTTCAAGACTGTCAATTTCGTGAAAAGGCAAGAACAACCTCCGTGGGCAACACTAAAAGGGTAAGCTTTGAATTTTGATATTCTTTGCTTTTGTAAAACTTTGGTAAGCACTTTACAAATAATTTTTTAAACGTCCTAAAAATGTATTTGTTTGCAAATATCTTACACAATACAGGAATGCATTTCAAAAATTGATTCATAATTTAAACAATAGAGTAGTATCTACTTATATAAATAATCGTGATTATTATAGAAACGTTATTTTTCTTGGAACCGCGTTGCCAAAGAAACGATGACATTGGTATTAGGTAGGTAAAAGAAAAGTGAAATCTGAAAAGTGAGATTTTTTTTTTTTTTACGTGAATACCGCACAAGAGTCCCAACTGCTCCCGTCTGGAGCCAGTAGGACTATGGCATCCCCAATTGGGGTATGTTGTGAGGCTGAAGGTAGTGGGGAGGGGAAGGAGATAGGGAAGAGGAAGGTGGGGAAGTAAATGGCTATTCAGATCTGGTCACCAAACACGGTTAAAGCCATTTCAAGCAACGTTTCAATTCTGAATGGTGGTTTTACACCAGGGCGATACTGAGAGTATCTTCCACTGAGATGTGAAATGTGAAAAGTGTAATGTAAACCTAATAATAATAAAACCCCGATGCAGGCGAACCCTAGTGGGGTTAATAATTGCATGCTAAAAAATGTATTTAAATTGTAAAGAAGCAATAAATAAGTAAAAAAATGTGAAAGGTGAAAAGTGAAAAATGAAAAGTGAAAAGGTAAGAATTAAAATAGTAATAAGTAGAATGTTAACTATAAAATGTCCAAAAAAGGATGAAATATAAAATATAAAAAAAATAAGTATCTAATGCTCTAAGTAGGAGCAAAAAAAAAATAGATGAACAATAAACAATTAGAAGAAATGTAGATAATAATAAAAGGTAAGTATTGTGGATTGTGACAGTGCGATATGGTCAATTTTACGTTGTATCTATAGTACCTAAGTAGTATCTACTGATGCTTATATAATGGTTACATTATTCATTATTGTTGCAAGGGACTTGCTGAAACATTTTGCAGAGATTTTTCATTGTTTTAAAATGTTGTAATAATTAATTATTTCGTTGAATACTCTTGTGACTGACATGGTATCCCAACATGCTTAGTTGCATAACATCACGTATTCAATCTTCTCCAAGTTTAATCCTGTCATCCCATACATATACTAGACGTTTTAAACAAATAAGTTCTCAGAACAAAGAGGTATACCGCAATTGTTCCAGTTCGTTCCATTTCGGGGCATAAATGCAATTTTTTCTTTGTTTTCATTAAAAAATGGCTAAATTATTATCGTTTTAATCGAGATATTTGTAAACATAATCTGCATTCTTGAATAGTTCTACTTTAAATGCGTTAAAATAAGCCACTAACTGAAAGCAGAATCTAGGAAAAACTAATTGATCAAACATATAAAAATGATTTAACGCTTATAGTATTTTCATTTTACTGTATAGCCAATAAAATACTTGAGCATAGTCACAGCAGGAGTATAAATAAAAGAAAAGCAGGTAAGTTTTTTTGTTTAGATTAATGAATCTTAACATAGCAAGGAACGTGTGCCAAAGTTTTGTGGCGGTCCATCCTCCCCGTATACTTTACGGCGAACCGGCGCCGGCGTGATGGTTTGTTAGTTCTTTATTCGTCTATACTTGAGATATGACGAGTTTTCGTTGATCTAATATTTTAAAATAGAACGCTTAATTTAAATTGTGTTTACCTGTCCTAAACATTTCATTATTTCCCCAGAAGCTAAATCAACCGTTCACAGTCCAAGAAACAATCCACTGACCTCTAACGATTCATCTGATGAATTAAAACCGACCGTAGGATTTATTGGTGTACGTCCGAATATTTATGTCCATTTGTCAGTCCAAGTGAAATACATTTCGGACGGTGATACTTTATCACTTAGCCGGGGCTAAAATATTAACGATCCGCGAACTTACAACGGTTAGTGGAGATTGTTTCAATGTTACGGGCTGACGTTTGCTAGCTTTATTTCATTGTCGAAATGTCACAAAAATTCGAAACACGCTAAATATTTCGTGTAGTTTTTATTTACAATATTTTTTTCTCGTCTTAGAAGGACGGCACTACTTATGTTGTATATTTTCAGGATATATTGGAATAATCACTGTTTTTTGTTCATACTTACAGGTATTTCAATTTAAAATTATGAATAATAACGTAAAGTATTTAAAGCCCAGCAGACCCAGAAATCATTCGTACCCATTTTTTTAACTTACGGCAATCTAAATGTGGTCGTTTTAATTGGTTCTGCAAATACGTTGTTTGAATTATTGAAATTATTTGTAAAACCACTTTAGCCACATGTGGATATAAGCAAAGTCCATTTAGGCAATAGCCTCATATATAATGAATACCAGTATTCGGTCCAGCCGTAAAAACCCAGCTGTACCTACCTAATAAAAAATTAACTTTTGTAACTTTTTGCTGGAAATTAGTATCAAAACTGAGCAGCGAAGTTGGGGTAAAAGGGTGTGGGACACGAGGGGTTAAGGTATGTAGGGTTAATGCATCCGGCGTCCTAAACCCTTTCACGCAACAACTATTCATGCAAATAAACCACGCTCTACTCTAAACTGAAATAACGATTTTGACAATTTGTGAGGTTTAAGCTCTTAGGGAAAATGGTGGTTTATTACTCTGCGGATAAAGTGGTCAAACAGGAGGCCCTTAACCCCTCAGGAATGGGCGTATTTTGTCAAAAGATCAAAATATTTCCACTTTACAATAAAATCCAAATAAGTGGAATATTTCTGAACACATCCGAAAACTAAAAATTGTTTTGGAAAGATGATGAAATACGTTTATAATATTATTATTAGAAATAATTATATCATTTTTGAAATAATAAAATATTTAAAAATTGCTCACTAAAATGGTTTTTTCATCTAAAATTACCAAGACAATCGGCGTAAAGTGAAAATATAAAGGCCGTTTTCGAACATTCGATTCCCTCTAAAATTCATAACATATTCGAAATTTAAAACTATGCATTCTACCTTTGGCTATGGAGTTACCGTATCTCTGCTACACATGCGTGCATATTTATTATGTTGTCAACTCTTTACAAAAAATTGTTTGAACTAAGCGAAACCCTATTCAAATACACACTGAAAAAAAGTTAAGCGGCTTTCACGTTTACCACGGGTTAAGGCGTAATTGATAGAATAGCCATTTGGTAACTTTTTATCGAAGTATTTGACTTCCCTGTACAAATAATAGTTGAAGGGTGGGCGAACCCTGCGGGGGTGGTGACCCGGGGTAGGTGTTTGTTCACTTAACCGCCGTACGTGCTCTCAGCTGTGATCCAGATGCTTGGAGCGGAGGTACCTACATTCCACTTGCGTAACATCTCTGGAGGTGTGGCACCTAGACATAGCCGAATTCATCATCTTGTGAAGGAATTACATATCAATTACATATTTTCACGGAGCTGATTGAGAAACGATTTTTTTTATTCAGGGATTGGTAGTTGGTACGTAACTACACTGTTTAGTTTTTTTTTTTTAACTTTATTTAAACGCCCATAGCACTTTTACATGTAATGCAGTACACCTGTTTTAAAAATGAGAATGTAAATGAAGAGTTAACAAAATACAGGTAATATAAAATGTAAGAATTAACAAAATATAGGTAACATAAGACGTGATAATTGACAAAACAAAGTTGACACGGTACAAAAGTTAAATAATATCTGATATCCACCGAAATCCTTCGAATCAACGATAAAAATATTAATAAAATGTACAAAATTGTTGTTCACAATAATGAATGTTTTTACGCCAGTCATTCAATAACTTAAACTTTGGTGATTTGTTGGGGGCACGTCTGCGAAGGTTTCTATATATAACGGTGAGCTCTGGAATTATAAAATTATTTCCCATATCGTTCATCTTATTATTGCGATAATACTTTGGTAATTTGGGAACGCAGAAGGGGAAGGGTCGCGGGAGGGGCAAGGCAGGGAACGTGCAAATGGAACGCGGAAGAGGGAAAGGGCTCAGGAAAGGAACTTGGCGGGAACGAGGACGCGCAGGGAAGGGGAGACGGAGGGACGGGGGACAAGGGAGGGGCAGAGTGTTTTCTAAGGAGAAATAGTAGCGGTAGGAGATAGCAGAGGTAAATTTGTAAAAATCCATGTTTCTCACATATAATGCTGTATGTGACCTACTCGTGCGTCGTTTGAAGTTCGCCTAGTTCAAATTATAATTTGCGTTCAAACGATAATTATCGTCAAATACATCTATATTGTTTATACATATATAGAGGCGTGTTAAAACCAAGACGGCAGTATCTAATTATTTTCATTTTGAGTAAAACGCAAAAAATGTGATTTTAGTCCTTTTCGGGAACTATAAACCGTACGATAATTTTGTCATTAATTGTTTCCAGAAGTTATTCTATATTTTATTGCAATTAATTAGTTAATTATTTAGTTATTTTCATTTAATAGATGGATGTTGCCGCTTTTGTTCTGTCTCTCTTATTGGCCCATCAGCCCATGCTGATGATGTCAATAGTTTTTTTGTTTCTCTATCCAACGCCATTACTAAATCATTTTATAGCATTACTTTTTACCAATACTTTTTATACTTTTTCGTGTAGGTGCATGTAGATTTATTAAATGCTTAGTTCACAACAATCGAATTTAGAGTTAAATAATTTTAATAAAAAGGCTAGGTCGTTTGTTTCTCGTCTGTTTTCTGAAGTTGGAGTATTTTAAATATTCATTAATGACAGGTCATTTATTTGCTCTAAAGGGTTGTTAGTGCGGCACAATAGTCTAATAATGGGGGGTTGTTCATTGCTCACACTTAATGAATTCGTAAATAATACTTTTTTATGAAAACCGATACCCACGGATGTAAGTTATTTACATTTAAGATTAATAAAAATGTTACCTCGTCATTAAAATATTTTACGTAATACTGTTTGAATATTTTATAAAAAATTTTTCATTTATAAATTTAACGGTAGTTTAATTTATAAATTTAACGGTACCAGACTCTTATTTATTTATTTTTATTTTATTTATTTTATTTTTTTAGACGACGAAATTTTTGAAAAAAAAAACTTTTGGTGGGATTCGTTTAGAAACATCTGATGTTTTCGAAATGCTTTCATCAGAATTAATTTTAATAAACCCTACGGTAAGATTATATTTCTAGGCCTGCTAGGGCGAATGCGATAGTATGTAGGTCCGTCCAAAACGCCCGGTCGCGCGCTGTTTAATTGAGTACACGCTTTCTTCACTTACGACATTCAGATTCTCACATTATTTGTTAGGGAAAATTCGACAGTAGGTCCTTCCAATACTCCGAGGCCGCGCGTCGCATATTTTTGTACACGCCTTCCTCACTTACGTCGTTAAGGTTCGTAAACGTTCGTAAATTTTCGGGTATTGTGTCACCCAAGTTTAAAATTTACTAAGATTAGAAATTTTCTTTGAATTCTTTCTACATTATGAATACGAATTTTGTAGAAAGATGATCAAACTATGAAGTTACGTTCAATTGTGGTTCCATCAAGAGATATGTACAATGGTTGGGCCGCCCCGGGAACCATTTATTGGATAACCAACAACTCTGCCATAGGTCACCCCAAGTGGCTCGCTACGTTTGGTGATTTAGCCGGGGTGCCCGGGTTCATGGGGTGAGGTTTGTCCAGTTCTTGACAACAGATGCGTCTGCCCATCAGCTGCATGGCAGGCCGGATCGGGAGAGAATGGTTGAGGGAGTAGTGGTAGGGATGGATTCATACGTCCGTCGCTCCTGGACACACTGACCCACTTGATTCTTACCCACCTCTAACACCATTTTCCTTCCCAGAACTTCCCCTCCATCCTTTCACAAAAAGACCCTCTGATGACATAGACTCTGAGGGGAATTATTTTCCTCAGGGCATAGAAATACAATATAAAATACTTAGGTGTTAGGCTTGTTTTATAAAATAAATGCCAAATATCAATTTGGGAAGCGGGAATGGGTACCGCCGCCCAGGAAACCATTTATTGGATTACAAACACCTCTGCCATAGCTCGCCCTAAGTGGTTCGCTACATTTTTTTTTACGTTAACTCCACGCAGGAGGCCCTGAGGAAAATAATTTCCCTCAGGGCCTATGTCATCTGGGATGCTGTGTGGAGGGTCTTTTTGAGGAGAGGAAGGAATGAACATTGGTCTTGAAGAGACCCATGTCGTAGGAAGGAGGAAACACAGAGGCCGGCAAATCATTCCACAGCCGAGCTGTTGAACACAAGAACGAGTCGAAGAAACGACCCGTTCTCATGTGGCAAATGTCAACCGTGTACAAATGTTGGGCACGCGTTTGGCGTGTTTCCCGACTATGCACCGGTGCCGAAGGGATCAATGATGCTAGTTCCTCGGAGCATCTTCCATTGTAATACCGGTAGAACAAGGATAGCATTCCCACCCGACGCCTGTGCTCTAAAGATTGCAATCCGTCTGTTAAGATGGGAGAATCTATCAAACGGACCGCCCGTTTCTGCACAGAGTCGAGGGTATTTTGGAGCTCCAGACCAGAGGTGGCTGCCAAATATTGGTGACTTAGCAGGGGTGCCCGGGTTCATGGGGTGAGGTTTATCCGGATCTTGGCTGCGAATAGGTCTGCCCACCACCTGCGTGGCAGGCTGGATCGGGAGAGACTGATTGAGGAAGACCTCTCCAGCAGGACTCTCAGAACTTCGCCTTACTCCTAGTGGAAGGGATTATTTCATACGTGCGACACTCCTGAACACACTGACCCCCAGATTCCTACCCACCCATCATACCTTTTTCCTTTCCACTAATTTCTTTAAAAATACTCTCCACACAGCATCACCACATTATGACATAGACCCTGAGGGGAATTATTTTCCTCAGGGCCTTTTGTGTGGAGCAAATTTAAAGCAAAAAAAAGCAAATGTATTGCGAATTTTACAATTTTATGCACATATATTTTATATTTTTGAATGTAGCTATTACTTTGTGGTTATCCATTATAGAAAAATGAAACAATATAACTTTGTATAAACCACTTATATAATTTTCAAATCCGACCGGTTTCGGAACAAACGTTCCTTCGTCAGGGAAAGCTTATATTTTAAATTACGTTAGGCGCGTTTGTTTATAATTCATTAAAAATAAACTTTGCATATTAAATAAAAAAAATGATTTAAAAAAAACTTGAGATATGCATATAGATATATTTTAATTAAAATTGATTTTTAGGTGAATTATTTAAAAGCGCGGCGGTTAGAGGAATAAGTGTCGAATTTTTATCTGCTGCCTACAACACATTTTTATCTGCTGCCTACAACCCACTTTTATCTTCTGCTTACAACCCATTTTTATCTGCTGCCTTACAACCCACTTTTATCTGCTGCCTACAACCCATTTTTAAATTGTGTTCCGAAAATATACTAACTTTCAGTTGTAACATTATCTATGCCATTTTTAGCCGAATATCTCGGTTTCAGTAGATAGTAAGTTATACCAAAATTGAATTGTGCGAACCTTTTAGTGGTTTCAAAGGCAATTATTAGTTGGTTAATAACATTATTTCAGGCATGCGCTCATATTCCCAAAACATGTTTGTTTTACAACACGCTGCCGCTTTTTAAAACTCTTCGGGCATTTTGAGTATTTGTCGTAGTCACGTATATCTACCAAATTCATGATTTATTTAGAAATATTCCCGGTTGACATTCATTACAATCTCAATCTAACGGTCCATGCTTTTCGAAATTATGGTTTGTAAGTGTTTCTAACATCGCTTTGCAGCTCGCCGTTATACAAAAGGAGATAACAAAACAATTTTTTAAGTCCGTCGCAGTTTGTGCAGTAAAGGGCACAAAAAAGTCTCTACAGCTGTCGATTTACTGTGTTGTACTAAAATACACAAAAATACCCGAGGAGGCGGGAATGGGTACCGCCGCCTCGGGAACCTTTATTGGATAACCAACATCTCTGCCGTAGGTCATCCCAAGTGGTTCGGTCCGTTTGGTGATTTAGCAGGGGTGCCCGTTAGATGGGGTGAGGTTTGTCTACGTTTTGAAGGCGGATGAACCCCTGACTCCTACCCACCCCTTAAACCCTTTTCCTTCCCAGAACTCTCCTCTCCTTCCTTCATTAAAAAAATCTTCCACACAGCATTGCCAAAGATGACATAGGCCCTTGTTTAGATGTAAAAAAAAACAGATGCAATAAAATACAATACCATAGGTCACCCCAAGTGGTTCGCTACGTTTGGTGACTTAGCAGTGGTGCCCGGGTTCAAGGGGCGAGGTTTGTCCAAGTCTTGGCGGCCGATGTGTCTGCCCGTAGTGGGCAGGATCGAGAGAGACTGGTTGAGGGAGGTCTTTTACCCTCTTTAGTCTTAAACTCACGCCTTGCACCGCGGTCGGAGGGATGGATTCATACGTCCGGCATTTCTGGACACACAGACCAAAGATTCCTAACCACCACGTATATCTATTTCCGTCCCAGTACTTCTTCTCCTTCCTTTCCTTAAAAACCCTCCACACGGCATCCCCTAAGATGACATTGGCCCCGAGGGAAATTATTTTCCTTAGGGCCTCCTGTGTGGAGCTAATGTTCGAAAAAAAAACTCGGTACGGATAATCATTCAAAATTTAAAAAAAAATCTTTCATTATTATCAAATGCAATAAAGTAATGTACTTGCATCCTAACCTCCGTCGTCCCTTTCCCACTAATAATTACTCCTTTCGCCTCACAATATTATATTTATCAAATTGAGTTTACATTATCATACTTCATCGGGCAGTAGGATTTTTTACTCAAATATTAATAATAATTAATACAAAATTAATTAAATTTTTTATGAGATAAAACTCTCTTTTTATAACTTTTGAAGGTTATTCCCGTTTGTAATATATCAATTAAGAAGAAGATAACAATACTAATCTAAACGAAAATGTGAAAGAGAGCAAGACACAGAAAACAGAAAAAGACCTCTCGTCTTGTGAGCGACGTGCGCGTTAACCAATTTCGCTATTGCCACCTTCTGTCAAACCATCATTGTAATGTTCTTTAATGTGGCTTACTAGCCCACAATAATAATATGTACAACGTAAGTTCGTTTTCTTCTTTATTTGGACTTTACAATGGATTCAAGTAGTATTGTATTTTATGTCTATAGTAGCGACTGGCTACAAGGGCTTCTAGATTATATCTGAGCGCGGCGACGGGCCCGTCAGCCGTTCGTAACGAGAGCCGCTCGCCAAACTTCGGAAACCCGAACGTTTCCGATGATGATATCCAACTTCGAAAACCCGAACGTTTCCGATTATGATAATTCCAATACATCGAAAATTACATACACTACAATAATATTTGTCTATCTCATATTTAAAATTTTAGAATTAACAATATTATCTTTAACTAAATATTTTTCCATACCTTTTTATTGGAAACAATCATTCTAAGAATTGGTTTTTCACCTGGATAGCGTCTCGGATAAAATGTATCCGAATTTAATCATATGGAACTATTGACTTTTTTTTTTAAGTCTAAATTAATATTCAATTTTTTATGAGAAAAAACTCTATTTTTATAACTTTTGAAGGTTATTCCCATCAATATAAAATATGAAATCATAAATGGAAAAATAATTAGTTAAAAGCAATATTGTTAATTCTAAAATTTGAAATATGAGATTGACAAATATGACGGTTTGACATATATGGTGGCAATAGCGAAATTGGTTAACGCGCACGTCCCGGTTAGACGAGAGGTCTGGGTTCGAGTCCCAGTTGCGTCCATTGTTTTTTTCTGATTTTCTGTGTCTTGTTCTCTTTCAAATTTTTGTTTAGATTATTATTGTTATCTTCTTCTTCAGTGATACTAAATTAATTTATAAACTCTTGAAGATAATTCACTTTTTGAACTTCTGAATTTTCCTTTCACGTCCTAACCTTTAGAAGAATATTTTAGGTCTGTAAAACCACTTTGTGACATTCATGGGGCTACCCAGCCCAACACTTGTGGTCATGGATATAACAAGTGGCTATTTGGGGGTTTTATGCTTGTGGCCAACGTTTCGGAATACGTTTAAGTGATCATCATTAGGACTGATATATGCCAACATCAAACCTGATAATGTGTGCAAACCTGAAAACAGTGTCCGTTATTCCGTCTTAAAATCCATTATCCGAATTAAACTCGTTTTGTACCGTGTCCGATTTCGTCGGTTAACGGAATTGGGATGTGGGAAGAACTAATTAAGAATATATAAAATGCTGTAACAAATGATCAAACGAAACCTAAGAATCCTTATGAAGATTTTTTTCCGATGGTAAATATGTCTGAGAATTTCGGAATTCATTTTTCATAATTTTTCCGGCATCATTTTGACCTATTATTAGTTAGTTGTTACCCTAGGTACTACTCCTTTCATCACTAAATTTAATTCTGTCAACATTCTTCTTCTTCTTGTGCCCTGTCCGTTCAACTGACGTTGGCTATCATGTTGGCTATGTTTACTGCAGCCCGGAACAGCTCCACGGTAGACTGGCCATACCACTGTCTCAGGTTTTTCAACCATGAGGTTCTCCTTCTTCCAGGGCCCCGTCTTCCGGCAATCTTTCCCTGCATTATGAGATGCAGGATCTCATACTTCTCTGGATGTCTCATCACATGTCCAAGATATTGAAGTTTTCGGATTTTTATAGTTTTATAGTTTTAATTACTTCATTTTCTTTATTCATCCGAACCATAACATCTTCGTTTGTAACCCTGTCTATCCAGCTTATTTTAAGCATTCTTCTGTAGATCCACATCTCGAATGCCTCAAGTCGCCTAATAAGTTCTTCAGTAAGCGTCCATGCTTCCATTCCGTAAAATAATATCGAAAACACGTAGCATCTGACCATTCGCATTCGTAATCCAAGGTTGAGATCATGACTGCAGAACATTTTTTTCATGCGGATAAAGGTTGCACGAGCTTGCTCAATGCGGCATTTGATTTCAACTTAAGGATCCCATCTATCATTTACATTGCAGCCCAAGTATACAATACTCTGTACCTTCTCTAGTTTTGTTCCAGCAATATAAATATTTTCAACCAATGCGTTATTTTTGCTTATGAGCATGTATTTTGTCTTATTTATATTCAGTTCCAGCCCAAAATTCTCACAAGTCTTCACTACTTGATTCAGCAAAAGTTGTAAATCCTCAATGTTACTTGATAGAAGTACTGTATCATCTGCATAACGCAGATTGTTCAGGATCTTCCCATTTATAACAAGTCCTTGAGTAGCCTCTTGCAGAGCTTCATTGAATATTTCTTCTGAATATAAGTTGAAGAGCATAGGTGAAAGAATACAACCCTGTCGCACGCCTCTCTTTATTTCTACTGTCAACATTCAGCATGCCGTAAATAATAAATTAATTAATTACCCAAAAATAACACGAAAATTAGATGAACTCATTTGCCAGCAAAAAAATCCTTTACTACATAGTAAAAAAATCTGGCTACCGACAATTAATGATCGACTCGTTTCAACGAATCTCCCATTATTTTTCTTCGTGCATCCTAAATTTAGAGAAAAATTTTAAATAAAAAAATGTACATATTAATGTACAATATTTTTTATTAAAATGTCATCGGGCGAAAAAACTGTAACTCGAGTAGCAAAATATTCAGTTTCTATATTCATGGATAATAGATAATAGGCAAAAGCTGATGTGTTTAAATTCAACACAAACTCAGCACAGGAAACGCTGGGTTCAAAGTAGTACATATATATATATCGCTTGTCTACGGTGAATATGTCATGCTGTACTTCTTTTGACTGGTGTTAAAAAGATCGTGTATCACGTCTTCCCTCTCAAACCCTTCGGCCTCAAGTAGTCCTGCACACTTCAAACCAGCAGACTTCGACGTATGGCTCCACGTAGAGCACCTACGTATGCAGGGCGGAGGTAGCAAGGGTGGCATAGGGGAGGAAATCCTAGACAAAGATAATTCACCGCAAATGAAAACTCAACCCATAAAGCGAAGCCCCGGTGGTATGTATAGTTTTAGCATCCCGCCAAATACTTAGAAACTTGACCAGAGGAATCAAACTTTACAATTCTGCCTTTCTATTAATAAATGCTTTGAAATGAATTTAATAAAATATAGAACTTACTTCTCGTGTGGGTAAACAGCAAAATGTTATTGCTTTTGTATTTTGTCCTTCAAATCGAAAACTACAAAAGTAAACCTACGAATAATTACGTATTTATTTATTTATTGTGAAGTAATGCAAAATCATATGTTTTAAATTTAATCGCCTTGGAAAAATAATAAAGAGTATTTAATTAAACGTTGCGGGTACAACACACCACGGCCTTTCCTTTAACCGGGCATTTTTTAGAATCTCTTTATAAGCCTCGAAAGGAATAAAATTTTAGTCCTACAAAAAATGCTTGTTACTACTTAAGAACTGTTGATTTGCATATACTGTACAAAACGGCAAATTTAGTTATCTAGAATATGACATTTTAATAATTAGCTTTGCAAAATAAAATAGCGCACGCATTTTAATGTTTCCATTTTTGAAACTGACAATTCATGGTGGAATCATTATAATATACTAGCAGACCCGGCCACACGTTGCTGTGGCTAACGAAACACAACGCCATTACCCAACCTTCATAAAATCCACACCACCCGCTTGCCAGCTGCCCGCTGCCCGCTGCCTGAATTGAATATTTGAATTTCTCGGCTTTTCTCTACTATAATAAGCAATCATTATACACATAAACCTTCTTGAATCACTCTATCTATTAGTGAAAACCGCATGAAAATCCGTTGCGTAGTTTAAAAGATCTATGCGCACATACATTTTGAGCGACTTTATTTTATACTATGTAATGAAATGATTATAATAAAACAAACATAAAACTTATTTCCACTTTAATTTATTGACAGTAACTGGTTCAGCCTGTTAAGGCCATCTACAGACTGGTACAAATTAGTCATAACCCACGATCACGGGGTGGTCTACAAGAATTTTATTCAGTTATATGGGTTTTCTTACAATTGTCAGTCGTCTTTGACTGTCGTATTTCTCTTTATTTTGTAAATTTCTAAATATTTTCTATGTATTTTGAGTCCCGTCGGCGGCATGTATCTTTTCTCGTGAGATTTTTTCAATGAAGATGAGTGTTTCAGGATAATAATTATTGCTTATAATAATTGTTACCCTTTGTACTATGCGTAAAAATCTTGTCTTAAACATTAGTCTATCAATTAAAAAATAATAAATAATATTTGACGACTTTAAGTATTTCACCAAAAAATGTAGACATAATTTGTCTCGACGCCACCTAGAGGGCGATAACACTTACAATGCCTTTCTCATATAAAATTAAAGTTGGTTGTTTGCAGGTGGAAAAATGTAATAAGCAGTAATTGTTGAATGAAACTTTAGTATGTACATTGAATTATTTGGCGGGCAGGAGATAAGCCGACTTAGCTCAGTGGATAAGACCAGTTGACCGGAAAGAAGAAGGACGCGGGTTCGAGTCCCGTCGGCGGCTTGTATCTTTTTTCGGGAGATTTTTTCAATGTAGATGAGTGTTTCAGGCTATTGATTCTTCTAACACAGCAAACTTATTTTGTGGCACCATTTTGATTTAAATTAATAAAATACTTCATTTTTACCACTTTTATTAATTTAATATTTTTTGCTTATAATAATTGCTACCCTTTGTGCTATGCATAAAAATCTTGTCTTAAACATTAGTTTATCAATTAAAAAAATATTATTATTTCCCAGTAGGCTTAAATACCTCGGGTTTGGAGCCTTATTTCAATATTGTTTACTTACCTAATTTTATTGTTGTCAAATCTATATTATATTTTAGGATGATATAGAATTTTTTATCGATTTTTAATTATCGATTTGCATTGAAGTTGGAATAATTTTATAATGATCATTATATGAACAAAATACATATTTTACATTAGAACATAATTATGATGAAAATTACACTGGATGTAGAAGCGGAGATTTAGCAAATGATTCTAATTTCTTATTCATTACTAAGTTAGGATCTATTTTTTTAGTTAAGCGGATAATTTCTAAGTCGCATTTTAGTGTTTTTTATAATTATTCGAAATACGTGGTCGGTTTTTCAACATTTTAGCCACCTGCATAAGGAGTGCGTGATTTCGTTTGAATTGGATCCTCGTCACGCGTGGTGTGCCAAGAAGTCCACATTGGATTTCCTGGTAGCTCACCGCACTTGCCTCAATTTTATGGTATTTTAAACCTTTAAAAATGCATCTGGTTTAGTAAAACATATTTTATTCGCTTGACAAAAAATGAAATATATTACAATATAATAGTTATAATTGTTCTTGTTATGGTTTTTGGGTCGCTTTAGCGACAGGTTTAAAGATAAATTAATAAAAAATCTGTATTTTTCAATTAGTAAGTCTGCAGCGGGTGCTTTTAGGCCTGGCCATGTTACCCCCGACTTTATTTAACTTTGACTGGTGACTGGCACTCGCAGATCCAACTTGATTGTCAAGGTACTTTTTGAAAAAAAAACAACGTGTCACTCCTTCGACTACCAGTGAACTAAGCGAATGATTAGTAGAGTCGACGCAAAATAAAACTTTTCATCTTTTGGCTCTGGGATGATGAGAGATTACATATTTTAATTAGTCAAAGCTAGTATAATGATAAAAATGAGTAGATCTTACGGTAGCAACCCTGCGGAAACTACAAAGGGCATAAATATGGATTAACACCTGTAAGAGTGTAAAATTTATAAAAACATCATATTGCAAAAACAATTCAGTTATTACAAAAATAATGTGAGCCGGCGTTGGGTGGGCGATTGGCGTTTTACCCCTGGCATTTCAAAAGTTATGAGGAATTTTTCATTTAATATATTTAAAATGGGCTCTACGAGTATCGACCGTGATTTAGACAAGATGACGAAGTATGTTTCTTGCCAATTCCTTTTCACTACAAAGTCGTAGACGGGCCCATGAATAAAAAAAGTGATCCGTTAAGGAAAATATTTCGTTTTATAAACGTTTGATCAATTTCACCACACAAAAAACCTTTATTTAGGCACACCGAAGAAATCTAGTAGAAACTCTGACTAAAAACCATCCTTACACTTTTCCACCCTCCCGGAACTGAAAATTGCTCATTGAAAAATATCCCAAAGGTTGAAGAATTGTTGCTGTTAGGCTTCTCTTGGCAGTCTTCATCCACCCTCGCCTCGCCTCGCCCCCGTTCCACTTAGCAGCGCTAAGCTAAAAGGGTATGGCGATAATGTAAACCGGTAATAGTCGAGTATTATGATTTCACGTACATTATAACGTGGAAATATTCTGCTATGTTCAGGTGGAGGAAAGGCTCCTGGGAAGGACACCTAGTACATTCACGAAAAAGATTAATAATAAAATGTTATTTATTTATATGTTTGGGATTAAATTTCATGGGACGGTGTTCCTATCCGGCCAGTACTGACCAGTTTACATTTTATATTATAAAGGGACAACTTCAATCAGGAATCATGGAAATACGGTTATGTTTCTCCTATGTTATGTTTCTATGCTGGAAAAATAACTAGTTTAAAATACATGTTAACTTAAATGTACTTCAACGAGTATGTGTCGTTTTTTCAACCATTGTTGATCTATAAAATTTTAAACCTCTCGCCAATCTCAAACATTTCTATAATCCTACTATTAAAATATTTTCCTACGAATGTTCTGTTTGCCTTTTACATTCACAATGCTATGTATGTCAAAACATTTTGTGCATACACTATTAAGCTTTTAGGGACACTTTAAAAGGAAAACGCACAAAGTTTTTTAAGGAAAATCTAACTTGGAAAATAACCTTTTCGTATAACATTACAATACGATTTCGAATGAACGCCGCTTGTATCTAAACACGAAAAATCATTAAAAACGTTAAAATGTTTGATCAATTTCACCACACGAAAAAAACTTTATTTAGGCAAATCATCTGTTAGAAAGTAGTGTAAGAAGAATATAGGACGCGAATGTGAATGGCAGAAGAAGTCGGGGACGCCCGAGGAAGACATGGCACGATCAAGTGAATCAGGTACTTGAGTGGGGCCATGTCAAAAGTCAGAATAATAGAAGAGAATGTATGAGACGATGTACGAATGTTAGTGAGGCAAAGAGTGTGTGCCAAGACCGAGTTGTTTGGCGGTCCGTCCTCTCTGCCTACCCCTGCGGGGAAACGGCGTGATGGTTAGTTAGTTAGTTAAAAACGTTAACAAAAGAAATAGATAATTGAAATATGGATTAAAAAAATAATTGGTGGAAATAAAATTATTTAGGTACCTATTTTGTAAATTGTCAATTTTGCCCATAATCAATTTATAAAATCAAAACGAATATCATCACATCGAAAACAACCGAAATTAGCAAGTTTGCAAGGTAATTATTATTCAGTCGCTCTCTTTCTTTACCAGGATAGCAGAGATTACAGAAGGTGTTAGCTTTAGGTAGGCTCCTTAATACATTTTACATATTATTATGTATTTAAAACACGACTAGATTCAGGTAGAGGCACAAGCGGCACCTATGTATTACGTATATACCACCGGAGCTATTAACCTAACGAGATGTGTTTTCACCCGGAATAAGGAAATATGGCGCCCGGCTCTTTGTGGCTCAGCTAGCGGTGAAATCATTTTTTCGGTTAATATTATAACATCCGTGATACACATTTACGGCGCATTAGCCGGAATGTATATTTTATGCTAATCTTATCATTTTTATGTTTATGCATTTCGGCGGGATAATATCTTTCCTCCATTGTAATCATTTAGCAACGCCCTCCATTCTAATTTTTCTCAGGCAGTTTTAATTTATGACTTTTCTGTGAGCTTTTATGTAAATACTAATGACGGCCATTTTTTAAAGGATGCGTAAAGTTCGACTTCCTATGGATATACACAATTCGCTTAAACAAGTTTAACATCAACTTCATCTATTCACCCCAAACGTAATACAATTTAATTTTTATTTTATTTTTATGTAATTAGATCCACTTAAAAATATATTATTATCGTGTAATTATTTGGAAATGTTTTATTTTATTCTCTTTCGGCTTCATGAATTTCATTTTACTTAGGACGAGTTGTCTAAAAAAAACTGTACAATTCATCATTTATTTGAAGTTAATTTTTACAGTTTTTGTAAGTTCTAAGCAAATTTTGTTATTATATAATTAAAGGCCAATTGATTCACAAAACTGAAAGAAACACAGAACTTGAATAGAACATTCACAGAACATGAAAATTAACTTCAAATGTTTGATGAATTGTACAAATTTTTTGACACAACCCATCCTTAGTGTAATTTTTTTCTCATTAATAATATTATTTTGGTCTTACTGGAACTTATTATCTGTGTAAACTACAAATACCTATAAAATGACTGTGCCAGAATGGAATTAAATAAATATTTAAATAAGCTTCCTACTACAAAGCTTTTTTGGTAAAATATTCCCTTAGATGTCTCTAACTTTTCCAACTCTTGCGGGGCAACTCTGCGCGGAAACGGCGCGCAGCGCGGCGTGATGTTTACTTAGTCCAGGCGCCCTCGACAATTTGTAACATTTCAAAATACTTACAATTTCAAAAATAGTGTCCCTGGTGTCACGACGCCTCTTGTGCGCAACCTTTATAATACACCGTGATGGATTTTGATGCAAGCAACCTTGCAATGCCTGCAGTTTTTCGATTGCAAGTGGACTTCTTATATTTTTGATGCTCGAGGAAGTCAAGTTAAAATAATAAGATGCCGATCAAAGAACTGGGTTAATATACTTTGTTGAAGAAAATATTGTTAATTACAAAATCGTAATATCAAATCCAGATCGAAGGTGATGCCCCATCGGAGTAAATAAACAATAGCAGTTTTTGATTGATCAAACTTGTTATCAGGACACGCACGCGAGATTAATGTGCCGTATAAATAATGCAGGCGCTCTACAAACAACTCCACGGATCATTGAACAGACAGGTTACGAGAAAGGAAAAATTAATTATTTTTATTTATCTAACTAGCTTGTACCCGAGGCATTAAGTGGAAACACCACTGATTCATTCATTAGTGCATTCATTCATTGACTGATTCATTAATTTATGCATTCATTCATTCACTAATTCATTGATTCATTCATTTATTCATTCATTCGTTAATTCATTTACTCATTAAATAATTAATTATTAATTCACTCATTCATTCATTCACTCCTTCATCCATTCATGAAATCATTCCTTCTTTCCTTCATTCCTTCATTACTTCATTCCTTCATTACTTCATTCCTTCATTATTTCATTCCTTCATTCCTTCATTCCTTCATTACTTTATTCCTTCATTACTTCATTCCTTCATTACTTCATTCCTTCATTATTTCATTCCTTCATTCCTTCATTCCTTCATTCCTTCATTACTTCATTCCTTCATTACTTCATTCCTTCATTACTTCATTCCTTCATTACTTCATTCCTTCATTACTTCATTCCTTCATTACTTCATTCCTTCATTACTTCATTCCTTCATTACTTCATTCCTTCATTATTTCATTCCTTCATTCCTTCATTCCTTCATTCCTTCATTCCTTCATTCTTTCATTCATTCAATCAATAATTAATTCATTCATTCAGAGAGGGGAGAGGGAAGGCGGAGTGGGAACACGTGAGGGGAAAGGGATGCGGAAGAGGAAAGGGAGGCGGATAGGGAATGGGCGAACGGGAAAGGACACGCAGGGAGAAATAATTACTTTAGTGGCATAGCAACACATACCGGGAACTCGCTTTTATATATAGAAACCATCGCGGGCATACACGCATCAAAACCCCAAAGTTTCATCGCAATCGGATGAACTGTTAGCAATGCATAATTTCATGATGCCAGAACTCATAATTGTATTTAGAAACCATCTAAGGCATGCGCACATCAAATCCCAAAATTTTCATCGTAATCGAATGAATGGTTTAGCAACGCATATGTATACAAACCCAGAAACAAATATATTTTGATTTTTATATACATCGATTTTAAGCAGCACGTTGCCATAATAACAAAAATATTTACAAATCATTTGTTTTACAGAAATCGTCAATCATCATCATCATCAAATAGTATTAATATGTAATGTATAATGGATGTCTGCAGCCGTGCACTTACTTACCTTACACTTGCACACCGTACTCGCCGCACCATATAAACATCCGTGTATGTGAATTTTCAAGTAAAGCTACGATTGTAATTCAGTTTCGGATTCAAGAATTCGTCAAAAGATGCCACCTCTTTCGTCAGCAGCTCGCATGGGAACATTCCCCCCCCTTGGTAAAACTAATTTGTGAATTTAAGTAATCTCTTCGGATATGGAAAGATTGACGGTGATACTTGTTGTTATACTATATTTGTGAATAATAGTATCCAGCGGCTATATATTACATATGACGTCGTTGCCTGTCCCGGTGGATAGCTATTACTGGACAGTGGATCCGAGGAACGGGCTATTTTTGGAACCAGTTCCTATCGGATTTCTAAAATAGTCACCGTTATTAAATGGGCGAAGCCTAACCAAAAGCCAACCGAAGGGTCTAGCAGCAAAAACCTGCGGAGCGGGTTTTTAACTGCTAGTTATGATTATTTTATGAGGTGATTTTGCCCTTGAGGTGATTTTTCACAAAAACGGTCCTGGACAAATCATCCAGATGTTATTATTATTATTATTATTCGAGGTGGGAGTAATAGACAAAGATGAAGTTCACAACTCTATAGTGTGTATTGGTGGATATCTATGCACTTCCGACAGACTTCCTCGCTAAACTGTCACTGTATAACAGCCGTTTATCTTGCTTAAGCCTTATTGTCATCAGCAAGAACGGGACCACTCGATCATTGATTTTGAATATTCCAAAATTATGTTTTCACAGCATTTCGTAAAGTTTTACAGGGCTTTCTTTTTATTATTTAAAAAAAAAACCTCTTTTCATTTTCATATTACATATACGTATTTTCTTTCGTGAAGTCGAACGACATGTTTGAATTATTCTGTACCCAAGCAATGCATCCGTGTGAGTGCTGAGTTCGACCAAACTCTTGTTACGATACCTATAGCATTAGGAAAGGGAAATTAGTAAAACAGGAGAAAATTTAAATCTACTACTGAACTCTTTAAGGCCACTAAATAAAGAAAAATCCATTTCTGATCTAATGAAAACAAATCATATCCTTATGAAGAAAACATAGTTTTCGAAACATGTACATAAATATTAATAATATAGTGGTGCTTACAAAGTTGTTTGTTTTCATTAAATCAATAATGACACCACAAAGTATTGTTGCGAAGTTTGAAGAAAAAATCCATTTTCCCAAAAATATAACGATGATTGATATTATATACCTATATTCAACTCAAAATGGACAATCATAATGGTCTAAACGCGAGTAATAAAATGGCGACAATAAATTAGTTTTCCAGCAGTCAGATTAAATTTATTTTTAGGTTTATGTAAATTTGTGTGTTTTCATCAATAGTTAATACCTATATTGTTGGATAATATGATAATGATTTAATTCAATGAAAATAAGGTACCTCTGAATGTGTATAATGCTATAAATTCAAGGGTGTTTAATCCCCTTAAGTTATGCTATTCCACAAAGATTATCATTATTTTAGTAATATTCATATTCAATTGGAGTGGTTGAAACTTACTCGTTATAATATCAGACATTCCCATGTTCCGAAAATCATGAATAAACTGACCTTCGAAATTATTCGTGTTTCAAAAGTTTATTGAATAATAACTTGATTTAAAGTAATGATTAATTCAACACTACAAGTTTTTTTGTATAAAAAATGATGTTAAAAACCAACCGCCATGAAAGAAAGAAATCGATTTAAACTGATATAAAATGCAATAAAAACACATATAAATTTGTTGTAGACCACTTTTACTTTATAAACAGTCTCCCGGTTTCGGAAGCACCCTACCTTCGTCAGGAGAATATTATAACTGACACTAATAATAAACCGGTATAGTGTTTATAAAATAAAAGTGGTCTACAACAAATTTATATGTGTGTAGTTATAATATTCTCCTGACGAAGGAAGGGTGCTTCCGAAACCGGTAGAATGTTTATAAAATAAAAGTGGTCTACAACAAATTTATATGTGTTTTTATTGTAAATTATGGCGAGCCACAAAGTTAATGCTATTTGTGATATAAAATACTCTCCCAAACAATTGTTTTCGGAAGCATAATTGGTAAATAGGTACATTACTTATTCCCTGATGACATGGTTTCATGACAACTCACAATAATGCAATTTCAACACCCATTTTAAAAGTCATTAAAAATCATTATTATTTTCAGTGAAACTTCTTTAGCGCCGTTAGTGATTTGAAACGGAAATGCGTCACAAAAATTTATTATTTGACGGTCTGCGGTTCTATTATAATGCGGTAAATTCACGACTACGCGCGGGCCTCCAATAGCGCCGCGGTATGAAGCGCGTGACTCTCAGCGCCCAGAGTGACTTCCAGCGAAGGCGGTTCGAATCCTACCAAATCCAAAAAAAAAAAACATTTGTATTTTTGTAAAATCAATATTCAATCTTCAAACCACTTTAAAATAAACAGGCAAAAGAAAAGAAAGCGACTTTCTGCTTTCACTTCTACTGCGTTTGATTTGCACAGTCTGATTTTTTTTAAATAGCACATATTCTAAATTAACTGTACCTACTTATTTAACCACATTGAGATTGTGACCTTTCTTTGGACAAATTGTGTACATCTTCATTTGTTTTAAGTTACAAATATGTACGGTTTATAATTAATTAAGTATGTACTATCGACAAAAATCGTACGATTTCGTAGGAAATTTTGGTTTTGATTTATTGAAAGAGAAAATTAGAAAAATAGAAAAATTTTGGACGCGCGGTCTACTGTTTACAGAACTACTGGTAAGAAATGTAAGAAAGGCGGGTTTTGATTCTGTGTTTTTTCATTATGCAATCCTCCTGCCGCGCCGGCTTTATCAGTTATTCCGTCACCAAACACGGCGCAGTCCAGCCGTGTAGCCGGCCGGTAACACGGTACAAGGTACACGGTACACGGTACTAGCCGTGCAAACAGCGGGAGGAAGCGGCGGGCGGGCACTACTTACACCTGGTCACGGCGCGAGTAAACAAAAGGACAAGAGACGGATGATGGGACATATTTCACGGGGTATTGACGGATCCGGGTGTTGTGTTGTGTGTGGCCCGCGTCGGGCGACACGCGATGGCCGGGCGGGCGGCCAGGTGTGCCCTACATGGGTAATGGGTGTCTACTGCCTACCGGGCCTTCCTCGCAGGGGTGACGGAATAATGCCGTCTGATTTTGAATGTTTTGATTTGATTAGTTCGTAGTAAAGCCACGCGCTTCGGAGAATTTCTACATGACGTTAAATTGCCTAAATAATAATAAAATATGTTACTATTTGGTTATATATATATATATTTTTTTTTTTTTTTTTTACATGAATACTGCACAAGAGTCCCTACTGCTCCCGTCTGGAGCAAGTGGTTTTATGGCATCCCCAATTGGGGTATGTTGTGAGGCTGAAGGCAGTGGGGAGGGGAAAGAGTTAGGGAAGAGGAAGGTGGGGAAGTACCTGGCTATTCGGATCTGGTCACCAAACACGGCAGAATCCATTTCAAGCAACTTTTCAATTCTGAATTGTGGTCTTACACCAGGGCGATACTGAGAGTATCTTCCACTCTGGAACGTGCCGCAAATATACTATATATTATTTTAAATGAATAAATTGTAAAATACACAAATTAATCAAAGAAAATTTATTTGCCACGCCGGGATTCGATCCCGCGACCTTCGGTATGCGAGTCAAGCGCCTTACCGCTGCACTACGCCGGCCGTCGGTGTTTTATAATCGGTTTTTTGTTACTGTTCGAATTTGTACATTTTTTTTATTTAGAACCAGCGAGTACCCGGCATGCGTTGCAATGCCACACAAAGAAAAGCGGTCCCGTTCCCCTCCTGCGTCACCTTTTTCTCCCGCGAACCCCCCCTCCCTTCCCTGTTTTTTCCTCCCGTGTTCCTCTTCCACCTTCCTTACCTTCCCCCTGCTGCGAACCTCCTCCTTCATTTCCATTCCGCCTCCCGGATTCCCACCCCTTCCCACCTTCCCTCCCTGCCGCAAAATTTTATGAAATACACATATTTTTCAAACAATCCCTCCCCAATATATTTAGCTTCACAACATATCCCAATCAGGGATGCCATAGTCTCTCTGGCCTCAGACGGTTGTGACTCGTGTACGATATTCACATAAAGCAAATTTAATAATTGCTGTTTAAACTCATGTTTTTTTTTAAAGTCATAGTACAACGAAGAAACAGAAAGAAAAAAAATCATAAGATTATGCAAATAAAACAAAATATATATGTGTAAAGGAAATATATTCCATTTAAATTTGAATCCTGTAGTGTCAGTTAGAATGCAATTATTATCAATTGTCACTTGTTTTGTTTTCTATTATTTGATTTAAAATATGAGTTTTTGTTAGAAGAAACCATTCAATGGAAAGTGATATAAATAAACATAAATGTCGTTTCTTTGTGAAAAAACTTTGCAACACAAGTGTTTTATTTATAAATTAATAGAAAGAAATTAAACCTCTCAACTTATTATATATATATATATCTAAAATCATAGAAAAAGCGGTGAAGAATAGACTCTACAAGTTCCTTGAAGATAACAAAATATTATCGGACAACCAATATGGTTTCCGCAAAGGTAGGAGTACCTCAGATGCAATAGCCGCCCTCACAAAAATAGTTTCCTTTAATCTCGACCTTGGTCGAAAACCGGTTGCTGTTTTCCTCGATCTCTCAAAAGCATTTGATACGGTCTCTCATCCCTTACTGCTTAAAAAACTTCAACAGATCGGAATAACTGGGATACCCTACACATGGTTCGAAAACTACCTAACAAACCGAACTCAACAAACTCTTATCCACTCTGACAAAATAAATAAAAGCAAAAAATTACCCGTGTCTTACGGTGTACCGCAAGGCAGTGTACTAGGACCAATCCTATTTCTTTTATACATCAACACACTATGTACCATGGATATTGGAGGTAAGATATTATCATTTGCTGATGATACAGTCTTAATATTCGAAGATGAAACATGGCAAGCAGTTATAAACAAAACTAATAATGGCCTAATAAAAGTGAGGCATTGGCTTGACACAAATCTCCTTACACTCAATATTGACAAAACACAATATATGACGTTTTCCATACGCAAACATAATTTTCCCAACAACTGCCCTAAACCAATAATTCACTCGTGTTCACTAAACATGCACCCACACCCACCCGGAACCCCACCTATTACAAATTGCACGTGTCCTACCCTTAAATCATCTAAGGAAGTTAAATATCTGGGCATAATCATAGATGACCAATTACGTTGGGAAGCACACATAAGTGGCACAGTAAAAAGACTCCGTAAGCTCTGCCATATATTCTGCTCTCTTAGATCCATCTTAGACCTAAAAACCCTTAGAAGCGTATATTTTTCCCTTTTTCAATCCATTGCAACATACGGTATTTTGGGATGGGGTGGTTGCACAGAATCCGTCATTAATCCAATAATTACAGTTCAAAAACTAATACTGAGAATCATATTTAAATGCCAACCTACCCACCCCTCTAATGTGCTATTTACTAAATTTAAGGTCTTAGATATTCGCCAACTATTCACTAAGACAAGCCTATCCTACATACGTAAAAATAACCTACTGGTGGCTCCACAACATCAAGCCAAAACCCGCTTTTCATCAAATCTGGGATGCGTGGTCCCAAAAACTAGAACCACATTCGCTCACCGACAATTTTGGTTCATTGCCCCCAAAATATACAATGCATTGAGCACCGATATAAAATCAAATATTACCATACCTCTTTTTACTATTCGTGTTCAAAATTGGATATTCGAAAGGGGACGAGATTTTTTTTAAAGAATATATGACTTCCTAACCATTTTAAAAGAAAAGAAAATAATTAAATTAACTAAATAAAATATCATACTTCACATCTTTTTACAACCTGACTTCACTGAAATCTAATCTAACCTAAATATATACTCTTCTAGACGATTAATTACCTACATTGACCAACCTCCAGTAAAAATTTTAGCTTTCAAAAAAAAAAAAAATTATAGATTAACATATTTAAATCTTACTTCTTAGTATTTTATATAGTTATATTTTAGTATTTTATATAGTTATAAGTTTATATTTCAGTATTTTATTTTTTACATATATTTTATATAGTATTTTATTTTTTACATATATTTTATATAGTATTTTATTTTTAACTTCTTTAAAAAATTTTCTTTTTTATAATCCTTTATATATTTATATATATATGTATATATGTGTGTTTGTATGTATTTATATGTATTTGTGTATGTATGTGCATATGTATTTGTATGTGCATACGTATACATATATCTTGTTATATTTTACCTTAAATATTTTTATCTTTTTTCTTTCTCTTGTTTCTAATATCTTATAATTTCTATTTCAAACCTATATTTTGTTCTAGTTCATACACTGTATAACTTATATCATGTATGATTACCTTAACACGGGCATTAGCCTAGTATGGTAATCAAGAAAAAAAACCTAAAAGTGTATTTTCAAAAATTGTATGAAATAAAAAAAAAAAAAAAAAAAAAAAAAAAATATATATATATTATATGTTAGTACAAAGCTAATGAAAGCAGTGAAGAAAAAAAAATCTGTCATGCAATTTATTTCTTTATTTATTATTAGTTTCAATAGCAAGGTTTGTACATGTATGTATAATGTATAGTATAAGTATAGATTCTTTTTTTTTCACAGACCTCCTCACTAGGATTTCCTGTTCTGAGGTGGCCTGTAGTTTTTTAAAATATTTGTATTAGGTTATGGATTGTCTTTATATGGTCTTCATGATGTTTGTAATTTTATTATCACTTTGATCTCTCAGCCATGTTTTTACTTTTGTTTTAAATATATTCATTTCCTTTATATTTTTGATTTGATCTGGTAGAGCATTGTATAATTTCATAGCATGGAATTTATTATTTCTCTGTCCAAAAGATGTGTTCAAACTGGGAGTAACCAGAATGTTATTGCTTACTGCCCTGGTTGAGTATTTATGTTGGGCAGTGGAGTATACATATATATATATATATATATATATATATATATATATATATATATATATATATATTTTTTTTGTTTAAATAAAATATTTTTTGAATAAAGTTTCTGTACATTGAAGACTTGAAAGTTACGACCTCGTTAATTATGTAGGTTCTGTTAGAGTGTTAAATAAGCACTGCTTCATATTTCAATAGAAGTATTACATGTTTAAAGATGTCGTAATTTTATTATTTTTATTATTTTTTTTCAGTAGATAAAATGATAAAAAAACGATAAAACACTGAAAATTAAAATACAGTTCCAACCTTGCCTTCAATAAATAAAGCTCAATAAATTCTACTGAGTTTTCTTACATCTCAGCTTCTAAGGCAAAAATTTTGATGTTCGTCTCGCGGTCACATGTAGAACATAATACTTAATACGAATAAACGTTCGGCGGTCACATGTAGAACATAATACGAATAAACTTTTGAATTTATCTTATTTCACCTAAGGAACGAATTTTTAAAGATCTCTCGACACTTTTAAAATACGAAAATTATGACACTTGAGCGTTGCTTGTGGAATACTGAGAACTTACTGAGTGTTTGTGAAATACTTCCTTAACCCACAAGCTCATGGATCTCAAAACTGTACCATCGGGGGATAAAGCCTTTTTAAGGATAGTGGTTCATTAACCATAATATTATGTCCTACCAGTATGCACTCTAATACCTATGGCTTAGAAACATATCATAGTTACCTACTTTTCATATCGCTTTGTATACTCCGTAATACCTTCCTTTTATTTATTATATATTTTTTTTTAATTTTTGGTTATCTTCAATATTTGGCTCCTAAGAGCATTTCTTACTGTTTACTTGTCATACTTTTTTATATTTATAACTTTTGTAATTTATATTATTTACAAAGGTAACTTATAGTTTATATTATTTCCTGCCTTTCAACTTTTTATTTTAACTTCTTACTTTTACATTATACTTTATATTTTATAGTTTACACTTTTACTTTATACTTTCATTTTATACATCATAATTCTATTTACTACTCATTACCTTAACTCGTTTCTTTTACCTTTTGTTTTTAAATTTAACTTTACATTTATATGTCACTTTCTTATGTTATTGTATTATAATATTTATAAATATAATTATGTCAATGGCACATGTTGTGCCGTATGTTTTTGAAATAAATAAATAAATAAATTAATTAATGTTGTTTAATAAAGTACAAATAATTGAATTGTTGATCATATTGCATGCCACATCGCCACACGTGCGCCATCCTCGGGTAGATAGGCACGATTCAATTTTCTGGTGGTGAACCGTCAGAGTAATGACAATGACTATTTCCCATATAATTAGGGCCGGCTTTTGTTGCCTTTCTATCTGACTATTAGGGTTTAATTCGATTTGATTTTGGACGGCAAATAAACCAAATTTAAAGCTTTATTTTAATACTTTCTTTAGATTTGACTTAAATTGTTGATAATTTGTTTAGTAGAACATCTAGTTTACTTCGATGTCACCACAGCGTAAAAATCCACCCTCTAATACTTAATCGGTAATATTTAATCTTTTTTTGTGTCTACCTCACAAGAGTCTCAACTGCTCTCGTCTGGAGCCAGGACTACGGCATCCCCAAATGGGGTACTTTGTGAGGCTGCAGGTGGAGGGGAGGGGAACGAGATGGGGAAGAGGAAGGTGAGAAAGTACCTGTCTATTCAGATCTGGTCACCAAACACGGCTAAAGCCATTTCAAGCAACGTTTCGTAAACCCATTTGCGTTCTGTGTGATACGTCGCACCATATTGTGCTGTGTGATACGTCGTACCATTTTGTCGGAAAATCTTTAGATCATTTTTATAGTTCTCGACTCCAGGAGGAAAAAAAATGTCAACATATTGACGTAACGATCATTGTTCACAGTGAGTACATTCCCAGCTTCGTTCACAAAAAAATTAGTACTGATTGTCCCTAACGAAGAAACCGGACAACACATGCTTACTTTATCTGAATGTAGGGGTCTTTCACCTAACCAAGCATCCATGAATACTAACTTTCCGCTCTCTAGAATCGCAACGTTGTTGGCGCAAGTCCACCTCCTCCCTACTTTTTCTGCAGTGCCATTCCCAAATCGTCCGTTTCATTGGCTCAAAAATCATATCATAGACATTGGAAGACCCACCACTTACCCGCCCTGGTATAGGTAATAGATGGTTACCCGTTCAAGGCTCTTGCAAGGACTCTAATTTTTTGGTAAAAACGACTCTACATTTGATAACAACACTGGACCTCCAATGTCCTCACATACGTTGTTAGGCATACGCAGTCATGCAGTCATATCATAGACATAGACAGTCGAGTTTATTGCAAAATCCAAAAACTTACCGATTAACATTATAACGTCTATCTATAGCAGGCTGTGTCCATGTTTTAAATGAATTGGCATCAAGATATTGGCCTGATTGCCGGAGGGATTAATAGAGGAAGATGTCGAACTGCATTGCTTCAAAACTTTCCTGGAACGAATGCCGTTTCGCTGAGTTATTCCGTTCTGATGACAGTCAACCTCTGATAAGAGAAGAAGCTTCAACCAATTTTTTAATCACTGTTAAATTGTATTTAGGACTTGTGGGTAAGATTGAAACAAAGAAACCATAAATGAAAACAATTCTTTAAATTAATTTATGCTGATTCCACCATTTATTTCAAAACGGAAAATAATTATTCGAAACAGGAGGAACTTTTATTATTAAATGACATTAAATGAATCCTAAATACCTTTTTCAAGGGAGAATAATAAATCATTTTCGTCGGGAGGTGTTTCTTTGTTAATTTTAAAATAAATAATTTAACACGAACTTGTTAGGTTGGTTAAACGGTATTATTTAATAAAAGTTTATCTATTTAATATTAAATTCGTGGTTAGGTTTAATCCGAAGGATGCGGTTTCAAATCCCGGCGTGCGCAATTAAATTTTATTTAATTAATTTGTGTTCATTCTTAATTTTATTAATTCATACATAAGATTACAGCCCTGGTGTAAGACCACCATTCAGATATGAAACGTTGCTTGAAATGCTTTAAGCTATGTTTGGTGACCAGATCTGTAAAGCCAGGTCCACCTTCTACTTCCTATCTCCTTCCCCTCCCCAATGCTTTCAGCCTCACAACATAACTCAACTGGGGATTCCAGTCTCACTGGCACCAGACGGGAGCCGTTGGGACTCTTGTGAGGTATTTACACTTAAAAAGGGGGGGTGTTGTTTTTATACACATTTTTTCGTTATGCCTAGACATTTATCATTCTTCGGTAGTTACGGATTTAGTACTTTATCCATAATTATAATATTTCAGACGCACTTTATCGTTTATATTTCTGAGAATATCGCGCAGGTGTTACAACTGCCCTAAGCAAGTGGAATTGTGGCATCCCCATTTATTAAGCCGCAGCTACCCGAATTTCTACCGATTTCTTACATATCTCCCCTAAACATTTAAAGTTTTTAAGCCCTAAAAAAATATACATGTTATTTTTTAAGATAATATCTCCCTATACATTCTCCACGCCGAAACGCAAATTATATGAAATTCCCTCGATAGAAAAAAATCGCAAAGTATGCTCCGAAAATTTTTATTTTCAAGTCTGTTTCTGTTATTTTACAAGTTATATGTATGAAAAAATACACAGTGTTTCTTTAAATGCTGTTTTAGACAAGAGATTTTTGCTCTATTTTAAACGAGTCGTGTTTTATTAAACATTTTCACAATAAATTTTCACATCGAGTTTATCGCTTTAAATAAGCGCGCTCCTCTAACATTCGTAATTACATATCTCTCCATCTTCTTCTTTTTGAGCGCGGTTGCAGCGCCTTAAGGAAGGGGTGGTGAGGGGAAGAAGTCGGGGACGATGACTGTTTAAAAGTATGTACATGGTTGCGCGTGCTTCGTTCAATATTAAAGCGTACAATTTTGGCGCCACTGCAATTTGAACTCGCATACTTCCACTGCCTGAGCCTGTACTCAATCTACTAGGCATTTTCTACAAACCTCTGACCTACTGTGTTTTCAATAACAAAAGGTTTTATTGAATTTATTATAATTATACAGAGTGTTAATTTTCCGGAAAATCTTCCCATACAAATAACATTTTTGAAAATGGCTTTGTAAGCCGAAACAGCTGTCACAATAATAAAAAAACTTAAATACTTGAAGAACTTACGGAACCAGACCACGAAAATTATTTTTTTTTTTTAATTTTTATTTTCCGAAGGATGCATTTGTTAAGAATGCTCTCACAATTTTTTTAAAAGAAATTCGCGAAATTGACGGAGACACAGATTTTTATGTGAAACCGTTTGAAACAGTTTGTATGTTGAATTATCCTTCAGCAAAACTTTGAACGTATTTTTCTCGGAACTACGTTTTTCAAGCTGGTTGACGACAAGATATTGAAAAAAAAAAACTAATCATCCGATTTGCATGCACCAACTTACTGTTCAAAAATCCAGTCTCTATAGCACCACATTTTTCACATAAAATGCTGTATCACCGTCAATTTTACAAATATCTAGCATTTGGTGAGAGCATTCTCAACAAATGTACCTTTCAGAAAATGAAATAAAAAAATTCGAATAAAATTTACAGTGGTGCCTTAATAATAAGATCATTAAATTTAAAAACATATATGTTTTGGGATAATTTTAATTTGCTAAAACAATTTCAGTTTTTGCAACCGAACGATGAAATCAAACCGACAAGGTCAATAAAAGGGAATTGCGTCACCTATCATAATATTATGTCAATATGAGAAGGTTCTTAATTCAGCTAAAACATAGTCGATTGTCAAATATTTGCAACAGTGCAAAGCCATGCAAAACGGGCACGAAAGCTAGTAAGGTGAAGAATACAATTTGAATCCAATTTGCCTTAACAAATGACAAGGATTGTTGTTCGCCTTAACGATATCATCTGAAATGCTTACAAGAATAATAGTAAGAATATCACGTTCATTTCCTAAAGAATGTTTTCAATTATTTGATTAGAATGATAGTCAACTTCAATCATCTGATAAAGACGATTCTGCCTCCGTCTGTTTTGTATGAATAATGTCCCACTTGTTATTGAAGTTTCCATGGGACTGCTTAGATTATCAAGATGTCCTTCGTTTTTACTCGTACGGTTTATCCTTACATAGTTTGGCCAAGGTCGACAAGGTCGATATTATAGAAGCTATCATCAAAATCGTGTTATGAAGAGAGAGGGACACAAATAATATTTTTGACTTTCACTCCTAAGATTTCCGATTTCTTTAGAAATAAAAATAGTATAATTGAAAATAAAAACGAAAATGGTTGTTATGATTTTAACGGACAAAAGTATTTTTGTCATTTATGTTTGGGGTGTTATGCCGTGTTGAGCTACCTCCTCCTTTAGCCAACGTTTCGGACAGCGTTACATCATCTGCCCTGATGGACACTGTAACGTGTCGGCATAACACCGCAAAAATAAATAAATAACGAAAATGGTATTTTTTTAATTGAATTGAAATTGCGTTCGTTTCTTAGACAATTGGTTTTCTAACTTACGTTGGATTTATATAACTTTTTGCAATCAAATGCATTGATTTGGTTTTATTCCCAACTGCTCCCGTCTGGAGCCAGTGAGACTATGGCATACACAATTGGGGTATTTTGTGAAGCTGAAGGTAGTGGGGAGGGTAAGGAGATGGGGAAGAGGAAGGTAGGGAAGTACCTGGCTAATCAGATCTGGTCACCAAACACGGTTAAAGCCATTTCAAGCAACGTTTCAATTCTAATGGTGGTCTTACACCAGGGCGATACTGAAAGTATCTTCCACTCTGGAACATGCCACAAATATGTTATATATTATTTTAATGAGTTAATTGTGAAATAACAAAAATCGCGATTCGATCCCGTGACCTTCGCATTGCGAGTCAAGAGCTTTACCCCTCGTCCACGCCAGCCTTCTTAGCTCCTCAAAGTTGAAGCCAATTTGAGAAAAAAAAAATATTTGTGTATATTTGTGTAATCGCGTTGAATTATCAGACATCATATTAATTTAATTGATTGCTTATAATAAATACGCACAAATAATATTTCAGTCATATCATAAATATATTAATATATATATGTTGGTTGTGCACGTATTTGGTGAACTCCATGACAGGACAATCTAAACTTGGCCAAAGTCCCAGAGGAGGCAAAATCAAATTCCAACACGGGATTGTAATTTTTATTGACATATATACTCGCGGTTCTGACATGACTAAGTTAATTAAAATTTATTTAATTATGTGTTTAAATAGTTCCGAAATCAAATTTCTTCCCAGCCTTTCTCTTCCCTATATTATTTCCTTTTCCTCTTTGTTCAGCCTCACAAAATTCTCCAATAAACTACCAAATTTCCACTAACTTCGGGGAAAACTCTTACGCGGTATCACATAAAAGCAATATTATATTAAACGCCCATGACAAACATCAAAGTGGTTCCCAGTACATAATGTCACCTGATAAATGTTGTTTTCAATACAAGGTAACACGATACTACCTGTTTCGGGTCCTTTAAGTTTCGTTTCCGGTGCTCGGCTCCGTTTACCCTCTCGGAAGAGAAGCTGACAAATCGGCTGGGGCGCTATCGACATGTTGGCTGAGGCATTTGTCAGCTAAGGAGATACCCAAGGACTGAAAGTACCGGCTCATCTCTCATGCCTCTCTTGCCGCATGATATTCCATCAAATTTTTATTATTAATTACATGATCGCGCTTGAAAAATTTAGAAGGTTTCACTTGTTTTTTTTTTTCAATTGTTGTCAAGTCTGATTTGTAAAACTTCATTTTTTTATTTATTTATTTTATATAATCGATAATATTATTACACAATTTTTAAAAACAGTTTGACCTTCAGACGAATTTAAACAATGCAGTAATTGGTGAAATTTTAAAACCATTGATAATTTCAGTCATTTTACCCAGAAATTAGTCAGCGTAAATACCTACAAATAATATAAATACATCGTCTATAAGTGGTATGACCACAGTTTGATAATGCCTTAAAAATGCGAAACGACTGTTAATTACATAACAGAACTTGTTTATAAATAAACTGTTTTTATAAATTGAATAATAATATTATCGATTGTATGTATAAAATAATTAAAAATGTTCAACCTTCCTGAAACACTTGATTTTGGTTAGGTTATAAATGTTTTTGGAATGGTGGTTTAATGAATAATTAATGGAAAGGTAGTTAAATGAAATTATAAATTTCTTCAATAATTATTGTAAAATTATGTTTTGACATCATGTCAAAAAAAATATTTTAATCTACTATTTTATTAAAAATCAAATAAATTTTTATATTTTAAATCATTTTTTTATTTCAAATTCATTATATGGTGTATTGTAATGAAATAACCATTAGTTCTGAAAAATGTGAATAATTCGTATATGACGAGTCATACAAAGCAAATTACCTACCTTGCATTTAAAAATACTATATTCCAAGAATATACATTTTCTCGAATGTCAGCCTATCACCTGAACGTTATCTATTGCTACGTTTTGTAAATTTTAAAATGGGTATTCTAGCAATTATGTTGAACTACAACACTCTTTTAAATTGTATGAATATGCCTAAATTATCAAACAGAAGTATTTTCACTGACTTGGTAATTCTATGTATATAAAATATTAAATGATTTAGTTGATACTCCAGAATTGCTAGCATTGATAAGCTTTCGGATTCCACTGCGTAATACTAGAAGTCGGAATTTATTTAAGTGCAAACATTTTGGGACTGACTACCAAATGTTTTCATTCCTCTTTGCCTAGAATACTAACGGAGGGAAATAATTAAACTAATTCATTGTACATCTTCAATTTTTCACTAAACAAATACAAAATGTTGTCTCTGAAGCAGTTCAGTTTTGTATAATAAATATAAATAAAATGTTGTTTCTGAGGCAGTATTATGTACAATAAATATAACTAAATTCTATAAATAAAAATGCATAATTTTTACTATACATATGTAAAAACCCCTAAAGAGGGCGAAAATAAAAGAATACCTTTGTAAATATAATTTTAGAACAGCGTCAAAATTAGAGTATCTCCTTACGATTCTAAAAATATTTTTTATAACAATAGTAATTTAAAAAAATATAATTAACCTTCCGTCAGGCGCAACTAATCTGTGAGATGAAGTGATCTCGCGATGGCCTAAGGGTAAGAATCGCCGCTCTAAGGGCGTGGCTTCCTGACTTTTCTTCCTTCCCCACCTCGCCAGTTTCCTTTCGTCTCATGCACATTGTGGGTAGCTTACCTCAAACCTAGTAAACCTCACCCCATAGGTTCACGGGGTGAAGTTTGTCTAGGTCTTGGAGGCGGATGACCAGGGCATACTGAACCCCAGATTCCTACCCACCCCTTAAACCCTTTTCCTTCCCAGAACTCTCCTCTCCTTCCTTTCCTTAAAAAAACCCTCCACACAGCATCCTCAAAGATGACATAGGCCCTGAAGGAAATTATTTTCCTCAGGGCCTCCTGTGTGGAACTCATGTAAAAAAAAAAAAAAAGCTGCTAGTAAGTAATGTTGATATATTTATTTAGTAGGTACCATAGACATCAGAATTCAATAGACCAGAAGATACAGACGAGGGGGTAAAACCAAACTATGAAGGGGGAAGAGGGGAAAGATGACTGTGATTCGTTATACAATCAATCTGACAGTAAATAGGCATCTCGCATTACAATATCACCATTTAGTTCTTAAAAGCAAAATCTGCTTTGAATGAATAGACCTTTTTACATGGGAGCGCGAATTGCTTGCCACGATAATAACATATTTGCTAAGGCCAAATGCTCGCCCCAAAAAGACTCACCCCAATACACATAGCAATATTTTGTTGCCGTGTTTAGTTAAAACACTATTACAAATGTTTCATAATTTACTTACCCCTGTAACCAGCGACGAGCACACTGGAGAACCGCCCACATTCGCTATGTGCATATTGATATGTAGATATATTGTATAGAATACGCTACCGTTTTGGCGTTGTATTTCGTTAAATGTATGGATGTTACCTTCTAGCTGTTCACGGCAAGAATGATGACGTCACACATTTTAGATTCAAGCGAGGCTCTATCCCCTCCCCATGGAGCGAGCCGGTTCCAAGGTGGAGCTCCAGCCGGTGCCATGTGGAGGGGGAAATAATACGTTTTTATCACTTAGGGCAGGTCCATATATTCATATGTCCGTGGTAGGTGCCTACCGCATTCCAGTCTGAAGCCTGCTTATTACTTTTTTTTGTTCTTGAACAGTCATAATATCATTTTACGGCAGTATGTTATGTTACCTACCTATTTTAAAATGTTTAAAAAAATTACTGCAGAAAGTCATAAAACTTTACTGTACCTTTGCTGATTTTATTTACGTTATATGATTTTTATATATGTAACTTTATTCTTCGTTACGTGCTTTTATATTTCTTTTATGTGACTTTTGGAACGCAAACACAATTAAATTGAGCGAAAAATCTATTTTGATCTGTTTTTCTGTGATTTAATCTCACAGATGAATTGCGCCCGATCGTGTTAGGATTTGTTTTGCGCCTGACGGAAGGTTAAGATACCGTTTCAAGTAAAAACATAACAATAAAACCTTTTGACAAGATTTAAAAAATATATTAATACGTGTCCCATTGCTTTAAATAAATGTAAAAAAAGCAGCCTTGCGGCAGCTTTGCATGACCAGTGACTAAAACAGACATTGAAAATACGTAAATTTACACAAGAGATATAATAATTTTTGTTTACACTTCGAAAGTATTTATGGTAGCTAAACATAAAAAATATAAACATACGAAAAGAAGAGTTACAGAAGATAGAAAACATCACTCATTCCTTTTCTGTAACCTTGTTCCACAATATTAAAAGTACATAATACGCCCACACTCGCCCCTTACCACTTAAAGTATTTTATTTACTTATAAAACGTCACGTGCGATCTAAAACGTGTCACGTAGGCATACCTATCTCCCAATAAATCCATTTTTGCGTAAAACGATCACCTCCATATCCACCAAAACTCATACAAATACATCCTCTCGTACAAATAGGGAAACCCGAGACACACACCCTCGAATAAATACCAAGTGACAAATATTCCTACTAGCAGTTTACCCACACAAACATACTTGTGTAAATAGGGAGATAGACATTGCTGTGAATAGAAACACACTTGTATCACAAATAAGTGAAAGATTTCAGAAATATAACTAAATAAACATTAATAAACAGCAAAGTAATTAATATAGGAACACTTTTCATTAAACTCGCGATATTTTGAGCTTTAAAATAGTAAACTTCATACATTCAGTACACAAACCATCAGTGCTAACTAATTTATCTGCCAATCAAATAAATAAATAATATACGTTTACTTCAGTAGGTACAGCGCATGTAAATTTCTGCCATGTTAGCTCACATAACTTATGTATAAAAGGGATGATAATTATTTTTGTTCTAATTGATTTAAATAAATTAATACCTATTCATCATCTAGTAGCAAGCTGCATGTTGAGTACTAAAAGTACTATGTTATCAAAACTTTTTGAGTAATTACAAGAAGAAAACCCCAGAATACTTTTGCTTAGAAAATGTAAAATATTATTGCTAGTTCAAACGAATCAACTTTGAGGTGAAAACTCAAAAATATTTTACGATATTTAAACATTGAGGTAATTACCGGCTACTCTAAAAAATACAGGCAAAAAAAATTGAAAAAAAATGTCGTGGGTTTTAACGTCATTTGGAAATACATTTATGATCAAATTCCCTTACGCTTGCCTTGGAAAAAATGTTCGTACTCGTACTAAGGAAAAGTATCACCCGGCCAGGCGTAAAAACCCAATTTGGAAATGATGACATTTTCAACAGCTCTAAATGAAAAATATTTCCACGGTTTGGATAATAAGATGACGCATGTAATACAGTCAATCATAATAATATAAAAATGAATTTGTGGATCATTGAATCATATATGTATTAAGTTATCGATTTTTCATAATATAAAAAGTGGGAGAGATAATATTTTGACGGTCTGTACACGTATCTGTTTCTTTATTGTAGTGCCTTGGAAGGATCATGGAGCAGTGGATGGTGACTTTACAACCACAGTCGAAGCGTTGGAATACTGAAGCTAAAGCTAAGTTTACACGAAGCGAGTGCTCTGCCGCCAGTCTTACAGACAAGCCAGCGCTGGCCCGGCCCGTGTTGTTTAGACGAGGCCAGTCATTTCTGGATTTTTCTTGTGGTGAGCACGAGTTAGAAACAAAAATGAATTCGGGACAAATCCGGCTGTTGAAAAAAAAATGTTTAAAAAATATCTCTGCACAATTATTAGAAGAGATAATTAATATAATAGAGGAAGAAATCGTAAAGAAAAAACTAATTTGGACAAGAAAATGGATAACCGATAGAACCAGTATCTACTGGAGCCTCTGCTTTGTTGCTATAACAACTAAGATTAGAAGATCTTTTTGAGTACAGGTTGGCCTTGCGAGTTACGACTGAAAACTTTAACGAGTTACTTACACCTATAGAAGGCTCAATTCAGCGTCAAGACACTCTGATGAGAGATGCATTACCAGAAAAAATAACGTGTATACACTCCACGGATATGCGCCAGTAACTGGCGCGATACGTCTACACGTGTTGCAACGCTGGCACGGGGGCTGCGGGGCACGCGGGCGGAGGTCACTGGCTTGAAAAATAGACTTCGGCTCTATTTTAGCCAGTGCTGGCAGCCATCGCTGGCTTGGCTTGAAAAACTGTTTATACGAGGCCAATACCAAGCCAGCGCTGGCCTCGTGTAAGCCATACTTAAGGGAGCCGAAAAATTGTGATACATAATAATGCTTTATTTTAATTAAATATGCATTCATGCAGTTGCACTCAAAGATAATGTCAGTGACTTGTAAATAATATCCATAACCACTAGAGCGCTAAGGCATTTGCAAAAAAAGTATGTAAGTCTCCGTACGTTTGGTTTTGGATTCGCCCTGAAATTCATTAAAAAAATCATACCTCCAAATTTTAATATATGTAGAGACATATATACACTGCTAATAGAGATAGAGAGCCAATGAATTCAACTATATTCAACTGTTTATTTCGTATCTTTAAGATTCATAAAATAAATTATAAAAAAATGATATAATACATGCTAGTTAATTTAAAATAAATTGCCCTACCTAGTAGACACTTTAGGAGACAACACACGGAAGTAGTAATATCCTACCTCTATACCACCTCCGTGTGTTGTCTATGGACTACTTGATAATTAGAGATAATTTTTTTATTAGAATATGCATGTTTATCATGTCTACAAGTTTTTCATTATTTTGCATGGAATTTTTTTTTTTAATTTCAGGTATCTACAGTCGAGAATGTATCTACTGTAAGTACAATATTGTACATATCTTCGCAAATTTTGTTGTTCGTTTGTTCTTTTAGTTCTCTTTTGGCCCCTTGTACCGCTAATTTGTTCCTATTTTGACTGCCTGCAGGCGTAAGTTTTAAAATTTATAATTTTTTATTTTTTTATTTATTTAACGCCCAATGGGCTTTTACATTTTAGTAGTACAAATAATTCATGACAGATTATTTAACATATACAGAAATAATAAAAATAAAATTTGATAAAAAAGCACACAAGTCATAAAAAATACAAAAATGCAGCGATTTCATAGGTTTTCAGAAAAACAGATAGGTTTAGGAATAGTTTTGGAATAAGTTTTTTACAAGATCAACAAATTTTGCCAAGTTTATGTTAAATATGTCAATATCACCTAAGTACTGATTTCCCATAGTGTGAAATCGTTGTATCGGAGAGTGGGCAATGTAGTTCCGCTTATGAATGCTACAGTAGATAGTGTATTTTGTCGTGTAGTTACTGTCGGTATTCGTAAGTTTATGAGTTGCAGTAGTTCGCAACAGTCAAATTTAGAGTTAAGTATTTTGAATAAAAATGTTAAGTCGTTTATTTTACGTCTGTCTTGTAGTGTGTGGATTTTTAAAACATTTAATAATAAATTATATTTCAAGTCTTCTAGTGGGATATTTAATTTAAAATTTATAAAACGCAGAAATTTTTTTTGTATTCGCTCAATGTTATTAATGTGAGTTTTGTAAGATGGAGACCAAACTACCGAGTTATATTCCATTAGGCTTCTAACTAGAGATACATTTAATAATTTAATGACTTGTATGGAATTAAAGTTTTTGGTTGTTCTTAATACGAAGCCTAGTGTTTTCATACCTTTGTTTACAATTTGGTGGATATGATTGGCGAAACTTAGTTTTTAATAATGGGGGATGTCAGAAAATAAATCCAAGATATTTATTTATTTATTTGTTTTATTATACGCCCAGATGGCTTTTACGTAAATAAATAAAGGCAGTTCATCTTTAACACGAGAAGGAAATAATAAAAATAAAATTACAACAGAAATAAAAAAGTACACAAATTAAATAAAAATATAAACAAAAAATTTGACAATATTTGAATATATTGACCAGTCAAATATATACCTTAATCAAAAAATACATACCTAAATCAAAAATTTTATTTTTTTATTTCTGGTTTGCCGTTTTTATAGCTAATTTTTCAAACAAACCTCATCACGCCCCATTCGCAAACAAAACAACACTCCATATATTATACTTTTCATTAAGGGAAAATTTAACATCTTTCTATCAATACATAATTTGAGATTGTAAAGACCAAAAGTATTATCGTTATTTATTTTTGGTGTATTATTTTATGTTGCGCTACCTCCTTCTTTAGCCAATAGAGGGCTGACGCGCGCAATACTGTATCGCTTCTATATAAACACACTACACTATAATCCAACCATCTGCACTGATGATTAATACGGTAAATAGGTTCGAAACTTTGGCTAAAGAAAGAGATAGCGTAAAGCGGTATAGTACCCCAAAAAAATTATAAATCTTTTGAGTAAGTTTACTAAATACATAATTTCATATTTGCTATTTACATTATCAAAATAAATAACCCTATCAACACAACATATCAAAGTTTTCAGGCAGCTCCTACACTTTGAAGCCGAATCAAAACGAATGGCATGCACATCAAGTTACACGGGGAAAGATCGGCTCGGGTCGAGGTAATTTGTTTGCATCGAGTTTCTTCATTTTATTAAGTGACCTCCCAATCTCGCCGATATTATAGCGTCCCAGATTGTGTAAACACCTTCAGGGCTGATTAATGATACACTTACATCACTCGAACTGACATTATTTATCCATATTTGCAAGTAAATATAACATAACCGATTTAGAAAATAAACTATTACCCACGATAGGAATGTCGATACATGAAATAAGTCACTGGAGAAGCTAACATTATTTTTAATTGAATAAGGTTTTTGATATAATTATCGTACCCATCTAAAATATGTTTTAATTTTAAGATTGCCAAAACAAAAATTTCAATTGTGAAAATTTTTGACAGTGACCAAAAAATATTAAGAAATCAAAAATACTTATTTCGGTTGTGTGACTGTCTTTAACTCTGGTTGAAAGAACTCTAGAACTCGGATTTGTTTTAAATTTAGTGTTGTCTTGAAACTGATGGTAATAAAGCGATAAATCGATAGAGTTCCCTTCAGTCGATCAAGTCAAGCGCCCTTGAGGTAATTTTTTTACGAAAAAGGTTCTTTAAAAATCAGGCAAATATTATATCAGATATTTTTTTTTATTTCATCAGAAAATTGTTTTAATAATTAATTATATATTTGAAATACCCGTAACGTAAACCGAGGTAACTAGAATCACTTTTTAGTAATTAAAAAAAAAAAAAAACAGAATACGCAATTTGCACGAGGTAGAAGTGGAACCTTCAGAAAACTAAAGTATACAAGAGGCGGGAGGCTACGAAACACCGCACAAAGAGGAGACCGATTACACTATCTCATTCTCTAGTAGTCTAAATCCTATAGATGTATTGTTTGTCTCTATTTGTGTCGCTATTTTTCAACGGTGCTAAAGAAGTTTATACTTCATTATTTTTTTATGGGAATGGTAGTATTTTTTTAAATTTAATGGTCAGATAATATGAGGCAGGTACGAACATCAACTTTTTTGTAGTTTTAAGTGTACTTAGTGGTTCAAAAAATTTGGGGAGGCAGGTATGGATACCGCTGTCCCGGGAACCATTTATTGGATAACCAACACCTCTGCCATAGATCAACACAACAAGTGGTTCGCTACGTATGGTAACTTAGCAGGGATGCCCTGGTTCGTGGGGTGAGGTTTATCAAGGGCTTGGTGGTCGATGTGTCTGTCCAGCTGCTACGTGACTGGCCGGATCGAGAGAAACTGGTTGTGAAGGTCTTTTCTCTCCAGCCAGAATCCTTATAGGTACCCATCGCCTTGTACTGCAGTTGAAGGGATGGATTCATACGTCCGTCCTTCTGGACACTGACTACCAGATTTCTATCCACACTCTCAAACCTATCTATTTCCTTCCCAGAACTTCGTCTTTTCTTAAAAAAAACGCCGAGGGAAATTATTTTCGTCAGGACTTTCTGTGTGGGCAAATGTAAAAAAAAAAGTTATGTTTTAAGTTAAGTAACTTCGACGACGGGGTCACATTGCAACTTAGTATTTTTTACTAACTATCTCTTGGATATGGCTTGCAGATACAATGTAATGTCATTAAATATTTTAGGTACCTACCCCTAGGCTTCATACTAATTCATGGTTGTAAGCAAAGTTTTTCCGTGAGATGTAAAGTAGCCCCGGTTTACGTATGTATTTTTTTTTAAATTTATTAGGGTTTTCGCGATTTTTCAAGGATCTGTGCTTTTGAGCCAACACGCAATAATTTTCCTACAATTAGATTGTATCAATCCATCAATGTTTTTTTAGCTAGAACTTTACTTCCCGTCGTGCTTGGTTTTAAAATGTATTTGTTATCTATGACGATTATTTTTCAAATAGCCCTTTTTGAAACTTGTCTCATTTTTTTCACTTTTTCTTCACAAATTTGATCCTGCGAAAAATAATTCCTCTTAGGGCCAATGACATCTTTGGGGATGATGTGTGAAGAGTTTTTTTTAGGAAAGGAAAGAGAAGAAGTTCCCAGGAGGGAGGGTAGGAATCCGGTGATCAGTGGATCCAGAAGTGACGAATGTATGAATTTATCCTTCCCACTACGATTCTCGCTGAAGAGGTCAAAAGAATCCCTCAACCAGTCTTTCTCAATACGGCCTGCCACGCAGTTGGTGGGCAGAAGCATCCACCGCCAAGATCCAGAAAAACCTCACCCCATGAATCCGGACACCCCTGCCAAGTAACCAAAAGTGGCGAACCACTTAGGGTGACCTATCAATTTTTCAATAAATGGTTCCCAAGTCGATGTTGATTTATGTTCTTAACTCTATGCAAAAGGTTTTGTTGAAACGCTAAGTCAGCTACAGGAATGCCGTCCTCAGGATATGTAAAGAAAGGAAGGAGTGAACCAGAGCAACGAAGTATTCCAAGTTGTACGAGGGATAATTCACCATAGACAAGTTCGCATACACCTTTTGGGCACGCATTTGGGGTGTCTCTCAGATGTAGTACATACTCACTGTACACGGCACGTCCTATGTACTGCGTGTAGCATGAGAAAATTGCATTGAAGTACCAAAAGAACAAACATAGCATAGCTTATTTCTAAAAACTGCCCGTCATGGTAGACTAACATTTTAAACGGATTGCTCTTTTTTGCACGGAATCAAGATTAATATACCAGATGTGCCTCCGAAACTCAACACTGTGGCGGGCAGATTTGCGATACACATACGCGTATCGAATACTTACGCGTTAGAATATACAGTGTCAGTTCAATTTAAACTTAACCTTTAACTGTGGACGTCGGGTCTCAGAGGCCCAGCCCCTTCTTCAATTTCTCGGAATAAACATCTTCCCCACGCGCACCACCCCCGCGCGTCTCAGTAGCTTCAGTTTTTGTTGTGTTCGGACCAAGGTGGGAGAAAGTCGCTTCGTCCGGCACCTATCACGTGAGTAATAATATTTTAAAATTTGATCAGGGTCTGTGAGACCTGACCTGAGTGAGTGCTGACTATAATTTACATACAAATATACTCGGTAATATTCGGTGCAGATGTGCCCCCAGCGGCAATACAGGCTGAAGAAGTTGGCCCTGCAAATTGTAAAAGATGTAGATTTTGCCCATAAGCTCTCTAGAAAGACAACCCATGCCTGTACTAACTGCAAGAAGCAAGCTTGTCTTCAGAGTTCCAAGCCTCTATGTTCTGAGTGCCATTAATTTTACATAGGTTTGATTCTTGTCAGAATTTTTATTTTATTTCTTTCTAAGTTTATTTAATGAGTTTTTGTTACTGTTTTCTTTATTAGCTCGAATTTTTTTTTGTTTTGATTTATGTGATACCTACTATAATTAATGAGCCTTAATGTGATCTCAAGTCGATTAAGACTGAAAACTGACTAAGTTTTTTAAATTTGGAGATAATTACTGAAATATGAATAAAAGTTGATTATTTTTATTACTCGATCCTTTATTTATAAAGTCAGATTGGTCCAGGTGTGAAAATAAGAAGAATTTTATGAAGGGGTCTGTGTGACCCGACGTCCATGGGGGTATGATTTTTATTTCACGTCCATAGTTAAGGGTTAATGCCAAGCTTAAAAAAACACCCAGACTCCCACTGGGATTATTACACGTGTTCCAATCTCAGCAGAAGATTATTAGACTTCTAATATTTGCAACTGGTTGTACAGCGCTAATGAAACTCGATCCACAAACCATTCCTGGGAGTATTAAGCAGGCGTACAATAATAACCAGATAAATATATTCACAACAACGCGTAATAATTATTATTCAGCGCAAATTAGTTTTCCCAAAATTAACGTTCGCAGTTTGTACATACATATTGTAACGTATTTAATTCGGTCGGAATTTGCATGCCCTCAGAGCTGGCGCCCGGAATTTTAATAACTGCTTTATAAGTTTATTTTGAGTAAAGGCCGACCGCATCTCCGGCGGTTCAGGGATGCCCCGGAACACGTGGGAATCCCCGTGGTTCCGTGCAAGCGGATAATTAAACCAACCCCGGCCTTCCCATCGAAATCCTTTGCCAGATTTCACAAGAAAACTCGCGTTTATAACGTCGTATGTGTCACTTAAAACTGCATTTGATGATGATGATCGGATTATTCAAAATAGATCTTTTAGTTTGACGTTGCATGGAGTGATCCCCGGTGATAACGTAACACAGGGCTCAACTACAAAGACTTGTTAATGTATAAGCCGGGTACAGACTCACGCAATGAAAGAATTTGCCGTCCACATTGTCGCAATGCATCATGCAATGTAACAGAATTCCCATAGCGTGGACGCCTTGCGTGCACGAACCATGCACACTACGCGCACAAACAGAGCATTTCAACTGCAATCCGCCAAGTGTCGGTTTTTTCGCCGAACACAAAGGGGCGCGCAGTGGGCACGGAGCGTCAGTATGGACGGGTTGTTTGTGTCTATACAACAATGGAGGACTTGTTCTCGGCAGACTGAGCTATGTTCACCGCGCGCATGCCGGAAACAGATCGTGTTCGTGCGCGCGCTGCGTCCACACTTATGAAATGGTCCTTTTATATTACATTAGCATCTCCGTCACTCAGGCCGCCGCGCAGAAAAGTAAAAACCTATAGGTTTACAGCGCAGTTCACTGTGAGACTTTTCAAAATAAATGTAAATAAGTAGTATTTTTCTAAGTAGTAAATACCGGTTCCTTGTCTAAAAAATGTGACGTGGTCATTCTTGTCCCGACCAGCGTCGAGCTCGCATCGTACATTTTACGAAATAACACGGCAAAAATGCTAGCTTGTGCTGTACATTACACCCTAAAATATGTCGATCATAACGAATGTGGGCGGTTCTCCAGTGTGGTCGTTGCTGGTTACAGGGGTAAGTAAATTATGAATTACATTTGTAAAAGTATCCTAACTAAATACGGCAACAAAATATTTGTATGTGAAAAGATGCGAACATTACTTTGCCGTATTTGGACTTCGCAAATATATTAATAGCGTGGCGAGCAATTCGCGCTCCCACCTAAAAAATGTCTATTCATTCAAAAGCAGATTTTACTTTTAAGAACTAAATGGTGATATTATAATGCGAGATGCCTATACACTGTCAGTTGATTTTTCCCCTCATCTGTATGTTCTCGTCTATTAAATTTGGATGTCTATGGTATATTCCAAAAACTAAGCATGTTCTAATGTAGGTATATTACACATTCGTAATAAACAGGAGATTTATTTGTAAGAGACGACCTCTTTTACGTACTAACTGTCAGTAGATGATACAAAGTCATGCATACGGCACATATCTTAAGAAAAGAAGAAGAAAATGATGTAATAAAGTGTATTTTTTTTTGGACAAACATAGCTTTCTAGCCTCATGAACTGCACGCCACTGCTTACAAGATGTAGGTACTAGCGATGTGTAGGTTTAGCTGGACTGGGCTCTTGAACTCGGATTCCTCGGAAGCGGATCCTGCTCCTACTCATTTTTCAAATCGACTACTCCCAGAGAACCCGGTCTAGTACTAGGACCTAAACACGGAACTCGGTGGTCCGAGCTACTCGCGAGTCGGAAGCAGGTCTCGGGTTTGCCGGCTCCGGTCGAAGCCGTGCATCTCGGTCCGAGCCACACGCGAGTCGGGAGCAGGTCCCACAATCGAGTTCTTTTGCGTGCTCCGGCTCTGGACGAATTCGTGCATCTCGGTCCGAGACAATCGCGAGTCTCCCGGGACATGCTCCAAGAACTCGAGTACTTTTAAAAGGAAGCACGTCTCGGAGGCCTCCGGAAAAATGCAGAACTTACCCATTTCTACCTGATACGGTGGCGGATACGTTTTTAGATTTTCACGGCCAAAAGTATTTTCGTTATTTGTTTTTGGGGTGTTACGCCGTATTGTGCTACCTCCTTCTTTAGCCAACGCTTCGGACAGCGTTGCAGTGTCCATAATCTTGTGTGATACACATCTACCGGATCTGCCCTGATAATGGACATTGCAACGCTGTCCGGAACGTTGGCTAAAGAACACAGGCAGGTTGGTTGGCGCAACATGGCATTACACCCCAAAAACAAATAACTTAGATACGGAGGCCTCCGGCAAAATGCAGAACTTACCCATTTCTACTAGATACGAGTACATTGGGAAATAATGTTGCTTTTCTTTTACGATTACACAAATAAAGCTATCCAAATTTAAAGACAATTAAAATTCTTTTAAATAATATTGGAATACGAATATTTAATTCTCAGTGCACATAAAATAAAATCCTTGGTATATTTAAAACGGGTGTAAAATAAAACATTTCCTTTCACGGTCACTGAGTCAAGATGGGTTTTTTTTAAGCATCCTTTAGTATTTTTAAAGAAACATCCTGATTTAATGGAGTTAGTTATTTCTACCCTTAGCCATAAAGGTACAGCTTTTGCCAGACCTTTGTAAATTCCTTTCTGAGGTTAACTTATTCCGCCGCCAGGCTAAGCAACGAAAGAGGGAGCAACGAAATTTCTGCTTTGTTGCTTTCGGTTGTTCAAAACTATTTTGGAGTCCGGCTTATGAAGGCATCTTAAACCGGAAGAAACTGCTATTTTAGTCCCTAAAGTAGTACTAAAAATGAATTAATAATTCTCACCTTCCAAGTAAAGATAGTTGTGCTGAACCAGTCAAGGATTTAAAAATAATATAATAACAAATATTACCAGGTTCATTTCCTTAAATCGTTTGTCCCATAGAAAATTGTCTTACGTTTTATCTCTGAAATGTAAAGTGATTGTGATTATCTATTCCCTATAAAAACCGTTTATATGTTAGATCACTTAATCTCCGCAGGATGTCGCTAGTATCTGTTTTCGACGGGAAAACTTGTTCATCATTCACTCATTTGTTTTAGCTCTCCTGTTAAATTAACTTTTATGACCTACGACACTTTTCTACGAGAGATGTGCGACGTTAATTTGTGGTTTTATTTATTTTTAACCTACTTTACTAAATAGTTATTCTCTTTACTAGCACGTTTAACATTTTTTTTAATTCTCTATTTGTACCTACCGCACATAGAATGATATGATATGTTGTTTTAGTTGAATTTCACTGTTCAATCCAAGTTGGGATTTAGGTAAATATTATTATAACGGTCGTTAATCAACTATTCGAATCCATGGTTTTTTTTTGTCTCCGTGTTCTTATTACAACAGAAAAATTAACCGGGTCTTCCTTCCTATTCAAATCACCGTTCGATGTATACGTAATAAATATCGTTTGATTCACAAAGAATAAACAATGAAGCTTCACAGTAGCGTAAAACTGGGAATATTGTCATAAAAGCATCGTTAATTTTTATTGTGATACCAGTAATGAAAAAACGTACAAATAGGACGAATTGCCCGTTCTTTGCAGTGAATTGCACGAAAAAACATTGCGAATGCTGTTGCGCAAACTTCAAATGCATCGAATTTAAAAGTGAACCGGAAAACCGAATAAATCGAAAAATACAGAACAAAGGTGAACAAATGAGTGTTATCTACGGCGTGTTTCAAATATCCCTACCAAAATTGCAAATTTCCACCAGCAGGCTATATGTGTTTTTGTTCGGGCGCTGTTCTGGCAAAAATTCCCGCGGCGCGATAGCGAACTATATAACAGGCGTAAAATAAAGCCCGCCCATCAGGCAAATAATGGTGTTAGTTAGCGCGGCATTCTTCCTGTGGTTGCCAGATAATACACACCACCACCAAATGGTAGCCGAATATAGCGGGTCTGTCATGCGAGCGCAATATTGTGCACATTCGCGATGTTGTCCGGCCAGCGTGTTCTGTGTTACGGCACTTGCTGCATACTACATGCCATATGCCGTACGAACCATACGGCCCAAGGCATACGCTGGAATCGTGGCGGGTCACGGGATAAAGTAACTTCGCCCCAAACGTTGGACAATTTAATTTCAGTATTTAAGGCTTTAATGCATGGAACGTTTAAACCTGGGCAGCATTTTTATTTTGTTTTTGTTTGCGGGGAGATTTAAGATATCTCGCTCGCACTGACTTTAGACATGGTGTAAAAAAATGACAGTTAAATGCACGGTTTACAAACTCTGATATTGTTTTTATTCTTGGCAGGGTCACCTTTTGTAATAATAATTAATACTAAAATATTAGCGAACTGGTTTTTTAAATGAGTTCAGTTTACCAGGAGGTGGTCTAAGTAAACAAAACCTTTAATTAACGGGCGGCATCTTTTTCCTAATCTAAGTCTTCTTCCAAATATATAATTACCACTAAACAGACTTATTAAGTCTTTTTGCGAGGTCTTCTATTATGAGCAAATTTCTTCATAACTAAACATTTTCTATTTTATGTTGGAAGTTGTCGTAATATGAAAATCTTTAAATAAACAGCATTTTTTCTTTCCTCTTCCAATATGTGTTGTGTTTGGACAGTTCCAATGCAAGGTAGGATTTGTTATATTTGCTAAACATCGATGTTCCACGTGTACCACCTATACAAATTTACTCGCAGAATGACTGAAGTAAGGGGAGCTTTTAGGCTTATTAGGCCCCTAAGAGCAGCCATTCAAATATATTACCAGAAAAGGTACCGCTTAAAATTCATCGTTGGTTTTAGCGGGGCGATGAATTGTGAGCCACCCACCCATGGTTTATTTTTTCAATAGAAATCAGAGTTTCGCACAAAGCATTTTCTAGTATTTATTATCTCCGGACTGAAAAAAAGGCTTAAGTCTTTTTTAATATTTATCACCAGCAATATAACGGAGGTACTCAAAATTCCTTTTAAAGTTTTTCGTTTTGTATATTTCACCTGTTGCAATAACTCGGGGTTGTGCTGGACCTCGTCCCTGCTTCATCTTTAGTTACATTACTAATTTTGCAGATCCTTCTCAAATCTATCTGCGCCTCCCCCAATGACATGTGCAGGCTTGAGGCTTGATCAGACGACCTGACTATCCTTTGTCCTGCCTCTGACTACCCAACGCTGAATTTTCTTTTAGTCTTCGGGTATTTTACCCCAAATATTCAGTTAACATTCTTTGAGGCTTCACTGAGTGGTTGGCTAAGGGACACGGAAGCTAAGTGTAGTTTATGATCAGACCGAAAGCCATTCACATTTTTTGTTGGTACTTGCCAATTGATTTGAGATTTATTGTATTATTTATGTTCTCTATTTTATGCAGGTGCTTGCGGGTTTTTACAGATGCAATGCCGCCTCATGGAGCCTCATGAATGAGTTTTTCTTTTGCCCTGTTTAATTTATCTTTGTCTTACTAACCTATTTTTTGCATTTTGTTTTTCCTGTTAAGCACTTGCATACTGTTTACTAACAACGTATGCATGGACACTGGAGGTCTAGATTCGTTCAAAATAAATAAATGTAGCTTCGTTTAACAAAAAAAAAATTAGAATCTTGCGAGAGCCTTGAAGGAGTAACCATCAGTTACTTATACCAAGGCGGGTAAGAGGTGGATTACCTCCACTGTTGCAATAACTTAAGGTTTAATCAAACCTTACTTAAAAAGTATTGATTATTAATTATTAGCAATAATACAATTATGTCAATGTCGAACAACACCGTCGAATGTTGATAGGATGTTCTCAAGAAGGATTTAAAAGCTCGTGAATAATTCCATGGAAGTTGATCCCCGGCAGATGACCTCCTGGTATTCTTACATAATATGCAGTCGGTTTAGGGGAAATACGGTATTCCTACTTACACAAAATATAACTAAGTGTCTCTGAAGGGGACAAGTGCAGAGAGGATGTAGCTACCGCCGAATAACACATTTTCATTCAAATACATCAAGGATAAAAATAGTTGTCTATGTACTAGCGGCGCGTGTAAAAAATTCGTTTAATATCCATACCAAGTTATTTTTAAAGGTAATTTTGAAGATTTTTGGTTTGAAATTTGTAAATAATGCTAAAAAAAATGTAATTTTAAAATAATTATAATTTCGGGATCAACTGCCGGGTCACTCTCATGAGTATGCTCTTTACGAGTTTATTTAATGTTCTGCTATACGCGGTGGAATTATATTGTATTAAAATTGAAATTAAAACACTTTTTAACTTAAATAAGTGGAAATAAGTTAAAAAGTGTTTTAATTTCAATTTTAGTATGCTCTTTCATAAATTGATCTATACCACGGACATATGAATATACATGGATCTGCCCTAAGTGATAAAAACGTATTATTTCCCCCTCCACATGGCGCCGGCTGAAGCTCCTCCTTGGAACCGGCTCGCTCCATGGGGAGGGGATAGAGCCTCGCTTGAATCTAAAATGTGTGACGTCATCATTCTTGCCGTGAACAGCTAGAAGGTAACATCCATACATTTAACGAAATACAACGCCAAAACGGTAGCGCATTCTATACAATATATCTACATATCAATGTGCACATAGCGAATGTGGGCGGTTCTCCAGTGTGCTCGTCGCTGGTTACAGGGGTAAGTAAATTATGAAACATTTGTAATAGTGTTTTTTAACTAAACACGGCAACAAAATATTGCTTTGTGTATTGGGGCGAGTCTTTTTGGGGCGAGCATTTGGCCTTAGCAAATATGTTATTATCATGGCAAGCAATTCGTGCTCCCATGTAAAAGATCTATTCATTCAAAGCAGATTTTGCTTTTAAGAACTAAATGGTGATATTGTAATGCGAGATGCCTATTTACTGTCAGATTGATTGTATAACGAATCACAGTCATCTTTCCCCTCTTCGCCCTCCATGGTTTGGTTTGACCCCTCACCTGTAACTGCTTGTCTAGTCATTTGGATGTCTATGATCTATACACATACCTAGAACTATCTTGCACTATGGATATAAAGACATCTTTAGAATATAAACGCCAGACGTCATCAAATGTTGTGTTTTGCGATCCATCGGTATTTTTATAAAAAAAAAGATTTTCAAAAGATGTTGAGTTTCCAACATTTAATTTATTGGAGGGCTAGAATTCCAATAATCCATGCGCTTGGTAGCTGCAAGACGAGTTGTTATCTAGCCTCCTACATAGTTAAGTAAATTCTAAAGTAAAATCCATGCTAATTTGTACAGCGTTCCTGAGACGATTTTTCGCAAAAAACAGCGCTATACAAGTTGTCCAAATTTATTATTTTTTTATCATTACAAGAATTATAGTTTCCAAATCGGATCGGGTCGTTTAAATGACAATCGTTTTAATGTACTTCGGTCGTCAGGATTCTTTTCGGTTTTCGTGTTTCCTCCCTCGCACAATATTCCCTCTCTTCCCTCTTTAAAGAACCTACCGAACAATAGCATGTGCCGCCATAGGCCAGTAAGGAAGCCATAATGCTACTGACACACATCAGAAGCATGCTATCTTGCTACTAATGCACAAATGATGCCTAGTAGCATGTATGTCACTCCTAAATGAGCATGCTTACAAATCAAACGTTTGGTTCAAAGCCGTTTGGTTCATTGATTCGCGGGTGGAAGGAGTAATGAGTATGCTCATTTATGAGCTTGTATGTCAGTACCATAAGTGATTCCATGGGGAGATGATAAACTTTATAATGTTATATTGTGTGAGTTTAATTTTCTTACCTTTTCAAGCATTTGCTTTCAGTTCCTACCGGTATTTTTTTATTAAGATTCATGCAGCTTAATACCTAAAATACATACGATAGATACATGTGAACTCACACATAATAATAGTCAAATAGGTTATGATATATTTTATTCGCACATTTTTTAGACGATGACAAATTTACAAATATATTTCGCATTAATTATATTTAATTTCGAAACATTATGATATTAATTTATATATGTACATCTCATCTAAAAAAAATATTATTCAATAAAAAAAATACTTATCGTTTTATTACTGTTGATATGATTTTGAATTGATAAATTATTTATGTATTTTCTAAAAGTGTTGGATTAGTGTGAAGTTGAGCGTGAAAATGAAAAATGTGTTATCACAGGGAAATGATTGATTTGAACTTTTGTGTTTATTGATAAAAGCTCAACTTGTGGATTCTTAAAAATCTCATTTTAATGTTAATGAAATTACTTTAAGGATCGCTTGATATCTGTCATAAAAAATATTTGTAAATTACCCACTAAGTAAAATATTGAAAAAATCACGACAATCTTATTAATTAAAGAATTTAAAACATCGCATAATTAATTTAGCTTAAGCCTGGGAAATACAAATTTACACTATATTTATTAGAATAACTAATTTAAGGATGACTATCGGTAGTTACAAAGTTAATCTTAAGGACGCATTTAATGCTAGTGAAAATTATCACACTTTTCACAATTCTACATAATTGTTTTTAAAAACACAAAATACGTATAAATAATTTGACGTTTTCCACGATGGTAACATAACACAATAAAATCTTCGGCAAGAAGTCTTTGATAATAATTGTTTTTTCACTACACGAGGTAACTGCACCAGTTTTTTTGGAGGGCGGATGGTGATCAATAATTTGTAATCTTCAGTCTGCAGGTTTCAACTGAAAGAAATTCAAAAGTTTTATTTACAGTTATGTATAACTAAAAAGCTGGTACACTTGTTAAATATATGCAATCTAAGATAAAATATAAAAAACATAAAAACATTGGCTTAGCCGTAAACCTAAGGGTCAACCAAAAGCCCTCCTAGTAACTAGGGGGCTTTTTACTGAATTTATTGAGTCATCTTTATCAGAAATAACTAAGAAGCTAGAGCCTCTGTCAACTGAGGAGATTGCCACTTTGTTGGCTCAGAAATCACTCGTTAACGTAACTAAAATGCTGGTTTAAATTTGATCACTTCACCCCTAAACATTTTGATTTCGGCATAAACCACCAATAAACAAACTGTAAGAAAACCTTTAGTAAATAGCAAATAAAGCAAAGAAATTCTTATCAAATCAAATTGACTTGTACTGTTCAAAATTAGCATTAAAGGTTTTTGATCAATAACCTTATTTTTTAAATATTAATTTAATCTAAACCACTAATATACCACCGACAACATTATTTCCACAGGAGTGTGAGCATTAGGTCAATAGAACGGGAAAGATGCTGATGAGATGGCAGAGCAAAAATACGCACACCTTACCAGTTACTGAAAACATACTAACATCGTTGATTGCGTTTAAGAGTCTCAAAATAAAAATACTATTTTTACCTTCCATGTAAAACCACCATCAAGGAGAGTATCCATAGACAGCCTGGAGAATGGAATAGCCAGGGAGCTGATGAGATTCCTTTGCTGACCGAAGAAGCTTGTACCCTGTCAGCGCGGGAGTTGCTTGTCGAAGCGACCTCTCTGGTTTTGGTATAAATCTTCTGCCTTTCTCCCTGAACACTTTCCTCGTTACTCTTCCAATAGACCGTGGCTATTGTTGCCAGACACTAGAACAAAACAACAGTTTAATTGAATACATAAAATTAAGACATAAGAATATTTTTATAACTCGGCTTTGGAGAAAACATCCAAACCGATGAAGAAGGTTGAATTGAATAAAAGATGTTACAAGATAGCTAACGCCTTTTCAAACTGCATTACAATAGTGATACACCTAGCGTTAAAAGCGCCAGCTTTTCGGCTTTTTGGCTCGCTGTACATTCCCAATGGGAAAGTACTGCGAGCGATATGCTGAAATGGGCCTATCCAAATAACGCTGGCGCTTTTAACGCTAGATGTTAGGGGCATTAAGAATCATGGCGTTGGCTTTCCACAAGGGTGTCAATTGGGTATTTTGTAATCTTGTATTTGTTATCGTTAAAGTACCAAGTTTAAGATTTCAACAAAGAAACAAGGGAACATAAAAATAAAAAGTAGTATCTTACATTATCTGTACCCCAAGCATAATACTAACAAGCGCGCAATATTAAAAAAAAAACTAATTTAAAAGTTTATAAATGAGTTACCTTTAACTTCAAGTCTCCTTTCCTAAAGTGCTTTGGCCTGACTTTGAACTCTAGCCCAAGAGAAGTAATCTCCATTTCATTGTCCGTCTCCATGATGTAGGGCCCCTTCAGCAACTGGGAGTTGGCTGGCTCTCCGTTGATGAACCAGCTCAGTTTGGCTGCAGGCTTTGACTTTCCCGAGGTGCAGTTGACCTTGACGTGGTCTCCTATTTGGTACCTTAGTCTGGATCCAGATATAACTGGACCGTACTCTGGCAAAGCTGAAAGCAGACGATGGATCATAAGACAGTCGAATACCGTATAAAATAAAGCGCTGACAACAGCACTGTTAGTTGGATTGAGCAAGTTTCCAGGAAAGGTTGGACATAAAATCGAGGCATAGTAAGGTGGGCTCAAATAACATATCATGTAAAAAGCACTAAAGATCTATAATTCTGACATTAAAGAAACTAGAAATTTTAACAATATAAAGTGTATTAAACTGTTATATTTTGCATGTGTTAGAAGTAAACTTGAGTACAATTCTCCCGTCTGGAACCTATATTACAATATACATGTATATACAAGGTGTTGAAAGAATACAAAACAAATTCTTACATTTTCTTAATTTTAAAATGGGTATTCCAGCAATTATGTTGAACATCAACACTATTTTAAATGATATGAATATGCTCAAATTGTCAGATAGAAGAACTTTCACTGACTTTGTATTTCTGTATAAAATTCTAAATGATTTAGTTGACAGTCCGGTATTGCTCGAATTGATAAGCTTCGGGATTCCAATACTTAATACTAGAAGTAAGGATTTATTTCAGTGCAGTAATTCTGGAACTAACTACCATATGTATTCCTCTTTGCCCAGAATACTAATGGAGAGAAACAATTACATCAAGTCATCAATTTATCTTTAAAAAAATATAAAATATTGTTACGAAGGCAGTTCAGTTATGTACAATAAATACTGTATATTTCTTACTATTTATATGTAAAAGCCCCGAAAAGGGGCGTTAATAAAAAAATGAATAAAGATTATTGAAGATAGCTTCCAACTTTCGTTCATTTCATCAATTCCGTCCTCAACCCCAGGGTATTTGAAGATTGCAATAAAACTTACAACTACCCCTACTCTAATGTTTCAAAGCTTCTATACGGTTAGCGAGGAAATCAACTTGTGGTTTAATTAATAGAAGGCGAAAAGGTGTGACAGAAGTATGTGCATAGAAAAGATGGCGTTCTTTCCATTTTGGAACGATGTAACTTGATCTTTCAATAAAAAGAAAAGGTTTTTATGAAATCTTACCGACGACATCCATGTCTCCATGATCAGAGACGGTTTGGAAGAGCGGTGCTTCCCCAGAAACTTCACAGCGATACCTCCCTGAAGACGTAAGAGCCATAGGGCCTAATACTATCAATCCATATGTTGAATTATCCAGCTGAAACACAACAAAAAATCGTCGTTAGAAATTACATATAAATTTTATTGCTATAGGTAAGAGATATTGAGTAATCCACCCAATCTTTTCTTTCTGGTACAAATAGGTACGGTAGTAAGACAGATTGGTGCTAACCCTTAAGTTCTACGGGAAATATTATTGCGAAGCAGTTCGAGCTTAGTCTGTTCCTTTGACTGCTTATTAGGCAAGTACATTTTTGAGGAAAATTTTGTAATAATTATTGTTCGTCCTTTCATTTACCAGCTCTAAGGATAACAGTCCATAAATTGAAATACAAATTTCTAGAGGAGAACTTATAGAGGCAGTGTCTTTTATAGTTTACGTAAATTTAATGAACAGCGTCGTGTGATTTCAAGAGAATTTATTTATGTTATAGTAAATTTTCATATAAATTCAAATATTTTATTTGCGTTTTTTTAATATGTTCATTTTGTTATTTTAATTTAATTTGTCTGTAGATAATAATTTATTTTACCATTTCGAGAAAATGACAGATGAGAAGTAAAAAGTAAATTTTTCGATTGTATTGCCTCTAATTTCTTCCATACTGAAATCGTAAGGAAAATAGTTGAATATATGTTTCCATAAGTGAATGCATATTCGATAAAAAAATATGAGCAAAACAATACGTTGCATTTTCAGCGATTTTTTAAAACTTCGTTTTGCCCAGACAAAACCGGAAATATGTCATTTTTAAATCCAATTTTATACGTATTGACACTTTTCCACAAAAATTTATAAATTGATTTCGAAAGACTTTTCTTTTAACTAGTAAAGCTATGTTTTAAATTTTGAGAAAATATGTTTATTTTTAGCACAATAAGGTTTTACCGTAGGTCGTTGGCATACTCGTTGAATTTTCAAACAAAATTTTGTATTAAACAACACACATTTCAAATCATATAATAATGTTTAAATACCTGGGAAATTATCTGGGAAAACTGTGTTTCAGCATTTTAATTTTAGTTTAAATAAAATTATTTAAAAAAAAGATCCGCGCACGTGTTTTGTGACGAAAATACTTCAGTTTGTCTATTTATTTACGATCTTACAAACTAAATATATTTAAGATTTTTTTACATTCTTATTTTGCTAAGATATTATTGAAAAATTATAAATACTTATGATAAAAAAAAATAATATTAAAATCGATATTAAGTTATTATTTAAAAAAGCTGATACGAAGAATAATTAATCTTTCTCGTTGGAACCGCCCTGTACGATCGTTAAAACATCTTTCGACGAAATATGAACTATCGGCCGCCAGCTTAATCGACCATCGTTTTGACGTGATATATTATTAATAATAACACATTTTGGACAGAGAACTATTACATTGTTGAAACCAGTGGATACATAATTACATGGAGAAACATGAAACGTATTTTGAAGATTAAAATCAATGTTTTCAGCCTTTTCAACAATTAGGCTGAGTAGAAAATATAATTACTAGAAGGAAATATTCTGAAATATTTTAATCCAATTATAATATTTTTATTCTAGGGACCGATAAACGATTTACAGGAAATTTTGATGGAAATGGAACGAAGAACCAAACAAGTTCAAAATTTAAAAGATGAAAGCTTCACATTAAATACCCCAGTCAAAAAAGTTCCTAGGCACTCATCTTCCTTGGTCCAAACAATGTTTAGTGATGATTTTTCTCGAAAACGGCGCTCTATAAATTATTATTTTATTATTATTATCATTAAAGGGGATATTTAAAAAACGACCGCGAACAACGAAGTCAACAATAATTCTGGACCCACTTTTATGAAGAAGCTAGAACTATAACCGTCAAAAATTTGCACAGCTTTCTTTCTGAAATGTCTAGGTTGCCACCACCTTTTCAGCCCCGGACATAATTTATATTATTTAAAGAAAATAACCTGTAATATCACCTCACCAGTTTGGATTTATGCCAGGTAGAAGTACTCTTTCCAACTTAATTATTTATGAAAATTTTATAACCAATGATTTTAAAGAAAAGAAACAAATAGACTCTGTTTATACTGATTTTAGTAAAGCCTTTGATACAGTTTCTCATAGAATTCTCATTTGAAAATTAGAAAAGCTTGGTATACGTGGCAATATATTAGACTGATTTGAAAACTATCTTACTGAAAGACAACAATTGTTAGAAAAAAATTATGCAACATGCAAATTATGAGTTCCACAGGGTTCACACCTTGGCCCAATATTATTTATCTTGTTTATACATGATCTTAATATTTCATGTATTTATCTTACTTTTTGATGATGACCTCAAAATTTATAGAATTATTCAAAATATTTACCATTGCAACATTCTTCAAGATAATATCAACAAATTGTAAATTTGATGTAATGAAAAGAGACTTTACTTAAATATCGCAAAATGTCAAATAGTTAGATTTTCTCGATAAAAAAATCCAGTGACCTTTATTTACAACATGTGAGGTGTGTTTAGGTCTGATGACCAGGACACACTGAACCCCAGATTCCTACCCACCCCTTAAACCCTTTCCCTTCCCAGAACCCTCCTCTCCTTCCTTTCCCTAAAAAAACCTCCACACAGCATCCCCAAAGATGACATAGGCCCTCAGGGAAATTATTTTCCTCAGGGCCTCCTGTGTGGAGCTAATGTAAGAAAAAAAACATTGATATTACTCTCGAGGCATTAACACAAATTAAAGACATGAGCATCACTTTTCAAACAAATCTTTCATTTGTTAACCATATAACAGAAATCTTTAATAAGGGCTTAAAAATGATGGATTTATAACTAGGCTAACTAAAAATTTTAACAATATAAAGTGTATTAAACTGTTATATTTTGCCTACGTTAGAAGTCAACTTGAGTACAATTCTCCCGTCTGGAAAGAATACAAAACAAATTCTTACGTTTTCTAAATTTTAAAATCGGTATTCCAGCAATTATGTTGAACTACAACACTATTTTAAATAATATGAATATGCTCAAATTGTCCGACAGAAGTATTTTCACTGACTTGGTATTTCTATATAAAATTCTAAATGATTTAGTTGACAGTCCGGTATTGCTCGAATTGATAAGCTTCGGGAATCCACTACGTAATACTAGAAGTCAGGATTTATTTCAGTGCAGACATTCTGGGACTAACTAGCATAGGTATTCCTCTTTGAAAAGAATACTAATGGAGGGAAACAATTATACCAAGTCAGTGGACATCTTCAATTTATGTTTAAACAAATATTGTTACTGAGACGGTTCAGTTATGTACAATGAATGCTGTGTATTTCTTATTATTCATATGCAATGTTTGTAAAAGCCCCGAAAAAGGGCGTTAATTTAATAAATGAAATAAAAAACATTATTCTTATTATTGATCCATTATATTTCTTATTATTATTTTAAATTGTTAAACTAACGTTTTAAGACAAGATTTTTATGCATAGCACAAAGGGTAACAATTATTATAAGCAATAATTATCAGCCTAAAACACTCATCACTCACATTGAAAAATCTTCCGAGAAAAGATACATGACGCCAACGGGACTTGAACCCGTGCCCTTCTGATTGCCGGTCAGCTGCTCTCCCAATTGAGCTGTGGCGACTTATCTTATTCCCGCCAAATGATTCAATATAAACTAGTGTTTCCTTCAACAATTCTAGAAAAATAAAGTTTTGTCACGGATTTGGGACATTTTCCATCATCAGTAATATGGAATAAACTACTGAAAGACTTGGCTCTGGCAATAATTATGTTTTTTTTACTTTAACTCTACATAGGAGGCCCCGAGGAAAATAATTTGATTAAAATATGCTGTGTAGAAGGTCTTTTTGAGGAATGGAAGGAGTGAAGGATCTTGAAGAGACCCATGCCGAGTTCCACAACCGAGCTGTTGAACTCAATAACGAGTTTTAGAAACGACCCTTTCTCATGTGACAAATGTCAACTATACACAAATCTTGGGCACCCTTTTGGCGTGTTTCCCAACTGTGCAACGGTGCCGAAGGAATCAATGACGTTAGTTCCTCGGAGCATCTTCCATTGAAATATCGGTAGAGCAAGGACAGTATTCCACCTGACGCCTATGCTCCAAAGATTACAATCTGTTTGGACAGGAATGGACCGCCGCGCAGGTTTCTTCACCGAGTCGATGACTTTTCAGTATTTTGGGGCTCAAAACCAGAGGTTGCCGCCAAAGTCAACCGCGGGACGCACTTGCGATGTGTACTGTACAGGGTTAGCAGTTGTGTACTATTACATTGTCTGCGGCCCCTGTACAGTACGCCCAGATTCTGAGAGGCTTAACCTAAAATGAATTTTGACCTATTTATGATTCTCTAGCTTCTTGCAGCTAATCTAAACTATCGTGTCACTTTAGTAGTGTTACACCCCGTTTAGCCAGTAGCTTGTTGGGCAGGCAATAAGTAGCTATATCACTAATGCTCGCCTGTCACGCACTTTCCAAAATTTCCTTTATCCAAATGTTGACTTTATGGTCGCTTTAGGAAAAATACCGCGCTAACGTATTTGATCAAATAAATCAACTTTGTATTTGGAAATAAAGTTAAAATGAAAATCCGAACATGTAAACCAATAAAGTTCAGGGAATTCTCATGTTGCCGGCAATTTAACGTGAAGTAAACGATAAATATATTTACTAAATATTTCCACAGAATTTCCAAGAAAGCGATACACATATTGACGAAGCACTCAATTGGATTGTATGTAAAATTGTTTTTTGAAGCCATTTCAGTCCTATCAGGAAACTACATAAAGCATTGACTTTACGTGTCAAAGGTGTATAATCAATCTACTTTACCAAAAATACGTGCTCGTTTAATAAAAAAAAAAAATTTAATAAAAAAAAATTATTTACGGAAAACTCGTTAGAATACCCGTAAATTTGAATGATTTTTTAAATGTATGTCGATTTCGTGAAACGACTCGAATAAATAAATCGAACACACTATTCAATTTTTATTTTAAATATTGTACAGGGGATGAAAGTACCTACTCGAGACAAATATCGCGTTCTTTTTTTAAAATTCCGCGGGCAATGTCGTTAGGCATGGCGGAAGCGATTAGTGCGCCCGTTGCGGCGGTGGTGAGAACTAATGGCGGGATCGCATGCGCGATAATCCTTCATTGTTTTCAAACAAATCAAAGATTCATTCATGATTCATGGCTTTGCCGGCATTTTAGCTAGTCATTTGGCAGATTTTTCTCTGACCCGTCACTTTCAACATTGTGGAGAGATGTTCATAAGTGTGATTTGAGTTTAAGGAGAATATGGCAACGAGAATGGGATGAGGTGCTACAGGTTGTTTATTTATGCTATGATTCTAAGGGCCTTCGCTCATGGAGAAACCTAAAACTGGTTGGCAACTCAATTCACGGCGCAACTCTACTTTACGATTTCAGTAACTATATCAGTTTGTTTAGCAAAAATATAATTTACCAATTACCAACCTTAATGCATAATAATTTATCAACCTCCTGATCAAAATCGACATTTCCCTGATTTGACGTATCGTAAATTATTCGAAAACTTGACAGGTCATGGGGCGCTACCGTGACAACCTGTCAACAGGGCAACTGAAACGCGGCGGCGCGGTCGCGGCGACTGGCAGTACTGATCGCCGCGTAGTCCTTGACAACTGGTCTTACAAGTTGCCTGTGTGCGGAAATTCGCAAGTTCTTTCCTGTGGATAGCGATTGAGTTGCTAATTTGGACAAAGAAATACGACTTTTGGACAAAGAAATATGGAATACTTCTCTGTAAAATTATTTAATTTACTCCCTCTTGCAATGAAAACCACAAAAAAAATAACCGCCTTCAAAAGAAGCATAAAAATATGGATTATGGACATGGGAAGGAAGAAAATAGATTCAATTTTGCAACCCAACAAAGAATAATGCTTTGTTTTGTACTTTCTTTTAGATATAACTTAATAATTTCCCTTGGCAATATTCTAACATAGATTAGGTATTTACTTATAATTAAAATAATAAAACTTGTACAATGTGTCCTTAGAACGGGGTACCCCAGTTAGGACACATTTTCTCTAAAAAACTGTAAAAAAAAAATATATAAATATAAATAAATATAAATATAATTATTTTTTAAGTTCCTCCATAAGCGGATGGGCTAATAGTGACATCTTTAGGCAACCTTTAGACCAGTAAAAATAAATGCTGTTAAAACATTACATCTCTTAATAAATAATGTGATAAATCCTGTTTGACAAGGTATGCTAATAATTTTCTTGTTCCGAAAAACAAAAAACCACGAAATGAATTTATAATTATGATCTATGAAATATGACGTTTTGTTCGAGTGGTTGGTTAAACCTTTTTAATAATTAATAACTATCCAGTTACTTACCCTGTCATGAAAATAAAGTTATCATAATAATAATAATAATAATTGGATAATTTATATCATTTTTGAGAAAAATCACCTTAAGGGCGCTGTACAATTTATTAGGAATGCTTAGGTTCTAACTAATTTTACTATTTACAAATGGATACAGAAACATACTTACCTGGCAGGTCACTTCCAATAAACACACTTTAATTAGAAAGTTTATGGGCTCATTCAAATAATTCACATTGTTCTTTTTAAATGATTAATATGCGCGTAGTCTTGCGACACGAAGTTCGAAGAAACTATGTGGCTGGATTTAATATTAAAAAAAATAATTCCAATATAATCAATGTTTTTAATTCGTTCTGAAGTGGTAATGCTACCAACTACACACAATTACACCAATTGTTGGTATAATTAAAAACTCCTAATTTTTTTTCAAAACAAATGATAACAGTTCTTTTTATAAACACACTTCAATCCTCCTACATCTAGAAATCGTTTTCGTATTTGAGACACAGTATTTTCTTTAATTCAGTTCTAGCTATTCTTTGGTCTGTGCTTTCAACCCTCGTTACCTACACGTCTCTCCCAAGTCTCAATAAGTCGCCGATGTCTGTTATCTGGGTAATAGTGTCCACATTCCCGATATGTTCTTGTCTAAGAGAGAGTAAAATATCGGCCTCTATTTTTTCTTTCGGGGTTAAAGTTACGTGCAGGCCTCTTTGTCTTTCAATATATCAGGCTTACGCGGTAATGGTAGCAAACACATAAATCTAGTTTTGTGAATGTTCCATTGCCAATTCAAAAGGTAACATTATGTTTTATATAGGTTTAAAAGAAAATACCTACGATCTCAATAACATACTTAAATCTCAATTTGTCATTAAATTGGATTGTCAGGCAGTTGTTTGATTTGAAAATACTACTTTAGGATAGGTGAATAAATATTACATACCTATTATATTTTTTACTCTTATTACTCTTTTTCGTTACACTTTATTAATACAATTAATAATTAATAATTTCAATGTTAGAAGAAGAATAGTGCACAAAATATATGAGACGCAATTGGCACAATGTCTTCGAAAAGAGAAAAAAAAAATTACAATTTGATAGAAAAGTGAAACGCATCTAGAATAGGCATTTAAAGGAAATATCGAAAATTCTAAGGACGTGTTGTTCACAGAAATTCAAAGTTAACATTTTATGACAATGTTACATTTGAATTTATTGGAAACAGCTTGCGCTTAATGTCACTTATCGACGATTCGATGGTTATCAAATACTGTGACGAGAATTTGAAATAACCCAGCTTTACTGTTTGGTGACGAGCTAAAAGTGAATTCTGATCATTGCTGGATGACTTTATTACAATGGTATGCCCATTCCCATTGTGTGTATACTAAACTCATACTGATTCGCGATATTGCTGCTTGCCACGGTATAATATATAATTTACTTACATCCACTATAACTCCGGGAAGATCAAACGCTTGAGTCTGCGGGTCGTCTTTGGGGACGTATCTGTAGAACTCGTTCCCGTCCTTGTACCACTTGAGGGAGTACAGTTTCTCGCCGTCATCCAGCTCGTACCTGCACTCCAGTCGGGCATGGGTGCTGAAGACAGAGTGAGACGGTATCCTCAACTCGACCAGGCGTAGACTGCTCACTCTCACTGGAAAATAAGATGCAATTTGTTAAAACGATTATTTTTTTAAAAACAAACAATCCTAGAGCTATATGATATTCATCATTAATATTGCACTAAAGATAAATTATCTTTTGTCATACCATAAGAATAACTCTATAAATAAACTCGCCCGGTATGACGAAAGAATTGCAACAAAATATAAATTGCCCAAACATATCCTCCGGAAGGAATAAACAATTAGCAGCCATCTTCCGCTCATACTAACCACTAACTAACTCTATACTATAAAAAAAATAAAAAAATAAAGTTACCCCTATAATCATTTTTCCATCACTATAAAGGAGCTGGAGCTTGTAAACCAAGCTAATTACCCTATTTGCCATTCTATCAAAGTCAATTTATCATTAGACTGTTGATATAAAATAGTTACAAATATCAGATCTTAGAATATCCACAACAATTGAAAGTCTTATTGAAAATATTGGGAGTTAACGTGCCTGAGGACCAGAACTGTAAAGTTTTATTTGGTACAATAACTTATCGACCTGCACAACCCGAATGGCACAGTGAAAAATTGAGCAGCAAGCTCGTAGGCCCCTTTTTGCGAGAGAATTCCCATACTGCACGTCTTTAGCCGGGCGACCGAAGGGGCTTAGCAGCAGGCGTACTGAACAACTGAACTCCCTCGGCCGTTTTAAGAGTGTCGGCGTCCAAAGTAGCTCAGTGGTAAGAGTTATGTTTTAAAACATTAGTTGATTATGTGGCCTCGCTGGGTGCCTTATCCGTGCTGATGCTCCCATTTTACAACAAAAAATTCAATAAAAAATTAAATAATAAATTTTAATTAAATAGATAAAAGCGGTCATGGAATGTTTTTCAAAAAATCGGCAAATATTATGAAGTACGATTGTAATGATGTGCGTTTTATAATGGTTTTGGTATTGTATCTTACTAATATCATAAAGGTGAAAGTTTGTATGGATGTATGTTTGTTACTCTTTCACGCAAAAACTACTGAATAGATTTAAAAAATTCTTTCACTAATAGAAAGCTACATTATTTGCGAGATCTATAGGATATATATATTGGTAAGCTCTGGCGTTATGAATAATCTCTGGCATTATGAAATTATATTTTATACGTTTTCTGTCGTTAACAAAATCGATTTATTGCAAACGCCAATTGTCGCCTTGGAAACGATGTTTTTTTTTAATTAGGTTACTATGGTCATGCCTTTGATGTTAAAATTCAAATACGTATAAAATACTAATACCTGCTCTACTGAATGGATTTTAATGAAACTTTACAGTAATATAAACATATAGGCTATAGCACAGAGCTCTGGGATTACGAAATTTGTATGAAAAAATTGCAAAAGGTGGCACGATTAGTAAGATATATATAATTCTTTAATCCATTCAAATTATTAGTGAAGTAGGTACTTCGCTAATTTAAATATTTTCTAAAATAGAATTTTTATTTAAGAATCTTTGTTTTGCAAAATGTCATTCTCAAATTTTGACATCACAGAACAATTATTGTTTTAATTGGATAGACAGGTATCGCATTTTTTAAGTATAAAACTGCCGTACTGGATTTTTTGGTAAAATATAAAAACAAGAATAATAATTCTTACTTAATAGGGCACGAGGGATTTTTCAATATTTAATGGTTTTTGTGCGTTTTCAAAGTCGCCTACGTTCATAAATGTACAAACAAAAAAAAAAGGTAAACCAAAAGAATGATAGTTACATTCACGCTCTATCCTTTAAAATAAAATTATATATTATCAAAAAATATTTTTCTTATTTTATAACTGATTTAAAAATAGCTGTTTTCAACAAATCTCAATCAACCTGCAAATATTTTTCTTATGTGGTCATCATATACAAGAAAGAAAAAAAAGAAAAAAAATATTTTTAGATAGAAAACATCTCAATCTATGCCCGTTTATTTTTACTTTTTTTAATTAAAGAGCCTTTTTACCTAAATTACGATGTGATATTATTGAAAAAACGGCATAAATCAGTCAACTTTAAAATCGTTTTAATGTACCAAAAAACAGGTAAGTTAATAAAATAAAAATATCATCCAATAAAACAGTATTTTAAATAAGTCAATTTAAAAAAATATATATGAAATTCCAATGATTTACTCGATTTATGTTGATATTCCTAAGTATATAAAAATACCAATTTGTTCATTTAACTTCACTCCGCGGGAATGGTCCGCCCAAGACGGTCGTTCGCGACGCTCTCCCGCGTAATTTAAGTAAAAACAGAATCACCAAAAAGATCAATCATTTACTACACCTGAACACATTGTGAGAATTATTAAATTGACTTTTTTACCAATGTTCCTTAATTTACCATCCACAATATTTGCGCGGGCGAGTTCGGTCAACGTTGGCTTCAGGGATATTCAACATAAACATTTAATATTATATTATATTTTAAAAATATCTTAACGTAATTTCGTTAAATTATTTACATAAAAATTATTACGTACATCCTAGTTTTGTTCACTTTTAGAAATATTTATTTATAAAATATTTCTTTCATTACTAGTTTTGACATTTTTGGTAAGGCTCTGGACTAGCGTTAAATTTTATTTGATTGGTTTGTGTTATTCCACAATAAACTAATTTTTAAATATTATATGGTATATTTGCGGGTCCCATGTCAATTGATCCGCCGACAATTGCATTCCCCTGCATACTTATTTACAATATGCAATCGGCTTAGGGAAAATACGGTATACCTTATTAGACAAAATATAACTAAGTGACCCCGAAGGGATGAGCAGTGAGGATGTACTGCCGAATAACAAAGAATAAAACATATTTTCATTCAAATGAAAACACATTTTCATTCAACGAAAAACATACTTGACTATATATTAGTTCCTTACATATGAAATTGGAGTTTTGTATGGGAGGAACATAAACTCGATTTTTTAAAAATATAATATATTTATTTAATCAAAGTATGTACCATTGCTATCTATACACTTTTGCCATCTCATAGGTAGTTCATCGAATCAATAAAATCTTTGAAGGCGGTTTGGACTGCCCCATCGGAGTTAAATTTTTTCCCTTGCAAGAAGTTATCCAAATTTCGAAAAAAATGGTAATCTGTTGGGGCAAGGTCCTAACCAAATCTAATCAAATTCCTAACCAAAGAGAAGATATTTGAGATCAATTTGCCAGTACCGTAAAACGCCAATTTCATATGTAAGGACCTAATATATACTCTTTCCCAGCACATGTGTACTAATATATACCCTTACACCAGCACATGTTTACAAAAAATCTTTACTGTGTATAAATTCGTATGATATTCATATAAACTTAATATTAGGGGTATTTTTGAAGTCGATTTTAAGTTCGAAATTGGTAAATAAAGCAAAAAAATATATTATTTTATAGTAAATATCATTTCGGGGGAGGCAATTGTGGGCGGATCAACTGTCGGTTAGAAATTTAAAAATATTAGACCACCATTCAGGATTGAAACGTTGCTTGCTGTGGCCTTAGCCGTGTTTGGTGACTAGATCTGAATAGCCAGGCTGTCTGATCTGGAAGTAACGCACAAGTAACCGATTGAAAAAAAATATCCTTAAAAATTTATGATGGGTTTAAAAAAAAAAATGAACAATTCATCAAATATTTGAAGTAAATTTTCGAGTTCTGTGAAAGTTTTATTCAAGTTCTGTGATATTTCATTTTTATGAAGCAACTGGTTTATAATGTTATAATAACAGAACTTGTGTAGAACTTACAAAAAACGTGAATATTATCTTAAAATATTTTATGAATTGTTCAATTTTTTTAAAACAACTCGTCCTTAGTCTTCGAACTCGATTAGTTCGAAAACGAAAGTTCAAATAAAAAAAAATACATCTTCCACACAGTAACCAGTTTCCCGCTTGAATCCACTACTAGTTACCCGGACACCATGCATATATATTATTGTGTTATAATATATTTAAACATAATATGGAATTTTTCTTATGTTTTTCTTACTTATCTTTTTATTATTGTTTGAAATATTTTATCATTTAATTATTTACATAATAACTTATAAATAAGTATGATTTCCTTCACCAACCACAAGATCCTTGTCTCTTTATGGTGCGAAACGGCTATTTTTATATTCATTGCAGCACTGTTTAACATGTAAAATAAATGTACACACTTATTGTAAAAACATACAAATATTAAATAAATAAATAAAAAGTTTTAAAAAAATGTACTAATAAAAGTACATACATAATCGTCTATTCAACCCTTATATTATGCACGATAAATATGTCAAGTTGTCAAAGAAAATCAAAGACAAAAATATTTTTTTCTTTGTGATAATCAATAAAAAAAAAAAATTTCGATTCATCTAAGTAGTATTTACTAACCGCAAAATACGTTTTAATTGTTTAAATACATACTTTGAGATGAAAAAGACATAATTTCCATTGAAATATATTCCTTTGTGCCAAAACTCAAATAAAACTGATTTTATACCCCTGAGAACGGTGCTTCTTTTGTGAACATAATTACACATGAGTTTCACGGTAAAGTCGACGCCTTCCGACTTGACGCGAGGAACAAATGCCGCGGAATTAGATTAGAAGAGGCGTTATGAAATTATTTACAGATTCGTCGAGGATTTTACGTTTCCAAATTCAAGAAACGACACGGGCGACGTTACGTGAATGTGCGAAACTAAAATCACCGATTTTGAAAATATTCAAAGGGCTGCTACGCTCTTAATAACTATCTCTAAAGATGAATCACCGAAATATACGTAGGTATGTATGCGAAATGTATAAACCCGACGATTGAACCAAATTGGATAATTCTTTTTTTTGTTCGTTTTTTTGTATAAAACTACCTTGAGTTCTGGCATTATGAAATTTGTATAAGAAATTATAATAGGTGGCATGCGAGCGGTTTGAAAACTGAATGTATCGGGAATGAATGTGTGGAATGCGAGAGGTGAGTGAGGGGAGGGGGTTAGGGGAGGGAGAGGGGGAGGGAAGGAAGGATAAAGTGGAAGGATGGAGGAGGGTGTGGGGAGGGGTAGGGGGGGGGGGGAATGTGGTTGATGGGGTGGGAGTGGTGTGGGGAAAGGGGATGTGGAGGGGTAGGAGGTGAGTGGAGTGGTGGGTGGAGGGAGAAGGGGAGGGAGTTGATGGGGGGAGTGGAGTGGAGAGAGGGAAGGTGGAGGAGGCGGAGTGGGGTGGAAGAGGGGGAAGGAAGGAAGGGAAGGGGGAGCGGTGGAGGAAGGGGTGAGTGGAGGGGGGGGGGGGGGGGGGGTTGATGGGGGAGTGGAGTGGGGGGAGGGGTGGGTGGAGGGGGAGGGGAATTGATGGGGGAGTGAGGTGGGGAGAGGGAAGGTGGAGGAGGCTGAGTGAAAATCCCCTAATGCCATGCGAGCGAAGCCGCGGGAAAAAGCTATTATTACGTATATTTGCTTTAGTCTTTCGCGTTATAAAATTTCTATATTATTTTCTTTTTTATGCTAAGGATTTTTTTTTGCTCCACACAGGAGGCACCGAGGAAAACCATTTCCCTAGGGGCCTATGTCATCTTTGAGGATGCCGTGTGGAGGGTCTTTTAAGGGAAGGGAAGGAAAAGATATGGGAAGGAAAAGATATGGGAAGGAAAAAGGTATGAGGGTTGGGTAGGAATCTGGGGGTCAGTGTGGCCAGGAGTGCCGGACGTATGAGTCTATTCATCACACTGCGGTGCAAGGCGAAGGGTCGGGAGAATGCTCAAAAGGCCTCCCTCAATCAGTCTCCTCCGATCCAGCCCGCTACGCAGTGGTTGGGCAAACGTATCCGCCCCCAAGACCTAGACAAACCTCATCCCATGAACCCGGGCACCCCTGCTAAGTCACCAATCGTAGCAAAACACTTGGGATGACCTGTGGCAAGGGTGTTGGTTGTCCAATAAATGGTTCCCGGTGCGGCGGTACCCATACCCGCCTCCCAAATTGTAAATATTATAATATGTAAATGAAAACCTCAGCACGGGAGATCCCAGTGAGGATATCATTATCTCTACATGTAACTAAGAAAGGAAGACAATAAATCATCATTATTATTCTTAAATTTTGAATCTGTTTTTTTTTTTTTGTGTCCTTCTTTTTTGTTCAAATTAAATATTGATTTATTATTTTATTACCTGGTATTTGTGGTATTTTTGAAAAAAAATTATTTACAGGAAAATAGAAAAATTCCATTTCAAAATTGGCCAAAGGATATGACGTGGGAAACAAATATGTTTTTTTAATTTATTCGTAAATGTTTTAATTTATTTTTAAAGGCTGTTATTTCAATGAATTCTAAATTTCGTACAAACATCAAGCTTGATGCGCCTACTTTTTTTTACATGTTTATCATCCGCGATGCTGGGGATACCTATCCTTGAGTTATTCCAAATGCTAAAAGGTTTCCTTTATTACATTGAACTTATTCGCATTTCAAGGAAAATTGACAACTTCACGTTAAGTATGAGTTAACGTTTTCAAATTCACATACAAAGAAAGCGTCGGATTCAAAGAAGATCGTGTATTATTTAAATTGACGTTTCCCGAAAAAAGGGTTTTTCATAAAACGAATTTTCTTTAAAAATATTTTACCAAGCAAATATAAGACCCTTCAAAGCATCGGATTCGATCTATCAAAATTCTACAAAAAAAATTGTTCGTGTATTACAAGCAATTTAGTTGTTTCAGACATTAATAGCGTGTCCAATGCAATTAAATAACATTAATCTTTATTCAAGTTAACATTAATTTTTAAAAGGCACATAAGTAGATACTGACGCTAAGTACCAATTTTATAAATACAATGAGTGCCCTGAGTGAACATCAACATGGAATGTGCATGTTAAATCATGCAAAATCATCATTCATATTATCATTTAAATTGATCAAAGCACTTAAAGATGTGCGGAGAATGATTCATTCAATTAATGGAATATAGACGATGTAGGTGATGAATATAGATTGCCAGTTAAAAATGAAGATTGGTTTTAAATACTAAAATAAATTTTAAATTTAAGTTTCAATTCCAGGCTTTCCCAAATCGAAGGCCAGCCATGCAAGACATGAATAAAGAAATCGTGAAGCTTGAATGTAAAAATAATATCTTTATATTTCAGTGACTTGCCTTACTTTCAAATCTTTATTTGACACGCGAATAAAAGCGTTCAATTATTATCCAATCAAAAGAACCCCATTTGACCTGAGGGTTATGGATCATGCTATTAAATTGATTGGTTTATAGTTTTTGTTTATACTAAACACCAATTTATCACCTGCGGAAGGAAACTCTATTACAGTTTTTTTAAGTTTAATATTTTCGACAACTTGCATGACCCAGGACCGGACAAAGGTGATGCTAAGTAGGCACTAACCTCAGAAGCAATATTATGCTTCAAAAATTATTTGGCATAGAAAATTGCATAGAATTTTACTGTCGTTAGGTACCTACTAGTAATAATTTCCTAGTACAATACGTTGTCGAGCACCACAATTTGCAATCGAACTAGATTCGATCAAGCGTCGCTTTGTAAACCTTTATCTAAAATCATGCACAACCAACCCCAATGTATAAACGGGGATAAAATAATCTTATTGAGATATATATATCGTTAACTTTCGTACAGTGACACAGAGAGCACATTCAATTTTGCGCTCAATACTAATTAACAGTCTACAGTTGTTTTAAACAGTGAAACAGATAATATAACGAGCCAGTGACTTATTGCAAGTTTAAAGAAGTTGTAGTGCAAACCTGCTGGATTCTAAAATCATAACTGAGTGAGCATTTCAATATTAATAAAAGTCAAAACAATAAGTTTTATTGTTACCCAAGCTACTACCGCCCGACCCGGCCCATACTTTCAAGTAGTTAAGTCACTCCACCTTAAATCCAGGCTTAACCATCGTCCATTTTTCAAAAAAAAAAAAAAATAATAATTTTATCAAAATGGACTCCCAGGGATTTATCAGTCAGGCGAGAAACGCGGTTGAGGCTCTAACCGATCTAATAATAGACCCCAGTAGCAAACTGAACAAAGATCAAATTGCGAAAATGATTCCAAAAACTAATGCTATTCTTGGAACCATAGCGCAAATGGCTACAAAAATGGCAGCACTCAAGGGTGAGCTAATAGCTTTCAAAGCATTAACCAACAAACCTAACCCATTAGAATCTACATGTGAAGCGGCCGATGAGCTTGAAGAGAGGAAAAACAGAGCAAATAATCTCATAATTATAAACGTTCCCGAAAGCACACAACTGAACCAAATTGAAAAAATCAAGGATGATAATTTACAAATTACAATCATTCTGAAGAAAATAGACAACAATATAGAACCAAATTCCATCAACACATTCCGTCTTGGAGCAGTGAGGCCTGATAAATCGAGGCCCATTAAAGTGATCTTAAGAAACTCAACTGAAGTAATGAATATTCTCAGAAAAAAAAACTTTTATCTTAACAACTCCCCTGTCAAAATTTTTTCCGACCAAACTCCGAACCAAAGAAAATATTTATCAGACCTACGTCAATCAATGGAAGGTAGGATACAAGGAGGTGAAGTTGGACTAACAATCAAATATATCAACAGCAAGCCGACAATAGTTAAGAAAAATACAAAAAACTCAAACACATCAATGGATACGGCCAAAACATCCGCGGCTGCCGAGTTGCAAACTTCTATTCCTTTACTTCAAAACGTCGATGTATTTCTCCTTACTGAAACCTGGCTTGATCCTGATATTCACACCGAAGAACTTGGATTCTCATCTTATAACACCTACCGCCTTGACAGGAATCCAGCCACCAGCAATAAAACCAGAGGAGGAGGAGTTCTCATATCGGTCAAAAAATCACTGCCATCCACTCGATTAATTTGCAAACATCTAGACGTAGAACAGGTATTTGTATTACTAAAAACTAAATCAAGTAAAATTTTACTGGGATGTGTCTATATTCCTCCTGTATCCAACATCACAGTCTACCGAAACCACATTGATGACCTCGAAACCTTTAAAAATAAATACCCTGATGCCAGAACAATTTTATTTGGTGACTATAATACCCCTAGCATTGATTGGATGAATAAAAACTCTTATAACAACTTAAGCCTACCAGAAAATG